>CP136866.1:7431354-8646354 GCA_033000465.1 Sciaenops ocellatus | reverse complement strand
CTTTTGTCTGTTGTTACGACCGGCAGTTTGCACAGGTATTTTATTTTCGAAAATCCACCGGATTCTCTATGCTTTTTCTGTGTCTGGCTTCCGCCTGCAGCATCTGTTAAAAATAGATCAGCCGCGCATTTCACGCGGAGCCAAATGGAGGCCTGCTTCTGAACCGGACCGCGGCGGACCAGGTGGGGTTTGATACATTAGACCGCGGCGCACACGCAACACTGGGCTCCCGGTGGAATTTGGGCTTAAGGTGGCAGGCTTGCAATTAGTAACTATTTTGCCAGATGCCACTAAATCTTACACATTGGTCATTGTCAAAGTAAAATGCATATTTGTGAAATGTATTTATGTTGAAGTTTTGCAGCAAAAATGGCCCCTGTGAGTGATCATGGCATGTATTATTGTATATTTTATTACTATATTGTTAGAGTTGCTAGTGATGGAGCAAAATTGAACTACTTTGTAATTCAATCAAGAACAATTAATGATATTTTAAAACAAATGATATATTATTATACTAACTATATAACATACAACTGAAGTGGAGTAAAAAGTATATTTGCCTTTGAAAATAGAAAAGTAAAGGACCACTGTAGAGTTTCATGTAATCACTGGATTTTTATGAGTGGACTATTTAATGAATACATTTTACACTATTTAATCTCTCTTAGCCTCTAATTTCTCAAACCGTTACCCTTCGCTCACATCTGGTGCTTAGGGTTTAACTATCATTGATATTCTTCTTAATAAAATTCTGCTCTTGTAACTTGCAGAAAGATTAGTTCCCACAAAGGTTAGTTTTAATTGTACAAGAATAATGAGCACTCCATCAGCAGAGGAGCATAATGACAGCTAAATACAGTATGTAGGCTACATCAATACACGTCTCCCCCGGCGCTGCTGTTGTGACTCCCCTCACGTCCAGAAGCTGTCAGCAGGTCGACCGCAGGCAGCTCAGAGTGCAGATGACAGGTGGAAGAGCAGAGCGGCGGCACTGGAATGAAAATGGCACAGCCTGGACAACATGGCGACAAAACGTTTCAAGAGGCTCTATAGTTCAGAGGATCCAGGCAAGAGATGCTATCCAGATGCCTCTCTTCAGCCTTAGTTGAAGTGTTCATTCCATGAGTCAGTGTGTCGATCACTGGTTGGGAGTGAGGGGGGAGGGAGGTGGGGAGATGTTAGGCTGCTGTTTTCCAAGCTGTGATCTTCAGGCTTCTACTTTGGCAAGACAATGGCAGATGGGAATGCATCGATATTAGAAGAGGCCCTGTGCGTGCACGGACATGCCGTGCAAAGTTCAACAGTGTCACAGCTCCTTCTCTGACTCCTCCGCTGTGTAACGTTTGTGTTCGGTTTTCTTTTCTGAAACTCTTAAGTAACCCTTGCAAGTGTTGAAAACGTGTGCCTGCATGCGCTTGTATTTGTTTTTCTAAAGATCCCCAGGGTTTGTTCTAATAAAACATCACTACTCTGACTGATATTAACTTTACAAACCACTAAATAATCTTTGGGAATGAAAACATTTGGATTCAGACACAACCTTGAGACAGAGCCAGTTGTTTTTGTTCTGAGGTTAAACCCCACAGCACCTGCTTCATCATTAACATAAGAAGCAGCAACAGGCTCATTTTAAGCTCTGACATAAATTAACTTGTGTCCTTCTTAATAAAAGCACCATATCTGGTTTCCGGAGGACCACGATCCATTGGGACTAATGCATTTTCCTCCTGCTGGAAGGCTGTGCTGCCGACGACAGAGACGTTTCACACAAGCTGTTGAAAATTGCAACCACTTCACTCATTCTTAATCCAGATATTTCAATCTTGACACTTTTATGGGAGGACAGTCAAAAGGGGGTTGAAGTTGCACTGCCGTGGAACAAAACAATCCCCTTAGTTACAGTAGCCAGGAATTTGGTCGCGTTGGAAAGACGCAGATGTGAAAGATCACGTTTCAGATGAGCGCTGATACACCAAAAAAGCCCCAACAAGCCTCTGCAATAGTTCTGTGTAAAGGTATGTGGAACACTTTCCACGGGTGATCAAGTTTTTGATGATCATCCTCTCAGGGCTTCCTCAAAAAAAAAAAAGAAGAAAAAAAAAATAAAATGGATCTTTAAATGGCGAGACATGGTGAGACAGCTGAAATCTTGAAATAGCTGATGTGTCTGCTGTGGCTGTGTGTTTTCATCCACCTATGGCGCCCTCACCACTAAAATCTAGTCACCGCAAGTGGATTGACCTCGCTTTGTAACCGGAGACGTAGTTGTACTTTGGAATTCACAAACTTTCATCTCTCCAGTCAAAACCTTTCATCGCAAATGGCTCAGCTTCTTGATCTGCCGTCAGTTATCTGCCAAGAAAAGTAAGCACTGGCCACACTTTAAGAAATATAGGATAACACAGACAACGAGAAACATTTTAATTATAGGAAGCTCATGTATGTTTAAGGTGTTCAAGCGATTCACAGCTCCAGCTTTGGAATCTTTAAAAGATCGCAGTAACACAATGCTCAATTTCAGGTAATTGTCAAAGAACATATGCAATGTACAAAGTATATAGTACATATTGTCAAAAATATTGTATCAAAGTATCAAAAGCAAAAGGTATTAGGGCATATTAGAGAAAATTTGTTACATCAGAATATTTTTTCCAATATCATTGTCATGTATGACACTAATACATATATGTATGCCAAATCACATATCAAACGGATATTTAACTGTTCTCTACTGATATGCATTACATCAGACAAAACCTTTCACACATTTTAGTTGAAATTTAATGTAGCTGATGAAGTGGAGCTGATATAACAACTATTAAATGTATAACATATTTTTTTTAATTTAACATTTCAACCTGAAAATATAGCTTGTTACTAAATGCTGTCAGATATATGCTGTGGTGACTATGGTGGCTTTATGGTGGTGTTTTATGTCTCAGTGTAGTTACTGTATAGTCTTATGTGAGTTCACTAATATCAACTAAATTAAAATGGCAATAAAATAGCTTTAAATTTTAATCTCTTAAAGCAACTTATGTTAAATATAAAAGTTAATTGTTGACCTTTGGGAACAGAGAGCTCTCTCTGGCTTTTTGGACCTTTTAAGATCATCTCACAGTCTAACAGGAGTAACATGAAAATTAAAACACCCCAAGGCCTCTTAGGAGGACATCAGGGTTGAGATAGTAAGAAGAGTACAAAGCCCAACTTTGATTTCAACTTCAACAACAAATGATACAGTTTGCATTCTGTCTGGTACCAATCATCAGTGACTACTTTACATGCAAAGTCATTTCATGACAATATTATATGGGTAATGTGAACTGCATTTTTTGTTTGTATAGTCCAAATTAAGCCTAATTCCTAATGTAGCATTTTCCGGTTCAGACATGGCATATGCTGTTATTTAGAAGCATTCATGTTAAGCGCATTTAGAACACGTAATTTGGGGTTTTTACTGCAGTTTGCAACACACAGACTCTTGCCTGTTTATGATCAACTCTGTGCATTGACAACCTAGTCAACAGTTTGCAAGGCTGGAGTAGAGATGCATGCACAAAGGAGGAGCCCACATTTCTGGAGAAGGAGCACATCAACTCTTAAACCTTAAGAAAGACTCAGATATCAACAGGTCTTTGGATATGCACAAATATCGCAGTACTGATCTTATTATTATATTAATCAGTGTGTATGTGAAACCCAACAATTAAGTAATGTAAACAACTTAGTAGGATTAAATGGAATAAGGGCCAAAACTATAATGTTTTGTGCTTAGACGAAATCCAGCAGGAGGAAAATGCATTAGTCCAAATGGATCGTCGTCTTCCGGAAACCTGGTAATTTATGTCAGATTTTTGTGCAGCATAGAGGAGGGATTGATTTCAAAAAGACTGGTCAAAATCAGTGTATTAGTGCAGCAGAGGCTGAGATATCCTGTCGTTTTACATCCTGTCATTAGTATGTCACTAAAAACACTGTATCCTACATTTTCCATAGTTTAACTAGATGGACTTTGTCAGGCTCTGCCTGCCCAGTAAATCATCACGTATTTCAGACTCAACAATCCCACTTTGGCAGGTGGCAGAATTTTTGTCTCCAAGATCAAGCTGAGATAATCCCGATGGCATCATTTCATCTCAAATAATTTTTTAAGACTTTACAAAGCACTGCAGAAATACAACTTTTTTTAACAGGTTGAGAAGTCGATATGTAAAATCAAAGGAACTGCAGTGATCAGTGGTTGTTTTTAGAAACAGTCAATATGGTACTGACAAACCACCTATATCTGTCTACATAACCCATATCCACAAACACATTTCTGTTCAATAGACTGTTAAATCAGGCACAGTCACATGCACATGTACATACACACACGTCCTTTCAACAGATTTCAACCATATGTAAAGCTAGTTGCTGCACACAAGCAGCTCACTGCTTTAAGATTCCTTCTCTACCCTCTTCCTGTAAAAGAGCAATCATTTCTTCATTAGCCTTTTATTTGTTTCTAACTGTTCCACTTCAGGGGTAACACACACAGTTTATTTGGGTACTCTTAATTACAAAAGGGAGATTGTGTGCCCTCCTCACCAAAATGAATGTCTCTCTCAGCCTCCCAGAGGGCAACGGCAGCTTAGAGTTGGACTGTATCTGATTGCATTTTCCAGGATTGATGAAGTTATCGAAATACTGACCAGACTGACTTGGACCTTATCTCGCTTGTATACGGCTGTGAAGTCTTTAACCTGTGTCTTTCACCCTTAAGGTGAGGAGGATTAAGAGGAGAAGTGCCTTTATTTCCTATTTGTTAGTTTTTGAGATTTTTTTTCTCGTTCAAAGGAGAAGCCCGTGGGCAGTGAGCTCAGTCATGATAAATTACATTGCAGTGCTGTTTCTCTCTCTCCAGATAACCGTTCAGGAGGTATAGCTACCTTCAGGATCTTTTCATTTTTCGAGCTGTTATTAAACACAGTGATAGAATCGGCTTCCCCTAGTTGATTCAGAAATGTCATGGTTGACAACAGGAAAAGAAATATGGCTTGCTGTTTGCAGTTTACTGTCACCTTCGACATCAGATCTAAGACAAAAATATGTTTGCAGACTCAAGTGAAACACTGCCACATGCATGCACACAGAAATCATTTTCATATGAAACAATTTTTTTAATAGCGACTTATGCTCACTGGCAACATTTAGAGCCAATACAGCAGGTAATCATGGAACTGAGGTGGTGGACAATATGCAACTTGACTCTTTCAATATTTAACCACAATATTCCCAAGCATAAGTACACTAGTTTTGTATTCTGATTGTTGTTGCATTGCCCATTGAATTTTAGTAAGACATCTAGAGAAATATTCTCATTTGCTTTTGTTAGATTTTGTTACCTTTGGCTGAAGCCAGACTAGCTGTTTCCCTTTGTTTCTACTCCTTATCTTAAGCTAAGCTTAAGATGAGATGCTAGCTCCAGCTTCATATATTTACTGAAAAGACATGAATATAATGCTATCTATCTTCTTCTCTAACTAATGTTGAAGTGTTTCTGGGGGTGAGTTCAACATGTATGGGTGTGGTTTGATCAGACTGATTGATTGATTTTTTGTCCACTAGGAGGAAGAAGAAAACAAAACAAACAGACACACACCCTCAATATATCATTAACCATGATTGACCTGATTGATTGCTAGCATGTCAGCATAAAAAGCTTACCTACAAATTCTGGAAGCATGGACCAACATTATCATCCTACTTGTCTTTTGGGTCATATATATTTATGTTAAACTCTCTTCACAAGTCATTAACTTTGTCTACCATTGGTGCTCAGTAGGGCTGAGTGATGGTACTCGATACCTTTAAAGTAAAGACTGGAATAACCCAGTACCAAGTAGCATTGGAAATTCTCCAGGAAAACGAAACCTGCATTCGATCATTCTTGTACCCAGATCTAGAAAAAAAATGCTATCGCAGCTACAGGTAGCAGCTAGCAGCTACATACAGCTACTATATGTTTGGTGGTGAAATCAACCGTGGTGTATTTGACGGAGTTGGCATTTCATTGTGTCGAGATGCTACTAAAATGTTTGAAAGTATAGCAATACTACACACCTGTGGTGTCTGATGAAATTAACTGCATAAAATGCAGGATTAATTTAGGGAAAATCTGAATATAAGTAACATGATAAGGCATCTCGTCAAGCCTGGAGAAAATTTCAGGGTTGAGAGCTGCATCGTGTTTGCACGGCCAATGGGTTCTTCAACACCAGGTATTAGATGAATTCCTCTATTGGTATATCACTTCTTTGCATTTGTACTGGTATCGTAGTTTATTAAATGATACCCAGCCCTAGTGTTTAACAGGTAGCACACAGTGGGTTTATCCAAGCTTGTTACTGGCTGAAAATAGCTGCTTTAAACAGGGTAAATAAGAACCTTGAGACTGAACCATACGGTAAATCTCTCTGTAAAACCAAAATCCGACCTAAAAGAGGCCGAAAAGCCATGTGGCGATTTAGTGCTGTATGATAATTCTCTGTGGGTTTTTCACTGAAAGCAACTTATATTCCACATTATAAAGTAGAGAATTAAAAAAAAACATTGACAGTAGGAAAATTAACAGGTCTCTTCAATATAAATGTTTTCCTTATATGCTTAGTATGTTTAACATTATATTGTTGATAATAATATTAGGAGTAGTTTTACATATACACACAGCATATAAACACCTATAGTGATTTCCTGGACAGTAACATTCTTGATATCCATCCAAAATCTTGGAGGGTGAGGCTAAAAGGTCTTAAATCTCATCCACAATTGATTATGAGCATCGAACTCAGTGTACATTAATTCAGTTTACGGCCATTAAAAGAAGAAGAATGCTTGGGCTTGCAAATGGCAAACTACGACTGTCAACAGCATGATGTATGGTAGCTTATTATATTCCCTTCATTATGATTAATAACATAGGAAGGAATCCTCCATTCTTGTCGAGATGGAAAATGTAATTAGCCGCCTTGGCTGGCGCTTCAGCCAGGCCTCCTCTTGGCTGCTCGCTTCCCCAAGATAAAACACCCAGTTTACAGAGGGAGACTCAGCATCTATATGGAAACATGCAGCCGGTTTCACATCACATACATCCCATTCTTTCTATGTTCCCAACATCTTATGATTTTAAGCTGACATGGTAAATATTCATTCTCATCATCCTTCTAAGAAGCAGTAAGAACTAGAAAACTGGTGATTTATTTGAGAAAAGTGGCTGTTAAGTGAGTAAAAAACATGATAAAACACTTTTCTTTAAAATATAATTGATTTTTCTTCATGTTTGTTGTTGTGTGCCTAATGATGATCACACACTGGAGGTCACAGTTTACCCATATTTGTATTTACCTCTGGGCAGAGGTGAGGGAAGAGTGGGCGAAGGGTTGAAGGGGGGGTGATGGTGGTGGTGGAAGTGAGTAATGGCGAAGAGCAATGGGAGGGCATTCTCATCATTTCTGCCGCTGCACCTGCAATCAGCACCTATGAGACTGATCGAGCTAAACATCAATTAATGCAGTGATATCCACATGGAGACCAGACTCGCTCTTACCTGGACTCACAGCAGCAGCCTTCTGATTACAGTAATGACTGTGATCAACCAAGAGACGCTGATGGAAGATGGTGCTTTAGTGCTGTGCTTTGCTCTCTGTGCGTTTAGCCTTTTCCAGAGTGCAGTACAAAAGATATGATAACAGATTTCATTTACTTCATAGCTTGACGCAAATCTGCAAGCATATGATGGTGGAAAGAAATTGTTTTTCTTTCTCAGTATTGTTCAAACAATAAGAACACAAGAGCAAATGGATAGTAAACAAGAAATAGTGGGGTTTTTTTTGTCATTTCTTTATTTTTTTCCCGACAATTAATATAGATCAAACACGTTAAAGGCCACTGAACAACAGATTTGATATCAATTCAAGAACAAACATCCTTGTTGCAAGGTTATGAAATAAAGAAGTGATACTTAACATAACATAATAAGAGAAAACTTTGGAGAATAAAGGTGACACACATTAATAGAAAGATAGAGAAACAGTTTTTGAACAAACTCTTTCTGTAGTTGAAAACAATAGTGAAATTACTTAATGTTATCTGCAAACCAAACTAGCTTAAAGACAGTGCAGTCTAATTGAGAATGAGTATAATCAATTTACATGATGGAGCTGGTGAATCCAAATGGTTTAAGTGGATGATTACAGTTTCAAGCATGCATTCGCTCTCATGGTTGTAACTCATAAAGCCCATGGCAGACCAATCAAACATTCTCCAACAACAGGGAACAGTATAATGTTGGCAGTTGTCTTAGAAAACTAACTACCTATGGCACACTGATCAAACAAATCCAAACAAAGTGTTTGAACAAACATAACAGGTCAAACCGTTGACTTCAGAAATGGAGAATGGAGAGGATATTATCTATAATTGAAGGCAGTCCTTTGACTATTGTGTTTAAAAGTTGCAAGAAGTCTTTAAACATGCAAGAACCAAGAACCAGCCAACAGTGGGAACGTCCAACAAGGGAACTTTTGCTGGAAAATGAAGACAGATCTGGTTTTGTAATCTTCTCTTGAGTTACATCAGAGTAGGACGGAGGATTAAGCAAAAATCTGACCAAATATATCTAAAAAATTACAAACACGGCACACCAAACAAGGTATGTTTGTTGGGGAATGTTTGATTGAGATACTGCCCTGTAACCAAAAGGACATAGGTTTGATCTTACAGAATGTTTTGTGAGATTCTCTTCACCAGGAAAGCACCAGAATTTGTTGAATCTGAAAAACTCAAAACAACATATATTTGTTTTCCTGAGTGACCACCTACATTCATGGACATAATTGCTGGCTACAGCATGCACCCTGTCTCCTATCAATTGTGAACATTGGTTTCCCCATGACCACAATGTTTTCTTAACCATGATTGAGTACTTTTACTTGCCCAAGTGAATCCAAACCTTAGCCCTTTCATGTATTGTTTTCATATATGGATCATATCATCTAGATATTAGAACTTGTTAAACATGCTGCAGATAGAAGTGTCCAATTATGAACTACTTTTGCTAGAGAAGCATGTCGATACTGGATGATTCTGCAAAACTCAATGCCAAAGGTGTAAAGGTAGATTTTAAAATTCTCACTTTAAAGTATCCGTGCATGGCATCTTGGCAACATTAAATGATTAGATGTTCAAAACATTAGTTCCAGTGGAATGTAGCATCCTGAATTTATTCATTTTTTTCTCACAGCACTTCTCGAAGCCAGTGTTAGCATGTTGGACGATGAGACACAGTAATGCAAAGAAAGCCAAATAGCTTTATTTACAGTAATTAGTGTTCAGGGAGACTCAGTTTAGTCATATTGGCTCATGTATAGCTGAAATGTGTTTGAATGTGACCCCTCATGTTGTTTACTGTGCTCATGGGTGTCTTCTTGACATTATCAACTCTGCCTTTAATCAGAATCAGATTACTTTCAAAAAATAGACATGGGCAAACAACAAAATATAAATAAAATCTGACACAAGCAGGGATTAAGATGTGAGCATGAAGTCCTGCAGTGTGAACATTACTGCAGTTAACACCTTGCTGGCTCTGCAATCACATCTGCCCTCACTGGCCTGGATTCAACCCCCATCAGCCCCCTGTGCTGTCTCTCAGCCCTTCCTACAGCCTCAATAAAGAAAATATAAAGCATGTGTGTGTGTGCGTGTGCCTGGACTGACCAACTCTTCTATTAGAGGAAGGGAGGAAAAAAACACCAACAGCGATCGACTAACAGCAACTTGAGATGGTGGGCTCCCATCCATCACTCTGCATGTTCGCGGACGCCATATGAAAACACAAACAAGCAATCAATTGTTTTGCGCACAGCTTGGGGCCTCCTAATAGAGCACATTTATCTGACGCCACGGTGGTAGCCCCAGCAATACTTTAATTTGTGAGACATTATGTTGAGTTAATGCCTACCAGGTTGCCGTTCAACCGGGGGGACTTGGCACATTTTGCGGCGTTGTAAAAGCCAGCATCGTGCTGTATTGTACTGGGACACGGTGATGTAAATGATCTCACCTGCTGTATCTTTAATGGGTTATGAAATGAATTTATGTGGGAATATTTGCAGAGGAATATTACATTGTATCATGGCATAATTAGAGAGCAGGAACTGCACTGCCCCATACGGAAGCGGCTGCTGTAAGACGGTCGGTGCTCTGTTTGTCCTTCGACCGTCCCTGTGATTGGATGAGAGAGAGAGAAAGAGAGAGAGGGTGAGGTGGAGAGAGAGGGAGGGAAGCCAGGCTCTCTAATAATGATGCACCCTCAGGCCTAATGTGCCATTTCTCTCTCTCTCTCTCTCTCTCTCTCTCTCTCTCTCTCTCTCTCTCTCTCTCTCTCTCTCCCTGCATGCTCTGGTCTAGTAAACACACACACACACACACACACACACACACACACACACACACACACACACACACACGGAGCACAATACATGTTTCATTCTTCCTCAGATGTGTACATTGCCAATAAAGAGTTCATTTACAAAAGCCTGTTTTTCCTTCATGCTGCAAATAAAGTCAACTTTAAACTCATTATTTGATCTCCAGAACATGAACAAGGAGCCAGTCCATGAAAGAGGTTCAGTTTTTTTCAATCAAGGAATTTAATGATCTACAAACAAGCGTGGTTTCTTTGTGATGTTTTAGAGTTTTGAATGTTGAGCAGAGCATTATATTAAATTGTGGTTAATTCAATATCATACTCCCGACTTTGCCATAATAATGTTTTTTTTAAAGGAAATATTTGTGGTGTTAATGAAAAGAGAGAGATACACTCTCATTGGTGATCATCATTAAAAATATAAGTCTATAATCCTAAATGCCTGTAGTTTAGAAAATCACCACATTTTGCCTTTGTCCATCTTCACACTTCTTCACATCCCTGCGATGATTTGATGCTCTTTCATATAATGTGTCTACATAAATATCATCCATGGATTTAGCTTTGGAAGTCCCTTGGACCATAAAGGAGATTAAAATATATGACCTACAGTTGCTCATCATCACCTAAATAACAACCCATACAAAAATCACCCAAGCTATTTTCAAGACATTATTTATTTCACTTTTCCCCCCCTTGACAACCAGATAAAAACAAATAAACAAACAAAAAACATTTATACTCAAACAACTTAAAATGAATGTGTAATGAAAATTCAAATAAAATAAACAATAAATAAATATAAAATTGTGGAGATATTGGTGGTCAGAATACATAAGAAACATAAAAAATAATTTAAACTGAACACAAAAATTACTGAATGGATGTATTAAGAAAATCCATGAACAGAATATGATGTTGGTGAGGGATAAAACTTTCTTCAATTTGCCTCTTCATTAATGATTATTAATAAATACTATTAAATTATAGATTTATGACAGCTAACCCATAGAGACAAGAATGGGTCTACCCTCCATTACATCCCAGGATATCATTCATGTACACTTTTATTTGGACGCAGATGTCACCCTCTTCTCCTCCTCCTCCTCCTCCTCCTTCAGAATCGCCCCGGGGCCAGTCTCCTGCCCGCTGCCCGGGGTTGGGGAGGCTGAGCTCGGCCTGACAGGCGGCTGGTGGCTCTTCAATGCGGCGGAGGAAATTAAATTACCGCTCCTGTTGCCCGCTTTGTAAACAAGACAAAAGCCAATGATACGGCCAATTACACTTAAATACGACGCATGTGTACAACAGGCTCTCAGAGCAGCCCCGTTTTAGACTGTGGAAACAGGGATGGAGGATAAACAGACTGAACAGCCATTTTTTTTTTTTTTGTAGGCCCAGAGATTTATCATTTTTATGAATTTATGATTTGTATTTATTTATTTAAATGGATCATAGCAATTTGCACAAAATATTTATTTTGTAGATATTTATGAATGAAAAGGCGATAAAAAATATGAATATAATAAGTTATCATGATCACCAAATATTCTGTGCCATCATTTAGACTAAATCAAAGCTTTAATTGTAGGCTGGGTTAAAGTATGCGTGCAAATATGAATGATCCAGTAATATAATATATATATATATGTGTGTGTGTGTGTATATATATATATATATATATATATATATATATATATATATATATATATATATATATATATATATATATATATGGCAGAAAATATCTATTCAAAGAGACTGTCCAGAAAGACCTACACAATATTTACACCCTTCATTTAACACCTCATATTTAACGAACATTTCCCTTGGAATGGAGCATCCTGCAGCATTTGTGCAGCTCTGGACAAAATGGATGATTTTTGTGATTCCTGCAGACAAAAAAGAAACGCACATTAAAATCTATGAAGGCTTATTTGTATATTTTATTAATATTTATTTTATTATTGGTTAAAGAATATGATTGAGAAAATATGAGTAGCTTCATTGGAGACATAATTCACTTTACATCTGTTTAGGCCTGCAATTAATACTAATTGCAGGCCTATCTACAACTTTTAGAAATATAATAACATTAACGACTGCTACTACTAATTATAATAATAATGTGTACATTTTCTATACAAAAAATACAGATTACAGTCATCAGTTTAAATCTACAAAAGAAGTCAAATCGTTGATCTCAGTCTCCTTTTCTCTCCAAAAATCCCCCACAAACTCTGCTCTCACAGTCTCACAATAAACCCCCGATGAAAATGGCGATCAGAGTAAATAAAATAGATGGTCTTTATCAAAGTAAATTAGATTCAACTAAATAGTTCACCGGAGGGGCAGAGCAGTTCCTGTAATTCACTTTAAGGTTCACCAACTTACTCAATAAAGCCCTGGCTTGGAATCTAACTGATGTCTAATCGATAGGTTTATCTGAGGCAAACAGCTGGGAAGAGCAAAATGAATCGGTTTGCATTTAAAAGGAAGAGAGGAAAAGATAAAGTCGAGAAATCTGACGTCGAGTAATGAAATGACAGGTTTTATTTTACCTTTTCGTGTCGATTCCCCCCACCCCCAAATAGACTGAACTATTGGAAAAAGTTAGGAATTAAACGTTTTTTTCTTTATTTTTCTTTACATTTCTCAACCAATATATATTAATTCTGAACAACAACAATACTAGTATAATAATTATTATCACAATAATATCAATAATAATATGAAGAATAAGATTAATATACATATTTTTAATTACCTGTTCTTGCAGTTTCTGAGGCCTGTGACGCTCAGTGGCAACATGACATCCCTCCATCCTCCCAGTTCCAAGCCTGCATTTCAGCGATTTCTCCTGTCTTTTTTCACTGTTTTTACTCCCCCTCCTCCTCCTCCTCCTCCTCATCCTCTCCACCCCTCTCCTCCTTTCCACTCCGTCCAGTTTCGAGTCGTCTGATCCGGGCAGGAGGCGCCAGGTTTTCCCCTGAGGGGAGGTGAAGAGTCAAGGACTGAACCCTCCAAATGCAGAATAATGTAATTCTACACTTTCAGTAAAAAGGGTTCCTCAGCTCTGAATGGTCCTTTATGTGTGCGTGTTAGAACCCCACACGATCCTGGAAGCTACAGAAAGATGATTCTTGCTCTATCACAAAACCCAGGTTGTTGTACACTCTAGAGAAAAGAGGTCTCACAGCATCAGTTATGGTAGACTGCAGAGGCGCAGTTGTGTGTGTAACGTGTTCTTATGGCAGGTAAAGGACAAGGAGAGATCTTTTTTGTATACAATTGGTAATCACAGTTATGATGTATAATATTGTGTTCAAACACTTAAAGGACCAGTGTGTAGATTTTAGCAGCATCTAGCAGTGTAGTTACTGATTTGCAACCCTTTTTGCCTCGCCACATCCCTCCTAGCATGAAGGAGAAACTATAGTGGCTGTGAATCAAGCAAAAAACGTGAAAAGACCTGTTTACAGCCAGTGTTTAGTTTGTCCGCTCTGGGTTATACTGTAGAAACATGGTGGTCGAACATGGCGGACTCAGTGGAAGAAGACCCACAGTGTCTTTAGAAATGGCTCATTCTAAGGTGACAAAAACATAACCTTTCTTATTTTCAGGTGATTATAGATGAATGGAAACATAATTATGCATATTGCGTTCAATTTCTGCCATATTTTGTGAATAGTGCCCCCTAAATCTGACACATTGGACCTTTAATTATTACCTGCAAATGATCAAGCCTACAAAATAATGTGAACAGTGTTTTTCGGAAGTGAAAATGAAAGAGAACACACCTTTAAAAAGTTGTGTTGCAACAACTACAGTAAAGTAGGTCAAGACCTCAAGATTTACAAAAAAACATTGTTTCTCCTGAATACATCCACTACACTTTTGTCTAAAAATGTCTCCATACTTATTTATTTGATTGCCACATTTGTTTTCATTAATATCAGGTTTAATGACTTTGATGAAGGTTTTGGTTAGAGCTTAGGTAAACTTCAGAAAGTCCAAACATGTACCCTAGTTAGGGAATGTTCTTCTCAAGGTCACAGATGGTTCTTGCACCTCAACAAGACTTCATTCAAATTGACTGTTAAAGTAAATTTCCAGTTTAGTGAGTACAAAAGTGAGAACTTGTTGTGGCTTCCTGTTTATTTCCTTAAACACATTTGGCCACCCTGCCCTCATCTGGGCTGCAAACTTGTGTGGGAAAAAACATAGGGGTATGTTGGAAAAAACAATCCTGCAACAAGAGATTTACTTACGTTTGTTCACAATGATTTCACACTCTAAATAAAAAGGTTTGTATAGTTTTCGAACCACAAAATGGTTCTTGCACCAACCAACCAGATTTGATTTTGAAAAATCCTTCTGTACATGGAGAAAATCAGTGATTGTACATTCAATGAAAACACTTATCGAGGCTACTCACCCTTAGAGTCACTCTGCTATCAGTGGTCATCAGAAATGGTTATTTGAGGGTTTTTTACAAGACCTTGGTGGTGATTTTATACTGCAGTGGTTCCACGTGTTGTAAAAAATATTTCAGTAGACACAACGATGTAGTTGAGGTCACTTCTTCTGTATTTTGTAAGGGAATCATGGGCATTTGACAACCTGGGGCACTTCAAAACACATAGGAGAATTTTTCTGCTTTAGACTAAATGATAGGTCGACAACAACACAAATAATAATAATAAGAAGAAGAATAAGAATAAGAATAATTAATTGGATGATAAATCTTAGAGAAGACAAAACTGGAAAAAATGAACATGAAAAATATAAACATAGAGACATTTGACAACTGAAGAATAAATAAATAAATGATGATAAAGAGTAAAAAAAGTTATTGAGAAGCACATTTTTTGTCACAATAAAAGTTCCTGAAGTTTACAGGTCAAACAGGCTCCCTTCCCTGACCAGTGAACCCTGCTGTTTCTGGGTGTATCATCTGAAATTCAACCTAATAGCTGCAAAGAGCCAAACAGGGCCTGGGAGGGAGGAGGATGACAGGCTTCGTCACTCTAATCTCCGACATCCTTGACTGCAGAGGCAGTTTTTACCCCTCCCCAGGTCTGGGATCATTTCAGCTGTCAATTTAAATGCGTTCGTTATCGGACAACTTAGCGGCTAGACATCCATTATCGGACGCTCCTACTGTCTGGCGTGCCTTTTGCCATTTTTTTTTTCTCGCAAAATTTGGATAAGACTCCACAAACAACCAGTTGACAGCATGTGAAGGAAATGAACCATGCATGTCCATTTTTGTTGATACACACATTCATATTTTTGGACTAAATGTCAGTTTGTTCTCCTGGTGTTTCAAATCTCTTCTCAGCAAAGAACTCTTTCAAAAATAAAATCATCCATCATTCAATATGATTGTCCGATGATGGAACCGAAAGATCTTTTGCATGAAACCCTGCATGGTTACATCGTCACGTGTGAGTGTTTTTTCCCCACTCATCATCTCTTTACAAAAACAATTAGTGAACACCAAGTCCAAGGAAACGTTTTCTATGATGAACTGTGGAAAAACCCCAATGACCAATAACAAAGAGGCTTTACACAAACTAATGACACAAAACAACGTCTAACAATATTAACAACAGTAACAGGCTTAATCATCTTCAACGTAATAATACTGTAAGACGTGAGCCCAGTGGTGGAACTTAGAAATAAAAATTTGAGGCATTTGTTGTTGTTGTTGATATACATACATACATACTTACATACATACATACATACATACATATTGTGAATAGGGTAGCCAAAATATACAGTTAATTAATAACTAATACTTCTGTGACAGTGTCCATCAAAACTAAACATTATTATCTTTGTGATATTTATGTATATCATATTATCATATAATAATACCATTGTTTTTATAATACTATAATGCTATGGTTGATCATACTTAAATAATGACATTTTGTTGATAATTCTTGTGTAGACACCCCCACTGCACTGGGCTTCGTGTAAAAGATCCGTGCATGTAACCTTGAGTTCAAGCTGTTCAGTGGATAAACTAAGATAACATACTCTGTTAGAATGGGCCCATGTAACCTCTTTGAAATGAAAGCCTAAATTAAATGTTTGATTACCTGTAAGAGCTGTCTGTCATGCTTTAATTCCACAGCTCTGATTGGATGAGGGTTTTCCAAAGCGTCGCGCACCGTGCGTAAAGCTGATTCAGGTATACTGAAGGCCTGTGCGTTCACTAAGTAGAAACTGTATTAAGTGCTAGTGGTAATAAAATGCTAAACAATATTTATTTTGGCCTCTTCCAACCCTCAAACCAATCCTGTACTGGCTCATTACTTTACACTTTACATGCGTAAATTTCCCTTTTCTGCCTCTTATTTTTTTCTGTTCATTTTAATTTGATGTGCAGGCCCCTGGACCCCCAAATGAAAACTAAACCGACCGGTAGGTCGCTAATATATCGGGGAGGCAACTGTGACAAATTCCTTTTGTCTCCGCTTTGCTGGTACTTTATTACCCAGACGAGCAGCATGGCCTGGAGATAACGATTCATCACGCACAGCCGGCAACCATAGACAACGCCTTTGGGCAAAGTCAGCGAGGGGCTTTCATATTGAGAGAGAGGTGAGGGTGTGCGTGTGTGTGTATGTGTGTGTGTGTGTGTGTGTGTGTGAGAGAGAGAGAGAGAGAGAAAGAGAGAGAGAGAGAGAGAGAGAGAGAGAGAGAGAGAGAGAGAGAGAAAGGGGGTGGGGGGTGTATAGAGTACCTTAATTGGCAATGGGGTTTTATTGCATTAGTAAAATTGCTGATTACAATCCTGCACAGCATCGTGTCACGTTTGCATTTAAAAGCTATAGGTAGACCTCCTATTGGCCTATTTTATAACTAGTTTCATAGTGGCAGCCCATAATAAGTCAGGGATCTTTATTTAAAAAATAATAATAATTTAAATTCCCTCATGTTTTGCAGCTATAGCTTATTAGATAAGATTTTGATGATCCTTGTGGGGAAACTGGGTCATTTCTGTAGCAGATAGAGAGATGTCTAAGAATAGAGCAAAAAATAATGAAGATACTTCAACAAGCATCTAAAGCAGGAAAACATGGAGCACGGACAGTTCATACAACATAATTATAGATCCAGAAGCAGTAAAACAACAGTGTAAAAACATTTTTCTGGATTCTCTTTGTTTAAAATATATCTGGTGATAAAAACAAGAAAACATGTAAAGCCCAAATAGGAATTTTCCCTTCATTAGTAATTAATTTCTCAGATGTGTGTGCTAATGTAAACTGAAAACAGATCATATGATGAGACATTTCATGGGGTTAAAGGTGACACATTAGTCTGACGAGTCCCAAACTGCACATTACAAATCAGATACCCCTTTAAAATCTTTTTTAATTTCCTTATGCTTCATTATAACTGCAGCTCATGGGAGCTAATGGCCTAAATTGTTGAGAATAATGAAACAGGACACTTGGTGTCTTGTTGAGTAGCTCTGGTTGTCAGGCTCAATAAAGAGAACTCTGATATTGCTCCTGATGATTAGAGGTTTACAGTTTTACCATTGTGTTCAACATGTTGGCAAAGAGCCTCATTCATGCACATGCAGGGCCTTGCCTCATATGTACTGAAGGTTTCAGCTGTAGGAGTGGAATTTCCTGCCACCAATGTGATTCAATAAAGGTTTCCACAAATCTGGGACATGTGCTTTTTGGAATATTTTGGGATTTTAACTTAAAATTGGCAAAATAAATAAATAAACATAAAATGTTTAAAAAATCAGTGCATCAAGCACAGTCTTTTTTCTCAGGGTCTTTAAAAGTGTTATAGTTTGTTCAAATGTAACAAATAACCCACAGCAAAACAACAAACGAATAAAACAATCCAAACACAACCTACAGGTAAGATATATTACTTTTACTGCTTTCACAGTTACAAATTAGTATCATAAACCAACACAACAAATCTTCCAGTGGTTGAATTTTATTCCAGCGTTCTCACTGACTCAGTGTTGGCAGAGTTAAAGAAAGTGTTTCCTCACCACACCAGACATTAATAGAGAATCATTTTGTAGTTTTTGAAGTTTATGAGAGGTAATCTAACGTATAAACACTTTATGGTTCTTTGTTATGGAAAAGGTTTGGGAAGTTAAGTTAAAAATGATCACAAGAGCCAGATTAGATTTAAAGTCATTTATTTTTTCAGAATGTAAAGATAGACATATATAAATACATTTACATACAACAAATGTGGCACATGCTTCATATTATAACAGTTACACATGAGCTAAAACAAGTTTAAAATTTAATAATAATAATACATGAACATCTAAACATAGAAGGTTCAGATATCTAATATAACAAAAGAGGTGCACTGTGAACTGTGCCATTGAACACTGTGGACTAACCTTCACTGATTGATCATTGAGCATTTTGTGAGGATGTGACAGTTTTCAAACAACAGATTTGGACTTTTACACCTTTTTTTCTGCTCATGACGCGTCTCTGCATGACAACGTTTGGGAACCTTTATAATCTGTGAACATAAACAACTTTGGTTGGCGCACACTCATCATCACATCACACATCACTGCTGATGACATCACCAACAAGGAGAGAGACGTGTTACCCCAACGAGGCTTTTCAGACATTATTTTCCGCCTTCCGCTCCATAGATCTTCCTGGTTTTTGCATAAACAGCCAATTACCTTGTCAGTAAGCTGATCTGAGGCGCACTGCATCCTCTCGTCCCTATTCATTTTATTGTAACGCGCAAATATAAACAGGCCTAATAGCAGCTACACTCGCACTGCTCTCGTCCTCGCACCGTTATTGATATGGCCTTGAATTCACACAATTGATTTTTATGCTTCCCTCTAGCCACCTTGTGCAGTTGAGAGATATCTTTATTCGCACGGAAAGTGAAATAAGTGCGTAATAAAACGGTGATATATTAAATTCGTTTTTCCCCGTGTCGCGGTTTTATTATGAGCCATTTTTCATTTTTATTGAATTGAGACCCCGGCGATCCGCGTCGTCGCTTCGGGCGGAGAAAGGTTAAATAATTTGTGCAAATCAGCAACACCGCGTTTTCACATTTGGCTTCATGGTATGACTCCATGTATTTGTTTAATTATCTATCTATCTATCTATCTATCTATCTATCTATCTATCTATCTATCTATCTATCTATCTATCTATCTATCTATCTTTTATTTGCCTCCTGGTTTACATTTCATTACTTTGTCATAATGCACGTTGGAATGGGCCTATCAGTGCCTTTAAATCAGGCCTATACTCTGCACACTTCCCGTCAATATCAGAGAATTTATGGCTTCATTGTGTGCAGCAGTGCAACAGATTATTGCTTCAGCGTCTCACACACACTCACATAAATCTGGTCCAGTATTTGGTGCCCCTTGTAGGACGTAGTGTTCTGAAAAATAAGAGCCAGGCATGATCTGCAAGGTGCAATATTGTCTTATATTCGCGAGTTTTCGTGACCTCTTTACTCTAGGGGTGCTCGGATGGGTTCTGTGGGTAAATGTAGGGTTGGTTTAATTGCACAGACAGGGAGCAGACACACACACACACACACACACACACACACACACACACACACACACACACACACAAGAAGAAAGTCATGATTTAATTGCTTCCCTGAAAACAAAGTGCTGTAGACCTGCTGTCAGGTTCTGTACCAAATCATGTCCAACAACAGGAGCCTTCTCAGGTGGCAGAGAGTTCCCAAAGAAAAATCTTATCATGGGGTGAGGACTCTCCAGGGGCCTAGAAGGCCTTCACCCAATGCATCACTTTGCACTTATATTTCAAGATTTTTGATCAAACATCCACAATAAAGCAAACTCGAAAATATTAAAATTAACTGAGCATGAGCATGAGTGTCATGAATGCTCACTATAAAAATTCAACAATTAATAATCAAAAAGAAAACAATCTAAAATTTCGTTTTTTAAGTTAAAATCTGTTTTCCTGACATGATGAGAGTCATTTTTCTTTTTCTAACTGCAATGCTTGATCTTGAATGAATGAATCAAATGATTACATTAATATTTCTAACATGTTGACGAGCGCTGACGCGAAACTGTTTGGAAACCGCTTGACCCGAGCCCTGAGCGCCGCTAAAAGGCACAAAACCTCCCATGAAATCCCAGAAAAGCTGCAGGAAATAAAGAAAGCTGCGGTTTCTTTAAGACATCCGAGCAAAACAACTGCCCTATGCCGAGGAGGAGGGAGGAAGGGTGGGAGGGAGAGAGAGGGAGAGAGAGGGAGGGGAGGGAGGAAGCGAGGGAGGTTTGGCTGGATGACCGAATGGCAGCTTTTACGCAGAGGGTTGTCTCACCTGCTGAAACGCACTTCACCGTTCAGCACAACAGAGCCATCTTTCGCTCTCACCTCCAATTAATATCCACGCGTGCGAGGTCAGCGCTTCGTTTTCGCCTCTTTGGGTTTGTTTTGTTTTGTCTGTTGCTTTATTTTGACACGACGAGCTTGGGTACCCGACTATGTGTTCTGCGTATGGATCGTCTTTTCCAGAGTAGGCGAACAAAGCGCATCAAGCCTCTCCAGAGAACTGCCTCCCCCCAAAATATCAAGGATTTTGGTCTGTAAGTACTCAGGATAGCCATTTGGCATCTTCGGTTGTTTTGCCTGTCGTTAGGCTGCCTTGTGTCTAGTTCACTGGGAAAGAGTACGCTGTTAAAGATGGATACGATTTTTCTTAGCCCGATGGATAGGCATTTAATTTAGGGAACACCCGATCTCTCTGCTGGACAAAAATAATGGCAAGATTTGGGATAGCGCTGGACACGTTCTTGGTTTCCTGGGAGTAGAACAGGCCTGTGTCGATGCTTGAAAGCAAAAAACAGCCCAGTACTGCAGCACACATACAAACATTTCATTTCCCAAGGCGTGAACTACTATATGACAAGAACACGTCCGAGCACTGACAGAACACGCTGACAAACATCACCGATAAAAAAACAAAAACAAACTATGGAGCACACCGGGATCGAGGAGGTGAACCAGACGCACCAGCAGCAGCATGAACCCATCAGCTTCGGGATCGATCAGATCCTCAACAGCTCGGACCAGTCCAGCGGCTGCATGCTGCCCAACCGGACCGGCGACCCGGATTACGCGCTGGCCTCCAACGTCTACAGCAACGGGTACAACAGCGTCTATAACCCGGCCTGCTCCATGGCGGCGGCGGCGGCGGGTCTAGCCGGCTCCTACAACGTCAACATGAACATGAACGTCAGTATGAACATGAACGTTAACGTGAACTCGGGCGGCGCCGGTGGGGTCATCCGGGTGCCAGCGCACAGACCCATGCCACCTCCGCCCGCCGCTGCCGCGCCACATCCGCCCCCTTCAACGCATCCGCCGGGCATCGGACCCAGCATCCCCTCGGTGCCCGGTATGGGGATGGGGAATGCGGCAAATTTCACCTTCCCGTGGATGGAGAGCAGCAGGAGGTTTGCCAAGGACAGATTAACAGGTAAAAAGAGTTTCTTCGTGATTCTGCAACACCTGTAGTCTCATTAAAACACACGTAGGCCAGATGATTATATACTTTGATGCAGCTGCACACCCTGTTAACTGAGCCTAAAGACTCCGGCGCAGAGCACTAGTGTTACCTCGTGGCCTTGAAGGTGTTAGTTGTGAATTTCTTGACATTTGTGTCCAAACACCAACTCCGGTGAAGTGTTCAGGCTGAATTTGGGCCTATAATAGCTCGACAAAGAGTAGCTGATTTCATCTTTAGGTTGTAATCTATAACGAATCGTATATGCACACACACACACACACACACACACACACACACACACACACACACACACACACAGTCAGTTTTAGTCTGCTGGAAGGGCAGCCTGATGAACGAGGGGAGAAATTGACATGGACATGCTGATGAATCAGTATTGGACCATCACTCTCCATTTACGGCAGATGACGGATAACGACGTTCCCCGTCTTTTCATGAGGATGAATGATTTTTTTTTTTTTTTTTTCGTCTGTGAGCCAATTGAGAAAACAGGAAGATGAGTCATAATAGTAATAACATATGTCAGGTAAAAATCTATTAGAACAATGGATATTATTATTGTTATTATTATTATTATTATTATTACAAGTAATGCAGATTTTTTTATTTTTTATTTTTATTTAAAAATTCAACTGCGTAAACTCACAGTTTAATTCAGTCTCACGCCAGTCTGAGCTGAGACAAACGTCTGATGTCCATGAAAATGTTCCGTTTCCTTCTTTGTAGGATTATGAATTTGAATGAAAAGCAAAAACAAATCAACACCTGGTAGCTGTTTTTGACGCAGCAATAACGCTGCAAAGAGTAGTAACTTCACCAGATAGACACATAAAACACATAAAATTCAAATAGAGGCAAAAAAAAAAAAAAAAAAAAAAAAAAAAACATTTTAATGGGCTTATTTATTTTTACATAAACAAAACACACTGATGTACATAACTGATGCTGTTAGCCAGACGTTGAATTGGTCATTCCCTTTGTCTTTGTCAGTCAATTCAAACAGAAAGGTGTTATTAAATTCACATATAAAAAATATCCCCTGAGTTCTTGAGTGAAAATCTGAACCTGAAGGATTATTTCTGCTCTCGTGAACAGATTTTGTTCTGTAATTTATTTTCTTATTCTTTATTTAGTTTTCGGAGGGGGGTGGTTCCACTCCTCTTTCTGTCTCATTTTTTTCTCATGACCTCATCGTTATGAAGATGAAAATGAAGAACATCATGGATTTGCGCACCCTCACCCCCCTCCTCTCTCTTTCTCTCCACGCATTAAATATTCACTATTCCGTTCTTTCTACCTGATTAATTATTAAATACTGGGGGACGATATGTCAACTGCAAAAAGATACAGTGTAAATAGGCTTATCAATTCTACTCATAGTCACCGAGGGCCTCTCGTTTAATTTCTCTCAGCTTTGTGTCGCTGTAATTATTTCGCAGCTTATATCTTTCCACTGTATTGATCAGGCTAAGATCAGCAGCAGCAGCACACACGCACACGCGCACACACACACACACGATCCAGATTTAGCCTGCTCTGTTTCCTATAAAAGGCAGTAAATCAAATGGACTATCATCTATCCTGATGGACAGAGCACACCATTTGAAATGTTTCTCTCGGTCTCTTGTTTTTTTTTTTTTTTTTTTTCGCTTTTCAAGTTGAAACCAGAGGATTCGTAGCAGCTTTAAACAGCTAAACATGTTGCCAAAGGCTTCCAGCTCTGGTAGCTGTGGGAGTTTTCCAAGCTTGTAAACGAAACCAACCTGTTCAATTGCACAATAAACTTCTCGCATTTTTTTTAACCTGGTGCGCGTCCTTGTGGCCCCTAAATTCACGTTATAAATCACGAGAAGTTGTGTCAGACTGGCTTGTTTGTTTGTATGCTGTTCACCAGCTCCTCTCTGCGTTTACTCTGAGCTCACAGACAGAAACCTATTTATTTTTGCCTTTTTTCCCCCCAAATTTCAGGGCAAATTTGACCTTATTATTATTATAAGAATGTTCATCATCATTATTACTATCATTAGTAGCAGTATTTCGGAGACTCTGCTCCAAAAACGTCACTTTATTTAATATTTGTTTTTATTTTAAATGTTCTGGAAGCTCGGTAAAGATTTTGATGACATAAAAAAATGTAAAACAAACAAACATGACAAAATAAAAACAAAGAAGTAGTAGCCTGTCTGATATAATAATTATTTAATGAATAATAATTGTTGGTTCATACATTTAAACAAACACAGCTCGTTTTAAGGCAAAAATATGCGTTTAAATTCATATGAATGAGAACTAATAAATACTAATCCAGTCATTTCAAAATTGTTGATTTAAACTACCACTGCTATAATAACCACACTAATAATAATAATAGAGGATAATGTGGATCTTTTGGGCATCTTGATAATAAACAGAGGCATAATACAGCATGTGTAGCTCTATCCGCCACGTAGCAGCAATAAAAAAACATAATTAAAGCATTTTTTTCCTCTGCAGTAAATCTCTGTCTGGGTGTTAATGGCAGCAGAGCAGAAAAATGATATTATTTCCTCGCTCCTGTCCTCGTGTTTTCACGCTGCCCTGATTCTCGTTGTGACAGAAGACAGTGTCCCTGCCTTTTGTCCCGCATACTGTAATAAATAGCAATATATGTTCATGTTATATTTCAATATCCCCCTTTAGAATCCTTCACGGATATATTTATTAGATTGCTACAAAGGTAATATCCGCAGTGGGGAAGGGAGGCGCTGTCACCGAGAAGTGTTATTAAGTATAGATGGTTTTATTATGGGAAACATATTCTCCATGGTAGCATTTTATTTTTTGATATGCTTATGCTAAATTATATTACCCAGGCAGCAGATTTAGTATTCTCCAACATTTTCTTTTTCATGTGATGAAAGTGGAGGAGAGAGTCAGATTCATTTTTTTGTTCGTTTTTTTTTTTATTATTCTTTTCTTTTTTCTTTTATTGCCGCTAGATTTTCTCTCTTTTATAAATATAATAATTTAACACATTATCCACACAGATGCTGCAATAACAGTTGAAGTGTATTTTTCCCAGGTTGTTGAGTTTAACGTTATTGGCTAATTATTCTTTTCATAGTCGACATAATTAAAATTTTAACTTAAAAAAATGTGACAGTTAATAAAAGATTATTTATATGAATGGGCATGAGCTACAATTAGTTACCTTTAATATTTATATGTGGAATTTTTTTAAATGTGTAATTCTGACAGTATCAGAATTGAGTATTTTTTTTTTAAAAAAATCTAAATTTATTATTTAAAAAAAGAAAACAAAATCTTATATGTAAGTGGACCTTTATAATAATGTAGTGTGAGGTCAGTTTAAACTTACTATTTGCACACTGAACACATTTGAATGTCTAAGATACCAGAATAAAAGAATATCATGGCTTATTTTCATTCATGTAATTTCACTGTGAATGATACAAATCCTGCCGATCTTGTACTTTTAGGAGCACACAAGCTCAAGACTACAGCATTTCTGCCTTACAGTCCAGATAATAATAGCATTGGATGAATCTGAAAGCGTATCTGATTCCTGAAGCTTACATCTTCAGTCAAAACATTAAACATGTCTGATGCAGTATTAGTAACACCACTGTATCGTGTATTTATCAGCATTTTGGACTGTGGACTGTGCAAAGCTTTTCTGCAGTTAGCAGGTCCAAAGGCTCCGGCTGCATGTTATGTTCCACTTGGGTTGCCTCTGAACGTGCTTGTATGTGCCTGGTCCATTAGTTAGCCCACAGATGGCCTGAAATAGCCATCTAATGCAGTATTATTTAGCCAGACCTGCCGCTGGGAGCAACAACAGGCCTGCTCGCTTTCAGCATGTGACCTGTAAGGCTACACATAGTTTTGGGCAAAGAGACGCCAAACAAAAAGGACCAATTACAATGTTTAAATGTTATAACATCATAGAAAATCATAAAAGAATGAGACTGGGAATCATGTAAGATTTAAAAGCATAGGATTAATGCAATAATGTCACTTTAAACTCACTATTAAGGGACACAGGGGTGCTACAGTCTATTGTGAGCACCTTATAGAAATATCAGAAATATCATGGGAAATTTGTCACTATAAACTCATGATTAAATACCATAGATGCCTGTCTATGTCCCAAAAGGAACATTAGAGGGATACAATTACCATTTATACCATTATTGAGCATCAGAGCAACACATAATGTGAAACCTGATAATAATATTATAGGAATATCACCATAGGAGATTAAAACTAATAATTAGAAGAAGAAAAAGAAGACATGGTCACTATAAATCCAGTATAAAACACAATAAAAAACGTAGTGAGTTTTCATTTGAGGCACTAAATCTGTATTGCTAATTTACACTCAGGTAATGTTAACTTTATGTGACCTACTGTAACAGCACATTACAGCGATTCATCTTTATTTTACAAATCATTTGTTCGTGTACGCCTCAATTTGCCACTCGAGTTCAGCACCATCAGGGGACGTCGCCAGCTCCCTGGAAACGACTGCAGAGCGCATAATAGCTTCATGTTCCATTTTCCATCCAAATTGTCATCGTCTGTTGTGGCAAATGAATTTTCAGGACGCTGAAACTCTGTGAACAGCAGCAGCAGAGGCAGCAGCCGTAGCACGTGGCCCTTGGGGGACACCTATGCAGATGTTTTCATATTCATTTTGGCTTCTGGTGAGCTTTCCTGACAAAACAAAAACAAATAAACACCCTGTAAGACAGGAGGCAAAACAGCTTGCTGGGGAGGAATGACACAAAGATACAGAGAAAGAGACAGAAACTGTTTTTTTTTCCTGTTGCTGATTTCCATTCTGCCTCAAAATGAGAATGTGGCTGGGGAGTGGATCTATGGCCAAAAACGATCTCATTACATTTATCGATCTTCTGTTTACCCATTGGCTGACAAAATAGACAGGATTCATAGATATTTTATGATGCAGAAGATAAGTTGTTATTAATACCCAGATACAGTGATATGTGAAAGTGAATCACCGGGCAGTAAGGCACAGATGGAAGAACTATACAATGCAGGCTCATATCATACAGTGGCAGTGTGCAATTTATATTTTTTGAGGAGACACATAACAGTCCAGTCAATAACTTTATATATGTTTGTTTAAATTCAGCATCAATATCTGTCATATATAGGTGGTCTTTTCTGCAAAAATGATAAAAAGTTGTGTATTTGTGCATGATCAACCATGAAATATTAATACTAGGAGTTTTAATGAGAAATGCTTGATGTTTGTATGGAAGATATTTTGTGCAAAAATTTTATATCTTTGAATTTGATTTGTCTGACAACAAAAATCCTCTCAAATTACAAAAAAAAAAAAAAGTGCTGTGCTAGGTTGAAAGTCTGTAACTGTGCTTATACTCAGTGACCTTCACATTGTCAGTGAGTAACCCTGATTGATTCTGATTGGCTGATCAGTGCGTCTTTGATTTATCTTTGTAAATCTGCTTGTTGTCACTTATTTCTCTAAATGGCAGATATCTCATTTTGGAGTAAAACCTTTTCCAAATGCTAACTTAAGAAACTAGCAGTAAATAACATTAAAGTAGACCCTGCTCATCATTCAGGCTTCCTTCATGTGATTAGCTGCTATGCGTCGGCGCCTGCACAGCGGCTGCTGCTGCTGTGCTCCAGATGTGGGACCTCACTGTGTCTCCCTTTCCTTTAGGGGAGCAGGCAGAGGAGAGCCGAGTCGGAGAGGCCACAGGGGTGCCGGGGCCTGCCGAGTCCCTCTGTCCTCTCCCCAAGGGAGACATCGGCAGGGTCCCCGTCTGGAGCACTGTGGAGACATTAGCTAAATGCTATTACCCCGAGCTCGCTCACCTGCGAGACGGCAATGGCCTTCTAGCAGACTATCCTTTCCCAAAGGGGGCTTGCCCAGGTGAGTTACCCCCTTCCCCCACATCAACCACTACCTTCCCTAACTTTTCCTTACCTTGTGCATCCCTCTTGTGTGCGACTTTGATATTGAAAGTTTTTTTTTGTCTTTGTGAAAATGTAAAAAGTATTGCTTAAGTAGAAGTTTAAATCTTGATCTGTTCTGATCTTTTGACTAATTTAAAGCCAGCTGGAAGCGATATCTTTTCTTGAATTGTTTTTGGAACTGCATTTCTAAGCTTTCTAAATGTTTCTCTATGACTTTTCCTTGGACTTTCTTTCTGAAAAAAACAAAACAAAACAGTGTGCTGTTTGGTTTTAAGAATCTGGCAGGGGAATATTAGTTGTAATTACATTTATCTTCTTCAATTGGCAGCTTCTGGGCCTTCTCTGACTCCCCAAACATTTCCAGAGTTAAGACAAAATGGATAATAAATTTATCTACTCGAGGACTGGAAAACAAAATTGTCTTTAAAACATGAGCGTATACAAAAACAAAACCTCAAGGGAAATAAGTTTAAATTTCAGAAGCACAGATCATTCTAGTTTAGAAATGGAAACTGCTCTTACTAAGAGATATTAATCTTGAACCCGTAAAGTCCAAACATTCAGTTACTTATAATAACCTTATTGCTACTGCTAACATGAACAGGCACTCTACAATCCATGGAGAAATCCAAATAAATCCTCTTGTTTTTTTTTTTTGCCCTTTGCAGCTGCCCTCTCACCCTTCTCCGTGACCCGTCGTATCGGCCACCCATACCAGAACCGGACGCCGCCCAAGAGGAAAAAGCCTCGCACATCCTTCAGCCGGGTGCAGATCTGCGAGCTGGAGAAACGTTTTCATCGGCAGAAGTACTTGGCATCAGCTGAACGGGCCACGTTGGCCAAGGCTCTGAAGATGACAGACGCACAAGTCAAAACCTGGTTTCAGAACAGACGGACAAAATGGCGGTAAGATAACAGCGGGGTGTTCTTTCACGTGTTATCTGGTGCAGTTCAATGCCCCTTGCTGGTGTGAAGCTAAAGCATCATAACTCTCTCTTCCACATGCCATATTTCTTCTCCCTCATGATCTACTTGAGCAAAACAAAGAGGCCGTGGTGGATATCCCAGAAGCTGTTTGTCTTTATGAGAGCAGGATGTTCACTCAGAAGAGCCACACCCTTACGATATTTCCTTGTGCAATAAATTGACAGCAGCGAACGTGCCTGGATCCAAAATGCTTACCAATGTTTTACTTCAAACACAAGTAAAATGGCCCGCAGCTGAAGCATTCGAGGCGTCGTACAACACAACACCTATTTTGCTTAGCCTAGCTGCCAGTTGAGGCCAGTTCACTTGACCAAGCACAATTACTCCTGAGCCTCCTGAAAGGCCTTTTAGAAACCTGCTGTCCAAAGCAATACTGAAACACTCACAGGAGGAATTGACTGCCAAGTCCATAGACAGAAAAAACACACACACACATGCACACACACACTCTTTCACTTCATTCTAACTGTTGTTTATAGCCATTTGGAGGTAAATGAGTAGGAAATCAAATTATGAAGCCCTGCCCGTAGTTAAAGGGACAGGACACATATTTCAAAAGCATATTACAAACAGCTAAATGACCATTAATGTTTAAATGTTCCTAAAGCTTTTTAGAATGAGTTTTGAATTTAATATACATGGAAAACACTTGAAAACGTCTGTTTTTCAGCTGTTTGTCTTCAGGAAAAATGTGATATTGAAATTTGGTTTCATGTTCCCTTTATTTATAACAATCATATTCAGTAGCAGGGAAAAAACAAGAGCCATTCTTCACTATTAGCTGTAATAAAAATTAATTTGCTTTAAAAAAAACCCCCACCAAACTAAAGACTGAGCGGCATGTCACAAATAACAAGGGAAATGGCTTAACTTGTTTTTCTGATTTCCTAGTTTTGCTGAGATTTATGCCATTTCCCTGTAGTGTGCACCTGATAGGATGAGCATGAGGGATGTCTTTGCGTGACGACTACGCTAGTAACAAGAGGATGATCAAATCAACAGCCAGGGAATCAGATTATGATAATGCTGTTAACAATAATGTGTGGCTAATGGATGGAGGTTGGTGTGCATGAAAGAGTGTTTCAGAGGTGTGCTTCCGCCTGCGATTTCCACCATTTGCATTTTATTGTTGAATTTGACGGCAATCATTTGTTTATTATGGTTTGTGTTATTAGTAACACCTCCATAATTTTTAAGGAGCTCAGAAAATTCTTTATTGTGCATTAATCTGCGTTGCTGATAAGGACTGTTTGGAGAATTTCTTGTCTAAAATTAGTATACACACAAAGGAGAAAATGCCCTAATTAAAATGTAAAAATCTGTCATGAGAATTGGTTTGAATATGAAAGAAACTTCAGCTCAGATGAAGAAAAAACTGATGAACGGTAGCATTTTATCGACTCTGAATCACAATGGGAGCATAATTTAGGACTAACTCACAAATACTTAATGAATTTGCCCATGTTTCACTACATTTATCTTCTCAGCTCACTTCTCTTTTTATAATCCTGCAGACTCAAAGTATGCTGATCTCTAAAAACCCCGGTGTTTACTCTGGACACTTTCCAACACAAACATTGCAACTTTTCCACTTAAAGCACGTATCGTTTTTCAGGAAAGCACAGATCTGTGACACTTTTCAACACAGCAAAAAGTTAATATCAGCACCTGCCGACACAATATATAAAATGCATGTTACTGTTAACATATGCTGTTCTGTGCAGAAAAGAACACAGATGTAACGCTTCACCTTGAGGCAGGAAGTGTACTGTACCTCCTCCCCCTGCGTTAGTCACGTCCCCTCTCCAACACCTGTCACTCATTCTGATCAGCTGTCATTTGGCCTGAGGCTGGAGTTACTGGCACAGGTGTTGAATAAACATACAGTGAGAACAGCCCATTAGCAAATGAACAGGTTTCATTTGCAAATGTTTGACACGTACAACTGTGCTGCCTTTCTTTTCACCACTTTAATTATTTTATTTTCTTGGTTTCTTTATTTCTGTGACTTTTGACTGCCTACATTGATAGTCAGGACAAATGACAACACTGAATATGTGGTTTAATGTTGATATTCTTTCTATTTTTTTAGATACTTTTAATTTTTTGCATGTTGCAGCTTTTACAAGTTTTTTTAAGCGGAACAACAGCACAGAGAAGCAAGCAAAAAGAAGCAATCTCTATATGTTACCCTCGTCAATAGTTATATACGGTTACTGTTGTGACCAGTTCAACCAAAAGTGTTTTTTTCCCCTTGTTGTATAAAACATTTTTAGAGGTTTGAGGAGGTAAAACAATTAAATTTTATTTTTTATTTTTTTGTAGCAGATTTTTTCTTCTTTCCTAAAATGTGTATCTTAAATATTAATAAATATTATCTTATGACCTCTCACATTTAACTTGCAACCCCTTGTGGGGTGTAGTGACCCTCAGGTGGGCACTAATGCTCACATATAATCCTGTGTATTTGAAAAATCTACTTATATTGTTTCTTTATGAGGATATGGGACAATTCATTGTCCAACACTGCTGTGGTATGCTGCATTAGTCAATGTGTACGTGCCCCATAAAAATTAAACTTACAATAGGTCTTAAATCTTCCTCTGTTCCCTGTGTGTCTCCTCCATTCACCCAGGAGACAGACCGCAGAGGAGAGAGAGGCCGAGAGGCAGCAGGCCAACCGGCTGATGCTGCAGCTTCAGCAGGAAGCTTTCCAAAAGACGTTGAGCCAGCCTCTGCAGCCGGACCCGCTCTGCCTGCACAACTCCTCCCTCTACGCCCTGCAGAACCTGCAGCCCTGGGCAGAAGACAATAAGGTGACCTCCGTCACCTCCGTGGCATCTGTAGTGTGAGCGTATGAGTGTGTGTGTGTGTGTGTACATAGAAGAGAGGGAGGGAGGGCAAAAGCTGGGAATGAAATGTGTTTATCAAAGTGTCGTCAGAATGGACAAAAGGAAGGAATCTCTTCAGTTTATTTCTGACGTGTCTGACGTTCAAAAACGCAGCACCATTATGGAATTGTAATAGGTAACGGGAGAATGATGCTTGCTTTGGAAAATACAAAAAAAACAAAAATTTGAATGGACATTGTGCTTCCTCACTCATTGATCGTTACCAGCAACATGGTGGGGGAGCGTGTGTAGAGAGAGAAAGCTCTCTGTTACTGCCAAGACCTACAAAAACACTGCATGCGGACTTCACAGCACAGGAGCCGCACTGACATTGCAGTTTGTCAAAATTAAGCAACTGTTATCTTAAATATCTGAAGTATGTTGAGTCATTTTCCTGCCTTACACCAAGTTTCCGCTTTCCCTTCAGCTGACGGTCTAAAAGAGAGGAGGGCACTTTATCCATAAGTGCCAGGAAACAAATGGACACCTCTGTACATGCCCAACTATCAAGACTGTCCCCCCCCTTTTGCCTCTGGATCCCTCACGAGGCAGCAGAGACTTTCTGCCAATAATGGCAAAAAAAGACCTCCTGTTTTTCGCTTTTGACTTTGTACAATGTAGTAAATGCATGTTTCAACCCTTTTCTGTGTGCACTCGGAAGTACCATTGAAGTCAGCTGCTGTCGAGGTGGACTGCAGTGTTCAAGTGGTAGTGGATTGGTGGAACTCCTGATGACGAATTCCTCATTATGTTCAATTTAAAGGTGTTTTATATTAAATGATATTGTGACTTTTTGAAAAGATGACAAACCTCTCTGTTTTTATTCCCTCTCTTTGTCTCGTTGGGTTCTTTCACTCACTGCCTGTTTGTTGTTTGTCACCATTATGAAAACCATGCAATAATACTTTATGATTTTAGCGAGCTAGTTAGCCTCATGGGATTCGGCTATGATTACACATTAAAGTTTCAAACCACCCAAAGGTAAGATACCGTCGAACTGTATCAGAAGGACAGCGCAATACCTTTTTTTATCCATAAAAACTGATGACTACAGCTCCCAGGTGTGAATGTGAAGGAGGGCGTTGCCGAAAAAAAAAAAAAAAAAAAACAGCCAGCGTGCTCAGCAAAACCCTCCCTGGATAAATAAAGGTTTGAAAACTGATGCCAGCTCAAATTAGAATGAGAGTACAGGAGAAAGTACAAGTTGTGCCGTCGCCAAGTGAACATTTGAAATGCAGCCGTCTGGTTTTTGCTTGTTTTGGTTTTATTCCATTGATTTTAGTTGAGAAGGAAATAAAAAAACTACAAACGAGAAAGGATGGTCAAGTTAAGTAAATTTTATTGATAGAGCTGAACATCACAAATTTGCCTGGCAAAAGTGTATACCTTTAGTCCTTAGACCAATTTGGGTAAGAAAAAACTCGCCCACCAAAGGATCCTTTAACTGGGAAACAATGGAAGAAACCTCAGGAAGAGCAAGCTGACATGTAATAGTGATGTTGCGTTTGTGTCACGTGTCTCTCACCTTTCTGGTTTCTTTTCTGCTGCAGATTTGCACACTTATCTTTGCACAGTATGGAAAACAACTTTTGCAAGAGTGCGGTGATCAGCCATAGTAAACAAATAGCCATAGTGTGATTTTGCCAACGTTCATTATTTTGTTTTCTGTATCAGCTCACCATTACGTTACGCTCCGCTTCCAGTCAATCAGCTGACACCTAAGAAGGAATGGAAATCTCCCCGCTCAAACAATCTCTCAGATATCTGTCACCAGACAGGCTGTATCATCACATCTATATTTCCTTCATTCTGGTTCATGTTTTTTTAGTTGAGACAGGAGTTCCTTTTGACCTTTGTTCAGCGACTTTTTAAAAATATAAAGATATGATTAGATGCTGCGGGAAATGTCATCTAAGTGTACATGTAGACTAGAATCATAAATGACGCATGCATTATCTGTTTTGGATGCTAGCTAGCACTCATTGTTGTCTAGCTGATTCACGGCCACAGACACCAGACAGCCATAAACATTTGTTATCACCACATCCACCCTATCATGCAAATGCACATCACGCGAGTCATAACAAAAACGACCGATCTGCAAGCACAGTAAACACATCATTCAGGTTCCTTGCTTGTAAATGAGCCTGCACCACTATGAGCGTCAACGGAAATGGACCTTGCTGTGCACTCCATTTCATTGGGAGGGTAAGGGTTATGATCAGGACTCATGAATCTTGGCTGTGCCTACTGTTGACAAATACCTATCACAACCGTTTATGATGAATTCCAGTGTAAACATCTTGTGGCTTTTTGTTGGGATGCCAACAGCATCTGGCTGCTCTGAGTTGTTGCTCGGAGCAGGTTGACGATCTGGTTCGAAACAGCTGTCTGCAACTGCAGCCACCCCCAACAACCCAGCGCTTTTTCTAAAACACAGCGCTTATGTTTAGTCAGTTTTTAGGGCGTCTTGCCTGGTTGGGATCTTGTCAGTAGCAGGCAGTTTTCCAGGTGACACCTCCTCAACCCCCATTTCCTCCGCTCCCTGGAGCTTTCATCTCTCTGTCTCAGATGCCTTGAAGACGTGACTTGGCCCATTCTAGAAAAATTCCTCCCTTTACTGTTTTCAAAACCGTGCATTGTGTTTTACTACAGGTGCTTAAAGATTTTTCTCCTCTCTTGTCATGGCTCTGTTTTTCTTTCTCACCACCCCCCCCCCCCTTCTCTCTCAGCCCTGTCCTTATCCAATAAAATGTCACCACACAAGATGAACAAGAGCAAAAGGCTCAGAGTATATCAGACTTCCTATCAAGAACTCTGTTTTGAACAGGGGCTCCAAAAAAACAAAACAAAACAACTATTCATCACATAAGCTGTGTTGTGCTCTGTGTCACGCTTGGTCTGCTCCCATCAGTTGTTTCCATCCTTGAGAAATGCAATAAATATTTAAGTCATTCTCAGGTAGCCGCTGTAGCTTCAGTGATCCAGTGAGTTGACTGCTGTCTGGTTTGGAAGTTTGATTCCTAAAGAGAGGCTGCAGACCTCCAGAAAATGTCAAATATTTTATATTAAATGGTCACTTTTCAGCATGCAGTTTAATCAGGTAACAACAACAACAACATGTGTTAAGTAATTTGTAGTTTGCTGCATTCCATTACATAGACTGAACAGCAACCATAACCTTCTTTTTTATATGGTCCTGTCTTTCAGTTTAGATATAATAATTCAGTTATGTTTATGGAGACTTCTATGGAAAAGATTGTTTATATGTGATAAGGAAGCCAAACCAGAAGACAAGGCCTAAGCTCGAGCATACTTGGCACAAAGCAGCGTTAACTGACAAAGGCAAAGAGCACGTTAGAATAAAGATTATTTGTAGTTGATTAAATGGAAGAGTCTATGTTTATTTCTCCACAACAGCTAGTTCTGACCAAGTATTTTGATTGGACAAGAGGCGTTCAGTGAGTGCTGTTATGCAGCACAACAGCACTGGACTCTTTAACTGCAAGTGTCACTCTGCTTTACAGGTGCTTTACAACCAGTACATTAATGATACATTAACAGTCATCATCTATTTTAGTCACTTGGCTTTCCACTAGTAGTTTAAAGGCACACACAACGCTGCAATGTTACTGTATACTGCCGTTAGAAACTGAACATGATTAACTGATAATAAATCTGATCAGCCACCATCAGTAATCAATACACAACCATTAATCAGTTACCTAGTGTCTATGTAGTGTTGCTAAAATGTTAAAAAACAAAAAACAAACAAAAAAAACATATTAGCAATTTACACAAAACCTCCTTTAAGAAATATGACATTTGAACAATTCCTTATGTGAAAGACAGATATTTCCACCAAAGCGACTGTTAACAGACTCTTATTCTATTGCATACATGCGCAAAGCGGCTGGCTTGTGATATTCTTTATTTTCTTTATACTGTCAGTGGTGGTAATGGTGGTGTACATGGTGGAGCTACGCAAAGTAGCTAACAAGCTAGTGTTGCAGCCGTGTAGTCCCAGTTCAGTTGTGGAACTATACACATATATACCAAAAAATTAATGAAATACACAAATAGATCACAATCTGTTATCACTTATTACTGTTAAATAATAAATGCAGCTTGTAGAACTGTTGTATGAAAGCAATATCCCACTCGAGGTTGTGATGTTATACTGGATATCAGCACGCTGTGACTTACTTTGATCAAATCACAGCCGTGCTGATATTAAGTACATCACAACCTCGAGTGAGATATAGCTTGAGCTGGTCTCCACAATTAACCACAATTACAACTATTACAACACAACACAAACACATGACTAATATGAGCCTTAGCATGATATCAAAAAATTGTTTTTGTTTGTTTTATTACTTACTTGAAACCCAGATATAATAAAATCAGTCAAAAATCCTAACGGCCATTTTCAGGCCATGACAGCTGTTGCTGCCACAAGATTTTATAGGAGCAATGACTGCCAACTCTATTAGATTGCTGCTAATGTGTTGACATGTGAGGCTTTGTTGACAAAAGGCTTTCATGGTTCTTGACTTTAAAATACTGCCATGATCTGTTAGTTTGACTTACTTGGAAAAAAATAATTGCATTTTGCAGGAGAAAGGTTGTTAGCTCTAAATCAATCATTATACAATAACAGGCATACATTATGATGCACAATGATCTGCATATTTTCCCTCAAATGTTTGGTCAAGTACGATTCTTGGAATAATCATTCATAAACAGTTTTTTTTACACGTGGGTGAAACCAGAGTTGGGAAAATCTTGCAGTAGGCACAAATGAAAATCAGAAACTAGTTTTGCTCCACTAGATGTGAAAAACTAAAGACGTTTACTTTGTGAACTAGTTTCAGCTCTGGTGGAAAGTTTGAACAGCCAGGCAGTGAATCTGCAAAATGAAAACATTTTACATCATGGGTGTTTCACAACTGATTTTCCCAGAACCATTTATTTTTTATGCTATTCACTGAATCAACATTAGAAATGACTCAGAACCAGTGACCACAACACTCTGGTGATAGATGTAATGGTCCCACATTGTTACATTTTGTTATTTTGCCCTCAACTGTGTTATTACTGTAATATTATTATGTGGCTTCCTTTAAAGATCCCATATTTGACACTTTTCTGGTGTTTCATTTTAAGTTTTAATATCCATAAATATATATATTGTGGTTTTAACATAAAAAATGTCAGTAGAGATCTACATCTGCTCTCTCACACTTCTCTCTGAAACAACAGGGCGTTTTGTGTTCCATTTTGTCTCATTCATATTAACAAACCTCTCTTATGATTGGCTGACTGGCCAACCACAGGTAACAGATTATAGCCTACCACAATGGTAGGACCAGTGGGCCGTTGTGACATCATAATCTTACCAAAGTCCTGATGGCTCGCTTAAAGGCACAATACTACTTTGACAATATTTTTCATAAAGCCTAGAAATTTTAAATAAACAAAAATGGAAAACACTTCTACAGTATGGTATCTTTAATTCAAATGAGGTAAACCTGTTTTGTAAAATTCTGTTTACTGGTTTAGTTTGACAGATTACATTTTTTGTTTTTGAATGAAGAGTACAAAGGAACAAATGTGGATGACTGGAGTTAGCCTGTAAATATTTTTCTTTTAATACCTTAACTTTAAGTTAAACTTCTCAAAAGAGCAAATATCCAAATATACACACAAGAGGATTTAAAATGACATTGAACCTATTGATTCTGTATCATAGAGAAGTGGAGGGGAGCAAAGTTGAAAATGCTTTTTTTAGTCCTTATATTTTGGATTGATGATTATTAAATAAGTGTTGACTGCTGAAGCAGAAAAATCCTGCAGCATCCAGTCACTTCCAGCTGAGTCACATGAAGAATGAAGAACTCTTTCTGCAGTCTGACAGCGTGACAAAGACTTCAGCACTAACTCAAGCTGCTGACATGACATGCTTTCACGAATCTCTCTCATTTACTTTCTGCACACACACACATGCCTGCACTCACCAGAACGGTTATACATGTTTGCATAGAGGAGTACATGCAAGGACTAAAAGCATGCACATACAACTATAAACATTTTCCTTTTAATTTCACTACTAAGTAGAAAGTTAATACGTGCTGAGGCAATGATAATGACTCACTTCGCTCTGATTTTAACAGTGAGTTAAGGAATCAATTTTATGATACATTTGGCCATAAAAGTCAGACAATTTAGTTTAATTAGACACAGGAACAAATATTTAAAACGTTGAAGAATATAAAACTGTATACTTACTTTTTAAACAGGCCCTGTGGTGAAAAAAAGAAAAAAAAGATTAGTCATAGTTTAGTAAATCTCTACACCTTCAGGAATCGGTGTAGAAGTGCAAAGAAAATGTGTTGAGTAAGTCCATGGGCAATAACGACATATCAGTCATGAGAATGGACCTGCAGACGTGTCCTGGCAGTTTATGACACATTAAAGCTTTCAGGCATGCATGAAGACGACTCATTCCTTTTGGGTTAATACTGGTACAGCGGCTCAGTGACTCAACACCTGCTCAATACGGGCGAGCCACTGACTCTGAATGAAACATATTAAGGTTTGAAAGATATTTCACAATTAGATCTCAAACAATTGTTTTAGATACCTGCGTGCCCTGAGATGTTTTCTCTTACAACAGAAATGAACAGAAGTCAAGTTGTCAGTGAGTCAAGGTTAAAGGCTGTTTTTTGTTTTTTTTGCCCCCCCCCCGCCCAAAAAAATCTGTTGATGCTGAACTTAGAGATCAACAGCCTGCAGCACAACATTTGTAAGTAAGACAGCTACTGAATGGCTTTGATTCATAACCCTATGACTACAAGAACCTGCCTGCAGTGCTCCGGAGGAAAACAGCGAATCCTCACGACTGCCCTGACACTGAGAGCAAGACAAACAATCCAATGTGTCAAAATACAAAAAATACAGTAATTAATAGAAAATAATGGAGGGGTAGAAATAAAGTCAAAATGTAATGTTTTAACATCCTTGGTCTCTGAGAATCTCATACTGAACTTGATACATGGTCATAATTTAAATCAACAAACCAGAGAAGAGAATGTGTGAATACACTTAAAATTGTCCTAAGCTATTTCCCTAAACAAATTCTGCCTCTGATAAAAAATAATTTTGTGTGCAGTTTAGAGAGTTTCATAGTAGGTTAATATCTCTTCTCTGTAATATCTGAGACTGCAATGGCTCTCCTTTTTATTATCAATATTTTTAACAACCACAGAAGACTCTTCGAAGGCTACAACTGCCCCCTGGGCTGGACTTTTAATATCACTGGCCAAAGGCCTCTTTTATTTAGTCCAAACAGCACATTAAGCGATTGACATAAGGGAGAATATCCCAAACTTAATATAAAAGCTGTAATGCTTATTTGAGGAAGCATTTACGGATTAGGAAGATACAAACAGCTTGCAAAGAGCTTGCAGATCATCAGAAAATTGGTGGTAATGCAAAACACACTTATTACAAACATAATTATATCAAACCTGTGAATATAATTTGCCTTCTCTTCTGCCATCTTGTTGTCTGTCTTTATGAGTCTTATGCTTTTCCTCCTTGCACGTTTTTTTAATTTACTTTTTGAGTCTAGATTGTAGCTATATATTACTAACTGGTAATCGATGGTATCGATGTACGTATAATAATTATAATAATACTCTAATACTAACCTTCTGCAGAACGATGGTTCATAACCTCAAACTTTTTTATTGTAATTTTTTATTATCGTTTTTATTCTTCCAGTGTGCTGTTTACTTGTACGGTGACATCAATCTATGTTACGACAGCGCCATCTAGTGTTCATCCGTTAGAACGTTCAGTTTTATTAGTCCCGCCCAGTCTCCAATTCCATTGGTTTAAATGTGCTTCGCCGTCGTGCACGTCCTGCGTTGGCCATTGGCTCGGTGACGTGTCCGTCACACTAGTTGACGGAAGTGTAACCACCCACTACAAAGATGGAGGACGATATCTCAGATTTGAGCAGACCACAAATGTATTTGTTTGGTGAGCTCGCTCATTTTGACAAAATTAACATATTTCAGTTGCACAATAAGTTTTACTGTCATGTTATTATGCACGAATAGCAATTTAACATTTTTAGCTGGAGGAAGTTAGCCACACGGCTAGCTGACGTGACTACCACTACTCGCGCCAATTCAGCTCTTTTGTTAGCTAGCCGAGCAGTGCATGGGGATTCATTACAAAGACTTAACCTCCGCATCGTTTGTGCATGCTGTTCAAGATAAGTGATAAACATATGGTCAGTTACACGTTGTTACACTTTTTTCCCCCCTCAGGTTGTACCCTCAAGTCGGACAAACGGGAGTTCAAAGTTGACGTAGATGACGATGATACGGAGCACCAGCTGTCACTCAAAGCAGTAAGGAAGACACTTGGTCTTTGCGCGTAGAAAAATACATGAAGGTGCAGCTTATTTGCACGGAGAGATGAGGACACAATGGGGACAAATGTTTGTGCAGTTGGCCATCTGCCCGTCTGTGTGTGTCAGTTCCAGTTTGCTTCACTGGCATTGCATGAACACACGTCTGTATTGTCAAAGCATGGCGAGAAGAACTATCAACTCGAACCATTAAAGCAATTCATTGTATAACCTGTGAACCCTGTGTGTGTCTTATGATCTTAAAATTTACACCCAGTCTGATTGGACAAATACAGGTCATACACGTTCATTTCATATTAACACATTCGTCTTTATCTGGATCCTCATTAGCTCCTACAAAGTGGTTACTAGTCTTCCTTGGGTCCACACAAAACACCAATGATAAGACAACCATTTAAAATCAGTGAACGAAAAAATGAACAAAAATGATCCAAACCAGCAACAACAAAATAACAAGTTATTTGGCCTCTGTCTGTCTTGCTTTCTTGCAGGTAACAAACTGAGCTGCTTGTCTTGTGGTTTTCTTTCCCCCAATAGAAAAGGACATTTGAATAGTTTAATATGATTGACACATACAGAGCTAATGTCTTTGTTTTGATTTTAAGGTGACAGTAGTTACATTTTTTGGTGTTTTTTATGATTTGTTTTTATAGTGACCTCTTTCAGTATCTGAAACTTGTGTGAAAGTGTGAAACTTGGGGAAATTCGATCCTGAATGATTAAGCTGAGGCTTTAATTTTAACAGCAGTATCCTGAAAGGTTTTGGTGCCTTTCTGATGAAATTAACAGCTAATAGGTACTGTCTAGTTAATTACTCAACTAATTGTTTTAACACTTATACTGTAGCTTTGAGATTATCATTAATCAGTCAAACTGCAACTGTAATATTCAAGTGGCATTACCAGGAAATTTTCTGGAGGCAATAATCTTCCAGGAAAACAAAAGAAACTCAAAGTTTGTCAGTGGAAACCTGGACTATCAGGTCAGATGAAGGGGTTCAGGAGCAACTTGGACTTGGAGTCAGCTGTGCTACTTTTCCAGGTGTGTCTGGGGGCCGAGGCTGAGGATAAGTTCCACATGGTGGAAGTTGAAGGCCTCACTTATGATGGAAAAAGGACCAAAGTGCCACTGGTTGTCCTGAAACCGTCTGTCCTGCCCTCTGTGAGTGAACACCATCGCATGACAGCATTTTGTGAAGTATTTAAGGAGCTACTCAGTGCTATATAAGTAAAGGCATACATATATTGTTATTGTAATTGTCATCTTTTTCTTGTCCAGATGAGTTTAGGTGGATTTGAGATCACGCCTCCTGTTACCTTCCGTCTCCAGTCTGGCTCTGGACCAGTTCACATCAGCGGGCAGCATTTTGTTAGTGAGTGTTAAGGCAGTAGTTGGTGGTGCTGCCATTTACTTTTCCTCTTCATTTCACTGATTCATTTATGATAAACATCACTCTCTATTGTTCAGATGTATAAATATAAATCATACATCTGATTTAAACAGATTGTGTCCCTGTGCAGTTGCAGTAACCGGTGTTTGCTTTGTAGGTGTGAAGGATTCTGAGGATGAAGAAGAGGAGAACAACACATCACCAGTGAAGCGGCCTGCAAGCCTGATGTCGGGGAAGAAGCCTCCATTGGTATCTACCTCACTGTGATCTTTAAATGAGTGTATTAACAGAGCTGCCTTAGTTAAATCATGATATCATTTTTTAAAAATATTTAGGTTGTAGACGATAGCAAGGTTAGATCAGATTTGTAAACACTTTTATGTAGCAGCAGTCCGTATTTGCGTGCTGCATGCCTACTAAAGAAATACAGAGGAAACACTGCGTGTTGTCAAATTGAGTGGATGAGGTGAAAAAACATGCTATCACAAAAAGTCAGTATTAAAAAGTATATTGTTTTTGTCATCTTATGCTAGAACCAAAAGAGTGCTGACAATTCAAGCCCTCTGTAAAATTCTGATGATTCATTTTCCTTGTAGAAAAAACTAAAGATGGATTCTGACGATGATGAAGATGACAGTGACGAGGATGATGACGAGTATGTTTTTATTTATTTATTTTTTAATTCAGATATTTTCAGTAGCTGTGTATGACTCAAAAAAACCTGTAACACTTATCTGTGTAAAATGTTCACACAGGATTAATTTTATTCAAAAAATGTCTCTTCTAGCATTTATGCGGAGATAATGCTGTCATATGACTTTTAACTGGAGTTAGAAATTGTTCCTCCTTCCTTCCTTTTTCTTTTGTGTAGTGATGATGAAGATGACGACAGCGATGAAAATGATGTCAAACCTCAGAAGAATGTTGGAAAAGTAAGAGTGGTTTTCTTTTTGTATGTAATAATGAGGTGGATATGAAAATACAAATGTTTTTTATTCACGTCACATGCAGCAATGTACTCTGAAAAGCAAACATCACTCATTATGAAGCACTTGTAATATCACTACTATCACTTACATTACTGGGAGAACCAGAGTTTGTGATTGTTGGAACAGACAAACTGAAACTTTTATTTTGTGTCAAGTTAGTAAGTGTTACAATTTTAGAAGGTAAAATGTCAATGGAGTGTGGATGCTTTGGACACAGTGATATAACTGCTGTTCTGGATCCTGTCCATAATGTTGTCAGACATTATAATAACATTCAGAGGCTGTCTGCATCAAAAACAAATACTTTTAAGGGATGCACATTGACACTGTGCAGCTGAAGGATTACACTGCAACTAGTTTCTCAGGTGCCGGCTGTAGCTTATAGTGATAGAGTAAGTCTGAACTGAGCTCCTTTTTACTATTTACTTATTTGTCTGTTGTTTTGGGTTACAAACACCAAAGAATTTAAAGAGCATTAATAGTATTTGACTATGTTTGAATAAAGTTAATGAATAACTGTAATGAGATTAGTTTTGCATTTGTCCTGTTGCATCACTTCTATCACTGTTCAAACCAAATTAGATATCCTTGAAGGACAACTAACCTTAATTTGTACAGTACATTAAATTTGTTTGGATTGTTTCCAGTCCCCTCTTGTCCACCAGGTGTCAGGGTAGCCAAGGGCTTGCTTAGTTTTTTTTTTCCTTGTGCGTGTAAAAGGAATTTTTCTCTGTGTTGCTGCAGTCTGCCCGCTCCCCTCTTGTTTCTACCACATCATTTAAACTCCCACAGTCTGTATCCTATAGTAGCATTTCATTTCAGCAGGCCCTTCCCATTCTTGCACTCACTGACCGTCGACCTTTTTGTATGAGACAAAACATGGAACTTTTTCATCCTGTTCGCTCATGTACCCACCTGTTTTCCATGAGTAAAACACAGGGTCTGAGTGGCGTAATGATTGGATTTCTCCTCTGTAATCTGCTTGAATTCTCACTGTCTCACCAACAAGACGGCACTATGTTATCCTATACGTGCACATGCACACCTAAAGGTCTATACACACTGTGAACAGGCATGCACACTTAAATGTGTATGTATGCATGCATACTTACAAAAAATGCACAGTCTGCATACATTAACAATATACTTTATATCTACAGTACACGTGCAGAGAAGCACACACACACACACACACACACACACACACACACACACACAAACCAGTTATGGGAAACATCTTCCCCCATTTTTCTGTAGCACTGCATATCTTTGTCCCTCTGTCATCCCACTGTTAATATGATTGCTCCTTTTTATCGTCTCTCATGCCATTTCAGCTTTGCACCTGGCCTTTGCCTTTGAACACTTGTTTTGCGTGTTACCACAATCATTTGCAAGTGTGTGGGTGCATGTGTGTATCTGCCTCATTTTTTTACGTCGGTGTCTGTTTGTGATTTCTTTCTTTTTCTTTTTTTTTAACACGCTATCTTAGAGCAAACTGTGCCAGGCAAAAGATCAAAGCGGGGCAGATGCGCATACCTGCGACGTGAGCGCCGATCCTTGCCTCAGGGTCAGATGACAGCTGAGCATTTCTGTCACCTGTTGATTTATTCTGTTGTCTTCTCCTCCAATTCCTCCAACTCCTACACACCGCACCCTCCCCTCCATGACCTTAATCCTTTTCTTCACCTTTCTGTTCTTTAGCTCCATGTCGCATTCTTTAATAATGAAAGCACAGAACTCCAGAAAATCACTCTGGGAGCAATTATTATTTTGTCTGCTAATTCAGCAATATGTTGATCTTTTTTTCTTTTTTTTTTGTGGTGTCGTACCTCGTTGCTGTTTCAAGTACTAAACTTGAATTCCATGACTTCTGTTTATATGTTTGAATTACAATTTAACAACATTGCATAACTAGTGACTCTTGCATCAATGCTTGACTAATTATTGGCAGTGCCAGTGTTGGTCATGAGAACAAAATGTTAAGAAACAGGACATAGCTGGCTTCAATTGTATTTAAGAAGATTCCTTTGTTCAGTCAAAAACTGGAAAAATACATGTGTTATGTTTGTCAGACAAACGCAGTAACCGTGTCTTTATCTTAACTTTGCCAGGAACACAGAGTTCTCTTGTGCTCTGCGTATTTACCTGCTTTTCAATCAAGTGCACTAACTTTGGCTCCTGGGCTACACTTCATGCCTCCAAAAAGTCTTTGCCCTCAAAGTAGAAATTTCAGATAATCTAAGAACTTGTGCTGAACATGTCAGACTGCTCCAACACAAGCCTTGTGACTGCAAACAGTCATGTAGCTGACTTCCCAACTAGCATAAAAAAAATAACTAGTTGGAAATGGTGGGGTAATGAGAGACTGATTGAAGCACTTTATTTGCTAATTGCTTCAGTGTGGATATCTGGAGTCAAATAAGCAGATCTTCCCTGCGACAGAGGCATGCGACCGACCTTTTTTGGCAGATCTTTCCACTTCCTCAATTTAATATTTCCATTCAAACATCACATAAACAACATGATGACTGCATCCTTATCTTGTCACATGCAAATGCTGTTACAAACAAACCCTGTGCTTTAATCTTTTAGTGTTATTCACCACTAAAAGATTAAAGCACATTTATTGTTATTGGTGTGGTAGAAGCAAAGTGAATCACTGGTGAAAGACTATTATAATAAACACAAAAAGGAGAGAGGCAAAAAACTCAAAGAAATTATAACATCTCATGTTTTTCAAGAGTTTGCTAGAGTTCAAAATACTGATCAAATAAAATCAGCTGCATCTATGAAGGGCTTACAGAAACAACAATGTTTCTCTACTCGACAGAGTTCTGTCTGTGTCTTACTATCTTTTGATTTGGAAGAAAAATATAAGAAAATCAACACTGGAACATCCTTCCAGCATCTTGTATTGCCAGGCATTACTCGAGGAAATAACATGTGTAATTGCCTTGTAGCAGTTATGTCAACATGGGCAATTACACTTCTAGCTCATTCCAAGGTGAATACCAGTGATTGCAAGGAAAGGGTTGGTGCTCAGGAAATGCAGGTACTTGCCTCAGCTATTACAAGGTAATTACACAGGTGATGGAAACCTGACGGGAAGGCCTCCAGTGTGGAGAGGAACAATGACAGGTTATTGGGGTACTAAGTATCTGATCAGTGACAAATTACCAAGTATGTCTGGTGCTTCCTCTGTAATTTCGTGTAACGTTGGAGATAATTTCAGTTTTGGTTACATGTCATCTCTGATTTGGTTTTAGTTATGTTTTTAGTACAGCCTGTAGAAGGAAAAACCTGTTTACTGAGGTACTTTTAACGAAGTATTAAGACTGCAACTACTCCTTTAGCTTTTAGAATGACATGCTCTATGTTCTTGTCCTTGTTGTTTGTTGTTGTTACTTCTTGCGTTAAAATACTTTGTCTAATTTAGGAATGGGTTGGGGGGTAATGAGGTAAACACCACATGGCAAAAGATTCTGAAGAAAATTAACCACAATTGTAATCACTTCTACAAATGTGGTTCACATTATGTTACATGCCAATTATAATTTGTCATCCATAAAAGAGGCTTGGCAATTAGCGCTTTGATATGGGAGTTTAAAAACAGCATGACACAGGTACCATGAAAATAACAGCAAAATAAGAACAAGCTTTGAGTTACACATTGACAAAAGGAACCACTGTCCACAGTTTGGAAATAACCAACAGGAATATCATGAATATATATACTGTATAAGGTGTATAGATATTATGACAGGCCAGACATCTGTACAACAGTTGTTGCTGTTGTTATTAAGTTAGTCAGGGAACTTTTTCATGAAGTAACAAACTTTTTAGCTGCTTGTAGTTAGCATGGTGCCCCCTGCTGTCAACTTACCTTTGTTTTTTACTGTGATCATATGTGATCTATAATTAATTTATTTTTTACATATTTTGAGCGTTTCAGGCTAAATTGAGCTGGTGAAAGCCGATGTTTTCCTTCCTTTTTATCAGTTGTGGTTGCGTTTCTTTCTCAGGGCCTAGAGTCTTCAGCAAAAAAGCCCAACAAGACTCCGGTGAAACAAAACGGCCCTGCAGGAAAACCATCAGGATCAGCAGTTAAACCACAGATTAAGGTAGGACAGGCTTCATCACCTGCTCAGCTTTGTTTACTTTTGGTTATTTCATTAATTTGTTAGATTTTTACAGCCATTATAACTGTAAACCATAAATGCAGAGAAAAAAATTGAGAGCAACTATGTTGCCCTCTTCCGTAGACCCTAGACCTGTTTCTTTTGTTTGTTTATATTATTTTAAAATCTGTTTATGTTGAAATAGCTGGATTTGTGTAGGCTGAAACATGATCTGTTTGAACTGATTAATAAAATATGCAGTTACACCAGACTGTAAGCCAGCAACTCTATTTCTAATCAAAGGCATCATGTCACTCTCAAAGGTTTGCAAAAGAATAATGGATAATGAAAATGGGTGTATACATTTATCTACTGCATCTTTAAGAACATGATATGATTTGTCAAAATATATACAGAAAATAGATTCCACAGAATAAAGCAGTGAAGAGCAACAGATGTAAAACCTCAGTCTTCTTTGCAAACAGACATGGACCTTTCACTGCTTACAGTAAGTCTGAAGTCAAAACCTGATAAGGCCTCTAAGCAGGATGCATTACACAATGAAGTGCATTAAAACAAAATCTATACAAACAACTTTTTGTGTTCAGTTATATTTGCTCAAACCTGAGCAGAGAAGACACAAGGTGTCCATGACCAAGGGTAATTGTTTGCCTTTATTGGCAGTCACAATGAAAACATGCCAAAAAACACTTGAGCTGTCTCATTCCACCGCCAAGGAATGTGATAAATGCACATTGCAATTAGCTCAACCTGATAGTTAATTTCTTGGATGGAATGTCTTGGACAGCCGCCTCTCAAAACCTAAAGCTTGAACTCTGCCTCTCTTTAAGCAAACACACCTGACCTCTAAACGGGTTTCCTGGGGCAAGGTTTAAACCCGCGACCCCTTGCCCTGACCCTGCCGTCTTGTGTTGCAGCCACCTTTGATGCCCCCCCCTTCAACTCCCTGTAACACACAGCCACATCAGTGAATACAAATTGGCAAGGTTCTCTGCAAGTTTACACATTTCACAAAGCATGTTACTGTGATAAAAATGACCAGATAAGGCATTATGTGTTGGCATGCAAACGCTTTTATGATAAAACGTGGCTTATGCTAAAGGCACACCATCTCACTCAGTCGCACACCCTGTGCACATTGTCGCTTCGTGTCTGACATCTTGAAAGAAAGCTGTGTAATTCTTATCATGTTAAACACTGGGCCACAGGATTGCTAAATTCCTGAGGCGAGAGAGCGATCCCCCCCCCCCAGGGCTAGCGTTCTTGGTGTGTGGGAGAGTGCAGCTAATTCTGTAGTGGCCGTTGTCCAGACATAACACGGTGGCTCTTGAAATGCTCTGGGGGATTAGCCGACGGGCTGAACTGCCGAACCATCCCGCCAGTTTAACTTTCTGGCCCGTGGAGCTTCAACTGCCCCATCCCCTCTCCACTTATACACAACAACTGTTCCCTCTCTACAACCTCTTCACACCCCTCACTTCCTGGACACACCTTCTCCCAATTGCTCTCATTACCAGCGTTTGATGTCTGGTGCAGCTTGCGCTTCCAGATGCCCCTGAGGAGCGAGGAAGCGGGCGTGGATGTCTGTTTTTTCTTTACTAAATGCAGGTGACTGGTCATTAGATTGGCTTGTCAGATCTGTTGCCAGTACCGCAGTTCTCACCTCTCACAGCCCAGCATGTTGCTGCACCTTCTTGCGTAACAGGCTCAACACGAGAACTAGCTAACTCGAGATGTGCTGATCTGAAGTAACTTTATCTTGCAGCTGGTGTCTTTTGATTGATGGGTTTGGAGACATCGATGCTTTCAAGCACACGTCACAGTCGTAAAGTTGTTAAAAACTCCACTCAGGCTTATCCCAAAAGGTTGTGAGTCATTGTTTTAGTGACTGATTGACACGTGTTGTAGCAGGTGCCTGTCTTGTTAGTGCTTATTTGCTTTTCCTGTGAGTGTAAGGATGTTACTATGGATATAATACTATGGGCTGGCCCTGTTGTGCGTGGAAAATGCAAAAAAGACCAACCCCTTTATTGACATATACATAGACAAGTCATAAGATTCAAGTCATAGGTTCCCATTGGCCTGACGTTTTCCCCAGACATGGGCCCCCAAGGCTCTCATGGGCAGGCCTGATGAGCAAAGGTGTCGCAACCATGTGTTTGCACAAGACAAGTGATCGCATCAAATGATAGTGTGCTTGTGATTAAGTTCCATGTCTCGTGGCATCTGTAATCAGCGTCTGGCCCAGATGAAAAAGCTTGCTGGCTTTGTGTGTTTATCAGCTGTTTCAGGTCCACAGCTGTCCTTTGGAAGTAGAGAGCTGCCCATAAATAATAAATACGTAGTGCATTTGTCTGGCCAGGAGCCAGCAGCATATGTGTTGTTTTTTTTTTGGTAGTCTGGTATGTGTGCGTCAAGGTTTTCTTCATTTTCTACCTTTTGATCTGTGCTATAAACTGCAGATCTCTTGGGGACAGGGACAAGTAATTGCATTTTTTTTTAAACAAGAGAGAATTTATTTTGTCAAGATCATTCCATTCCACTTGTTTTTAACCATTTCAAGTCTTACCCCTGGTTTTCAAAGCCTGGAGTTGTGAAAAGCATTTGAAATATCAGGTAGTAACACATGGCATTTGTTGATTGCTTTAATCCAAAGAACCTTAAACATTAAGGTTGGGTCTGGAGAGCTGGCTTCCAGTTGTATAAGAAACCTGCCTTTTGATTCCACTTATCCAATCCTGAATGAAAATATTGACCTACTGCACTACCACCTCCATCTTGGTTACCCAGGCTTAAGACCACGTACAGTGGTCTGAGGTATGCTGTATGTCTACAGTGTGGTGTATTGACTGGAGCTTCTGTTTTTAAGTGTGGTTAAACTGCACATTCAACATAACCTAACATCCAGCTTGTGTATGACAAGGTTATAGCATATCTGTTTTTCATTTGAATCAAAACAAATCACACCTCTATGACAAATCAGTGTTTATGGCCAATCTGCTGGAAGTATATATACTGGCAACATATTTTGGGTTACTTTCTGACTCAAGTAATATGACCAACATGTAGGAATATGAATCAAATTGATATTCAAAATATTCAAACCTGCTTGGAACCAAACAGTCCATTTGCTCGTGAGGTTTTGCTGCTGTTTGACTCAAAGGGTAAAGAGTTGCTTTATAGATGGCCTCCCTTTTCTTTCAAATGTGTCTCTGGCTATCAATGAAACCCTGCAATTTCACTGGATTCCACATCGTCTTTGCATGTAGGGACAAGCTCTGTGGCTTGTGTAACATGCAGTCACGGCGTATGGTGTGTGTGGTGGTGTTGTTGTTGTGTCACATTCATACACTTCTAATTTAGGACCTATGGGGCCTCGACTGCCCAGGTCTGGACACACCTGTGGGCCCGCTAGTACAGTGCTCATGCTGTCCTCCTCTTCACAAACACAGGGGACTCTTAGTGTCATGACATGGCACCGAGAAATTGTAAAGAAGGGTTGCTTGTGCCTGTTTTAGTCATGACCATTCATAAACATTGAACATAAGAGGAACATAAGTTGCACTTTAACCTTTTTTTCTTTAGTTGGGATTTACCATCAAGGGAAAAACAACCTCTATGACAACCTCTATTACTCATTGGAGAGTCGGGGCTTGCCCTCTCCTGCTTGCAAACAATAAAAAGATAATTTGTACCTGATGTATTTGTTAAAGATGGTGTAATTAGGCTAGAATTTGTTGTCCTTTCTGATGCTTTAATCTTCTTCCAGCTGGTTGCCCATGCCAAGCCTGTAAACACAGACCCAGTCAAAATGGGTCACAATAGGGCTGTAGGCCAGAATAGCCTGTTGGTCAGCAAATGGATTCATCACCAGTAAGTTAGACTTCGCATTTCTGTGTTCAGTTCGAATGAGAGCACAGAAAAATAAGAAGTAATAGCAAGAGCTGAACCTGAGTAAAAGAAGAAATAATGTGGCATAATATGAAGTTATCGTTTTATCTGCAACGCTTTAATTCTCTCCTCTATTTGACATATCAATCAGTGTTTCTTATCTAGCTGATATATTTTCTTTCTAGACACCTGCCCCGGGAAAAGACAAACCCCAGGCTGGCCCGTCTAAATCTCCCTCTCTGACTGAGATTAAGAACAAGTTGTCAACGGCAGCCAAGGAGGTAAGGCTGTCATCCACTTTTGCAAATTACCACTCTTAATTGAATGTCTGACGCGTGGTTAAGCTGATGATTTAATGGCCTTTTTCATCAGGGAAAACCACTACCGAAGACGGAGCAGAAGTTTGAGAATTTCGTGAAGAGTTCTTTCAAAATCTCAGACAAAAAAGTAAGTAATCATGAGTCATTTGATGTATTATGTGTATATTTATTGATAGCACATGTTTTTTAGAGCCCTGATGGCGAGGCATCTGAGATTGGTCTTTGTTTATTAGTTTTTACATTTTCAGCTCTTACATCACATGCAATTTATATCAGTTTCCCCATTTATTTTGCAATCTATGCGTTTAAGTCTCAGAAACACTTAGCCGTGGGGAGTTGTTTGTTTTCTAGAAATATTCCAGTTGCTGGGTGCACATGTACATCAACCTTCATTTCAGTTTTAAGAGCTTTGCACCATGACAGATAGGCAGGAATGCATTATTGTTTCTGACACTGTCCTCATACTTCACACTGTCCATTATGCCTCAAATGTCTTTCCAGCACAGTGTGTTCTCTTTGAATTATATTCATTTTGTGTCAGCGGGCTCTTTCGAGATGGAATGGGAGTATACCTGCCAAGGCAAACTCTTTTTCAGTGATTTACTGGATTGTGTGTCTTTTGTAGCCTTAATGAAGGGACTGGTGGTATGTGGATGGTACCAGTCTCTTTCACATTCAAGGCCTTTGACCAACCCAGAAAAGGGGGTTTTCTAAATGCAGGACCTAAATCTTTTCTAATGCGGCTTGTCATTTCAGAAGAAAAACAGTTTTGCAGAGCATGAATTAATCACCCAGATACCTTTAGATTATCACCACGGACTAAATTATTTTAGGCAGTGTGTCAGACAGCAAAGCTGCCTTTTCTGTATCAAAGCATCTGTAAGAAGGCGATCACTTGAAAAGGGCTATTTGAACATTCATTTGTGATTACATTGCAGTATTAAAATGTTAACTGTACTGCTATGAGAGCAGGTGAAAGCTCTTTAGACCGACACAAGGGCCGGTTGGACAAGGAAAAGAGCGGGGGTGGAGTTGGGTCGGGGGGAGCTTGTTGATCCCAGTGTGTAGAAACATCTGTGGAAGTGCTTTGGTTTCATCAGCCAAGGCTGAGATCTGTCAGACCTGGAGCACCTAGTCATATACTCTGGTATGTACTGTTGCCCCCACCCAACCCCTCGTCGTTCCCCAACATCTAAAATCAGCGTTCCCACAGGCGAGACGCACAAAAGCATGTTGTAGTAAAAGTGAGTCATGTGTCTAATGCTGTATAGCACTTCATTTGGATGATTTGTAATATCTGTTGTTATTCCTCTCTGCCCTCTCTGTACCTTCCTCAGGTGGTCAAGGACCTTTGGAGTTTTGTACAAACACTGAAGATCGAGAAGAAGTAACAAACCTTTGAAACATTTCTATGTTTTGCATCCTGAAAGACATTTAAAGGCACAGTCAGCGAGATTTCCTACTTGGCCTTACTATGTCATCATTGGTAACTCTGACTTGGAGTGACCAGAAGGACCGAGTGCTGAAAATGGGTAAAGCCATTAATGGTTCAGATGTCATTGTAATTCAAATGCGAAGCACCTCCTGGAGCTAATTCGTAATTCACTCTCAAACTCACTCATTCACGTGTAGCAGACTGCAGATTTTTCTTAATGGGGGGAGGAGGGGGCTGTGGACTTCATCACATGCCAATCTGCATCATCTATAGGGAAGGAAAGTAATGGCACCACCAATTAGGACCTGCAGATGTCCATTGCTGTGTTAACACTGCATGGTACAGCTCGGCTTTACTCCACTGAGTTGTGGTTAGTACCCGGTACTTGGTACTTCTGTATCCAATTCTGAACAGTTGAGTGAAAAAACTGCAGACCTCTCATTGGTTAGAGATACTTATCACCAAACCTGACCACAGACGTTTGTTTGGGTGCAGATGAAAAGATCTCAAAAGAAAAGGATATCCTCTATTGTTCCTGTGTGTTTGTGTTCATATTGACGATAATGTTACAGCAGTTTTACGCAGCATCATGAATGCAGTCCTTCTTACATTCCACTGTATATGGGTATACCAGATAGAATGGAAAATGAGATCAAGAAAAGGACCTGGTATCAAAAGTGTGTTGAGTTAAGCTAAGTAATACCATGCAGTGGAAACGCGACACACACAGACCAGGCAGACCCTATTTAATTTAGTCATTGCAAAATTTTATATGACCTCTTGATCCTATGTCCTTGTTTCACAAAAATGCTTTCACTGAGGTCTACAATAGTATTTGTTGTCATACTACTACAAGAAGTCACCAAAGACATACTGTATATTCTGAAATCCTACACATAAGAGCTCATAGATGTAAAACATAAATCAACAAACAGCGGCTATAAAAGTGACAGCAACTGCAGGTGGTGTAACTGTAAAATTACAGTAGCTATTCCTTTCCTTTCCTGTAGAAGGTGAGATCAGCGTGCATACATCTCACTTTCTTCACTTACAGTAGCCACATGTTACATTGGAGCTGCAGGTGTGATACTGCTCTGCAATTTGATGATGTTGGCTGAGCCTGGTTTCAGGTGCTTCGTATCCATGACACTGTGTGTCCTTGTTAAGTCGACAATGCAATAGGAGATATTGCAGAATGTGCCTTTAAATATCTCAACTGTAAACTGAGATTAATCAGAGTCCCAATTTGTGTGAATTTGAACAAGGTTGATTAAGAGCTGATACGGGGGGGGCAGTGACAATATATTTTTCCTCCAAGGTTTTGTTATTTTAGGTTCTGTCTGTCTTTACAAAGCATTATCAGCTTGTGAAACATGCTTACAGATTGTATTATGAATTTGTCTGCTCTATACATATTGTACAGAAAAATGTCAGCGTATGTTGAGATACCATTTTTTTTTTTAATCGTGTCACTCAGTTTGGTCATTGTAACTCCTGCAGCAGAACATACAGTAACTGCATTTTTTGAATACACCAAGGGTTACTTTTTATTTCCTGCAGTGATGAAGCAAATAAGCAAAAAAATTCAGTTCATAAACCATTTCCCGTATAAAACAGGAGTGCGGTCTTGAAACAGTAAAAACCACATATCTACATGGATGTGTGCAGTTTTAAACTTGCTACTGTTACATATCTCTACCAGTTAATCTGTTTAGTAAACAAGAAATGTGTCATCCTGTGTTGTTACCATGAACACACTGACATTTCTGGACAAGAGCAGTGTCATTTTTAATTTTTTTGTTGCTGTCTTGGAGTGTGAATTCATATCAAGCTATTATTATTAAGCTATACATCTGTTATTATTTGAGGGGTTTTCATTATGCTGATTACAGCCAAAATCATCTGTAGAAAAAGAGCAATACACAAAACATTATCAAGAGTATTATGAGCTCTATAAAACCAACAACAGATGCCCTGACTAAAATGTTTTTCTTTAAAGTAATATACATCACATACAGAAAATTAAAAACAAGGTAAAAAGATTGTTAACTAGGTCCAGGAGTATATTAACGTGGCACTAACAGTTTTCAGTGTCTTTCAGTGCACTCTAAAACACATTACAAGCCTATGATTAACATGGATTAACTTATTTATTACAACATAATCATAAGGTATATATCAGAAAATTACATCAGAGTAACATGACGTCATTTACAGAAACCCCATAAAGAACTCAACCCCATAATTGCACTCTTGTATATCAGTGTTCTGGTGACAATAAGCATATACCCGCTCTGTGCTTATGTGTTTATGATCCTGTATAATGCCTTTTATGAGCCAAATGTTGGCAGTTGGATACCATCTTTAACCAATCAAATTGCTTGGTCCAACCTTCCTGTAAACTGTACTACTTCAATTAACTAGGGTCTTGATAATTGACCTAAGATCTCTGTAGGAGCAGGTTGTCATGCCCAGAGTTTATTCTTTGGCTTGACTTAATGATGGAGTCCTTTATCAATGATTTTTAACATTTCCCTCATATCAAACTTTTTTTTTCTGTAATTTAACCTCTTGCGTTTATTTACAAGTACGGCAGCTGAACAATTGTAGTTTTAAGTGTACGCTTAATCCGCCCTTTGCTAATAGCTGTTTTTTCAGCTTGGATCTGTTGTCATGATCTTTATTTGAAATGTTGTGTTCTAGTTTGGTATATTTGGTTGGTGTTTTATGTTGAGTATGAATCCCCTTTTTAAATGTTAAAAAACTGTCCTACTTTTGTTATCTTGTCATTTTAGTTCATCTTTAGGTTGTCATCTTTTGATTCTGTATGGAGTCATTTTCAAGACGGTACCTAAATATGTCCAAATGAAAAAAAAGAGATTTTTGTCATTATTTTTAATCGTTGTAGTAACAACTGAAATGTTGTTGAAACTTGAATCTTAAAAATCCAATTTGCAGCAAATAATGGTCCTTTTAGAGCTTCTTGCATGGTAAAATATTGAGTTTAGAATGGCATTAAGTATCAAAGTTTTCAGGATTTTTAGTAGTAGCAATCTACCATTGCATCAGACTGAAGTAGTTCTGATCTATGATTGATAATGCATCGATCTAGTCACCCCCTCTGCATTTTCTTGACCTGTCTACCCTGAAATACCTACTGTGAAACATCAGTATGTGGTGAGAGGCATTTTAAGTTTGAAATGACAACAAACAAGGCTTGTATGTACTATTTGCTGCATATGTCAATGCAAATTAAATTGTAACACACTGTAATGTGAAATCTGAATAGATATGACTAGATGACGGCTGAGCTGACTCAACATGTGTTGAAAGAAAATACATTTTGTCTATTTCGTCAAACTTTATTGATTAGTTCATGCATGATTGGTGATGGTGAATTCATTCATGGTTTGTTGAGATGAACATATCCATCCTTTTTCTTTTAATTCCTACCTGTAATATTTACCTGAATAAAGTGATTCCCAGCTGGTTTTGAATCACATTTTGATTTTTATCTGTAGACTAGAGAAAAATCTTAGTCCTCTGAATAATGTAACTTTCCTCTAAAGGAATATATCACTTATGAATTCAGCATTAACAATTAAATGTTAAACGTTCTTTTACTTGTAATAAGCACCCATCTTTGCTGTCACCACTGGGTGGCACTGAAGTCCAGGCGTTAACTTCAAAGCGAGCCTTCATAATGATATAAATTGATTAAGCGTTTACCTGAAGTGTGAGTCAGGCATTACTTCACTGCCAGCTGAACACTTTTTGCCCTGTAGCCACGAGGAAGTGAGGCGCACTAGCGGATGCAGCCACGGGATGACGCACAATTTTATGTTCCAAACAAGACAACTGAGAGGCACGTGGAAATCCCCCCTTTGTGGTTGACTTGAATTCCAGTCCAGGGTTTGACTGAACCAGCCTGGAGGTATTGACACACACGCACACACACACACACACATATACTTTATATATATACTAAAAAGACCTAAGAGGAATAATCAAAACCTTGATAGAAAATTTAAAGTAAATGTATTTAAAGGTCCCATATTTATTTTTTCTGCTGTTTTGATAACCATTTCGATCTATCCATTAGTGATTTTATATACCCAAAACCATCTCAATATAGTTTTAAATCTTTTAGAATCAGAATCAGGTTTATTACCAAGTAGTTTTTCACTTTTTGCCTTGGTGTTTTGGGGCATAATGACATTAAATAAACAAAAAAATTTAAAAAAAATGGGACGATAAAAATCAAGAAGATATAATTGTCAGTACAATATGTGTGCAAGGTTCACAGTATGCAAAGTATTTGTGTGCAAGATATATTTTTCATAGTAATCATAAAGATGTTATTAAAGGGTGTACGTTAATGTAACAAATTGAGTCAGCAGACCTTACGTTAATGTAACGTGTGGGGTCTGAGGGAGGGATGAAAGTCAGTGTCATAGGGGGCTCCGGGCCTTGTTGATGAGGCTAGATTCAGTTAGGACAAAGTGTTCTTATAGCGTGAGGTTTTGGTCCTGATGGACCACAGACGCCTGCTGGAGGGGAGTGTCTCAAAAAGTTTGCGTCTGAGGTGGCAGGGTTCGGCCACAATCTTACCTGCATGCCTCAGGGCCCTGTAGTAGAGCACAGCCCTTGAAGAGATGAAAGACTGCAGCCAATCACCTTCCCAGCAGACCGATTGATACGCTGCTGTCGGCCCTTCTTGACTGTGGCAGCAGCTGGAGATTGAGGTGAGGATGGAATCATTGATCGAGGTCTAAAGGTGCACCATTGTTGTCTTTGACCAGCAGACAAGCACTCCATGAGTAAACACCAGGCACTCTGTGTGGTAACCATGGAAATGTCACAGATATGAATATAGACTAGTGTTAAGTATGTGTGTTTGATGCCAACTACAGACTGTTACTACAAACACTACTACAGTTTATCTAATACATCCAGTCTTGTGCTGATGCTCTGCCATGTGAATGCCCTTCTGTTTATGGCCCGATAATTGTTTAAACATACATTACATATTTCATGAAACTCACAAACCACCACTGTAACAGTTTCACGGGATCACTCGCGCTTGTCGCTCCACCTGTCAGATTGTCCACACGTACTGGCTTCTCATTGACAATGAACTACAAAGTGAGTCAATCACTCCACGTCTGAAATGACCATCACACTTCTCTCTGGAGTTGTGTTACACAGCCTAACTGGATGGTGGGTCAGCGTGGAACATGCTGGTAACATGTGACTGCATAGTTGTGACATCACAACCTTGCGGAAGTCCTGATGGCTCATTAAAAGGCACAGTTTCTGACCACAGGCTGTGTGTTTCTCTGTGGATTGAGCATTTTGATACTTTGACAGTATTTATATTGCACCTAGACCTGCTTTATAATAAAGGAAGATGGAAATCTTTCTTTTTACAACATGGGATCTTTATGGGCAGTTCCCATAAGAGCTCTGGACATCGGACATGTCTTCCAATTGATCTTTTTCGGGCTTTTTGATTCTTTACATTGCATTGTTTCTGCAATTTTACAATATTTCTATATTTTTAAACAGTAAAAAGGAAAAGAAAACCTAAAAAGAAAAATGCTCACATACATAGTTATATATCTTGTCTACAAGTCCTCCATCTATCTTTGGGAAGTGTGTACTTAAACCAAATAAAAGCAAAATGCAATAAAGGTTACATTTGCACTGGTTTTGAACTGCAGGTACGATCATGTCTTTAGCACAACACTCAAAATTGACGACGTCACTCAATTCATAAATCCAAAAAAATCCAACAAACTTTCTCCCTTACTTACTGGCATCTTGCCTCTGCCATTAAATTAAAAACTTTCAAAAGCAACTTTTCTGTTGAAGCTGTCAATGGAACTATTTCTTCAGTAGAAAGTATAGTTCCACAGGAAAAAAAATCCTTTTAATTATTGTTGTTGTTTTTGGATGGAAGTAGAAACAAGAGACCGGCATCTTAAAACCTGGACAATAAAACTGCCTGCATGGCCAGATAGCACTAGAAGTAAGTGAGAATCTATGTTTCTTTTGTAATTTGGGTGAACTGACCCTTAAATGCTACTCCTTATTCTGTTAGTGTTAGTGCGTTACTATAACAGTTAAACCACACAGGGACAAGGCAGGTGTGCTCTACAGGTCAGTCTGTAGGTATCACTTCCCTACGTGTGGCAGCCAAACACAACATTAGGCCATTAGGGAAATATCGCCCTTTTCTCTAATCCAGCAGTCACACGATATGGCACAGGGCAGACACGACGGTCTGTTCTCAGCCATAAATGCCTCCATCTGAGGACCAACTCTGCAACCTGTGTGTGTGTTTGTGCTCTTAGGAGAACAGGTGTGTTTTGTTTGTGAGTTTGTGCTGCATAAAACCAGCTTGTTCAGCCATCTGTCTTATTAAAAGCCCTAAGTGTGTGTGTGTGTGAGTGTGTGAGTGTGTGATGGATTAAATAATCTTTCATCTGCAGTGAACCATTTTAGCACAAACAAAGCATAATTTGCTTTTCAAAATTAAAATATGAAAACTTCCAGCTGTTGTGTTCATTGCAACTTTAAAGACACAAAGAACTGCAAAACAGACAGGCTGGTCTTGTACATTTATAAAATCTGTTGAAAAAAGCAGCAAAAAGCCACTTGAAGATCAATTTATAGTCCTTAAAACACTTTTGAAAGCATGCAATAAACATGAAATGTAACCCAGCATGTCATGTTATACAAGTGACTGACAATAAATCAGACTAAATTACAAAATGTGAGAAAACATGAGAATCATCCTCAAGGGAAATTCAACTGAAATGTTATCACAACATTGTTACTGTAAAGCAAAATGGATAAGAGAACAGAATAGTCTGATTAGCAACTCAATCTGCTGCTCTCTATCAACAGATATCTACACATGAATATAGCATTTTTTTCAAAAAAAGCTAAATCATCATCAGATGACGGTCGAGATTGCAAGACTGTATTACAACCAATGCATTCCACCGCTTTTGCGCTCCACACAGACTGTTTACCTGAATGCGAACCAAAGCTTGTCCAGTTGCGATTGGTCAATTATATTGAGACTACAAATCGAAACCAGATTGCTTCCCATGACATAATCTTCCATTGCCTACAGATTCTGCATTCACATGCGTAATAAAACCTTAATTTCAAACTATAATTCATTTGCATCCTGTTTTACGCCATCTGTTTCTCCCATCCTGTCTGTTCTCTTACACTCTTCCTCTTTTTCCAGTATCTTATGCACAGTGGTTGTAGTGGGCTTAATTAATGAAGGCAATAACATGTTACAACTTTCACCTGGATTTACTTGGTCAATGAGCCGTGACGGCTTAACAATTGCAAAAACCTGAATACTTATGCATGAATGTGAATTCTGCAAAAGGTACTGACTTCTGACAGATGAAATTCAGAATTATATGTACTGTGTATCTACCAGGATATGTTTGGGGGCTTGTATGATAATAAGGGATCCTGGTGAAACTCCAGTATGTTAATACAATAATGCTATGAACACGATGCACTGGAAGTTTTCTTATAAACATATAAACGTTATGTTTACAATAAGTCTTTTCCATGAAAATGCATTGTTTTCTTGAGATCTTGCATACACCTGGAATGCATTTTCTTGCCCATAAATCATTTGCATCAACCAACAAAATGCAGACTCTCATAAAAAACATTTCTCTATCGTGCTGCAAGTGGACAAAAACTCTGCAGGATACCTGTAAGCTCATTTGTGGATGAAATAACAAATTGTCAAATTAAGCTTGTATCCAGGTCAAAACTCAAAGCCCACTGTGGTTCAGTCATTTATGAAAAGGTCAAAAATCTGTTTACATAAGACTGAAGAAACACACTTCAACAAAATTCACGTGGTGTGTTGTCACCACCTCTTTTGTTAGTACGGCTTGTAGCAACTAGTATCAATTAAGCTACAAATTTCCATTTGATACAATCACCTGTGTTGCTGCCAAGAGTGTTGCTCCACATGCTTCTCTCCAGACGTCTTGGAAGTGTCAATATATCTTTTCCTTGAATCTGATTATGCAACCTCATCCTACACTGTTCTTTGAAACTGCCTTCAGGGAATGCTAACACTACTGTCAGACTGACTATATCCCTCCACTCACAACACCTCAGTCTGCATTTTTACAACTCTTGTTTTGGTCGCTAAAAGCAGTGGTGGATGGCAACTAAACCTACTCTAGTTGTTGGCTTTTTCAAGTAGAGTCACCTTGGGGGTACTGTTATATATCTATTTAAGTGGGAAATCCACATTTTTGTTCTATTACTACATTAGAAGTTCTGCAAAAGTGAAATTGTGCATTATCATTTAAATTGGCTTTCTAGGGTTTACCTGCAGGACATCTAATTGAGGACAATATTTTCATGCTCATCTCTGGTGGAAAGAAATGTAAGGTCATGTCTCTGCAGGCATGTACATTTCCGCCCTCTTTTTTCTCACGACCCAAAGGGATGTGTGATTTCAAACACATCTGTGCGTCTAGTTTGAAAAAGCTCACTTCACGACAGCAGGTGTTGTTAACACATGTTAATACTATATAATAATTCTGTGGTTTAGAATGTGGTCAGTACTGTAACTGGTGATAATTGTTGTTATTAAGAAAGAGTGAAGTTCAGTATACGCAGTATATAGTATTTGTCCTCCAAAATAGGACGTGCAAATGTGTTGCAAAAAGAATAATTCTTTTTAAAGCTGCACTGTCAGATTTGCTCTTTGGCGGCCCCGAGTGGCAGTAAAAGATAACTTTGATAGTTGGCTTTTGTGGACTAAATTACCCTTCATCAGGCACCTAGGGTGACATAATGCGATTTGGACAGATGTAAAAAAAATTTCTAGACTGTGATTAGCCTCTTGGTGTATTGAAAGAAACCAGCTGAATGTCATTTAATGCACAAATATGGCAAAACACAGTCTCTGTTAAAGGGATCAAATTCTTTTCTGTGCAGCTGCAGTTTGTGATTTAGACCTACAAAAATGTATTTTCATACAAAAATCACAGATCAGAAGATTTCTGCCAAAATCTCCAAACCTCACAGGCATGTTTGAGTGTTTGACTGTTTGAGAATGTGTTGTGAACGATATCTGTTTCCTCGGGTAGTTTGTCAAACAAAAAGTACAGAGTGGTGTGGTCCCCCCCCCCCCCCCCCCCCCCCCCCCCCCCCCACACACACACACACACACACACACACACACACACACACACACACACCCATCCCTACCATGACAATTGTTTTGACCTTTGCTCTGAGGAAATAAGGCCGCCTGTGCTTGATGTGACAGGTTGGCACATCACCTGGATACAAGCAAATAAACGAGCAGAGGGAAATATCAAGGGAACATTTCAAGCATTCACAGAGAGCTTTCAAAATGGAACAATGACTTTCCCCTGGGGGAAAAAAGTGATCACGCTGGTATGTTTATATTAGACGGGAAAGGAAGCCATCATTGTCATCACCAGTGATTTTCTCTTTCACGGCAAGATTTTGACAGTTGACTGTATCTTAATAACAATTCCTTCTATGTATAAGTCAATTGTCACGGATGATGCGCTTATGTAAACATTTTTCCTTACACAAGAAAAGCAGGCAACCTTTCCTGTCAGGATTTGTGAACTCTGTGGCATTATCATTCGTCGGAGTCAGAATACTAAGCAGAGTTATTTTTATCTATTAGAGTCATAAATGAACTCCTTGCACCGTGCCATGTATTTATTTTATACCATATTCACTTCTGTTTGCAAACGTCTCCTCTTGGCATTGGGAATATGTGGGGAATGACATGGAGTGTGGATGTGTGAGGGTTGTTCATTCAGAGATTGGGAACACTTCAGCGAAACAGACATCAGGGGAAGTAATTGTGTAAATTAGAGGAAGAGGTGGGGGAGTTCATCATCTATCTTCCCGTAAGCAAACCCTGGCCCAGTAAAACACAGCCCAGTTGGTACAGCAATAGGACATGCGGTTATTAATACAGAAGAGGGAGGTGCGCTTACCTCGACAAGCGCCAACACGCGAGCGCATTACCTCTACGGCTGCTATGGCAAAGATGTGAGCTGCATTCCTCTGCCCACAAACTCAGAGCTTTTTTTCCCCTAACACAGAGGAGAGGCTTCTGAGAGTCAGGATTCAGATCTGTGGGAGTTTGAGGGTTCAGGAAATGCTAAAGAAGACTCACCTAGACATTGTTCTGTGGCCTCACCGCACACATTTTTGTCTTTCTAAAATTATACTTACATGATGAATTTGTAAAAGTACTTTCGTTTTTTTGGTTGCCATGTTGACTAAATAGTGACTGAGACAAGAGCTGTCTGGATACATAATGAAACAATATGTTGAAATGTTTGTTACCTGTTCAGCAAAGGTTGAACTAGGGCATGACTCAGAGTAGTATTCACTTTATACAGCTCAACCATTGACATGCCAAATTCTATATGACTCAGTGTTATGTTTGGTGTGGTAACCATCACAATGACTTGATACACTGCTTTAAAATGCTCTCAAAAACCTGACTTGGGCTAAAACATATTAATAGACTATTGATAACTATGGATTGCAAGAAAGCAACTAGGAGGAACAAGAAACATATTTTTTAAAAGCTATGTACCCCATTTATTGCTGAACATATAACATATTGTTTTAATCTCTCCATTAATCTGTTGGAGTCATTCCTCTGTTAGTTGGTAATCTGCTAAAATCATCCCTTTCATTCAGTGGTAAGTTCAAATCAATCTGATTCCAGTGCTAAACATTGCACTGTCACTGCTGTAACTCCTGTTATAAAGAATACAAACCTGCTTTTGAAAAAGGGAAATGTCCCCTTTTTGTTGATTTAACATTTTCCACTATTGATCGTGCTGTGCTAGATTGCCTCATAGCAATGTGTGATTCTGGGCAATGATCATTCTTTGTTTTTACCACTGTCAAATGGGGTTCCACAAGGTTCAATATTGGGTTCTACCTTATTCACAACTGATATTAACAGTATTACATTGTTTCTAAGGATATAGTTTTGTATTTCTTTGCTACTACTGCACACTCAGCCACTGAAATCCTCCAACAACAAATTACAAGAGGCACTTTTGAATCTGAAATTAATCCCAAACACAAACAAAACTAAGTATATGCTATTCTCTAGAGCCAGGGATGTTACGACTCTGAATGGACAAACTATTCAGTTGTCTTAAAGTATAAATATTTTGCGATCTGGCTGGATAAATAAGTTGTGTGTATTTCACATTGACAGACTTTCCTGCATCTATGGAAATTTGCACAGAAACAGAGCTAATTTCCCTACATTCAATTGGAAGTGGATAATTGCATCGTTTTGTCGGCTCTGGATTATGACGATTTTGTCTATAGAAATACCTCTGCATCTTGCATGAAAAGGTTGGTTGTGACAGGCACTAGTTTATTATTACTATTATTACTTACTTATTAAACTGGTCTTATAGTCATTATTTGACTCATTAAAGTGACTGGCTAACATGCAAAAACTAAAATTTGGGAAAAGTGCTGTTAGTTTTGGTGCTGCTCTTACTTGCAACATAATACAACACTCATAAAATCTCAGTGCACTTGCAGCCAATTGGTAAATTTAAAACCATGATTGCAAACTATTACACCCATAAATGTAATATGGTTTTAATTGTGTTCTGTTGATGTCTGCTTGTTTGTTTCTTGTTTTTGTTTTTTCTTGTGTGTATTTACGTTGTTGTGCATTCATTTTCAAAATCATTGAAAATGAGAGCATGCCCTTAATGATTTTTTAAGATAAGCTAAGAACTCACATTTATATGAAACCAAAACGTTAAAGATTCGAGAGCCCCTTTGGATTCTATGGTAATTCCAGTGATCCATCTTGTAAATCCTTTCCTTTCTGTCAACTTTCTTGTAAAATATTGATAACATAAAATCTTTGATTTAATCCTCCAATCCAAAACTTAATGTCACTCAGCCATTTTGCATCCAGAATTCTGCAAAATCTCTTCTATATTTTCACATCTAACCCTCTTCCAGTCACTCAAACTGTATTTCCTCTTACGTCTTCAAGGAAGTTATATTAGCTGTTGCCTCCAGCTTGCTCTTAATTATTAACAATTTTGTTATTACTGGTTATGTCCCCACCTTTTTCAAGAATGTCATTATTAAGCCTCTTAAAAAAATAATAATTAAAGCTGTTAACAAACCATGCGTGAAGAGCTGCCTGGTTAAAATGGAGGTGAACAAATTTTGTCAAAACTCAAAACAGATTTGGTCGGGGTGATCAGTGATCAGGTACGGGAGGTCTGAGATTGCATTTGAATGAACTTCATCTGTCTCACAACTTTTTAATCCACATTGAGTTTCACTTGTGGAGTACCACAGGGCTCAATTATGGGATTAGTCCTGTTTTCATCTGTATGCTGCTATGAGCTGTCTTGTTAAGGGCAGCAGTACTTGGCAGGATCTCCCAAGGCGAATTGCTCCCACTTAAGGATACACTCTGTGAGTAATTTAAAGATTTTTATTGATGATTGTCTAAAGTTCAAGTCAAACCAGTCATACCTATTCCCTATCCTTGAACAAGACTTTCAGACCACAGGTTCTGGAACAAAACTCTTGACATTGCCATGTCTATAGTGACATGCAAGTGAAAAGAAGGGGAATAAATGTTTGAAGAAGACTCAAAGAAAGAGTTTTGGTTGGCCTCACTGGAGTTCTGCCAAACTATAAAATGAGTCAGGTTTATGAGATAGGGCCTTGCTCGGAATAGTTCCAGTACAGGAGAACTACTGACTGCTGATATCATCAGAGCAATACCACACAGGAAGGCTTCTCTGGAGTTGCAGAGCTATAGGATTTGGGACAGGCTTTGCCTATCTCTCTGGCAGAAGTCACTGAGGTAGTCTAAGGCTGCATTGAGACAGGATTCGGCACTGTGGCGAAAATGCAGGTTTTTCCATTCATTTGAGTGGGGGTAGTGCTTTTTGGCTTGAGCCAGATCCAACTTTTGGAAAGACGGAGCCTGATGTCACGTTATGGCCATCAATCAAATGATAAGATTGATCAAACCCCTCTACAATCAACTGGAAATGGCACTGAAACTGAGGCTATCCAGGTGGATTCATGGACTGTACTCTGATACTATACCTGTTGTGTTCTGGTTTTATTTATTTCATGTACCCAACTTCTAATTCTATGTCTTGCTTGCAATTTACGCTGCAAAATAGAGACGAGAAGAAGTTTAATTTGATTTGTGTTAGTAATTGGACTACATTCTAGGTCTGCTATATCACCACATCTCAAACCAAGATAAGCAGTGGAAAGTGGATGAATAAATAAATGGCTACCAATATCAGTTTTAGTTAAGTAATGTTGTCTATTCAATATAGTGTTGATCAATATTTTAGATTAATTGAAATTGTGATTGTGTTGATGTGTAACAGACACCGTTGATGTGCAGTTTATCTACAATCTGTCTGATCATCAAGCACGCATTCATGCAAATGGATGTCCCCACATCACAAGATGCCAGCAGTGAAACGGTGAGTAACATGTTACCTGCTTGAAAGGTACAATGGCAAAACTATAAGGATAACAAATATTTTGTAATATGTTTTCATGAGTTTTTATTCTTTAATCTGGAGAATGTTACCAGGTGGTGACCACAGGTAGGAGTTTACATTCAACTTACATTTTAATTCATCACTACAACACCTGTTTACTGTATATTCATCTGTTTCACACTTATCTGCCCATGATCAGTAGCAGCCTTAGGCAGCACTTTTATCATATATTTGACAGACATGCCTCACTCAAACCAGTGTGGTTCAACAAGGTAATTTGTCAGTCCCCAAACTTCAAAAACCTGATATCTGTAATGACTTTAGCCCCGGAGCTCTATGAGGCCATTATGCACCTTGCATGTTGTCTCACTTGACATCTTTTCCAGCTTCCCAAGCATATTCTCTACAAGGTTGTAACAGGGTGTAGGCTTCCATTTTACAATTAAAGCAAAACACACCAACCACTACAATTCGTTGGTTTTCTCCCTATGCCAGTGAAATTTTTGTTTTCACTGTCTCACAGAAGTCAAGTGAAATTCATCTGCAAACTGTTACTTTATTTCACCCATATAGTTTAAGAATTAGAGGTGGCAGATAAGAGGGGAAAATGGTAAATTCTAAAAATGTAAATTATCCATCACATACAATTAAAATACCATTTCCTTCCCTGCAAAGATAGGAGAAAATGTAAGAAAATTACCACATTAAAAGTCATTGAACCTATGACCTAAGTGCCTCTAACTTGGAAATCCAACACATGCTCACACTAACTTAACCATGTGTTCCTCCCCTGCACAGATAGACAAAGCTGCAGGGCTTCCGACGATTACGATTCACATTTTCACAAATGACAATAACAAACATCCCACATGTTAATTATGTATGTGTATTTTTTATTTTTACAATACACTTTTACCAATGGTGCTCTGGGGTTAACCAGATTTACTGGTTTAACTGCTTCTGGTTTAGCTTGGCTACTCCTTTTTCCACCAATTGCCACAATAAAACACAATAAAAATTATCAAGCCCTCCGACTGGGTAGTCCAGTTAGGTCATTTTCAGGTATCTTGTGTCACGACATCACAAATTAAGTGCTTATGTACAGTATTTTATAGGACAAGGGAACATAACATAACAGCTACAGTCTTATTATCACCATATTCTCAAAGTAAATTAATTTTGTTATCCAATAATCAGTAATATTGACATATTGACCAAACTGCCATCTGCTCAGCACAGTAACACCACAAAACTGAACCAGTTAATTGACATGCGGTCTAAATAATAAGAGAAAGATCATTGATAACACTGATATCATATTCATCACCCAACACTACATCATACTAGTGAAATTACTGTACTTTGATTTAACATATCTGCTATGATGCAGACAACTGCACCCTATTGCCTAACCAAACCCCTATACAATAAACAACCTACATGACTGAGTGTGTTTGTTTATAAGCATTGGCTTGTTTATCATGCAGGAAGAAACTCAATGAACCAACTACACAAGTACAAAAGATTTAAAGCAAAGCATTTCACCCTGGTTCAGAGCAACCGGCTTTTTAAACTTCACAAATGCATGCATTTAAGATGCTGCAAGACGCAATTTGAGGCAATGCCTAGCTTACTTCTTTTTCTAACTATTGCAAATGCATTGTGATGCATGACTGCAAGTTTCTTCTACTGTTGCAGCAGCTCAAGTGGTAAAGCAAACAATACAGTGCAAACCTGTTTGTACGTTTTTCTTTGGTACTTTTAGACTAAAAGACAGCAGCAAACCTGTATCCACTTCTAAAGACTTCTGATCCAAATAGGATGTAATGTATCAGGATTTAAAAATTATAAGACATCGCCTTAAGCTTGTATTTTCCAGAGATGGATTATACTCATTACAAACCCATTAATATGAATATTTATATACTTTTTTACCTGCATAAATGATCCAGACGTATCCCCAGGTGGAGTTCAGCAACAAATGATCCAGTAAAGTCTCTGCGTGTTTTGACGGTGAGACTGCATCAATCATGTTTAATTTTATCTTTCATACTGTCTAAATTTAGTGTAAGGTGACGCAATGCATCACATATTTCTTTGAAGGAAATGGCGTAGGCAAGAGCAAAAACAACACCAGCCATATCAAAGTTGGATGGGTGTGGAAGGGTCCAGCCTTTTTCTTGGTGGGTGGAGGTGCCAGCCTGCCTTCCCTTTGTACATCTTACATCTGGAACGGGCACGTTTTTTTCCCCCTCTTTTCCAAATAACATCTGCAGCTAAAAAGCCAGACAGGTAGTTAGAGTTGATTGGTCATGGATGGATTTTCTCTCTCTCTTCTCTCTCTATGTTGCTCTCTCTCTCCCTCCCTTTTTTCTATTCTACAAAGCCCAGAGGCTAGTATTTCACTGATTACAGAGTCCCTCCATTTGAATGGTCGTTTGTGTATTGTCAGAACAAAGGGGCAAGCGGCCTCTGAAGAGGTGCTAGACAGGGGAATGGATTGGGCTCAGCGATTAGGATGAGTGGAACTGCAGGTTCAGGCTAGCTTACCAGAGCTGAAGCAGCTCAAGGAGGGACTCCACTCAAACTGCTGTGGGATCTTTCGTGACTGGGAAAAGTGGACTTGAGTGCAACAGCTGCACTCCAGTGCAACTTATTGTTGAACTTAAATTGTAAAGGAGAGAGCATCAGGGGTTTTACTGACCCCTTGTGTATTGCTCTGGATTAGTGATAACTCTGAAAATAATGAAATCTGGTTTTAGGATTAAGATCTTTAATCCCATGTAAAATGATCATTATATAGGAACCATAAAGCAACAAGTTACCCTTAAACAAGAAGTAAATGAGATGACATCTGTTTATCAGGCTGCTTTCTAAGGTTTGGACACTTTTTAGTTAACTGGAAGTGATGAATTGAAACCGAGGAGCAAAATCAAAGCAGCTCGCAGAGAGAATTGGACTTGTCCCCATTATCGTTTGTCAAAAAAGGCTCATGTTGCAGATTTTGGGCCAGGAATACACAAAATTACTGATTCTATCTTGAAAACATGTAGTTTCATTCCAAATGGTTGTAATTAATAGATAGAACAATCTCATTTATCATTAAAATCTTCCTGAATTTTAAGAGTTACACAAGATGAGACCAATCTCCTGTGTTGCCACAACAAGGGCGCAACAGACCAGTTGCACCTGAGGAAGTGCTTTTCAGACAGCACAGTAATCAGATAAACATTAGCCTGACAGGTTTCGGCTTTGAACACTCACTTAGTACTTCTCACCCTTAACATGAAGGTAATGACCTAAAATCAAAGTCCTCATCAAATTATGTGGGTGAGTCCAGGTCACACTCTTGGTGGGCGCCAACATCCTTTTGATTCCAAAGCATCACCTTTTCAAAGCTGCTTTTAAGCTGATTTTTAATTTACTTTGGGCCTTCTGGTCATTAATGAGATCTATAAACTGCTATTTCTTCAAGGGTTGGAGATGCATTTAAAACACAGCAGGGCAGCTTCGTGTTTTTAATATTTGTCAAATAATCACACATTTTGTGTGAATGAGTCAAACATTCTGGCCAGTTTGTGAGTCTCACAGCAATTGTATGCCACATTACAAACAACAACCAACCCCTTAATTTGGTAATTATGGCAATCCAAGAAAACAATTATGGGGTCGTTCAATTCAAGGAGGAAAAAGAAATTAAAGAGCTGACAAAAAAACACTTACATCATTTTACTTCCCAAACTTTCACCACCAGTCCACCCAACTCTGATGGCTTATTATGTCATTAAGGCACTCATATTGTTCAGCAAAAGTCTGAGAACAGAAACAAGACTTTTTGATTACCTCTGCTCGTCCAAGGGATTTGACATTTATCTGTCAAACACAAGCCAAAATCGTAGAACACATGGGGTCTGTCGGCTGATTGTTATTCAATTGTAACACGGTGACACATTTTGGCAGTTTCTCTGGACTGAGCAATTGCCAAAGAATCCATCCAAGCAAGAATATTTTAGTGATGTATTCAAAATGCATGTAGTCACATAAAGTTATTCCACGTGTTAGCAACAAGACAGCCCATACTTTTGCTTATGTTTTTGGACAACTCTAGACTCCCTGCTGGATGAGATGGAGCAAATCATCATTAATGTCAAACAGGCGACTGAAGTCAGTGGAAACATTAATATGTTCTGCATGTACCGCGGTGCTCAGAGATGATTTGTTGAAGAGCGACGCTTTAATTTTCACCCTTCACTCCCACTGCCTCTCCCCCAAAGAGTGCCCACACCCAAATACTCTGGCCTCTTCCCTTCAAGGCAAAACCTAAATGGCCCTTAATGACTCCATGCAAACAACGTGTGACGGGGGACAAATTACTAAAACGCTTCCCGCTTTTTTTTCTCCTCCCTCTCCTTCAGGTGATACTTGAAAGGTCTCAGAGGTAGCAGGCTAGCTGCGCCCTCCCTCCTCTGGCTCCTCTCTCTGTCAGGGTGTCGCGACCCCGTTACGACCCAAACCCACGTTAGCCGTTGGACTTCAGTAGCTTGCAGAAGGGCATGGCAGACGGTGTGAAAAGGGATGTGAGTGTGTGTTTGGAGAGGCGGGGGTGGGGTCAGCATATACTAATGGGGTGAGGGTGATTTCAGTGAGATGAGAGGAAGAGGGCCGTCCCGTTTAGGTCTCACATGCTTGTCGGCCTGTGACTTCTTGTTAAAAAAAAAAGCTTCTGGGTGGCTTATATGAGTCAGTGGTCACCCCTCTGAATCAATCGCCTCACCTTGAGAATTGAATGGGGCATATACAACCCCCCCCCCGACACACACCACAACTACCCACCCTGGCACCCCTCCTTTCCTTTAAGTCAATATGTCCGTGTCAGAGATGAAAGTGCAAAGTGGGAGGGATGCGGAGGGGGTCCTGACACTAATGTAGTACATTGGGCTTCACTTACTGATCTGCCAAGTTCTTTTGTCAAGCCCTAAATGCCTGCTAGGACTCTTTGAACCGCTGAGCGCCCGCCCGCCCTCAGATGCCTCCTCCTTTAGCTTCAATGAGATATCCTCGGTGACATTCCCACAGTCCTGTCGCTGCGGACAGACACGCATAGCTGCACGGACGCGGCGAGGTTCAAATTCAAAGGCTTGAAAGGAGTCTGAGAGTCTCGTAAATAACATTACTCGCCACTTTGCAGGTCTCGACTTAAAAGTTGAATTTGTTTTCATCAAAATTGAAATAGAATTGGCAAATGTGGCTGCAGAGGATCATTTCAGGCCCAGTTTGAATCTGTGGTTTAAAAGCACTTTCATTGGCTGCCAAGCACAGCAAGCCAGGTAAACTAAGACCTTTAACTTGCTTGCTTGTTTTTCTCACTCCCTCACTCTTGTCAGCTAATCTCTGTGGGTAACCTTATCCCTCCTGAGTGGCTGTGAAACAGCTCTCCCCATTCATAAAGCTCACTCTTGTTATGCTCGACCAGCAGCATACTTCATTTGATTGATTCTTGCTGTTTTATCAATTTTTTTTTTGTTTTTTTTTTTTTACTTTTTCCAAATAGCGACAACAGGAAAATTGTAGGAGCACCAAATCTTTTGATTGATGGTGTGAAACTTCCTTTTGCACATTGAGAGTCCTTTCTTTTAAAGAGTCAGTTCACCTAAATATACTTCCAGTAATATCTCACCAAGCAGACTGTTTTGATTTGAAATGGTTTGAAATTTTTGCCACCACACAATCAGCGCTTAAAGCACTGAAAAAAGATTACATTTATCCACGGATTCTGGATAATCCACAGAACATGCTGCTAGAACTAAGTTGTGTGAACCAACCTATCAAGCCAGTGACAGATATTTTAACTGCTTGTCTTATATTTGACCTACTCTTTATACTTCACATGCAAAGGTTGCACAGGTTGTTTTGATGCAGAGACTTTAACACCTTACAAAGTAAACAGGATAAGCATGGAAAATTGACAAGTGGGTCTTCAAAGGGGACGGTGCAAGGCATACCCAATAAATTCCTTCAATTTCAACGGATAACTTAGGCCATCATGAATTCCTTTTTGTCAAATGTGTGTCCACTTTGATTTCTTTTTGGCCACATATTAGTTTACATTTCTAGAATAAGTCTGTCCCTCTGACTCCTGACTGGCTGGCTGCCAAAGTGACTTTTAGTCCAGACAAGTGCATGGCAGAACCATCCCCAATCTGGCTTGTGGCCATTACTTAATTCACATACTCTTAAGACTGATAAAATGTTTTTAAAAAGTCCTTTAAAAAACTGTGATCCTCCCTTTGGTCATTGGCAGAGATATGTTTCCTCCTCCTTCAAACTCACAGGTGGCCACATCCAAGCCTGCTGCTGTGCTCTCTTTTCTCAGTTGTGGATTTACAGTCATGCTCCGAGAAGTTGTCACAAACATGTGCTTAAGAGGCGATGAGTGACTCCACAATGCTGGCTCTATCACAGTCAGTGAAGTAATTGCTGTTTATCATCCTGCCTTCTTTAAATCACTTGTCAGGTGCCTTTATTTTCAACTTCCAGAGAAATCTTTATCGGCGGTGAGCAACAGCTAATGTAAGCCTTATTTGATCAAACAGAACCCAAAGCCTTGTATTTGTAAAGAAACCATCAAACTATCTGTCTCCATAATTACTATTTGCCCATTTTTGCTGTGATTTCCCTCCCTTAGGCAGACAAGACTAAATTAGTCATGCTTTAAATGACATTACACATCAGTTGTGTTACAGGGATTATTAAAGTGCACTGTGGTTGACAGGATCAAACCTTCTTGTTAAGCAGACAGCCATGAATCACAGGTTAAACCCACATCAACCCACTGTATCTACATTTGTACACACACACAACCAAATGATTTTTGATTAATAATGTTATTAAAAATCATGAAAATCTTAAATAAAATCAATAAATTCAGAATTTTCTGGATAAATAAATGTTTTTTTTAAAATTTATTTTGCTGTTTGCTTTGTGTTGATCAAACACTCCTTTTCATTTCCCACTAAACTCACAACAGGAGGCCCTTTGAAATCCCCAACATGGGAAGTTATGTATGTTATCATTTAGAATCATTTTGAATATCAATGGCGGAGGAATGCCGAGGATCCAGTTTTAATGGGACAATAAAGGCGAACCACAAAGGTTTTCATTTTTTTTTAATGGCAGCAGGGATGTGGGCTCGCTTTACTGCTGCCAGCTCGTAAACACATTCACACCTCTCTTTCATTTAAATGCGGGATAAGTTATAGCACATTATTGAAAAAAAAAAAAAAAATTCAAGTCGACAACAACCTGCATTTGAATGCTGTCTGGCAGAGCCGAGGCCAATCCACAAACCAGCAGAGGTTTAAAAAGCACAAATAAGAGAGAGAGAGAGAACGCCGTTTCTGAAGCTGTTAGAACACAGCAACTGTTTATTTTCACGGACCTAACAATGGCAATTATTATTAGTATTATCATATCTATCACAAAGGCCTAAAAGAAATGAAATCTCAAAGTAAAAATATTGTTTAACGTTAAAGTTAAATTAAATGAAAAAAACAAAAAAGAAAAGAAAAAATCACGTAATCCAGAGCCTCCAATTAGATGTAGATCTGTTAAATCAGGTTGTCTTGTCCACATCTCAATAACAATTAAATCTGTTCCTACATTTACTTCAGGACAAATTAAAAAAAAAAAACAAACCAAAAAGCGCTTCATCTCCCTGCTCTTGTTCTCCTCTGCGCAGTGCTTTGCCCACCGAGAGGAAAAACCCTCTCCAAGCTGATGGTCTCTCCAAGATTACCCTATCAGGTGCAAACCGCTGACATGTTTCCACCCACCAACAACAAAAAAGCCTCTCTGTGCCCAAATCTCAAGCCGCAGACGCACAAACACCACTGACAGGCACTGCTGCGCCATCATCAGCCCCCAAACCTCTCCAGGGATCCGCCGCTGCTGCTGCTGCTGCGATTTCCACACTACTTTCTTTTTGAAAAACATAACTTTCTTGTTGTATGTCTGGATGAGTTTGTTTGCCCACTTTTAGGGCGTTAGATTATCCATCGCTTTTCCCTTTTTCCCCACCGCAGCACTTAGGTAGAATAAAATGACCCATGCAAGGTGTAGAAATCCCCCGCAGGTACGGACGGAGTTGAGGAGCTTGTGATCTCTGGAGCAGCAGGACTGGGATTGTGGAGAAACTTTAAAGGTGCGCAAAACTCGGAGGATAACTTTTTGAGGGAGGGGATTTTTTTTTTTTTTTTTTTTTTTTTTTTTTGGAGAGGTTGAATACTGAATGCTTTCCACGCTTGGAACCGATTTACGGAGACGTTGTGGGATTTCGGGGAGCGGAGGAGACTGAACCGAGAAAAAAAACGATCTTCTGGATAATTCCCCCCCAACAAGGAAGCACCTAATGTTGCACCCTGTGACTCTGCTGCTGCTCTCCAGTGATCCATCGTTACACTGTGATACAATCTCCTACTTACCCCCGGAGTTGTGTGCGTAAAGGACGCGCAGGGAAGCGAAAGCGAGAGAGAGGGGGGCGATTTCGCCAACCTTTCCTGGGGCTCTAAATCTGTGGAAGCAGGTGTATTTCAGGTGTATTTCTGCAAGTCAAGATGTCTCTGCTGCCTTCGAGGTTCATATACGTGTAAGTGTTCCACATTTCCGTTTGCCTTTTGCACATAAAAACATGCATTCTTACCAATAGAAGTCGCCAAAAAGCTTCATATTTGCACATTGCTTTCATCCAGGTAGACTGCGTTTATTCTTCATGTAATTGCCTGTGTGATTCATTCCCCTCCTCTCTTCTCTCTCCCTCTCTCTCTCCACGTAGGTGTTTACATTTTCTGGTACTCTATTTCCAGCTACAGGTATGTTTACACCCACGTTCAACTTGTGTTTGCATGTCACTGTGCACATTTTAATGTCAATAATGCTGATGATTAGTATAGGGTATTTTCATGGTGGTCCCTACGATATTAATTGCAGGTTTTAATATTGTAAACTTTTCATATTGATTAGGGTCCTGAAGTTTAAAAAATAGGTGGATGGTTTTGTGAGTAAAGCATGTGCTAAAATCAAACAAGCATATCGTAAAAAAAAAAAAAAAGGGCAATAACTACAATAAATGTACAGACGATAGCAGATTAGGCTATAACAATATTATAATAGAGGAAAAGCACCATAAATGTGTGAAAATGCAAGAAAAAGTTAACCTGGAGCACTGCAAAGAAACTAGTTCCCTACTTTAATATTATAGAAGCATTACTGAGATACGCTATAGCCGATAATAATGCAGTTATTGCACTGTAGTCCCTAAAATGACCAATGCGGAAAGACTACAAATCCCTGTAGTGATAAATAAATATTGTAAGCAATTCGACATTACTTAAACTCTAATCTGGAGCGCATCATCTGCTTTGTACTCGGACAAATATCAAATCAATATTAACAATCTGACAAAAAATAAATAAATAAAAAAATAAAACCTGTTGCTTTTAATCTGGAGTTCAAGTAGCAGTTTCAGTATTTTACAACAGAATTGTGTAATAAATATTTTGATCCCTGGGGTTAAAAGTGGTTCTCTGACCAGATGGGCTCGTTTGGCGCTTGTTGCCTCAGTTTTTATTAGTTGCGTCTCACTTTGAACAGTAATGATTTGCAGGCATCCACTCACCTAATTGCGCGCTGTGATTCAGATAAGATGCAGAGAGCACGCTCCTTCCCTCATAAAGCTATCTGATCAGTTTATTGGTATGACGTGTTGTATCATAATATTCCACGTGCTGTTGTTTTAAATTAATTTCTCTGTGTTGTTATGATCTTTAATATTAAAACAGAATAGACGGATTTTTTTTTTTTTTTTTTTTTTTTTTTAAAGAGCAGCTTTTATCTATCATCCACTTCTGGGATGCATTTTCTTCCACATAAGCATCTCACAGCAGGCAACATTTTAAATGTAGTTTTTTATGTAATTATATCTTTGACAGAAAACAAATTAAAAAACAAACGTATTTCTGTCAGAAATTAAACCAAGGACAGTTAACTTTGACCTTTTAGGACTAATAAAACCCTGCATGAGAGAAAGCTGGTTTGTAAACTATTTAAAATACATTTTATTGTTTTATATTTTTTCATTTCGTGCTGCTAGCATCACCATGTCCCAGTCGGGGAGCCATCAGCTCTCAGGGACTAAATAACAGATCCAACTCTAGGAGTAAAATTTCTCACCCAGGACTTTTTAGTGAAATTTCCCAGAGACAAAATCTAGAACTCCAAACTCCAAAAACTAGAACTGGCAAAGTTATGTAAGCATATGTGCTCTGATTATTTCAACAGAGCTGTCACAAACAAAACTAGTGTCAACTGACCACTCCTCATATGTAAGACAGGATGGCTTTTGTGGTATTTTATGTTCTTTGCTGTTTCAATATGTGATCGGCATGTTTGTTGTGGTTTAGAAAAAGTCTGATAAGATAAAGACATTTATTAAACAGAGGAAATACATTGTGGCTCTTTAAGGTTGGCGATCTGAATGTAGGAATAGCCCTGTAATGCCCTCCTGTCACTTTGCTTCTCCATATTGTTGGCCCTTTCTGCTCCTCATTGCTGCTATAAGCAGCTAATGGCTCTTACATGTCATGCTGCGGTTGTGATTCCATGAGGAAAAACAACAGAAGCAACCACAGTTGGAAGTAAACTGTGAATGCACTGCCAACATGTGAGAGTGTGTATTTCCCTGTATTTGTGTCTATGACCCCGTCAGTGTGTGTGTCGAGCAGATAGCAAGGTGTATCTTAGATGGATGCGACAACTAAGCTTCCTGGGTGAAGATGAGCGCCAGACTTTTGAAGTTTCAACCATATCCGTTTTCATGCTGTGTCTTTGAAGAAAGGAGACAGCGTGATAAAAAACTGTTGTCGCTGATGTTTACCTCAGCCATGTGCTTAGGCTTGCCTTTCCCTTGACGCAAAATGCAATTGTCTACCAAACACACCTTTATGTTTGTTTAGAGATGGGGAGATTTGGGATAAATCCCGTAGCAGCCCAGTTAGGCCACATTTGGTGTGTTTGTCTTTTGTTTTTTTCTTGCTCGTCAGCTTTGAGGTTAATTTTGAGAGAGAATAGACAACAAATGATGCTGATGTTTGACTTGTGGAATGGATGCAACATATTCAACATATTTGTGTGCAGTTCAGGATTGCATAAATGACTTAAATCAGCATGGATTTGGTGGTAATCCAGCTTCCTTTTTCTTTTTTTTTTTTTTTTTAGAAACATCTTTGGTTCCAGACTTTATTAGTGTTTTGTGAAGTGCAGAGATCGCTTTGACAGTCATGCAGTTTTGGTGCTACTATGACATCTTGTTCCTTGGATGAAAAGTCCTGTAGGTGACGCTTTTTTCTTTGTTTGTTCAGCTGTTGTGGCTATGGCTGCTGATGCTAACTGCTTAGCTCTTAAATGTATCATTTTTGGTGTTTGGAGTTTCCCTTTAGGAACCCCAACTAGACATCAAATGTTCAGGACATCAGTAGAGTACTATTCTCTGTTGAGAGCAAAAATAAAAAAGCTCCATTGTTGTTGCTCCTTGGTTTCCAGTAACATTGCTTATTCAGCATCCAGTGTACAGTACATGTTGTTTTACATAATTTGACTGTATGATTTTATTAATATAAAATATGAGGAAGGTAAGGTGTGCACTAAAAGGTCTCACACAGATGTGTTGAAAATGATAAATCCATGTCCGGAATTGAATAATGTTTCATTCGGTTATCAGTTCCCTGATCTGAAACTGTAAATCTCTTGGCTGAGGAAGGAACTTGCTGAGAATCACTATAAGGGTTAGTTTTATCTTTTCCAGACGCCAAAAGTTACTGGTCGTGATTCATTTTGTTACAATATCGTGTTATATATCAAGCACATTGTGTAACATGGTTGTCCTGGCTGTGGAGTTGTTTCATGGAGGTTGTGTTGCATGTTGCAAAATGTATCTCGTGAAAAAAAAAAAAAAAAAAAAAAAAAAAAAAAAAAAAAAAAAAGAAGAGTTGAGCTGGACTCTTTGAAGGAAAAATGAGTCAATAGCTAATTTTGATTTCTTTGTTTTGAAAAAGCATATGAAAATATTCTATGAGAAAATGCATAATTTGCTGCTCCCCAGAGATACTGGCCGCAAACACGATTTCCCTATCAAAATGTTAAATTTTCGATGCCTTGAAGTCAATATTAACGCCACAAATTTGTTGCATTAGTCAGTAATGCATTCAGATATCCAGCCTCTCATTTTCTACACTGCCAGATGCCAAAAGTAATGTTTTGGGCGTGTTTCCTAAATGTCAAGATACAGAAGCTGTGTCCCAGTTCGGGGGCTGAATCCTCTGAGGTCCACATTTCTAGACCGAATACGTCATAATGAGCCAAGTCCTTCCTATTTGAAAAGCTTCTCCAAATGTGGCAGAGAAACGCTGTAGCCTTGTTCATAGAAGCCATGTTCGGTGCCTCGATAAGATTTGCAAAAATTGTTTATTTTAAGGATTTGTTCTTCTGAAGCCACAATTTCACATCATGTTTGCTACATGTCATTAATTTACTGAAGTTAGAATAACAAGAACTCGAGGTATGTAATGTGTATATAATTAGCCACCTGAGAACAGCCACATAAAAAGCCATTACTGTGCAATTACCACACCATACAGCTGGGGAAATGGGATCTTGGCGTGAACTGAGATTCCAGGGCTTCTGAAAGTATACGTTTCCTCTCGCTCTTCCACATGCTGCGTGACACATTTGCTTTTCTGACGTGCTGTCAAAGTCAACGATTTCTTTCGAATTTATGTCAGGTCTAAGGTGACTCGTTAACAGGAGGGTAGTGAATTCTAAAAGGTGGATTTGGACAATATGATTCAAAAATCCTCCTACAATAGTATTTTTGTGGTTCAAGGTGCCTCCTGCCATCTTTCAGTCTCTCAGCCTTGTCTTCCGCCTGCTGCGTTTCCTAATTTATGGACCCTACTTCGCCTGCAGGCAGATATTTGTTTGATGATAGTGCAACAGGTCTGGATGCTTCAGGTGTATAATTGCTAGTGGCTTGCTTGCTTGTGGAAATGGAGTACAGGTTTCTCAATATTGCCTGGGGCACATAGTATACTGCTGTCTTAATACAAAGCAACAGAAGGTTGCACTCTAGATTTTGCCCTTGTTCTGTGGGATTTCTACTCAATTTATTCAACACATCTTGTAGCATAGTTATCAGCTTGTAAATGCAATGGTATAAAATATGCCAGTTGAAAACGTTAAGAGAAACATTAAAAAGCCACAACGGCAATTTCCTGGTTCGTATCTTGAGTTTTTAGCCCCTGAAGCACAATTTTTTGACACCGGCTGGGCCCATAAAAGCAACAGCACACATTACTATCAACACCTGTGCCATGACGATCTCTAACTGACTGTCTTTCCCTCTTTCTATGTTTCTTCATCTTCTGTCTCTCTCTCTCTCTGTCTGTCTGTTTCCTCCTGTCTCACACCTCTGTGCAGTCTGTGGAGTCCCAGCAGAGCTCTGCTGATTTCAGGTTTTACATCGAGAACCACACAAGGAACCCAGACGACCTGAGCAGGAAGCAGGTCCGGATCTATCAGCTCTACAGCAGAACCACAGGGAAACATGTACAGATCTTGGGGAAGAAAATTAACGCCAACGGAGATGATGGGGGCAAGAATGGTATGAGAGAACTCCTGTGCATCTTACCCAACACTCAAGCTAGTTTGTTAGAACACATTTCCACCACTTAACAGCCAGACTTGGGTGCATCTTGAATTTTTTTCTCACTCCTGCAGCCACTTTGGCTGTTTACTGTCCACTGTTTGGAGATGGTTTTCCATGCTCTGTGTTTGGCTTGGGTTAAGTGAATGGCAACTACTGGTTGGAGTGGCTGGAAACATTATGAAATTGCTGATTCTGCAATAGATGTTTACTGCTGTCCAGAGCAAGTCTATTTTTATCTTGATAGATTTACAGGCCAATGGTGTGAATTTATGCCAGAATGCCTAATATGGACCAAAACTAACTTATTGGTTTGGCATTATAGTTGGCTTTTGAGTTTTAGGCTATGAGCTTTTATGGTCATGTAGGATGCAATCATGTGACATTATTCAACCTTACTGTGGGTTGAAAATGTAGTTTTTCATGAGGAATGGGACTATGTGTATTCATCCTTGGAAATGCATGTTGGTCAAATCTTAAAATGGTATTGTCTTTGAACTTGGAAGGGCAAGAGAAAGTTAAAACTGAATGTATAATCCTTAATTTCCTTCACTACACAGTAGTTTTCTATTGACATTGTCACATTTCATGTTAGATATGGGCAACCAGGGTGATTTGGATCAGCAATGTGAAAGTACTCCATGCAAACTTGAAAATGTGAAGCATTAAGATAATAGACAAAGAGCAAGTGACAGATTGAATTTAAATTTTTTCTGAAACAATTTTATGCTTCTGTCAACCTAATTATATTCCTTTTGCTCTCTGTGTGGACTTGTTTGCTAATCAAAACAAAACAAATGTGGTGGATGAGTAAATTGATGGTCAGTGAAAGAACTCTTTGATGCTGTGGCATAAACATAAGGCAACATGACTTGTGTTGTGCCTTCCTGCAGATATTTTGCTCATAACAGCTGACTCATGGCTCGAAAATTGTTGGTCTTGAATGCCTCTGAGTGAGTGCGTTCAGTCACAGATGCGCCGAGGCGAAGGTTCCTCACTGCTTGTTAGAGCTTGAGTGGAAGCAGATCCAATTTTTCCCATGAGGCCTTGCCAATTCTACCCTCCGCCCCTCCTCCTTCTCCCGCCCTCCCCTGCCTCCTCCTCTTCCTTCTCCTCCTCCTCCTCCTCCTCCTCCCCATCCAGCTGCAGTACCTGGCACCTGTGAACTCCTTTGCACTTACTAGTAATGCTCAGGAAGATACTCTCCTTCCTCTAATCCACTCTCAGTCACTGCAGCTTCACAGCGGAGGGCCACAAACCACCACAGAAGAAATATATTGCTGCACTGTAGAGCTTTATAACCACCAAGTACATATCATTGCAGCCGAAATGCAGCATTTAGCATTCTTCTTAGGTATTAATGTAGCATATTCATTACTTTTAAGAGACTAGAACGATCCTTTTTCAGAACAATTCATTGTCCACTCAGAGCAGATAGTGGGTTACTGCAAAGCCTTGGGCATGAGCTTTCAGCTTTTTTTGACAGGTGAGCCCATGCTAAGGCAAATAAATGCCTGTGGCCCCACAAAGTTCATATTGCAGCAAGGAAGACAACATGAAGTCACTGGACACAGGGTTTTATGTTTCAATATAAATCCCATATTTTTCATTTTTGCCCTTTTATATGCCAATTATGGCACCAAAGGCCGAATACTGTACCCAGAACACACAATATACAAAACATCACAGCGACCACTCAGTGACTCACTGAGATATTTGCTCGTGGGTGCTGTTCTGATAAAATAAAATCACCCATTTCATGTTTTAGACTGCGTTTTTTCCATATTACCCTCAGCAGACAAAGGATATCTTAGGGAGGGGAATATTGATTTATCTGATGTTCTGAGTTGAAGTTTCATACTTGAGGTAAAATTCTGGGTCTCCATGCAAAACCAGCTAAAAGTGAGAAGTCCAAAGTGTTACTTGTGAGTTGACTTGCAGAGCTGAAATATCTTTTTACCTCTACACTTCAATTACATACCAATCTTGTTGGATATTTTTTTTCTAAGGACCCCAGAACAGCCCAGACTGATCTTTCCAGTGATAAAAGAAAGTCAGAAATTCTGCTCTTTAGTTCCCAAACAAGACATACAGATGGAAATTTTTCATAACAAGACAAAGAATAACTTCGGCCTTTCCTTAGATGTATCTTTCAGACAGGTTTCCTTCTTTCCACTTTCTTTCCAAGGTTGGATTTTAAGGGTTTGGGTGGAAGGGGGGGTTACTTATGCCTTCGAGCCCATCCCATCCCCTTCGCCTATTCTTCCTCTGCTCCCCTGAGCGCTACTGAATGGCCCTGTGTGTTAAACAAATGGATCATCTTAACTTTTTGATTGAGTGAGCACAGACTAAAGGGAACTTGAAACCTAATCCTGAGGGGCACATAACCACTCCACAAATGTTTGGCAGATCTCTTTGCTGGTCGAGGGGCTAGCAGAGACAAAGGTGACCTCGCCGGGGTTAACATTTAGGATGGGGAGTGGGGGTGGGGGGGTGGGTGTTAAAAGAACCGCCGTGATGCGTCTTGACAGTGGATTACTGCAGTGTCAGGTTGAAGTGATGGTAACATTGTTGTTTTGGTGTATATATGGTGTTGTACAAAATAAGCTATACACTTAATATACCTTTGAGAAACTTGATTGATTTGCTCTGAATAACCCATAACCAAACTTTTTGTTTTTTTGTTTACAATCGTATTCATCCACGTTCACAGACATTTATGTGGTGGATTGGTTTGTGATTTAACTATTGAGATTAGTTATTTCCTATATCCTGTGATGTGATCAGAGGGAACATAACTAACATTTATAGTTGACTGCATTGTGGTGGTTTATATGATAAAAAATAACAATATATTCATCAGCCAAAAATACTGTAAACAGTCTCATTAGCACATATTGTAGGGCATATCTCATAAGTTTTCTTTATGAGTGCTTGACAAATCTCTGTTAGCCCCACAAATGTAAATACAATCATTTTTTTCATTATTTTTCAAAAAAAATTGACAGCCACTGTCAACCATAAGTGAGAAAAACATAGCAGATTTGTTTAAATGAATCTAAGTAAGTTTAAACCATGTTGTTGACCATGTTGATGGGAGTGGAAAGACTTGCCCTTAACAGAGTCTATTTTTTCTTTTCTTTCCCAGCGCTTCTTGTCGTCGAGACAGAAACCTTCGGGAGCCACATTCGAATAAAAGGAAAAGAGAGCGAACATTACATTTGCATGACCGAGAAAGGCAAAATAGTTGGAAGGGTGAGTATCTTTTTGTTTTATTTCCTGGCAACATTATAAAAAACGATTGATCTTTCAGCAAAAGCTCAATATTTTCCCTGAAAAGAATTAATGGACACTTTGGAATATCAAAATGAATATTTTAAACAGAGCTCTTAATCCAGGCTGAATTGAACGCAGCCTCAGATCTACTTTTTCCTGCTGTTTTTGTACACCCTAACAAAACCCCTTTGATAACTCACAGCCCTTCTTCCATTACGTAATCGGCCTACTCCTTTGACACTCGATCAGTCAATTACGGACTGCAATCACCACAATGCATTGAGAGACTAATGGTCACTTAGGAGGAATGCCATTGCAATTATATCACTTAGTCACACCAGGTGGCCACAAGCGCGGGATGACTGCATTGTGACTCTGCGGACGACCACTTCGATATGGAAAAGAAGTTAATATTTGAAAACGTACACTGCAGAGGCACACGTGTGATTTTGTTGCATTAATAACTCATGCTGTCAGCGTCGGTGGGGCTGCAGTAATTCACACAAGTTTTCACTCTCTCATCATGGTCATCTGTTAGAAACATGCATTTTCGGTTGTAGTTGCTGGGGCCTCTTTTGTTTAAAAAATGTTCTTTGACTTCCTTCTTTAAACCACTGTTGGATTATTTTAAAGATCAGATAAAATGACATTTAAATAATTGATTGCAAGTGGGTTTCAGCTTGCTTAATGATAAAAATAAGTCACACTAATATAGCCATTGCTATGTAGATATGCTGATAGTTTTGCTTTTATGGGCTGGGCTTTTGAGATATCTGAGATTATTTACTGCAATTCAATTCAATAAGCATACTTTTGCCAGATCTTTTCATGACTATATTACTCAATGTTTTAAAGCAATCAACATTTTGAAAAGTTACTATTTTGCACAGTATCAGATGAGAAGATTGATACCACTCTTTTATCAGTCCGTTAATTTTGAAAAATTTTGTCTCTTGGTTCTCACAAAATATTTAGCCTGCAGACATGGAATTGATATGGGATTTCTCTAACTCAGCAAGGAGGTGAATTACACACTATGTCAAACTATTCGTTTTAAATACAACTACTGTAATGTGGTCTGTGCCCAGAAAGTGTCTCAACAAATAACCAGCATTTTAGACTTTATGCTACTTTTCAAGAAACTGGAAAATATAAAACCCCAACAGAAAAGGAAACCTTTCTCAGTCTGAAAACATAGATGCAATGGAAATAAGCCAGAATGTTAGTTGAAAAAGAGGTCATGCTGCCATGTTAATAATGAATGAATTCCTTTTTACCTTTTTTCAGCCCGATGGAAGGAAGCAGGAGTGCGTCTTTGTCGAGGAATTCCTAGAGAACAATTACACGGCTCTTGTGTCGGCCAAGTACAAAGACTGGTACCTCGGCTTCAACAGTAAGGGTCGGCCCAAGAAAGGCTCGAAGACCACGCAGAGGCAACAGGAAGCCCACTTCATGAAGCGCCCGCCAAAGGGCAGGTTGGACCCTCTGGAGGAGTTTCGTTTCACCACAGTAACTAAGCGGACACGAAGGGCTCGGCGATTAAAACCCAACTCCAAGAGGAACTGATAGGACCAATGGGACAGCACTAATTTTCCTCGGGGAAAAAAAAAACTGTATCTGAAAATCTCAAGCTTCTTGTCTTAAAAGAATCACCTTAAAGACGCCACTTCTGTAAAAGAAAGACAGACAAAAAGAACAAAAAAAGTCAAAGATGTTTTATTTTTGTATTTCAGGATGACTGAATATTTCCTAACTCTTGGATTCTTCTGGGTTGATGTCATTGTGCTAACGTGTCTGTCATGTTATTTATACTGGATAAACTAAAGGACCTCTGAGAGAATTCCTGTCGCCGTCGTCCTCAGCTACTTTTGAACTGCAAGCTGAAGGCATGCTTTCTTTTTGACAATGGGGTCTGAAGCAGGAGCTGACGCAATGTTATAAAAATCAGCCAACTAGAGATTCATTGGAATACCTGTCGGTTTTTGTTTGTGTTTCCCCTGACAACGCGGATCCCATACTTTCCACTGGAATCAGACACCATGGAGATGAAACGGAGAGAGGTGGCAGTCGCAGGTGACACTGTGCTGCCGGGATAACTGTGTAGCTTTGAGTGCAATATTTTACAGGTCTCTCTCTTTCTCTTCCTCTTTTTTTTCCATATGTCTCTCAACCTCAGCTTCACGCGTGGCTCCTGGAATGTGCTGAACCTCCGAGTGCTACGTGTGATTTCCTTGACATTTCCATGCAGCCTGTGATTCAGCTAAAACACGACATGCTTTGACTAGTCAGGCACCAGCCATGGCTTTAGTCTTGTTAAAACACTAAAAAACACAGAGAATACAAACAAAAATATTACAGTTGATGTGATTCATTATTCCGCAAAGTCTTCCAACTTCATCACATTTGGGAGATGGATGTTAATCCCTTTCGTCTCCTCTTGGACTTGTTTTTTTAACAGCTCTTTCTTACATGTGTTAAAGTTGTTCCAGAAAAGGATGCCTTGATTCTTTCAGTGTGAGCTAGCTAATATTTTGGGGTTGGTGATGAAGACTTCCTCTGCCTCCTTGTTCTTTTTTGTTTATCTTTACCTAGTCTGGCTGTCTGTGTTCAGTTAATCTCAAGAACCTTTCAGACCTTCAGTCCTTCCCCTTCCAAAATCATCTTTTGACTGTGAGCTCATCTTCACTCCTTTAACTCGCACTGAATGAAAGTCTCAGAGATGCTTTTGGGAAAAGCTAATCCCCGTGCTTGTTTGTTAGATCAGTGATCCACAGACGGAAGTACTGTAGCTCCGACCAATCCTGATCACTTCATAAATCCACATTTGACAATTAAGACTTTTCCTCAGATGACCAACTCATCCAGATTTCTGGGAACATTTTCAGAGTTTGTATGTAAATCTGAAAGGGAAAAGTCTGTGCTTCTGTCCTCTCTTCTCTCACTGACAACAAACTCCAGCCCCTTTTCACCAGTAGTGTGTATTCACCTGTCTGCTGGCAGGTTTTTGTATGAGTTGCTACTAACAACATGACACATTTATGATTTTTTTTAAACAAATGTAAGCAAAAATAATTTTATGACTATTATTAAGATATTTATTGCCTCCCTTTGTAAATAAAATGTGATGAGTTTTATTTGGCCTCTGTTAATAAAATGAGGACTATATTTTAAAAAAAGACCTATTTTATGTCTTTATTGCACTGTGGATAAAGTTAAAAGCACCTTTATATCCTGGTTTAGACTGGGATTTTATGATGTGCATGTTCAATATTGTACTGCCTAAAAGAGAAATGCTGCAGGTAGCGATTGGTTGGACATAGAGTACATTCCCTTCTCTGCATACTGCCAAGGTATGCATTTTTATATACAAACCCAAAGTGTGAGGACTGCTTTTAAGGTCAGTGTTTTTTAAATTGAGAAAGGTCTGTTGCAACATCTCTGAAGGCTTTTTATATCACTGAGAGTTTACAGTTGGTGCTTTAAAAAAATGATATCATTACATAATTATAAAAAGTATTTTTGGCAAAGAAAGTGACATTTTATCTTTGTATGTGTTCTTTTCTCAGTGTATTGATGAAATGGGATTAAATGTTGCATCATTACCAACATCACGGCTGGAGTGAGTGGCATAGAAGAAAAAAAAGAATCCAAATAAATTCATGTTATTTGTTGTGAGTGTAGAAGACGGTCTGACGTGTACCTTGCTAACCTTTGAGCACTTAAAAAACACAACTTTACTTTGATGTAAATGCTCCATTCTCCAGAGCAGTAAACATACAATATTTTAGACATTTTTTTTCATCTTTTAAAAACGCTGAAGGAATGTGGAGTAGCATGTCTTATAATGCTGTGCGCTGGAATGATGTTTACAGTAACCGTCAGACTGAAAGATGGCGGCTTTGAGGAAGAAAAAATACTTTTGTTTAAATTCCTAGTGATGCTATCAGCCCCCCTCCACCACCCTACCCCCTACTCCACTCTGCTAGTTACCTCCAACGGACCCAGAAGTCCCCCGTTCCGTCATGGGATTTTGGACGTCTGGTCTGCTTTTAAAGGTACTCAGTGCTCAGTACTTGATGTGTGACCCAGAAATTCACCATTAACATAATGGATCAGCGCTGAAGATCCTGCTTGTGTGGGGAGGGGGAGCAGTGAGAGAAGTAGCTGAGATGACTGCAGGATTTCAAGGAATGCTTTACGTCCCTACATCTTGTCATCATCTCTTTCAACTGCTTATTATCTCCTCCGTCCAAGAATGATGATACTATTGAGAGGAAGAAAACAATTTCCTACAACATCCACAGGCAAGAATATGTAATAAATGTGTGCTAGCAACAAGGTAAGCCATCGAAAAGATTAAAATTACACAAATACATTAGGGCACTGTAATTGACAAAATAGTATCCTGTGCATCATTGTGTACAGATATTTAGTGTCCTGAAGGTCTGGGAGTAAAAATCAACCTTGTACATGGTCGAAACCCATCAAATTCTATTTATGCGAGCAAGAAGCTTTTCTTTTTTTGCTATCCACATACTTCAAACCTGACCAAGCACAGCCAAACTGCATCTGGGTATATTGACATTTAAACGAGCACCGATGGTTTCCAACGTGTCGGGCCGAATTGCAATAAGGAGACGACATTTTTGCATAAGCCTCCCGCTAGGCTTTTCTCTGACTCAACCTTTGATCATTGGAGGCTAGATGGTCTTGGAACTGGACCAATAACTTCAAAATGAAACATAGAATTCCCTTTTGCAAAGCCCAGCCCCTTTTCAAAGGAGGTGGAATCTTTAAATACAGTCCTGCTTGCCAAGTAGTTTATATTCTATTATTAGAAAATCTCAGCACACTGAAACTGTGCACAATGGATACAGTATGACCAGAAAGCAGTGTCAATTGAGAGAAAAACTGTGTGGTTCTGCATAAGTTATACAAATTTTAGTGGAACAACCAAAAGTGGTTCTTTGGCCTTGAGATCAGCAACCACACACTTAACAATTAGCCCTGTCAACAGAAATTTGTTCTGTTTGAGACATAAAACAAGTTTTGTCTCTCTGAATATTACTGAAATTGTCCCTCAAGGTCAGTGAAAAACAAAACTCCAATGCCAAACAAAATAGAAATCAAGCTATAATATACCTTGTGCCATTAAATGTAGTTTCACGTCACGTCATTTACTGTCAAAACAGGACTGCCGCTACCGCCCTTGTAACTCATGCTAAATGCGAAACCACAGTCGACTGGTCGCCTTTTATGACTGTGAAATCCACAGGGGAAACACTATGATTCTCAAAGTATTTTTGAACACATGGCTGAGTTATGTTTTTACAGGATTACAAATGTGCTTACTGTACATACAGTTTCTGGAAAGCCAGACCTCTTCTGTGTTCTCTCCATAACAACATGTGGCGAGCGTGTTATGAATAAGGGTCAAAATAAAGGTCAGTAGGTGTAAAGTGTCAGCCTTATTTCATCCATCTCACTGTGAAATATCTATATTTTTAAATCCAATCTGGATCTAATGGTTAAAGCCTAATCTAATGTATTTACATTATCAGAAGATTTTTTCAAATTTAGTTGTTCAGTGTTAATTGAGGTATCTATAGCTTCAATTGCATTGCAAGCGTTGTTTTTGGGTAATTCTCATTTACAGTTGGATCACACATTGTGCCTTGAAATAAAACTAAAAAGGAACATTCACATCTGTTTATCCATCATGAGAATAACTACACAGCCTGTAAAAACAATATTGTGTCCTTTGTGGCTCTGCAGGAGAGAGATTTCTAAATCTGAGAAAATTATTCCAGTCATGCCAGAAAATCTTTGATTTTGACAATTCTATAGGTAACTTTATAAACCCCAGAACTGGGGTTATGACTAGTTGCACAGGAAATGTGCTTCTAATTTTAAAATATTGCCAGTTAATAAATAAATCAATAGAACAAATAGGGTGTTTAGACTGAGCATTGGCAGCCAATATGGCTGAAGAAACAAAGAAAAGGCAAGCAGAAACATTGAGAACGCTTCATACCACATGATGTTTGATTACTTAACAGATTTGCATAAATGCACTGATCACATGACACCAAAGATGACACAATAAAATACGTTTTCATTCAGTCATTTTTATTCACACCTTTGAATTATGACTTTTACCTGCTGTATTGTCAGGTCTATTGGGTAATGCTGCAGGAGGAAAAGAGGGCACACAGTGATGAACCACAGAAACCACATGTAAACATACATAAAACATTCATCTCTCTTTCACATGTACACAAACACACACAGACACTCCAGTCAGGCCTTGCCCAGCATCAACAGATGCCAGGTGACACAGCTCATTAACTTCTCCTTTCTCCTATTCTTTTGGCTCCTCATTGTCTTGAGATATGAGATGAGCCTTTGTTGAGAGTTTTGCCCCCTTTTTTCTCGGCCAGGCAGGGCCCATAATTAGTGCTTTGCGCGGGGCGTACTTTCTCACAGGGCTACGACACAATTAATCAGCACTTTCCCACCAATGGGCAGAAGCCGCTTGATTCTATCAAGGCCAAATTTTCAAGTTGTGCTGCCTTTTACCAGTAATGGACATGTCAGGACGCAACAATGATTCTTAAGAACAGATGGTACATTTGGATGCATTCCACCATTTTATCCTTTTAGGTAAAGTCAGAGATTTATTTGGAACTACTTACATTTTTTGGTTACGTCTCAAGTGCCAGATTTTGAATTTGAGTACCAAATGTTTTTAAAAATCACATTAAGTCAGCAAACAGCAACTTACCTGACACCTGAGCAGTCCTGATCTGGCAAGCTCCACCCATCTGGAGCATCACAAAAAAACAACGCTCCGAAGTATTTGTAAATGCTTTTTGGCTCTGATGTGTAAGTGACGTATGAAGAGCTTAGTTTGATTTGTCTTCTAATTAAGGGTTTTTTGTTGACATCAAACTGATGGCACTATTTGACTTTACGCTGTGATTCTGTTAGTCGATAAATAGTTTTATGCTCTCCGCTTTCTCATTATGTTCCCCTTCATCTCACACTGCATCATCCTCTTTAATTATCAGGTTGTTTATCTTCTTAAATCCATGATCTTTAGTTGGTTATTATCAGCGCCGCAGGGCTGTCACGACTCTTTCAAAACAGAACTTTTAATGATTTTGTTATGTAAAATAGCACCAAACAGAAGAACAGTGAGTACACAAAGTATTGAGTGTGTGTATAAAGTAAAGAGTCAGAAAAATACTGAGGGAATTACAACAAAACACATAAAACTGCTCAGAATTACAAAATTAAAAAAAGACCAAAAAAAAAAGAGACAACGTATGAAAGGAAGCAAAATATTAAAAACACATTTAAACCACATCAAAAGTTCAAAAGCTGAAAAAAGTAAGACGTGGCTGTGATGTAGGTGTGCTGTCTGGCTATGACAAAGTCATTTCACAATAAAGGCCTGTAAATCATTCTTAATAATTTGCTAAATTATGGTGAATCACAAAAGTGTAATTGTTAATATATTAATTATGTTTATGTAGCTTATGACTTTATCTTCTTATTTGTAGTCAAATGTTTTAGTGGTGAGCGGCAAGATTAGAAAACGTAGTAATGACTTTCTACCCAATATACAAGTGCTGTGGCACATTTCAGATGATTATAAACAAAATATAATTTTCCACCTTCTATCTGTAACAAGTTTTTCAATGCAATCCTCAAGATAAATCTGCAAATGTGTTTCAAATGAGCAGAAACTGATATGCAGGACATAAAGTAAACTATCAACATGTTCAACTACCAGGAATGAGATTTTGCAAGAATATAAAAAAATGGACCAATCATGTTCTTTCTCTTCCTGAAATGTTTATTATTACGTTTAATTAAAACAGCCTGGATAAATGTGGGTAAGATGTGATATTGGTCAAATTACAAAACAGGGAAGTCTGTCGAAATTATTTTTGCATGAGGTAAAAAGTCCACCACCCAAAATTGAAAAATACAAGTAATTTATTCCTTTCATTTTCACTTCCTCTTTTTAGTTGTGCTTCCTGTAATGTAAACCTGTTGCAGTGAGGAACCTTTGCATGGAATGTGTAATTACATTTGAAGTTAACGTTTAAGAGTTCAGGGTCACCACTGATGCGCAGTCTAAAGTCAAAGGACAGGAGATGTTCACAGTGGGGAGATTGGTATCGACTAACAGTTGATTTTTGCCCTCCTGGTAGGTTAATAGGGCCACATAAAGCTCTGTGTTTACACAAAATTGAAAAGATAGAAAACATATTATGGTATGCCTGCAGCAAGATGACTAAGAAGAAATAACTGTATTATCCTACAGACCAAACTCAGACATTTAGTCCTCAAGTTGGATTAAAATAATGCAAAGTGTAATTTCAGTACATTATGTAACAAGGGTCTAATGATCAGAGAGGAAAAATAGCAAAATAAGAAGCAACCTCCATGGCTGTGAAGTGTCAGCTGAAAACTGCAGTTCCTCAAACGTCCACTTGAGGCTGGCTACCAAACATATCAATCTCCATAAGCCCCCATATTAATTGCCCAACTTCAGAAATAAACATGTTTACAGCCTGGTACAAAAAAAAAAAACTGTTTTGGTCTCTATAGCTAACTTTGCTAAATTATATTAAGGCTTAAAATTATGCATAATACAACATAAATATGCATAATAAAACAGCGTTTCTGCTTTGATTGACAGGTTTGTGCCATTACAGGCAGCTTCTTTGTGCACCCAGGCGTCATTCAGCCCACCTCAGATCCACCAATGATTTGCCAATTTTTAAATTAGCCGAGAGATGGAAGAGGAAGTACAGCCAAGATGGCAACAGCCAGAGCCACCACATTCTGAGCTTCAAAACAGCTCTTCAGAAACCTATGAGTGACGTCACGGATACAATGTCCGTTCCTTATACTGTCTATGGTGGAATCACAAGTCTGCTGCTAATCTGACATATGTTTTCATGAGCCAAGACAAGCAACCCTGTCATGGTGGCCGCTCTCCAAAACTAATGATGTCAAGTGATTCCCTCTAACAGAATCCCTTTTAAAACAGAATGAAAGAGGCAGAGAGGGAGGGAAGTGCAGGGGCCTGTGGGGGTCCAGCGAGGGGATGCAGTTGACGAGGAGAGAAGGGGGACAGGTTGGAGCAAAGAAGAAGACTTAGATGACCCCCATATTGTCTAAAAACTCAACTTGGTGCAGCTCAAAGACCCTACTTCCTGTGCCAAATCTTACCCCTCGCCACTATCATATCATTGTACAAAGAGAAAAGGGCTCACTTTTTATTTACACCATTGTTATTGCCAGAATATTGCTTTTAATTGCTGTCCTGGATTCCCTGCTGCGGTATAGGATGAGTCTGAGATGATTACTCAAAGTAATGGAGCATAATGATGTCTCGGAATGGCCCCTGAAGCTCAGGTCAGGGGTTGGACAATGTGAACATTCAGCTACTTAGCTTCCTTTGCAACTTTGTGACAAAATCTGTTTGCCCAACACCAATTAAGATGCCTCTCTGTGCGCTCTGGTCAATGGGTTTGACGGAGGGGGTCGTCCAACGAGTTGACATGTCCCTGAGCACGAACAAGCTGGCCTGTGTCCTCGCCTCAATAATTGGTGACCCTTGCAACGTGCCGCTTCCCAGGGCTGTCCTTTGTGTCCCCATGGCAGTCCTAAATGAGGGGAGTCAGGGCTTTAATGGGACTCCTGTTAGTTTTAAACAAACACAGTGCGACCCCCTACTGTTCAGCATGTTGCATAGAACAGCTGGGAGTCCACAGGCCTCTCACTTGAGAGCCGGCAACCCCCACGGGGGCCTAAGGCTCGCTGCCCACTCCCCATTGTGCTTTCGATGACATCCTCTCAGGAGCTCGACACTAATTCTGTGTTCACACCGCTAGCGGCTACATCGGCGTTCTACTTTTCAGTGGCCTGATTGCAAGGTGTGGTGCCAACAGAGACAGAGAGAGAGGCGGAACGTCATGCTGTACTGGTACGTGATTGGCTGCTAGAGGGGAATGTCCACCAAAAGTTTATTGTCAGACAAGGACACTGTAGTGAGTAAGAACTGCAATAACAGGATGCATTTCTACTGACAAAACACAGTTTCTGACAAGTTTCCCCGTTCTTCCTTTGCCACTATACATAGACAGGTCAATATGGAAGCACAAACTTTAAGGATGGATTAGTGAATGGGCTAAGAAGGTACAGGCCCAGGGCCACAAGAGGTCAGGGGACAGAAAAGCTAGTGTCTGTTATTAATATTTCTCATTTCAAAGAACTCAATCAACAATAGGAGTGTCATGTTTATGTTTTTTTCTCCTGATCCTTTAATACTGAGTTTCCGCTATTAATGAGTCTAATCTGATAATTATTATTGTGAATATAGTTTTGTTTTTTACACAGTATGTCTTTTGAAATGGGCACAGCCATTTATATATGTTTGAAATCAGATTAATTCCACACCACAGGTTTCCTCTAATGCTTTCCTGTAATATTATAGTTTGGAATAATATTTTGTATACTTTTTAAGAGAGGTATTAGTGTAGACCTGCTATGGAAAGAAAAGGTCTTCTTTTATTCAACCATGAACAAAATCATAAAGTTCAAGTGAAGTTTTTAACAAACAAGTTAAATTAAGTTCAAATTAATCTGAAAAACATCAGAAAAAGATGTGTTGCCACCATGAGTGACATGGAGAGGGTAAGAAAAGGGAGCTTTTAAGCATCGGTGCACAGAGGCCCATTCTCTCATGATCTGTCCACAACTTAATTCTATCTATTATTTCAATAGTAGATTGTAACAACACTTAAAGCTGGAATACATGGCTTTTGGCCTTGAGGCAGGAAGCTTGCTGTTAACTCTGTCTCGGTCAAGTTCGTGCCCCAGTACTTGTCAGTCATCTTGACACATGTCTGCTTTTAAACAACATTTACCCTTAGGCTGAGGGAACCTGTAACTGTGAGGCCCACAGAGGCAGCAGAGAGATGGCAAGGTAACAACATACAACAACAAAAATGTTGTTGATGAACGTTTAGGTACTTTTTATGTTCTGTTCCTATGTCTTTCCCTTAATATAAGCAAAAAGCTGCGCTCAATTGACATGTCAAAAACTTTCACTAACTGATGATATATAGACATATTATTTAGTCATAGTTTGTTTAGGATGAAAACTTTGTGCACTGGAGCTTTAATTATTCTTCACAGCATCTTGAATTTCAACCCTTAAGCGCCTTGATTTGCTGGGAAAGGAACATCGTGGTTCCTCGTCTGAATTTCATTGAGAAAGCAGGGAGGATTTGTCAATGGGGCTCTTGAGTGCAATGTTGATGTTGTGTGGCTAATGTGTTTGTGCTGGCTGTGATAGAGGGGATTAGCTCCTTTGTGGTGGTCTGCTGGGACCGCAGACTACTGGACTTTGAAAGCATACTTGCCAACTTACTCACAGGCAAATCAAAGCCTGTGAAAAATTGTTCAGCACCTGGTTGACTGGTTGACCTCTGTTTCGGAAAAGGAACAAGTGTGAACACACACACACACACACACACACACACACACACTGAGCCTCATCAGAGTGTATACTGCACAGTGTTTGTAGAACGACAGAGGGTCAAGGTGACAAATGGCAAACACCAAATAAATCTTCACTAAGGTGCTCACCCACTAACTCAGCCAACAATTAACTTATCTCCTCTGATAGATCACTGCTAGAGCCGACAAAGTTTTTTCTCCTGTCTCTGTTTGCACAACACCAAACCAACATTTAAATACAGTTTGTAGTTTTTGATATGCAAATCTGCGTACACAATTATGATACACGCCTGTATTACAATTGATCTTGCAATGTTATTGAAAGTAAAAAATAATTTGTGTACCTGCCCCATAATTCAGATCTGCTTCAAATTAAATGCTTTCTTCCTTGGTCCATGTTACAACCTTGCACCAAGTTTCGTAAAAATCAGGCCAGTAGTTCTTTTCCATAATCCTGCTGACAAACCAACAAGCAAACAACTCCGAAAACATAGCCTCCTCAGCGGCGATAAACAGAACAGTTGGCCTTTTAAGTTTCTAAAAGCTATTGTGAAACGTTCTCTGATGAACACAAGAAATTAAATGACAGAAAACAGAAAATTAGAAAGAAAGAGACACCAGAAATAACCAAACATTAAACAAGGAAAGTGGATTCATCACATTAAATCCCGACATCAAGTCTCCAAATGAAGAAAGTAAGTAGTAAAAGTAACTTCAAAAAACATTTTTTATAGATCTAGTTCAAACACCATGTAAAAAATGGATTAAAAAAATAATCCTAAAAGTAAGATCAGAAATTATACATTAGGTTATACTTGAAAGAATGGATTTCTGAATATTTTTCAGGTCTTAAAATGTATAATCAAAACAATATCAAACTATTGTCATTATCAAACTCACTTGCTACATCAAAAACAGTTCATAATCTAAAAAAATCTCTTTACGTCCTCTCCAGTTTTCTAAGAAGTGTTCTTTTCCCCAACATTTCATTCTCCATCACCAACTGCAACTTAACTCTATGAAAGCACCGTGACAAAAGCCTCCACACCCACACACAAACACTCATATATGACCTCTGCGATGCCCCTGCCAGTGTGTTTACAGTAAACTGAACCGGTCCTAAGTGTACCCCACAAAGGACCCTGCAGCCTTTGTTTTCTAGCACACTCTCAGGAGACTATGTGAGGATGAAACAGAGATATGAGCAGCTAGAGTTACCTCTTAATGAAACGTATCAACACCACCAATCACAGCAACACGGATTGCCAATAGCACTTTGCCACGACTGGGCGAACTCTGTGAGGGCGAGAATGAAGGAAGCCAGTGACACAACAGAGGAGCTATTCATCTACAGTGATCAGTTCTGACTGAAAGGGTGTTGTATAATAAAATGTGTTTTTATGCTGTGTTGTCTAAATCTGCCAGATGTCAATAACAGCGTGAAGTACAATAGCTTAATGCACACCCACTGCTGTAATTTGGTAGATAAGCCTGACAAGGGTTTCATTCAGCCAAACTAGCATCTATGCCACCTCAGTTGATTGGGATGGAAGTGTGCTTTCTGCAGCCACAAAAGCTGCGCTAATCCTTTTTTTTTTTTTTTTTAAATCAACTGTGGATACAGTACATGTAAGGGTTATAACATCTGTCAGCACATTATTTTGCTTTATGTCCTGCAATTTTATTGTTTTAGCTCACCTTCACTGCTCTCATCAATCTAGTTTCAATCTGGAGTAGGAAGCCAAAAGAAGAATCTCTGATGAACCCCCCTCTGCCCAGCACCAAAAACCAAATGGACTGTCAGCTATTGGGATAGCTGGTGGACTTAGTGGAAAGTATAGTCACTAAAGTGCCAAATAAGATTCCCGAAGGAGGTAGATGGTGACCAACAAAGAGCTACAAGGATCCTGGATCACGGTGAGGTAATATGTCAGTGTTGTGTAAAGTTTGTTTTGCTGCCCCCAAGTGGCCAAAAAAACAACCAAAAATCAAAACAAAACCGTTAACAGTGTAGATTTCATCAGTATTTATCAGTATATCCTCACTGCAGTGTCATAATATATGCACTGTGAATACACAGTTACTTTTAACACATCAGCAATACCATGTTGCTGGTTGCGATTTCGAAACAAGTGTAGCTAATAACATTAATGATGATGATGTCAAAATATCTTCCATGGAAAAAGTCCAAGAACTAGCAGCCTACTTGTACTTACTAGTTGAGTTTGCTTCCTGGAAAGGATCTACATTAAACCAGTTGTAGGCTTTTATCTGCAACAGTTAATCCTTTCTGAGACCCAGTCTGGATCAGTGACGTCTTAACTACGGAACCCTGGACTAAGTTAAACAAGATTTATTTCAATCACCTGTGTCAGTCCTCATTAGTGAGAGTCTGTGAACGCAGCACAGCTTGACATTAGCTCATCAAAGCTGGAGCAGATCACTAACATCCCATAGTTAGATGCACTTAGTTAACCAAATGGTTTTACTTGCCTTGCTGTAGTCATAGCTTTCATGATCCAAATTGGAAAATATTTACTCTAAATGTTTTGCTGATATGTTTGAAATGAGCATTTTGAACATTTTGTTTGCTGATAAGGTCCTAAGATGTCAGCAAAAATGCACGAATGAAAAAGCAAAATCTTAATATTATTTTGCGCTTTATTAGCAGAGGTTTACATGTATCTACTAATATAAAGAGCAAGGGTCAAGGACACATTGTCCTGACAAGATATGTAACAAATATTCTTGTGTATAATCATATATATCACACATAGTAAAAAAAAAATCACCTTGCTCATTTTGGCAGCGAATGTGAAACTCTAGATAGCGAGATAAAGAAAGGAATGTCAATGTTTATTATTGTAGCAGCTGAATCATCTGAAAAATTGTCTCTACCTTTTCCAAAGCCAGAGTCTTCATGTAGTCTTGTGGCTTAATAATATTCTGCAAGATTGAGCTTCTACAGGGAAATTCCCAAACAATGCTGAAATCACACAGCCTGTTGTAATGGGACAAGAGTTATTACAGCTATTTTGCAGCTGTGGGACAAAAACCACAACGAAAAGTATGAAAAGAATGCTTATTTTCTTATTGACAGCCAGGAGATTTTAAAATAAATACAGCAACGTTTTAACAGGCTTCAAGGCCCTCACAAAGTTCACTCATACATAAAAGACCTTGTGAATTTTCACTCCTGGTAAAAAAAAAAAAGAAAGTAGTATGATTATCTATCATTATAACTCCATCTCCATAAACAATGTTGCTTGTCTATTTATGTTTATAAATCCAAATTCCTTCATGTGTTTCACAGATGTAGTGGTTCATTTTCACGGTCAACAGGTTGAAAGTGATTTTTGTTTCTCGATTTCTCCCACGTTTTTGTACATTGTGGTTTCATTAAAACAAGTATTAAAGAAACAAACACACAAATATGTCCGATTAACACCGATGTAAGTTCTTTTATAAGTGCAACATAGAAAGACATAATTCCAACATAGCCAGCCATAATTTTTTGTCTGTGTGCTGTGATAACATTGTATCTACAACATATCAACTTTGCAGGAAGTGAGAAAAACATGTTCTTAATCAATGTGTGGTTGAGGTATCCAGGTTTTTAAATGTTTATAGGAGCCTAAATATCGATGCATGGATTTCACTCACCACATATTGTTGGGTTATAATACATTTTTGTTTCAGTATTGGAAATGCTGACACATTGGCTTCAACTAAATTACAACTTCGCCTGCTTTCATGACACTCAATAAATAAACCCAACCTTAAAGGACCAGTGTGTAGGATTTAGTGGCATCTAGTGATGTAGTTACTGATTGCAACCCTTTCACCGAACTAAACTACAGTGGCTTTGAAATGTGCAAACAAAGCACAAAAGGCCCTACTAGAGCCAGTGTTTAGTTTGTTCAATCTGGGCTACTGTAGAGACATCTGTCGTCTGTAAAAGGCTCATTCTAAGGCAACAAAAACATCACATTTCTTATGTTCAGTTGATGTTCTAATGAAAACATAGTTATATGTATTATATTTGATTACTACCATATTCTGCAAATACAACCCTTAAAATCTTACACACTGGACCTTTAAATCTCCAAGAACGTGTTCGCTACAATGATCATGGTTGCAACAATAATGCAGCCATGTTTTTCCATGAGAGCTGTACATTTCCTTCTGACTTTTCACCTTGTTGCTATTAGTTACTGCAGCAACCAGTTACATTTTTTGATAAAGCACAGCTATCCAGTGCATTGTGAGAATTGCAGGCACGGCTGGAACTCATCATTGACCAATCACTTCTGTTGAATGTTGTATAATAAGCTGTGTGGTCTGACTGAGCATATTAGGCTTCATAAGGGAGGAAAATGGCTCTGAAAGTATGTCAGGTATGATAAACCTTTCTCTAAATGTAGTCCAGTTGGAATGCACGTCTAAATAAAACACAGACGAACATGTTGCTACAGGTGACAAATAAAATAAACCGGTGAGAGTTTAACGAATATGAAGAGTCTGTTTCCAAACAGCTCCGTATGAAGTCATGGTTACTATCACAGGCGCCGACATCAGAAATACCAGCGACTTTTTATAGCTGAAGATGATGATTTCATATTTAACTGCTGTACCTCCTTAACTGTAAAACATCCACTGAGCATTAAAACAGGTCCTCTCTGTGTGGTGAAGCTGTGAAACAATGCAGAGACCCAAAGATTACCCATTCTCAGAAGGCTTCATCGCTACAACTTCCAGAAACATGTGTTTCTTACCAGTACTAATTATACAGATTTTACATTTATCATGTATTTAAATGACTGGAATATAACAATATGTAATGTAGTATTATTATTTGTAATGTCATCTCTTTGATAATAGCGTTTGTCCACTGTTTATATCATTAATGCTATGCCAGAGGCGTATAAAGTTACAGCTGCTGTTTCACGTTATTAGCACTGAACTGGCAAACATAGGGTGGCATTTGTTGTGAAGTAGTCTCAAGAAACACAACGTATTTGTCAATGAAGTCTCTGCTAACAGTAATCATGAAAGATGCCTGTACAAAACATTTCATCAACATAATTTTCAGCATTTTTGACAGCAGGTCAGTTTTGAAAATTGCATGGAACAATTAAACATGAAGGAGTAGCCACAGTGAGCCATCAGTAACATCTTGACTTGTCATAGCAGGTAAAGCACATGTGGTAATGGTAACTTCAACATTTGAGTAAATATCCCTGTAAGCCATGCCAGTGAACCAGCATATATTAAGTATTTCCACCATATGAGGGCCGTGGAACTGGAGCATCTAAATGGAATACAGACATACGGCTCTGTTCCAATAAACCAAGTCAAGTCATAGATCAAGGATCGCTTTTGTTCAACTTTCATTATATTTTATTATGTTTTTATTTTATTTTATTTTATTATTTTAACCAATGAATGTGCATATTGGGCCAATAGAAAGTGTCATCTTGTGGACTGAAGGCAAATATGAATCTTTATTGCCATAAATACTACATTACAAGCAGCCCTGCTGTCACAAAACTGCTACTACTTCTGTTACTACTATAATTTCTCTGACTACTGGCAATATCAGTGTCAATAAGTCAATACATAGATGGCTAACTGAGCCTTTTCCTGTTACTGTAGTCACAACAGTCAAAATGGCAGGAGCTTTAAAGTGAATTTAAAGGTTCACATAAGGGGAACAGCCTGATTGCATGTCACCCAGCCAACCTGTGTTCAACGCCAGGACACACATGAGGAGGCTTTTCTTCACTGCTCCAGCGCTAAACAGAAATCTTCAAACCTGTCTGTGTGGGACTTTCCACCGTGACTATATCTACACTCATTAATCAGCCCCAAAAAGCAATGTCAAACCAAATTTGTCACATTTTTATGATTCATTGCTTTGAGAGAGGAGGAGAAAACCTCTTCCCTGAAGCTGGGATTTCACCCGCAACAAGCGATTCAAAGGCAATTTGTTGCTTTGTCATGTATAGGGTGCATAGATAGTGATGGATTGCCCTTCATAGGGTTCTTTGTTTGCACAGAGTTCACTGTCATGCAAGAAGTCGGAGGAGTTCAAAACTGAGACTGTTGTCATACAGCTGTGATCTATGATCCCACAGATTATTCTCAGATTATCTATAATCAGATTAGAGATCTCATGCCGACGCATCAGCTGTTATAGATGGGAGACCAGAGTCCAGGATGATTTGACCAAGCTGTGAGGACAATGATGAATGACTGCAGTAGAAACAATAGCAATGTCAGTTCCTCACTGTATCAAGATAACATTTAGCAGTTAGTTTTATTAAAGCCACTATGTCACAGTTTTATCAGTTCAGAGAAAGATAAGATTAAATAAACCTTTATTAATAACTGGAGGGAAAGTATAATGTCATAGCAGCAACATGTTCCTGACTCCAGTGACATCGGCTTGGTGAGACACTGACTACGAACTCCGCTTGGTTAGGACACCTGTGCAGAGGGGTGGACCTTGAATGGAAGTGGCTGGTGACTACATCAGTATTGGGGAATGAACATAGCTGTCTACACCCTCACCAGCAGTGCAACTATTTGAGTTAGCAGTGACCACAATCCACTGGTGGAAAAATAAACAATGCTTATAACATAATAAGCATTGCTGTATTACTGCAAGGGAAGTACAGAGTGGTGAGTCAGCCTTAAAGTTTGCCCAAGTGACTAACTGTGGTACTGCACATAAACAACATTTCCTCATACACTGCCATTTGCAAGACAGGTGCAGGAAAGTAGACACTAACTAAACCTTCCTAAGTTTGGCCCGATTTTGCTCTGTGATACAAATAGCAACCCCAGAGCAAACCCAGTGCTAGCTAGGTAGCATTTTGCATTTTCTATTGCAAATATTCTGTAATGAAATGTGACTGCGTAAATCTCAGTTCATCTGCACAACAACATCCAAAAGAAAATACATAGCATGTAAATAATCACGTATATTTGCCACCTATAGCTAGGTGCACAAGCTTCTTGATTTAGTTAACATATATTGAGGAATGTAGCTAATGCACTGTTGACTTGAGATATTGAGGACACAGGGCATATAGGGCATATCTTTTTGCTTGTGACATTTTAGTACATTGATACACATTGTGGCAGTGAAAGAAGTGAATGATTTTTGTCGATTTTCTTTCTTTCTTTCTTTCTTTCTTTCTTTCTTTCTTTCTTTCTTTCTTTCTTTCTTTCTTTCTTTTTATACAGTGATTGTTTTCCCCTTAAAGGTCCAGTGTGTAAGATTTGGGGCCTCTATTTTCAGAATAAGGCAAACATGGAATATAATATTCATAACTATGTTTTGATGCATGTATAATCACCTGAAAATAAGAATCTTTTTATGTTTGTTACTTAAAAAATATCCTTTTATATCTACAGTGGGAGAGGGTCCCCTTTCATGGAGGCCGCCATCTTGAAACACCTTATTTATACAGTAGTCCAGAACAGACAAACTAAATACTGACTCTAAACAGGGTCCTTAAAGTGTTGTTTCTCCTTTACACTAGGAAGGTGAGGGTGATGTGAGGAGATTACAATGCAGTGATTGGACCACTAAATGCAACTAAATTCTACACACTGTACCTTTAAGGTCTCGTTCTTGGTCATGACTTGGTCTTGGTTTAGGTAGTCTTGACTACAACACTGGGAAACTGGAATTGAAAATGCTGGTCAAGGATGTGCTCAACTGTTATTGGAGCACAGAGCAAAAAGGGGTGGGACTTAGGAAGGGTCAATTGTTGGTGGGCTGCCTAACACGAAAAATTACCATGATGAAATTCAACTTTCATCGGAGTGAATTTGAGTCATCTTGTAGTGTCATAATTAAATTGTGAGCTCTCTGTATTCAAAGGAGTTTAAACGCTTCTATCCAAAAGTGATATTTCTTCATATTAACACTGAGTCAAATGGCTGCATGTAGTATGAATATTTTACAAGGATATAGCTAGGCAGACTGACAATCCATAGAATAAAAATGGTGGTTCTTATGAACAACTTCAGTGTTGTCTATGGTTGCTTTTTCTGTTTTGAAAAATGTGGACAAACGGACACTAAATATCTACTCTTGCAAAATCTCATCCAAATATATGAACAAATTGTAACAACATCCTGTATCATCCTCCTATCTTGAGAATGCATATTGGAATACTTTCTCACAGATTCATGCACATTAATATAAGTATAACCATAATAATGTTTTAAAAAGTATCACTTGGCAGTGACAGAAAAGCATTGCAGATGTGTGCCTGTGTGAACTCATTCTGTCTGGGGACGGACAGGGTCTAGAAATGTCTTCAAAGATTTGTGACCCTTTGTTTTGAATGTGGTCTTCTGCTGTGTCTTCTTTCCCACAGATCTTCTTAAACTAATAAACGTCTGGTTTACATTGAAGAACACTCCAAGGGGGCACATACTGTGTGTCTTGCACCAAAAAAAGAAAGATGCTTCCAAAATGTTATTAAGTGTAAGTCTGGTTATTTTATCAGATTTTTATGGATGAGGGGAGGAGGGACAAAACAAATGGAATGCTTTAAAAGTGCCAAGAGGTAATAAAAGAAATGTCTTGGTCTTAAACAGAGCTTGTCCTGTAGATGATAATAATATTTGTCTGTCATCAGCTCCAGTAGAGTTGTGGTGCCAAATGTCTATTGGCAATGAAGCTGCATTCAATTCATTTACAGCAGAAGGGGCAGTTCAGAGGTTATGGGTGCCTTCAGGAGGTTCCTGGTTCAGATACTCAGAGAATCCAAGCAGGTGAAATGCAAGCCATATGCCATATGAGTTTTTCAATCCTCAAAATAAAAAAGTGTTCTGTACATGTAAATATTCCAATCTAGAGCCCCTTTTTAGTTCATTATATTACGTATTAATCTCTACAAACACATGTCCTTGTAAGTACAGTGAGAAACTTTAGAAGTGTTCTCACTTAGCACATGCCCCTTTGTTCCACAAAGGTAAGCGTATAGACTCATTTCATGGATAAAGGAGAAGTAAACTGTTGGAATACAACAGTCTGTAACGTCTCATTTTTAACAGCAATTTTGATATGACTACAGTCTGTCACAAAATAACACTTAAAATGAACAATTGTTGTAGCACAATTATTTTAGAAAACTGCTGCAAATAGCAATTTTGCACCACCATAATCATGAAGAAATCTATCCGTTTATCATTCGCTTTCAGTTAAAGAGTCACAGAGAAAAACAGTGCGACCCCAGAGACAAAGCGTTGGGTTCCTCCATCTAATAACTTGTGGACAATTGCCAGTTACAGCTTATAGGGAGGGTGATGTAATGTTTATACAATATAGGAATATTTCACTTCCCTGTCAAAGCAGTAACTCACCTGCGTTTATTCAATCCCCAAAGAATCCTCGGCTGCTGCAGAGGTGGAGAGACAATGATCGGTCTGTCACTGAGGGGGACGGTGGGCGGGGCGGTCCGCCCAGCTGAAGCCTTGATTTGAGCTGGGACGGATCTTCAGTGGCTGATGATGCATGTCAGCCACTTACCTGGCATGAACTGAGCTGAGCACAGGTCTGTCTGCAGTCAGAGGTGGGTATAGAATAAGATCCACTCTAATTCATTCATTCATTGTGTCATCAAACTGTGATGCTCTGTCTGTTTTGTGACTATTTTCCCTACTTTGCTACTTCTGTTTCAGCCATGCACACACGTTTTAGTCACTTAAAAGGACATTGCACTTGCGTATATTCATTCTGTGAAAGTTCACCTGAGAGGGCAATCCACACAGAAAGTATTTTTGAAGCGTTTTTGGCATTGATCGATAGACACACATTCCAAGACCACTCACATTTTTTTTTTTTTTTTTTTTTTTTTACAATCAAACCCTTTTTTCTCTGGCGTTCTTAGCCATGCGTAATCGCCACAGGCAGCCGTTCAAATCGCACAAATGTCCTGCTGTTTATATGTTGTGAACTTGTAAATGGTATCTGTAATGATTGATCAAGACTGCCAGTTTCGTTATGAGCTTTCTGGCTTCACTATGGGCTTCACTAAAGTTGAGTCCCCATGTTGTGTGAACAGGTTTATATCCCCACAGTGCAATTCATACAAGTACACACTCAGGACAACAATTTGTGAGGTGTCCTTGAATTAGGGCTCTCCATATTGCTCCTCTGGTGAAACTTATCTCTGGCCAAAAGTGTAAAATCTGATTTATGCTTCTCTTTTGAGATGTTCAGGTGGTCCAGTCATAACTTTCGAGCTCAGGATATGGTGTTCTTCCTTGCTCAGGATTTAATCCCTGATGTTTATAACGCCACCACAACAACAGATGGGTCTGTCATTCATTATGAATCCAAATATAATGCAGAGACGACTGTCAGCAAGGTACACCACCAGTCAAAAGTTTAGACATATCTTCTCATTATTTTATAAATATCTACAAGACATCAAAACTATAACATAACACATGGAATTATCTAGTAAACAAAAAAAATGGAAACAAAGCCAAATATAACATTTTAGATTCTTGAAAGTAGATACCTTTTGCTTTGACGACAGCTTTCACACTCTTGACATTCTCTCAATCAGCTTCATGAGGTAGTCACTTGGAATGCTTTTCAATAAACATGTGTGCCTTGTCAAAAGTTAATTAGTGAAATTTCTTGCTGTCTTAATGCATTTGAGATGATCACTTGTGTTGTTCAGAGGTAGTCTGGGCATCCAGTAAATCGCCCCATATCTACATGTGTGGTTCCCACCATGAAGCATGGAGGAGGAGGTGCTTTGCTGGTGACACTGTTAGCAATTTATTCAAAATTCAAGCCACGCTTAACCAGGATGGCTACCATCACATTCTGCTGCAACAAGCCATCCCATCTGGTTTGAGCTTAGTATGATCATCATTTGTTTTTCAAAAAGACCCAAAACACACCTCTAGGCTACGTTAGGGCCGTTTGATCACATTGGAGAGCGAGGCAGTGCTGAATCAGATGACCTGTCCTCCACAATCATTTGGGATGAGTTTGACCACACAGTAAAAGAAGAGCAGCCAACAAGTGCTCAGCATATTAGATTATTTGATCCCACAGACATGCAACAATTGAGCCAAGATAGCTTAATATTGCTGTTTGACAAAACTTCAAACTACACTAAATACATAAAAAAAGGTCTGTTCTAAGGTGTTTATTAGTTTCTGACTCTGGGAGAAACAGTACATTTCCATAAAAGTACATTATCTCTGAACCATCTCCTTTACCAAATCACACACATTCAGGCTATTCTATGTGATCTGTGCATGTCTCTTTATTCACTCCAGGCCTTAGAGAAGGACAATTGCAACATTGCAATGAAATAAGCTTTGCTATGGTAGATCACCAGAAATGAGAGGATCACTGAATTTTCCATATTATCAATAAATACTTGCATTGGAATCATGGGAAAAACACACAAACCAAGTCCAAGCTATCTAATCATAGTTCTCAAGCTCTCTATTGGTGCTTCAGTAACATTTTCAGTCATGATATGTACTTGTATTTTTGTGGAGGAGCATGTCAGTTAGGTATTATAGCTGGTAAACACCGGACACATCTGTGTGTGCAGCTTTCGCGTTTTGTGTTTCCTTCCTTCCTTCCTTTCTTGTGTCTCTCAATCTTTAAAATTGCATCTCTGTGATATTCTACATGCTCATAGTGGCAGCATGAATTTTAAATGATATCACTATAGCTACTTCACTTGGCTACGCTCCACCAAAAATATGCAAAGAGCGCGGACAAGAGCACCATCATTCTTAACAATAACAGAGCTGATGACAGCAATGATATTTTGATATGATTTGGTTCGCTGTGATCAAGCAGAGCAGCCTTTTGATGTGTGGTTAAAATAAGTGACAGGAAAGATTTGAGAGGATATAACAAGGAGAGTGATTAGAGACAGTGATGAGAAAGATTTAAAGTTCCAGTATCACGCATTGTGTTATGGTACAAAGTGTACCGGCTGGACCTGCAGTACTGCAAGTCTTAGCAGGTAGGAGGAAAGAGGAAGCCAGATTCAGAAACAATAGGAAGTAGTAGTTTTACCTCTAAAGCTACTGCTACTATTGCTGCTACTTTTACCACTATTAGTACAAAGATTACTGCTACACTATTACTACTACCACTACTACAGTTAGTATTACTGGTGGTACTGGTGGTACTATTACTACTGGCAATAGTTACTTACACTTCTTGCAACAATACTAATAATAATATTAGCACCACTGCTATTTCTATAACTACTGTAGCTAAAACAGATTAGCGAAAATAGGCTAATCTGGTTTAGCTACTATTGATTCTCCTAGTACTACTGTTTGTCAATAAAGGGGTAGTACAGCTATTTTGAAGTGGGGTTGTATGAGGTACATAGTCTGTGTATTGACTACAGTAGACGGCGGTCAGCACAGCCCCTTTTTGGAGAAGCAGACAGGAATCAGACAGCCTTTTTCTTTGGCACTCATCGTAAAACTTCTAACCGCACCGCACACTGTATTATGCAACAGACCAGAGGTCAGACTGAAATCAAACTTTGTGTTTCTAAAGATTTCAAAGACGGTCCATGCTTGTGTTTTTCTGGCTGTACCACTGTAATTCTGATCCAAACAGCTGATCTGTGGTGTAATGAAGTGTGCAGCACAATTAAGTGCCAAAGAAAAGCTATTATACATTTTTCTGATGACCCTATCCACAGCAGCACATAGCTTTCCTTCTCTGCTGGGACTCCTGTCTGCTTCAGACTGGGACACACTGACCACTGTTTCTTGGAGTAACACACTGACTTTGCACCTAAATTATCCCTTCAGTGAAGATCTGAATAGCATTTCTCCAAAATAATGATCAACAGCTTTAGATTCAAATACAGTTCAACACATGATGAGCTGTTTAGGAGGAAAAAGAGGGGAAGAGAAGGAGGAGAAATATTGAAATGGAGAGAATGAGGCATAGAGGGGGTAGGCAGGGTGATGAGGGGTACAAGTGTAAGTGGGGTCATGGGTTTAGCATTGCTCAGTCATGTTCTCATAGAGTGTTGTTACAGGCGGACCGTGCCAAGTCGAGGCTCACGCTTAATGTAATGCATGAGAGGTGGAGTGCAGAGCTCTGCTCAGAATCAAACCCGCCTTTGTTTAACAAAACACCCACTAATCTGTGACGTTGGAATATTTTAGACATGTATTCTGATGGAATCGAACGCCGTCAGGTAAACTCGATGCACCCAAGATGTTTTGACAGATTCCAAGGTTACTGCTTTTATTTTGATGAGAGGCGGAGAAAAATATTTTGATAAGCAGGATGCTCTGATCCAAAATTAATGGCATATTGTTGAGCTGGTCTTATGCTTTCTGTTGCTGGATTGGTTTGTGAAAAAGTCACGGTCTAACTCTTTGCCATTAGATCCAGGCCCATCTGAATGACATAATCATTACATCAAAGTCCACTGTGTATTTAACTGATACTTAGAAATCAGACTGTTAAAAATTCTAAAACTTCTATTAAAGATGCCATGGCAAGTTTTCACAGCTGCACCTGTGCTGAGTCTGTATGGTTTGGCACAGATTGGCACCGGTCAACACTCTTTGCTTTTATGGTGCAATTCTGCAAATACAGTACCCTGAAAGAAACATCGGTCACATGTTGCTATAGCAACAGAAGAAGCAACTACTGTAAACATCAACAACACACTTCCCATTTGGAAGTTGTTTTTGTGTTTTCAGTTATGAATGTATTGAAGAACACCAGCCCGACAGAAATCCTGCAAGCAATTTGAGCAATGAAGTGTGCTGTTTTGATCATCGCTCTTTTTTGTTTGTTTGTTTAGTTAACCCTTAGATGCCCCTTTAAAATACTCACGTTGTGGCACCTTTGCACATAAATGTGCGCATGTTTTCTCAAGCTATAAAAACCTTATAAATGATTATTTTTTTGAAATTTTTTTTTCATATTTGTTTAGACCAACATCAGTCCTAATCATACATATCAAATATTAATGACTTTTTTCTATTTTTAACCCTTAAATTGCCAAGTGTTTGTCATGATGCACCTCCATATTTTTTTCTAAAAACAGAAAAAATGACATATTTTCAATATACTTCATGCCAACTGGATTATTAATGGTTTGATTATTGCATCTTGGTATTTGTCAAAGATTAGCAGTAATATTTATTTATATGCATTATTATTTTTTTTGTAGTGTCATATTTCATAAAATACTCACGTTGTGGCACCTTTGCACATAAATGTGCGCATGTTTTATCAAGCTATAAAAACCTTATAAATGATTATTTTTTTGAAATTTTTTTTTCATATTTGTTTAGACCAACATCAGTCCTAATCATACATATCAAATATTAATGACTTTTTTCTATTTTTAACCCTTAAATTGCCAAGTGTTTGTCATGATGCACCTCCATATTTTTTTCTAAAAACAGAAAAAATGACATATTTTCAATATACTTCATGCCAACTGGATTATTAATGGTTTGATTATTGCATCTTGGTATTTGTCAAAGATTAGCAGCAATATTTATTTATATGCATTATTTTTTTTTTTGTAGTGTCATATTTCATAAAATACTCACGTTGTGGCACCTTTGCACATAAATGTGCGCATGTTTTCTCAAGCTATAAAAACCTTATAAATGATTATTTTTTTGAAATTTTTTTTTCATATTTGTTTAGACCAACATCAGTCCTAATCATACATATCAAATATTAATGACTTTTTTCTATTTTTAACCCTTAAATTGCCAAGTGTTTGTCATGATGCACCTCCATATTTTTTTCTAAAAACAGAAAAAATGACATATTTTCAATATACTTCATGCCAACTGGATTATTAATGGTTTGATTATTGCATCTTGGTATTTGTCAAAGATTAGCAGCAATATTTATTTATATGCATTATTATTTTTTTTGTAGTGTCATATTTCATAAAATACTCACGTTGTGGCACCTTTGCACATAAATGTGCGCATGATTTCTCAAGCTATAAAAACCTTATAAATGATTATTTTTTTGAATTTTTTTTTTCATATTTTTTTAGACCAACATCAGTCCTAATCATACATATCAAATATTAATGACTTTTTTCTATTTTTAACCCTTAAATTGCCAAGTGTTTGTCATGATGCACCTCCATATTTTTGTCTAAAAACAGAAAAAATGACATATTTTCAATATACTTCATGCCAACTGGATTATTAATGGTTTGATTATTGCATCTTGGTATATGTCAAAGATTAGCAGCAATATTTATTTATATGCATTATTATTTTTTTTTTGTAGTGTCATATTTCATAAAATACTCACGTTGTGGCACCTTTGCACATAAATGTGCGCATGTTTTATCAAGCTATAAAAACCTTATAAATGATTATTTTTTTGAAATTTTTTTTCATATTTTTTTAGACCAACATCAGTCCTAATCATACATATCAAATATTAATGACTTTTTCTATTTTTAACCCTTAAATTGCCAAGTGTTTGTCATGATGCACCTCTATTTTATGGACTAAAAAACACAAAAAACTGTTATTAGAGTTATTAGAGTTATTAGAGTTATTGTCCCACTTTGGGATGAAGGAAACCAGGGTGTGAGTTGGAGTGAATGCAGAGATGGAGGAGAGGGCCTCTCTCCCTCGTACCCTCAGAAGCTGAGGGGGAAGCTCTGGTCGGTTTTGCGCATTGTGCCAACCACGGTGATCTTCCTTCGGAGCAGCCACCATTGCTTTCCTCCTTCGGACTGGCAGAGGAGCTGCTCCGAAGGAGAGAAAAATATGATTACACTTACAGTCACCACTCTCAGCCCCTCCGTCATATCCAACATGACCCTACGTCCTTGGTTTCGTTCTGGCGGCGCACCAGCTGATCGGCCGGTGAACAGAAACCCTCCATGCGTATGACGTTTGTATATCACAGGTAACCATACCTGGCCAGCTTCGTGGGCATGTATTGCCGAAATCCACAGCGTCGTTGGTATGGCATGAGTTGCTCGTCCACACAAATGTCCACAGCTGGATTGAACATCAGAGAGAGCTGGGCAGTCCACAGACCCCAGAATACCCGGACCGCAGCCAGTTTATCCGCTCCCCCGCGCCGCGGTCTGGACAGCTGGTCGTAAAAACGCAGGATTCTGCTGATCAACACAAAAGTTTTGACAGACACGGTCGCCTGAAAGATATGCCGTCCTGACTGGCCATCCTGACTAGTCGTCCCGACTGGCCATCCCACAGGCTGCGGGTTGCTTTGCCGCGGGACTGATAGACGCCAGCCAAGGAGTCCAAAGTAAGCGCGCACGGTGTGCAGGAGTCGTGGTCCATGGGCTCTGGATCGGACTCCATAATGGCAGCGAGCGCCTCCTCAGTGTTGTAGTACCTCTCCATCGTGCCAGGTACGAAATCAGAAACTGTGCTCCTCTTTTGTACTTACGTGCACCGTGCTGCACCTGCAGCTGCAGGTGTGTAAACAAAGTGGCGGCCTGTTTTGGTACTCTAACTTTCATGTGCTGGGAAAGGTCCTGTGTTTCGTTAATTTCAAAGTTGTGCAGGGCACCTTGGTAGATGTGTGTTTTACGTATTTTATAATAAAAAATGTCATGGTGCTTTGAACATTTGCATAAAAAATACACATGAAACAGAGGATATGGAAAAGTAATGGAAAATGCCACCTCAAAGCTCGCTGCGCTTTTACACTTTCGGTCCTATGGTAATGCAACGTGTATGCTGTGGACATGTGCGCGTGCACACACACACACACTCACGTGCACACAGTCCCACACACACCTACTCACACACCCACACACACTTAATGCCTCAGAGTTTGTGTGGAGAGAGGAGGGGGGGGGATATAGTGCGAGTGCCCTCTATCGCAAAAAGCAGGTATTTCCTCCCTTTGCCACATATAGTAAAAATGACGTCATCGGCAAGGAAATCCCTCAGACCACACATTTGAAGCCCCAAGCCTCAAATGAAGCGGAGAAATGAGAATATAAATGTTTTATACTTTGAATTTCAGCAGGATCAAAAATAGTGTTTTGAATGGGTTTCAATGAGCACATTTATGTGCAAAGGTGCGCCAACGTGAGTATTTTCGTACACGTTGTTTACAATATGCTAAAAATAAAAAATACATTAAAAATTTTGAGAACACTCAAAAATGAACAACCTGGCATAGTTCATCAACAATATGCATGAAAAAATGATAAAATATGGTAGAAAGTAAAAGCCAAAAACACATAAATGTGCAAAGGGGCATCTAAGGGTTAAATAAACAGGAAAAATGTGATCTTGCTACTCACATATTGCATTTAATCCCACAATTTGCAATTAAAAAAAAATTCCATAACTATCTGAGAAAGTAATAATTATAAATAAACATAACACACAAACCTTTTACAAAGCTTTTATGGTCAGGTGAAATTATGTGTTTATGATCACATTCACTTTTTCCCTTTACTCATTTTTCTAATCACAAAGCTCCAAAGTTTGCATGTGTAAGATGGGTCAGACTTTTTGGTATTCAATATCAAAACAATATTTCAGACATAAGAATCTCATACCACTAAATAATACCACTAGCTGGGTATTTAGAAATTAAATGGTGATAGTCAAATCTGTTTGACTTATATGTGTCTTACTGACAACTTCCAAAATGTCACAACCTTAAAAAAATAACACAAACAAGGATTTTCTGATTAGACACCACTATCAGCAGGATGACAAACCTACCACTGGAGAGTCAAAAACTCTTCGATGGTAGGTTTGGGCATTAAAACAACTTGTTAGGGAAAAATCACAGTCATTGAAAGAAGACAACACTGGCAGTCTCCCATGTCAGAGGAGAGTTCACAATCATGTGTGGTTGAACCATCCATCCACTTTGGTCTTCTCCTTAAGATGGTTTACAGAGCTAATAACAATGTCATAATAATAACTCAAAAAGAAGCTTACTATACATAAACTTTATGTACTTTAAGAAATAAATAAATGGGAAAAACACACTGTAAAGTGACAACATGTGTATAGGTTAACACAAAAATGCAGTGGAAAAACACATTTGCAGGCAGTCCCAGTGAAGTTTGAGCGCACATTCTTTATTATAGCAATAAAATCCAAGAGAGGTTTCTTTAACATGATTTTGTTTACAGCAGTGACGTGACTTCTTACCATTTCTTTAAAACAGTCACTGTGAATAAATCACCAATATGAGACTGATACAGTGGAGAAAGCAAGACAGATTGTCTTCACGCTCCCTGGTTAGCATGAGTTAGTATCAAAACCATTTCCATTTTTCATAACATGTAGCCAGTGCGTTGTGGGATTACCGGCATGGCTGGAACGCATCAGTGACCAATCAAGTGGCTTGGCTGCAACTATCTGTTGTATAAAAAGCTGTGTGGTCTCATCCTGAGAATGTGAATGAGCATATTAGACTTCATAAGGGAGGGAAATGGATCTGAAAGTATGACAGGTATGATAAACCTTTCTCTAAATGTGGTCCAGTTGGAATGCACGTCTAAATAAAACACAGGAGAGACAGTTGCTACAGGTGAAAAATAAAATAAACTGAAATGCCATATGTCTATTTTTGTAGAGAAAAGTAAAAATTCATAATTAGCATTTCATCACATCTCTATCATATGGAACAGCCAATCTATCACAGCATTTTGTTGATTTAATCTATTTAAAAAAAATACAGTGATTTCAAAATTATTATCAGTTTCTTAATGCCATTAAGAATTGGGGACTAATAACTTCATCTGTCCTCGATGAAATGCGTACATTACTCTGACGTAGAAAGCCAAATCTCATACTAAAACCCCGTAATCTCACCCATCACACCTTGACAAGGTATATGCTGCAACACAAATCTCTGCTGATAGATCATGAATGCGGTAGAACTTGTAAACCACATCATCAGGTCGTATCTGGCTGATAATTTGATTCCCATCTGTGAGTGCTTCTTTTTCCTCAGATTGAGATGTTCAGTTCCAGTGGTAAGTACTGCTAAAAGGCGCAAAGCTGCAGAGAGATTTCCCTCCGATGAAGATAAATGTCATCCCCTATTTCTACGTGAAGTTTGTCGAGCGGGGATGTGTTCCCAGGATAAACACTGGGTGATAAAAACACCAGACTGCAAGAATTATGCTCTCCTAAAAGCAGCATAAAGCATTGAGGATTTATCATGGATTGCGTGTGGCTCTCAACAGACTCACAGACTTGAGCGAAGAAATCTGTGCTAGATTGACTGCAATTGCTCATCCGTGGAAATACTCTTTAAGTGGGAGAATTTTTAGATTTTTCGGTCACAGTGGAAATTTGAACACGATGCTGACTTGAGAGATGTAATAGGTGGTAATTCTTTAACAACATCTTGTTGTTCCCACTTTGTTGTCAGGAGCAGAAAATGGTTATTACAATAACAATGAAAAACTGTAAAATAAGTGTCAGTGTACATTTTCTGTGTCCTGTTGGAACCTGTAAGAAACTAACCATATAATTGTTCGGCAAGGGACCTTTGTTGCAAGTCATTCTTCCTCTCCTCTTGTGATAAAAGGAAAAAAGACTGTTCACACTACATTTACACAATAGCTTTAGTTGCCCACAAGTTAAAAAAACAATTCATTTGAGCATTTCCTACTCTGGTGCCACTATCAGCACGACTGGGTTATTTGTCAGTACTTTACAAAATGAATCATACAAGCAAGCCACATAAGTTTTTTTTAAGTTTAGACCACTAAAACTACTTGGTTAAGTTCAAGGAATTAAACAATAGTCCAACACTCTGTAAACACTGGTTTGGTTCAATCCACAGCAAAACAAAGCAGGATTTGCGTGCCTGCATACCACTGAGGCTAAATGGGAAAATATGTGATTTGTAATGGTATCGAGTTTGATCCATATTTGTAATTGGAGAGTTTTTGCCAATAGTTTAATAATTGTTTACTATTTTGTTGAAGCAGATTCCATCCTTTCATTTGGTTTTACGTCAAATGACATATCTCACTTTCCATTGAGACATGCCTTCCTGAGTTTTGATCCATTGCATTTAAAGACCTGTGTTTTCTATGGGAAGCACTATCCAGGCTTTAATGTCATTGAGGTAACTGGTTGGATTCCTCGGCACACTGGCAAACAGTAGCTTTTGTGTTCACTGCGCTGGATCACTGAGCAAGGAGAGGGAGGGAGAAAGTGTATTCTCTCCTCTCCACAGTTCGTCTTTTTTAGCCTGTGTGGCATTCTCCTCGCTACCTCATGTATGGAACCTTTTCAGAAACGAGGCTGCCTTTGCTTTGGGAAAAGACACCGACTCGTTTTGCATATTGCTGTTACCAGACACAAAGTCTTCTCACTGTCACTTTGTACTTTTTGTTGTACAAAGGACACTGAATCTCAGTTCACCTTTACAATCATCAGGTTATTATTATTATTTTTTTTTAGGAATAAAAAGAACATGCTTTTGGGTTTATAACCGATAATAACAAATGGTTTTCTTAGTTGTCATTGATAATAAAGAATGAATAAATATGAATAAACAATAATAATAATAATAATAATTTTTATTATTATTAATAAAAAACAAATGGTAATTACATATTTCATATTTTTAATTACAACATTCATTATCTGTTTAGACAGGTATAAATACTTTACAGTTGTTGACAAATATATTGATATAGATATATTGAAATGATTTCTGCTTAATACAAATGTTGTTTAAATTATAATATAATATAATATAATATAATATAATATAATATAATAAAACTGCTTAAAAATGCTTATAAATGTTAAACTGCCCAAATTAGTAAAACACCTACGTACATACACACCTTTTTATATTGTTAATAACTTTTTGTATTAGGTGCTTTTGTGACAATACATTGATTTCATGTGCATATTTAGAGCAGTGCAAAGTATCACCTGGTGTCTATTACAGAGTCTTACACCACTGGCAGTGACCTGATCAGGTCAGAGTCTTGTACATAGGATCAGTTTGCGATTGCATGTTTAGCTCACAGACTTTGGCATGCTGCTGAGATTCAGACCACAAATCTCCCATTTAAGGTGGATGTTTCACTTTCAGGCAAAGCTTTCAAAAATCGGGGTCCTCTCTGTGTCCAGTACAGCTCAGGTTCCTGAGTGACTCCCCCAGAAACCTGCACTGTATGTTGAGTGGAAGCCCTCTAATCTTGTTGGTCATGGATTAGAAAAGGCTTCAGATTCTTGATTCCAGCTTTAGTTAATTTGGTGACCTTATCACTGCATGCTGCTATTCAATGGACACTGTGTCTTCAAGCAGGGCAGTTACTGATTAGCTGAGAATGTCTGGAACACGGCGGTGAACGCCCTCTTGTTTTGCTTCGCAACATCATCCGCCTCCCTCCTCAGTTTGGGTCGAACGTGATCTGACAAGGAGTGGAGCACATGTGCCGGCCGTCAGCAATGTCAAAAGGTGCATATGTGTAATGTCACTGTCAAATAGCAGGAGCTGCCCAGCACCTCAGTGCTTTAACTCTGCAACCGCCCTCCAACACGCACACAGAGGATCAAGCCTTTTTTAAATGGTAAAGGGTCCATGAAAGTTTGTCATTATCTTTCCCACAGAAGGCGTCTGCCAGAGAGTTTGTGTCTTTTGGAGTGATACAATGTTCTGCCTGAAACCACCTGTAAAAAACTATACAGGTCACACCAAAACATCTGAGCATCTGCATTTGAACATAAAGTAGATAAAATCCCTAAGATAGCGTATTTGTTTTGTTGGGATTGTGACATTGCCTTGCTGATCACAGAGGGTCCTGCTTTCAGAAAAGACATATGGAGGAAATATTAGAGGTGCATGTACCCTTACTTATGTTTCTCACATACCAAAGTACCTTTGCTTAAATATCAAAAGCTGATTTGGACAGGAGCATCAGCAAAACAGATAAAAATAAAAAGAAACTCTGAAATAATAATAAAATAATATCATTGTGACACCCTTATTATATAGAAAAACAAACAACAAACAAGCAAACAAACTAAACTCTGGCTATATTAATAGTTAAAAGATGTGCATATGACTATATACACAATATACAGGCATGCAAGAGCATATTGTGTCTTCAATGTGCAAGTAATTTACAGCAAAAGACAATAAAATGTGCATTATTAGTTGCTGGGCTTCTTTCATGGCTATGATGTAAAGGAGCTATGATGATGAACAGGACAAATAATATAAACAGTGCATTGCTACATACTTTACTAAGAAGGGGAAAATTCATAGCATTACATAAAATAGCAATTTTCTGACATATAACAGGAGGGTGTGTACGTATTGCACGTCTAATCATACGGGTGGTCGCCACTAAAAGGGCATAAAGTTAGTTGTGTATAAAATAAAAGTTATGCCTTTTATTGTCCTTTATTGGTATCCAATAGAAACTGCAACAATACCAATAAGTCTCACAGTGTATATGTTTTTTGCATCACACTCCCACTCATTCATACTGACACACAGAAAGACTGCTGTTCTCTGCAAACCTTCAGTAGTTCTGCTTACTGTATGAGGCTGACAAGAGCAGTCTTTAGAAAAGCTTGGCAGTTTGGGATTTGAGAAATTCATTCAGTAACACTATGTCGCACACTTTTTTTTTTTTTTTTAATGGGTGGCCCCAGAAGGAGACTTATATGTGATATGTATCTTTGGATAACTCCATAGGCCACAAGGATGTACTGCAGGTCCTGTAAAAATGGCTATCTGGTCTAAAACATATGTGTTCATCCTCCTTGGTTACACCTCTTAGGCCTGCCTCAGATAACATTTAGTTTAGGCAACTCTGGAGTGAAAGATGGTTATTTAAAAAGTCTAGAATGATGGATATGATAGACAACTTACTTTACATTAGATAAACTATTTTACTTAAATACCACCTCCAGTAAGTACGCCCATACAAAACAGACTGACTCTTGCAGCCTCCTTTTACTCTTCCTCCTCCTGCAGCACACTGACCATGATTGATTGTTGGGAAATAGTGGTAATGTTGTTGGGCTGGAATGCCCATTACAGCAAGATTCTCACACCCCTACGAAATTCCACCACGCCGGTGAGTCGAGGCGTCACAGACAGACTTAAAATACGCCTGGAATCTACATTAATTCATGTTTAAAAGCACAGGGAGGACTTGTTTCTCACTGTTTAGAGAAAGGTCCTCCACGAATCAGTTGCATCTGTTTTTCTCCATTTCTCTTCCTTCATTTCTTCCTCTCTCCACTGCTCTCTGCTGAGTCCATTTAAAGGCAGCAAAGCAAACATGCTCTCTTTCATGTACAAGCTTTTAGGCCTCTGTTCTAGGCCCGTCCATCTCATAAAGGTTGATGACACTTCACGGACCACTGGGTCACATGAGAGAAGAGCCTGGAGGGCAGTGCTGTAGTGTAATCAGCTGAGAAGACTGTGGCAGAGATGTAGCAGACAGTGAAACCTCATACACTAAGTTTACCCACCTTTTTATTTGTTAAATTATACATCTCTTGGGTTTTCTTTCCCTTAATTTACACAATCTGTTATTATTCTCTCTTCTACATCTGCAAATAAACAAACTAAGCTGCTCAGTGATGAATGGTAATGGCCTGAGCTTTGTCCATGATCCCTCTGTCTGGTGTTAATTAGCACTCAGGGGCTGAGGTTGACCATGACGTGATACTGGGTCTGATGTCATGGAGTCCAGCGACCTCGCAGGTCAGACGCCACATTGCACACTGCGTCTTTGATACTCAGAAATATTGAGTCATTCGTTAAAGTCTTTGGGTGGCATTGGATATGATCTTCCCGAACATCCTGCAAATGTTTGTTCTCTGGAACTGTGATAGAGATGTCGTTTGGCTTTGCCAGGTTACAGGAGTGTGATTCGCCCAAAACAGACAACTGATTTTTTCCAATCTGAGCGGAGAATAACAGGGCGGCCGTAGTCACAACAGAGCTCGGAAACACTTCTTCATTGTCTTGTAGCATTTAATTACAGGACAGTTGAAAATTCAGCTTACATGTCGGACGTTATAGCAAGCGGACAAAGCTGAACACAGCTGAGAAATAAAAAATTCATAAACCTCCATGTGCTATTCTAAAAACTTGCATTTCCCTTCATCCTTTGGAAAGAATACATGAAATTGTGGAATTCTCTGTTATATAATAAAAATGGAGGATAAAAGTAGTTGGGAGTGTTGACAGTAATGCATTATGACAGATATGAAAGAGGGGACAGCTAGTTTGATGTCTTATGGGAGTTTGATGGAGGGTTGGTATCAGTTTTGGTACTCAGCACGGGGACTGGGGGTGTGGAGAGGTGACTAGCCTATTCCAAAACAGGAAAAAAGTGCCTCCTGGTAACTCCAAAGTTGTCTTACTTACATGATGTCTGTTCTTAGCTGCTTGCTAAACAGTGGTGACTACATTCAGGAATCACCTGGGTTTAGTTCAGAGTTGGAGGATGTGTGAAAACTATTGGCCTTCTGCCCTTTTAAACCACAAAGTCTTGTTTTCTATTTTCTACATGTGTTAAAAATGAAGGACTTTATGGGACTGGGCTGAGTAATTGAACAAGTAATGTAACTATATTTGTTACTATATATGTCATGAGTGGTTGATTGCTTTTTTTCAAATAACTTGGCCACCACTGGTTGTTAGTGATTAGCAAATTAACTAGGTAGTTAGCATGATGACCTCTACTCAGGAAATATTTAATATCCTCCTTTTCATAAAATCTCCTGTGTTGTTAAAAACCCTTCCAGCTGCTTAGATATTTGCTCACGTGGGTGTATGTGCAAACATCATGCAATCATTTCTTCTTCTTACCTTTGCATGGAAACCTTTTACTCTGACTGTCTCCATACTCACTGGATTCATTTGCCTCACGTTGAACCACAAAAGCCCCGCGACTCTGCCAACGAGCCAGCACATATCTGCTTGCAAACTATTTGCAACATTTTTTATTCAGGTGTCTGCAGTGACAGCACCACTGTCTTCGCTGGCAAGTCGGCTTCAACATGTGTCAGGGAGCAAGCACGAGCATGTGCAAGGCACCTGATCAGCGTACCAGTCAAGTGATGTGTCAGTTGTGCTGAAAAAGGATAAAAACAATTTGAAAGTACACAAAAGTGGTGTCAGCTTGCCACGTAGGACTAAAGTTACACGTTGGACAAGATGATTGACTGAAACATGGCATATGCATTTTACTATGACAACTCATTTGGACATTTGTATTGTTCGTCTCAGAGACCATTTGTACTGTCAAAAAGCACTGCAAGAACAGAAAACTTGCTGAGAGTTGTCAAAGATTTGCCAGCATATGATTGGTTGAAGCCAGGTATGTTTCACCAAGGAGAAGTGCTTACAAAAACAGAGTGTACTAACAGAAGAGTTCAGGGCCTCAGACATAATAAACTATAAATACTTTGTCTATCTTTTAATCCTTCGTAAGTGTCATGAAATAGCTGTGAGATCATAGTTTTCATTCATAGTTGTGTTTCTGCTGAAATCTTGCCTTCATATTAGGGTGGGACTGGACTTTTGGACAGTCTGTTTTAGGCTGGACACAAAACTGCAAACTGGTCACTGACACAGGCCAATGAGGATCATTTGCCTTCACCATTACCTTTACTTACAGACGGGATGAAGGAAATGAGGAAAATGTTTTCATGCTGGGCATCAGGTTGTATGTCTTTGCAGAAAAAATGTTGCCGATGTTGCCATCTGACACACATCTGACTCATAGTGATGCTGCTCATAAGAAAGTTACTTAAGAGATTAATATTACGTTTTATATGAAGGGGAATACTGGCTGGATTCCGTTGTCATTTTATTTCCATACATATTAATGCAATAATTGTGCATGTATAGGCATCTAAAAAAAAAAAAGCAAAGGTTTATACAATACATACATTTAAACTAATGCCAGTAAAATGTATGCTTGGTCTATGATGATAACTGCATAAAATTCCACAAAAGCATTAAAAAGATTAACAGAATTTAAAAAAATGCAGATTTAATGAGAAACAAGTCATTTTATTATCTTATTCAGTCATGTATTTACCAGTTTTAATCCCTGCAGTCACTTACAAGAATGAGGGTAACACGGTAGCAGCTAGCATTAGCAGCATGGAGCAAACAGTGATTGCTTAGCCTGCTGGCTAGTTAGCTCTTAGTCTAGGTTGAAGGTTCACTGTGCATATGGGCTGCTGAGTTAAACTGAAGTGCATATTGCTCATATACTATACTATTCCTTCATGTAACAACTCAACTGACCAAGGGGATGTTGAAATCATCAGGACAACCATGTGTCTGCCTTCTATAATCTCCTGTTGATCGTTTCTGTCTGGACAGCTTCTCCAACATGTTTTGTCACTCAGGTACAGTTCAGGTATGGGCTGCATTAACTGTCTCGACACGCTAACACAAACTTTGGACATCAAAGAGCACCGCGAGGACATTAGATTCAACGTCATCCAAACAAACAGTGAGAGTTTCTATTTTTCTCTGATGAGCGTGGCAGCCAGCACAAGATCACTCCAGAAATATGTTAATATTTTCTTTAGCAAAGGTCAAATATTTAATCTATCCCCACCTATTTCTGATATGACAGTTGAGGTATGGTGTCAAGTTTACACGGTAAAGATAAACGAAAGCATACTATGTTTGACAGCTTTTTACTTTTTTGAGTTAAAATCTGTCAGAGGACAGTCTTGATACAATGACGCTGTAGGAGACGAACAATGAGGCAGTAATGAGAATGACAAAATATTTTGAATGTCAGAACTGTTTTATCAGTGCTGGATGGTGGGTTGCAATAATGAATGATCCTGAATTATGATTAAAAGACAATGAAAATGTGTTGTGGTGAAAAAGAGAAACAAGCTAAAGGGGGAAAAGAAGAAGAGTAGAAGAATAATGAGAACAAGAGGTGGACAGTCAGGCTGAACGCTTCCCCTTTTCAGAGAGAACCAGTCAGAGTCATTACTATGCCAACAGGATACTGATCCCTCACCTGCTGGCCAACTGAAAAAAACACTGCCAATTGTGGTTGTTGGAGCCATGGATGCATTAAAGGGATAGTTTGTGTAAATTCATATTTAAAGTGGCGGTATTGGGTATTTATCCATGGTTAGTCCAGTACCTTCAGTAGATGGAACGTGGTAGAAAACACACAAGTTTTTGGTCCATCGCTGCTTCAAATAGTTGGTTTGTTTCTTTTCTTGTGTGACGTGACTTACAATTCCCAAAACACACCCTAGAGAAAATCAAGGGGCAAATGTAACTAATTTAACCAATCTGTTGCCTCTGACTGTATCTGGTTGGTCTGGTTGTCCTGTAATAAATTGTTTTGATTTCTGTTTGTTGCCGCCTTCATGGTTTTTGGAGTTTGATATAGGAAATCTGCTTCTTTATGACCAACCAAACATTTCCATCAATTGCTTTTGTCATTATTATTGTGTTGATATTTAAAGTTTTATCTTTTTTTTATACACCCCCACTGCTATAGAGCTTTAATAAATAGTTAAATTACTTGGTAAGCAATACATTGACTTTCCTTATGGATACTCTACAAGAACCTTTTTAAAAACTCATATTTCAGGAGAATAATGACATGATGTACTTGTAATGTAAATGTATCTCAATAGAAAGACCAGGAAAACACAGTTCAAAGATCAAACTGGGCACAGAGTCAAATAGATATAAAAGTAAGAAATGAAAAAACAGAAATCATGAAATAATCTCAGAAGGTGGTTTTCTTCTTTCCCCCCTCATCTTTGAAACAACAGGTGATATAACTGCTGATTTAAAACCCCTGACTGTTGCAGCACCAATTAGTTAGGTGTACATTTACATGTGTCTGGGGTCATGGACACTCGTAGATCATACTGGCTCAAGTGGGAGCTGTTTGGCCAGGAGCAGCATGAATGAATTATAACAGTTTCCAACTCTAACTTGGAGGGCCCCCATGTTTTGGGGATGAATCAAGTTCCTACATTGCCAAACTGTCCATCTTAACCAAGCACCTTGTACTGATCTCTAAAATCATATATTTCTGTAAACAAGAAGTCTGTGCAGTGACACTCATTCATTTTGTTTGAGCATAACAAAAGCAGAGTGATCATCGGTATCTTAAGATGACAACAATATATAATAAATTCTCTCTTCAATTAAAGTTACACAGATAATGTTTGGCATTTTATACTTTCTTAGACAGCGACAGCTGAAGAGATAGTCAGGAAGTTCAGGGGAGACATAGAGGATACATATAGCAAAGGACCCAGGCTGAATTCGAACGCAAGTAGGGACTTTAGCCAGTTGAGCTACCAGGGATGCCCTACATAAAGATAATTTGAAGTCATTTAGTGATTGAAAATGTGTTATGAACTAAAGTATTGGACGAATTGAAACTTTTAGCTCATGATTTTAGTTCATGGCAATTCGTCCAATAGAAGCTATTTAAATCAAAACCACAAAATTGAACCTCACGGATTGGCATCACCAAAATCTTGAGAATATACTGTACCAAGAATGCGCCAATCCACCCAGCAAATGCCAAGATTTTTGATCGGGTAAGTAAAAACTATGACCTGCTACACATCGTAGTTGTCCTGTATCTGACCTCCAAGATGCCAGGTGCATGCTGTCTTTTGAAAGAGTCAGCCTGTGTGCATGTGTTTGTGTGAGAGTGTGTGTATGTGCACCTTGTTAAGGAGAAATATGATCCTCGTAATCAGATGTAAAAAATTTTGCAGCATGTTTTCAGAGTTGTAGATTCATTGCGATATGAGTTAACATTTCAACAAGTCCCTAATGTTGAAGAAACTATGAAAGAAAGAAAGAAAGAAATATGCTGTAGGTGATTTGACTCTTACAAGTAAAGAGCCCCAAATAGCTAACAACCTAAATGCACTATTTTAAAAAAGCTTTACTTTTATGTCTGCAAATTGATTTCTAATGGTGGGTGTTTTTTTAAATGTCTGTCCATTTGTCAAAAACTCAAACCGGCTTCTTGTGAGGGCACCATGACCCCCAAATAACTGTAAGTGCTCTCATCGTCAGACTTCCAGCACATGACAGAATCCAAGAACCACTAATCAGTGGGAGATGTTGAAAAGAAGCCTCAAGACATGATGTGAGATAAAGACAAGGGATAGAAAAACGTTGCAACGCTCTCTGAACTAAACATCCTGCTCTTCACAAACCAAGTGGTCTTTGTCCTTTTATTTTCCTCCTCCACACTATTTGCTAATGAGGACTTGGGGTCAGTGTAATTGTTGCAGGAAACACCGCGCTGATCAGAGGTGCAATTTGAGGGAAAATGAGGTTCTGTCGGATGACCTCATCTCTTTGGTCGGGCAGGCCGAGCCCCAAGGCTTTTCTGATTTGTCTTCTTGGGTCAGCAGCACCACATATGTGGGATGTGGATGTGTATTTGTGTGTGTCTGTGTGTGGATGGGTGTGTGTGTGTGTGTGTGTGTGTGCGTGTGTGTGTCACAGACTCAGGTGAAGTCACCACAGGGAAAAAATGCCAGTGAAGATGAGTCTGGGTGAGGAACTGAGATGATTAGACCACCTACAAATGATTCAGCGCCAATTCAAGGAGATTTACTCGATTTTCAGCAGACTGACTCGTCTGTGTTATCAAGGTTCTCGCAGCAGGAGTGCTGATTAGGGATTTTTGATTAAACAGGAATGTAGCTTGATTTACGTTTAATTGATAAAGGATGAGTTAGTGTATCATTCTTATTGTCTGTAAAGACCAGTACTTTGGAATATAACCAACTCCTACCCCAAGGTAGAAATCAGAGATAAACGATGCTTAATCACAAGACATGAAACAGGGACCTATGACTTATACCTGATGATGTCAATGAGTAACTCTATAGCAAGAGGCTTATTTAAACCCTCTGGAAGTGTGGCTTGAAATAGTAAAAAGTAGATATGATGTCACGTATATGATATCAAAGTAGTATGAAAATAAACATTCATAACATTTAAAAAAATAAAAGAAAGAAACTTGAATTCAAAAGGTGTACGGTTGTATTATTTTAGTTTAATAAGGATAATAGGTTTCAGAAAATTTCCTTTATAGGTTTATGTTTTTTTTTATGACACTAAACATAGCAGAGTCAGTTTCTTTTAACTCCAGCGGGCTTTGAGGCAGACTGAGTGAGAGCAGAGAGGTTTTTGTTTTGTAGAACAACTACCATAGATTTTTCTATGATTGGTTGGCAGAATTAATTGCGTAATAAATGTCTGGGCAATCAGCCCAATTCAAACCCAATATCAGTAAAGTTAGTAAGACAATATTTCAAATCTGGATTGAAACGAATTCCTACTACTTTTTAGATGCTTATGTACGCAAGACCCTAAATTACATAGAAAGCTTTTGGATTTGGGTTTTTAGTGGCAAGTGAGCATTTTGTGGGATGATGGGATGCCCTGTTCACTTTCTGAAGTGACAGAGGACATGTGAATATGTCAAAAACAGGTTGAAACAGAATTGATCCAATGAGCAGCATGGAGGGGCTAACGATTAGCCAATCAGCACCATGGGCGGGACTAATGCTGTTGTCAAGTGTTGCTAAGCTGTGAGCTGGAACCAAGCAGGAGTAATAATAACAACAATGAGCAATCGATCATTCATAGAAGAATATCGCCCAAAGTCATAGTTTTTACTTACTGCTCCACCCTTAAAATCCTGGAAAAACGGTATGTTGGTGTGGCTACACAGCAGTGTTGACTGAAAATTACATTACATTCTCCAGTGATTGGTTTGGAGAATTGTTGCTTTGCACAACACAATTGACAGTATAGGAAGTAATCAGTGGTCATTAAATAGCATTATTATGGTTGTTGGTAGTTTTGAGTTAAATTGAGTTAATGATCCAGTTAATCCACTGAGAAGTCCCAAGGACTCAAATAGCTTGTGATATATTTTTAGCTCTAAACAAAAGAAGATTTCCTTTATATAAAAATAGAATTGATCTAAATGAATTACTAAATTCATTGAGACAAGCAGATTATTATAACAGCACTTGTTTCAGTATAACCCACTCTTAAAGAGGGTGAATACATACACAAAACCAGTAATGGAAGCTTCTGAAAGAATCCCTTGTCCACTTATTTTACATGGAACAGTGCTTTAGTTCTCCTTTAATCATATCATATCTTTGATCCGCCCACCTATCAGAAAATTAAAGGCTCTAACTCACAAATTCTCCATTAGCTGGGAAATGTGTGCACTGGACGGGTTGTCCTTGCCAAACCTCCACCATTACCAGCTGTGACCAAGCCTTACAGCGGAGGAATACAACCAGACAATAGGTACACTAAGTCTGACTCCAGGTCAGAGGTTCAAATCTGGCATCTTTTGATCTCTGTGTCTCTCTGTGGCAAGCACAGTTTTATATCAAATAAAGGACAGGGTTTGTTTGATCATTTAAAGAGATACAGATGACATGCAACAAGGATCAGAGGCCAGATCCAAATGCAGGATGTTGTGATTATATGGTTGTATTTGAGCCAACGGCACCAAATACATTCTTTTTAAGATCACTTTTTATGGAATGTCTGCTCGTAGACACAGATAAGGAATGAGAATGACATATGACAAATCCCACAGTGCTTAAAGATACTTAAAATAAAAGAAAAGGGTGGTTGTGACCTCACTAAAAGGACAGTCTAAGCTCCAGGTTAGCCTGCACCCTGATGCCCTGTATATCTAAGTTAGATCTTAGGGGAGGCCAAAACCTGAACATATTCCAGTTGGATATTTTACTGTAAAATGAATTGAGCATTTGATAAGTTTGTCTGTCTGTTGTGGGTCTTTTTTATGTAGCTAAAACCCATTTTTTTCTGCTGTCCATGTCAACAGAAGTGCGTGCATGGCGGGATTCCTTGGGGGCACACTGATTGTCATAAACCCCACATCAGAATACCCAGACCACTTTAAGATTTGGTTAGGTTTAGGCACTAAAACAACTTGGTTAGGGTTATGGAAAGATCATGGCTTGGGGTAGGGTTAGGGTTAATTATGAGCTACTTAAGCAGACTTTGTGGCACATAAATGTCACACTACTTCCTTCTCTGCTCCTGAAAGACAAGAGGTCTTTGTTACCTGAACACAAACATACATCGTTATTGTGCATTTGCTGAATCAACTTGTTTTTCTTGGAAAGACAGTTTCTGTTAGATTCAGGTATTTTGTTATTCTAGCATTCTAGTGAATTGTGCAAAAATAACAATTTACATTTTAATACAAACAACCCAATCATTGATTGCTCCTTTTTCATATGCCCTTCATGAATGGAAATCGTGCAGCCACTTCAGCCAGTTGATAGACAGGAACCTGTCAGTTTCCACATCTCAACACTGAACAAACATACAAACCTGAGAGCCGCCAAAACTCTATCCCCTTAATCTCTCAGTCTACATCACAGACCAGGAAGCAGCCGGACAACCCCCAACCCAAAGCCAAGGGTAAGCAAGAGAGCACACCTTCGACTGCGCAGAGCAAACAGGGGAGAGGGGAGATCTATATTTCACAAAGCGGGCCCCGGCACTCAGGGCTTGACAAAAGTAAACAATAGCACTAGCAGGCCCATAATTGATGGCACCGTTCCTTTTTATACAGTAAATAGATGTCAAACAGTGGTGGAACGCTAGCGACCAGATTACAAAAGATTTGTAACACCCCAGGATTACAGAAGAATGCCTTCCTTTGATCTTACACCACTTAGTCTTTGATTCCCAGTAATTACTCGAAGCAGCCGCTTTCTTCAGCAGGGCCTGAAAAATGATGTATGGCCTTTAGCAATTTCTTAATTTTAGAGGGAATTAGTGCGTGGGCTCTGGTTTGTGCACACAACTGTGGTCAAGAAATAAAGTGACAGTTTATGTAAAAGATATGAGTTCATTTTGTTTGGTTTTAAATATTAACAAGAAAAGAAAAAAAACAAACATTTAAAATAATGCAGTTATTGAATATATCCTTAATATTGTATTCATTGCAGGTCTTTACTTCCCAACAAACTGAAAATACAGCTGCTTTTTGATGTTGTTGGATGAAAATTTCATTCCCTTTTCACAAGCTTAAAAAAATGCCATATTAGTGTAGCTCAAGGGATGGCGCTCTGTTGATCAGTTGGTCAGTTTATTCACCACTTTAATGAAGACTGAAACATCTCAACAACTTTTTGATAGATTTTCATGAACAGGTATCCTAGGTGCCTAGAAGATTAACGTCTTTGGTTATTACCTGACCTTTCCTGTAGTGCCACCAGGAGGTCAACTCACTCATCCTGCTACAATATCTCATCATCTACAAGATTGGTTGCCACCAAACTTGTGTTGTTTCAATAACTACTGTATGCATTGCCACTAAATTTGTTACATTAATTTAATCAGGTCAAAATTATAGCCTTAGATGTACTATGTGTTTATTGCTAATTAGCATATGCTAGCTGTGCTACTACACTATAGATAGATAGATAGTGATACTATGATTATGAACATTATACCTCCATGTTATCATTTAGCTTGGTGCAATGCCGTGCCTAAGTGCAGCCTCACCAACCATTCTTGTTTCTGTATTGCTTTTTTGAAAAGGATCTCGTGAGGTAATTTTTCAACCAGCAACATTGGAATTTTTCTCATGAAAATTGACTCAGTGATATTCATGGGAAGATAATTATCACCAAAAAACATTTTGTAGATGTATGCAACATTTGTCAATCCATACTTCCAAATATGTTACAAACCAGATAAAAAGTTTTTCTTTCATGTAGGTACATTAAATTTCCAGCGTTAGCATCCCACCTTAGCACAGTGAGATGCTATAATCACATACAATTCTGGACATAGTGGCTCTAAATTTTAGATGCCTGTTTCATTTTAAAGTCTACTACTGTGTTGCTTCATGCCATCTAAGTGTGTGGTAACTGTGGCCTCTTCACTCATAAGTACCCGTGAATCATATCAAATGTATTGTGCGAATATGTTGTATAAACACAACATTCATCAGCCTCCATCCCGTGTGTGTCAGTGAGAGTGAGCGTCATCAAGTCGACTCGTACAGATAGCTCTGCTTCCTCCAAGAGGTGGTGGCGCGGGTTCTCAGCAGCAGGGATCTCAGCAATTGCATGCTACGGAAGAAGATAGCAAAGATAGATGAAAGACTGCCTGCATGTGAGACTGGAAGAGAAGAAGATGAGACGGGGGTGAAGTCTCCAAAACAATTCCATTATTGGCACAGTAAGTGCAGGCAATAAGGGTCTTCTCTTCTGGGTGCTCATCAAAGTTCTTTACAGGAGGCAGAAAGGAAATAATGCGCCAGAAAGCTTGAACGAAATCACTCTTGGGCATCAAAGGATTGCCATTATCTCACACAAATACACACACACACACACACACACACACACACACACATAAGCTCACAGCATTGTCAGAGGCATCTTGGAGCACCGTAATGCTTTGATGTGCATTTATCTGGATGTTGCAAGCTGATGTAACAGGGCCATCGTAATTTAAGCAGTCGACCGAGTTACAGTTGGTTGAAGAAGACTGAGACCGATATTTGTGTAGACAGCATAAAAAGAACAACCTTTTGCACAGCATGCCAACAGAGAGGTGTTCCGAATGACTTCTCAGGAGGTAAAGGTTTATGAAATTTAGATCATTTGGGACTCTAAATCTCTCCACTAGAGTTGGCTCACCAATGGAAGCATGACTGTGGTGACACAATGGGCTAGTAAATATAGCCACTCGATTGGGTGTGAGAGCAAGCAAGCATTTCAGTTACTCTAAAACAGGAGTTCAGTTTAGAGGACGTGGAGGAATCTCGAACTATGTATTGTGAAAGTTTGAGAGTAACCCCCAAATTCCACCGGGCATGGACGCACCGTGTTGCATAAACCAAGGAAAATGACCAAATCTGAGACATCGCCGGTGGGGTTTCGGGGAAAGGTGTCGTTCCCCAAAGGCACGTCTAATTTCTGAAAAATGTCTCACTTGCATGGCAGCTAAGAGTCTTTGTTGTTATTTGATAGATGATAAATAAAACAATTTGTATGGGGGCCAGTAAAAATTTAAAAAATTTAGGAAAGTAGATGTCGGACCCAAAAAACATTTAACGTGCATTAAAACCCAAACTGATTAATATGGGGTTAGCAGTTTGCAATTGAATGCAATGAAACCGCTGGCAGGAATGTGTATCGTATCACTTGCCTGCACATGCATGTACAAGTGCGTCATCACGCGTGAACTAGAACAGAATGAGATACAAAAAGTCAACTCTTTCATGAAAACATTATTCTGTAGCACCTCTGGTGGTCAAAAACACAACAGCGCACCTTTACGTGTTATGGGAAACTTTATGTTGTGTTAAAATATATAAAATTAAATATGATTCAAGAGAATTTGAGACTCTTTATCTTGTTGTCCAGAGGGAATATTCATGATACTATGAAATTGGCAATACTGTATGTCAGATTTCGTACAAGTCCAATAATACCAAAAACCAACATATCGGTCTAACTCTAGCAAAGACGGCCTCCAACGGCAGCACTCACCTAGCCTGCATCTTTCTTTAGGATTTAGGCGAGGCTTCCTCTCGGCTGAGTTTGTTATCCCTTCACCCTTATTCTCTTAAATGCCCATGAAGATAAGATGGCTGTGTGATAAGTGAGCGTGCAACTCCCTGCACAGAGCAGATATAGCGGACGACAAGAGGCGCAAGTGTGTCTCTCCTCTTTGTGAGTCTTAAATTTCAAAGAGAGATCAGTGTGGGCAGGATGAGCTGGGAATCTTGCATGAATGGACTCAGAAAAGCCTGCAACTTTTAAGTCACATCACGTGAGAGATGAACAATCATGACAATCAGAATGAGACGGTTTATTGAAATTTATGTCCTCACAAAAGCTACTGTTATACAACATACCCTGATCCATAAATAAAATCATTCTTGTTATGAGTATGTGGGAGTGTATGCAACAAATCACCTTATCTTTGCATGACTGTGTCTGTCTGTGTGTGTGTGTGTGTGTGTGTGTATTTGAGAGAAAGAGAGAGAGAGAGTGCACCTACTACTACTTTCTACTACCACAATTTTTAGGGAGGGTTCTGTGCCTTGTTCAAGACACCTAACAGCTCATAAGAAAGGAGAGTGTTATTTATTCATTTTACCACTGAAGTGTTTGGTCTCAGGATTCCCTTAACAATTCCATGGATTTTATATTGCTTTTCTATTATTTTACAATTAAAAGGTTCATGTCCCTTGTGGAGAAAAGTTAGATAATCCTGACATAACCGAGACGCTTGAAAGTTATCACGGATCGCTGCATTTTGTGTGTGCGTTACACACACACGCCTCACAGGCCTGAGCACACAGATACGCTCTCCTCAAAGCTGCATGCACACGTGAATAATGAAAATTCACTCGATGACAGACAAAGCTCTATTGTGCCACATTAATAAGATTTAATACGGAGCTTTCTTCTTCTCTGACACTGGCAGGCCAACTTGTTCTTGTTGGCAAATTTGTCTTATCTCAGCATCTTCCAACCGTGTCATTCATTATTTGGCCTCTAGCTTATCTAAACTGAGGACTACAGTTTTCAAGGCATTTCGACTCCCACAGGCAGGAAATTGTGGAAGTCAAAGTTGAGAGTAAAATGAAATGCATTTGGCTTGCAAGAAGTTTTATTACCTTAACATAGAAAAGAGTAAAGTCAAAGCAAATGCCAGATCTCTATGTGCATGAACTGTTTTCATTATTTGCAAGTTTACTCCAGTGCAAAAGAGGCGTGCAACAACTACTGATGTCTTGATAATGATAAAATGTAAGTTTAACAGTCTGTAACAAGCAGTTAGTTATTGCACACACACACACACACACACACACACACCAGCTGAAAAATTCAACGGGCCTCAATGAAACCAGGACATTTTTGCACTGATGATGAGGGACACGAACATGTTTTGTGCTGCTTTGTCACACCATGCGGGATGTTTGCTGGACAGATGATGTGGACTACTTCGGGAATCTAAGCTTCCATTGGTGTTTGCTGGCACTTGACGATTTTTGTCATTACATGTTTCTAACATTTTAACATTATTCTGTATGACATCCTCTGACGTTATAATTTGTTTAGTCTCGATTATCTTTACCTCATTTCCTCGCGTGTGAATTCAGTGGTCCTTGTTCAGTTTGAACCTTGACAGAGTCCTATTGTTGATTTTTCTTATGTGCTTTGTGTTTTTATATTAGTGTTTTTTAAACTATATCTATCATTATTATAATTGGATAATAGCATTTTTATTTTATTCAACGTACCCATTTGCCTGCATCGTCTGCTCATCCCATCTTTTCCTGTGCATGCTTTTGTGTATATATGTGACTATATTATGCTGTTGGTGCGCAGTACTGTTTTCAAGCTCATCAATACATGTTAGCATTGAATAACAAATGTTATTCTGTATGATTTTATGGTACCTTTTTAACACCTGGTTAGGGACAACAGATGTGCCTTCGAGGCCAACTCTGTCTCATGTTAATCTGTGGACATTGTACCTGTCAAATAAACTGGTATATAAAAAAAGAATGAAATGGATCCAGTTTGTTCTCCGCTTTGAGCTAATGTGATGTGAATGCACAATCTACCTGCACAGACATATTAGATGCCTCACAGCACACACACACTCCATGTGTTCGCGCTGATATGTATAAACAACTGTATATTATATTTGTTGTTCTTTTACACTGTATTTGGCTGTGACACTTTATTCATTGTACTGTGTATATCAATTCATACTATGTAATTCAGTGACTCTGTCAACATAATTTTCTCACTAAGACAAAATTGTTGTGCATGTATTTTATCCAGCATTTGAAGTGATTCAGATTGTGATATTGGGAGTTTGGGTTTTGTGCCAGGGGGAGGCCTAAGGGCTTGCCCTACATCATTCATTATGCCCTTGCCCATCAAGCAGCACAAGCTGTACTGCTCTGGAGTCATTCCAAGAGGGCTCTCATCATTAGCTTGCCACTTGGCGGCCAATTGCTGGAGCAAAAGAGACAAAAGCTACAGTCCACCCCTGCATGCTCTGATTGCTCTGAGAGAGAGAGAGAGAGAGAGAGAGAGAGAGAGAGAGAGAAAGAGAGAGAGAGAGAGAGAGGTGGGGGGAGGGGAGGGATGGGGGCCTCCTTTTTGGCATGGCGGAATGTAGATTCTAGTAGCTGGGTAGTTGTGTAGTTGGTTTTGGCTCGGGATGTGCAGGACAGAGGTAAATGGGGTCTCTATCAGCTCAGTCAGTGAGTTTTTCAGCCGATTCAGATCGCTATGTTCCTCATGCATGATTTAATTACATGGATTAATAGTTAATATCCAACCTAAGGACATAGACAGAGAGGAATTTTGAAATCTGTTGTTGCCTTTTTATTTCTGTCATTTTTACTCAATGCAAAATAATCCCCAAAGTTCTTCATAATAGCTGTCTTTGTAGTCATGGCAGGTGTTTGATCTATCAGATAAACTAATCATTTCCAATAAAAGTGAAGGACAGGAGAAATAACTGGCAGATTTGCAGACACTCCAAGAAAAAAAGGTGTTCTATTGTCTATGATTCTGACATGAAGAAATGACAACAAATGAAAGCCTTGGAATCATCTTGATCCTCTCCTTTCTCATTGGCTCTTTTGCCTATTCACTCACTCTCTCTCGCTGTCCGGACCGGTGGATTTTGCCATGCTGTGATCCTCCTGCGCCTCCAGGCCCTCAGGTTATTTGGATATTGCGTGGAGTCAAAGGCCTGTCAATCAGATAAGCAGTGACCTCGCAGGCCCAGCAGATAAGACGTTACATGGCAAGAGGAAATGGCAGACAGCGGGGGACACAAGGCCTGACTATGAAGGCTCGGTGAAGCGAGACTGATCAAAACAGCTCTTCAAACTCAAAAAGGCTGCCAAGAATGAAAATATATTGCTTGTGCCTTTTTTTCTCCATTTACATTGACTGAATCTGATTTGGACCTTATTGGCAAGTGCTTGTCTTTTCATCTGATGAAAAAAAAACAAGGTGTTACAAGTTTTCTCTCACAAAAGGATGAATGGAAAAGGGAAAATTTTCAAGAATGTATGTAATTTAATATTGCACATACACTAATTAAAAAAGTTTAAAGGTTAAAGTTCGTAACCATTTCTAAATTTATATGTCAGAAAATATAAAAATCTAAAGAAAACTGCATCAAATATTAGTCGTAATGGTCAGTGATAGACTCCCATAAACAAGCATTCATGCAAGATTTAATAGCCTAAATAAATGGCTCGCACATAGTCATTTCAGCTTCTACAGACTCGCTGAGGTGGTAGGACAAACTTGCCAGTCATTCCGTTACACTGCGAAATTACAAAAGGATGAATGAAGGGTGAGTCTTGTTTAGGACGGCGGCTTTTGGGTGGTCCACAGGTTGGAAGCCCTCTGGGAGGGTTTAAGGAGACCTCCACATGTAATACCAACACGACGACCTGATGAAACAGAGTAGACGCTAATTCAAATGCAACTCTGCCACAACCAAAAACACATCTTCTTCCCCATTTGAAAATGAATTTTTCCACAAAGCCATTACTTTTCATTTTTCCCATAATTAAATAATTGTAAGTAACTTTTGGAAAAATAAACTGGTTTGAGCCTACGTCTGAGTAAAAACCTCAGATATATTATGTATAACACATCTCACCACTGCAAAAGCCTGAATAAATACCAAAAATACAGCACAACACAATGCAAACTGTTCTTTTAAATAATATTGTCCCAAATACATAAGCCACATGATTATCTAGGGAAATGTTTGCTGAGCCCACACACTGGTACTTTCATCTCAACACTCTACTTCATATTCACACATTTAAATATAGGTCTGGGAGCTAACCAGGACAACCACAGTCCTGTGAAACAGGCCACCGAGCCAATGGCTCATTTCTTTTCTCAAGGGACCCTCAATGAATGTTGTTCAGGGAGGGGAGAAAAGTACTCATTCAACCCCCAAACAGTCTGGGGGGTTCAAACACTTCAGTCAGAAGTGCTCCTCTAAGTGAAAGGGTTACCGCTGCAAAGATTAGCTAAGTAAAGCCAATTAAAGTCAGTTTAGCTGTATTAGTTTTGTTTTATTAACGAAACGATTACATTTTCAACCTAATTTGGCTAATATAAATAATTAATGCACACTGCATTACATAGGACCATACATATATATTGCAGCTCCTTAAGAACATATGTATATTTTCACCTTCGTTTTTGTACGTTCTGAACATATACTGTGTATTGTTATTTGGTTATGTGACTGTTTTGTAGGACTTTAATGGAGATACTTGTTCGAGCACCCTTTGATTTATCTTTTCATACTACAATGCTGCATACATATTAATGAGATCTGCACCAAGGTATCTGGCATAATTTACCAATGTTATGGGACTGCATGCAGTGGTGAGAGCAGCCCACCCTCCGTGATGCCTGAGTACTGTAGGTCTCAAGATGTCAGAGGATTCATGTTACACGACCCACCATGTTCTGTATGTTCCTGAGGATTGTGGTTTGCCAGTGTTTTTTCCACACTTCACCTTTTGTCCTGGGACATCTTTAGGCATGGTACTGTCTTAGCACTCTTTTTTCCACCTTATGCACATGGTTTGAATACCAGCTATGGTACAACATCACTGCCAACATAATTTTAAACAGTGCTAAATACATTTGTGGATCTTATCAGCAGGCTTCCAACATACCAATACAGTATTGTATACAGATGTATAGCATACAGAATCATTTGCATGACTGGTGAAATAAATGTGAAAATGAATTAGACAATAAACACAGAATTACAATGCTAAAGTGTACAGAAGACATAAAGGCTTTGTGTGCACATACTGTATAAAGACAACTCAGATGTCTGGCCCACTGAGAAAGAAATTGGTATAGTGAAGCCATAGGTTTTAGTGGGATCTTTATTTCAACTACATTAAACCCTGAGTACATGAATGACTGAATGACATTGCTTTAGATGGATAAATATCAGCAGATGCCAACGGCTGCAAACAATTACCTGAAGTGTGTGCCTGCAGTGCCCTCTATTGTCGAAAGACAAGACTAACAAGTGGGTGGGAACACGGACTTTAATCCTAAAGCTGATCTCATTCTCCGTAAAGACATAAAGAACAAATAATATACTATCCTATAAATACTCTTGATTTTCCTTCTGTTTCACTAGTGTGTGTACAGCACACACTGTGAGCTGCATTTGTATGAAAATGTGTTATACAAATTAATTTAAGGCAGACATCCAAGAAGAGGTAAAGGTGCATAAAAACAGAGTTTTAGACAGGGTTATGGTGAAGCCTGTCATACAATTACAGTAGTATTTCACAGACTCCCACTGACCCTTTTGCCTCTTTAAAAAACAAAAAACAAACGTGGAATTAATATATTATGTCAGTGTCTAGTGACAGGGTGTAGTGCAATTAACCAGTGGGTATAAATAATATATAGTGTTTTGGTCAACAAAGTGATGTTAAAAGATGTTTTTAAAATATAAAGAAAAAAAAACATCTTTATTGCTCTAATTATATAATCTTATGTCAACTGTACACAGTAAAAGAGTGGAAAAATGAAACATTATCTTTGTATACACCCTCTCAGTAAACTTCTAACTGACTCACTTTCCTCTTTTAAATGTTGACTGTGCAGCTGTTTTTGTTTTTTTCAAAATAAAGTCAAGAAAATATACTTGCACTTTTTGTCGTTGGTGTGGTTTCATATAAATATATATTTTTACATTTATATTTATTTATTTTCTCGTTCATATTTAGCAGTTACCCGCCTCCTTCAGCGTGCAGAAAATGACACGTCCGGTTTACCCGGAAGTAAGCATAATTCCCAAAGATGGCGGAGCAAGGTCCGATGGCCATAGCGATGCGGCTACGAAATCAGCTACAGTCCGTCTACAAGCTGGACCCGTTGAGGAACGAGGTAAGCGGCCGTGTTATTCGAGCTCACTTGCACTGGGGTAGAAACGCACGGGCAGTCAAACTGCAGCAGAGCCGAGTTAAACGCACGCATTAACGGGAGATCGTTGTCGTCTCCGCCGCGCTGATGGAGAGAAGAGGGAGAGCAACGCAGGAGCGCTGTAAGCGGAGCCGCGTTTGAGCATGCGTGGATGGCTGGAGTCCACCCGTGTTGTTCTCTCGCAACAGTGGACCAGCGTGCGGAAACCCTATCAACTAACTGTTATTTCGCTCGTTTTCGGTCACATATTCGGCTGTATTCGTCAGTTCTACCGGGGGTTTACTTGTAGTTGAAGCGACGTGTGAGTGAACTGGGACGGTAACGGCCGCTGCACTCCGCGGGTCTTCTCTCTCTCTCTCGGTTCTCGGTTCTCGCGTAATGAAGTAACGGTGGTCTGTTTATAACTGCCGTCGGTTTGTGTATGACGAGAATAGACCTCGTTGTTGTCGCGGTTACACTTGTTTTGTTGACTTTGCGGTTAGCTGTTGTATGATATTGGTTTTAACTGGTCCCATCAGTCCAAAAAACAAAATTGAACCCTGACCCACTTTTCTTAAAGAAACGGACAGGAAGTCCGCTCACATCCAGCTTTGTTTTTAGTATGGTCATTAATTATTCCCCCTGGAAGAAAACACTTTTATTTTTTTAACGTTTTTACTCCCTTCGGTACACACTGAGGTCAAAGGTCAGGGTTAGCGGTCTCGTCCAAAAGCAGGAGGAAGAACTCGGCTCATGCAGGACTACAAGTTAAGCCATTTTCTCAGCTACAACCAGATTATGAACAATTCTGTTTTGCATTGAGCTCAGTTTGCTGTCAAGTACATACAGCTGAACCCTCTGTGCAGTTTCATTATCTCAGTCATAACACCATTCTTAAGTTCAAGCTCACAGCGCTATATATAATCAGAGGTTTCCATTAGTTTACATTGCTGTAGAGCTATCTTGCTACGGGAGATAAAATACTTAAGAAACATTTTTAGTATCAGGTGAGTTTGCTTTGAGTTCAGAGCTTGAGACTAGAGAGGAATTGTGCTCATTAAATTATATGTGGGGGATGAACAGGGGTGTCAGGCAGAAATGTTCATTGTTTTTATGCCCTGACATCATTATCGTTTTCAATTTCTTCTTTAAAAAGGTCAGCCGCATGGTAACAAGATCTTCCCACTGTGTGATATAACTCTTTCTTTTTTTTGATTGTACAACAATAAGGTGGTCAAATTATTATTTAAAATAACAAATCTGCTTTTGAGTTCAATACTTGAAATTGAAAGTTCATGTTGACCGATTTTTCAATGTAGAATCGATATTGTGACAGCCATATGGATGAATAAATGTTACATTTTTAAAGATTGAAAACACCTTTTTTTCTTTGTCCTAACAGGAGGAGGTCAAGTTAAAGATCAAGGACCTGAACGAACACATCGTCTGCTACCTTTGTGCGGGTTACTTCATAGATGCCACAACAATTACAGAGTGTTTGCACACCTGTGAGTTTAAATAGAGCTGAACAAAATGATCATCTGTTCTCGTGTCATTAACTTGTAAAAGTCTTTCCGCCTCTTCATGAGGAGACGCTAATGTTTTGGCTGGAGGAGGTCATCAGAATGAGAATTGAGTGTCTTTCTTTTTTCTGCTCTGCAGTCTGTAAAAGTTGTATCGTGAAATACCTGCAAACGAGCAAGTATTGTCCAATGTGCAACATCAAAATCCATGAAACGCAGCCTTTACTCAACCTCAAACTGGATCGAGTGATGCAGGACATTGTCTACAAACTGGTGCCTGGACTACAAGAAAGTACGTAGGAATCTGGGCTGGTGAAATTTAAAGTAGTAAAATGTTTTAATTGAATTAAATGTTTCTGTTGACTGGTTTATTATCGAAAGTATTAAATCACCTGTATTTAATGTACTTGAAAATCACTATTGTCACTATATCTGTCATGTTTGTCCAATATTTATGTTCATGTTTGCACAGGTGAAGACAAAAGAATAAAGGAATTTTATCAGTCACGTGGGTTAGAGAGAGTCATCCAACCTTCTGGAGACGGTAAGTCTGCAATTCAATGTTGTCTGTAATGCTCAAACTTTATAAATATGAACACGTAGAAAACAATATAAGCTATCTTAATGCCATGTACATGTAAATAGTGTTAATTTCATTGAAGAAAAATATTTTTCAGCAACCTCTATTCCATGACTAAGATAAGCTAAGAGTAGATCTTTGACAATAAAAACTATGACAAAACAGGACTAAAAGGTTAGTGGGACTTATCGGATATACAAAGAATGCATGATCCTCAATCGTGCATAGTGATGCTCAGGAAGGGCAGGTTGTTTACGACTTCTTAAAAAAAATACATATTACGGGGTAAAGTGACAAAGCAGTGCTTCAAGGAAGTTAATAACTTGCAGAAACATTGCAATCAACAATTAAGAACGTGTTTGGAACAACTTGTCTGTTGATTTAATTAAGATCTTCACACTACTGTAGCACAGTAGGCGGGGGAGAAAAGGGTTATTTTGGCAGAAAGTAAAATTAAAAAATGAGACTAAAATTAATGCACCTTTTCACTTGAAGACCAAGACTAAATCTGAGGTAGCTGCCAAGATTAATGCTGCATGTAAAGTACAAGATGACAGTTGGAGAATTCATTTTACAGTTTACTAAAAAAGCAAAATACACCACATCCTGTAATTCACAGGGTTTTCTCCAGTACCAGACACAGCTGTAATCAAGATTTCTGAAGAGTTGTTTTTTGTTTGGCAGTGGTAGAGCAGCATACCAGACTCAAACTGTGTCTGCCTTCATTTTGCTGTTAGTTCCCACTCTAGACTATATTGCAACAACGTTCCCAGTCAACCGCATGGTGATTAATGTGTGCTTTGATTTCTAAATTTAAAACCATTTTCTACCTTCTCACTAGATGCTGTACCCGATGCTACAGGTTTACCGTACACAAGCTTTGACCATTCAAAAGCCCACTTCTACAGATATGATGAGCAGGTTTCGCTGTGTTTAGAAAGGCTAAGGTAAGCTTTTAAGTTTTAAGAATGTAAATAAAATATGCTGTCAAACTTTGAAGTTAAACATTTCAAAACTGTCTGTTTTGTCTCGACAGTTCATCGCTTGCTGGAAAAGATAAGATGAAACTTACTCTGCAGGTAAGTATATCACACACACACACACACACACACACACACACACACACACACACAGTGAAGTTGTTGAGCTGGTTATGGATGCTTTCAAAGCAACTCTCGGCTCACAGGCTTGCACAGCCGTGCAAAACATGTCTCCAGGGGCACATTTTTGAAGCTTTAACAAGTAATTTTCTACCCTTAACTGCTAAGCAAATACATGGCACAATGACATCTGCAGCAACAGCAGAATTCAGCACTCAGCTGGTTACTCTGGCTGCCTCATACTTGTAGAGAGACAGGGATAAGTGGGACAAGTACACCAATGAGGCATATAATCATTCTTTATTTCCTGGTCAAACTGCTAATCTCTCATTGTATGTTCTAAATGTTTGAGAAAGAGCGGTTGTGTTTTCAACTAACAACATGGTCATTAGTGGTGACTTGTAGGACCTAAGAAAATCAGAAAATTGTATCAACCAATCATCACACAACAATGTATTCATGTTCAACAGTTAAAATGCGACTTGAGAAATTGTCATTTGATAAATCCGTAGACTAACACGTCTCTTCGTGTTTAAACATCATACAAAACTCCTCATATGTGACTTAAAAAAAACAATAAAGACAGATGTTGAGTGTCAAAAGTCAACTCCACGCCACTTGGAAGACAGCAGATTTAATTTTAAGAGCTAGTCATCCTGACAATTACGACAATTATCCCAATAGTTCCCTGGCCTATCATTGTTCCTCGTGCCTATTCATACACATTAACATCCTTGTAATTTAAACGTGTTTTGAAATGTGCTTGCTAACCAATTTCAAACGCACTAAACTGAAAAAAATGCCTACGTTATCAGTTATTACTGGGGGTTTCCCATAGTGGCTGGATGCCCATTTGTCGAGGCACGCGTGTCTGTAACAAGGGAAGTGGGATTGTGTAACGCCCTGATTGGACTGAATCAAGACTTGAATAAAGATCATTGGGAGAGTTATTTAACTAAAACGCATGGTGCTTATTTTGCACACTGCCCAGCCAACATCGTTGTACATACTGCAAAGAGTTTGGTCGACCAACAGAGGGCGCCCTTGTCTAACAGATGCCTGTATGCCACTGCTAGTCTCTCATCCCATTTCACATTAAAATCAAGATTTCAGACTCATATGTTTTCATATAGCAGATTTAAAGATTCTAAACAAGTGATGAATTTTCCTACATTTTCAAAGTAGAGATGAGTTAAGGAGACGAAATTTCACATGATCTAGATGTGATATTCTGACACATCAGGGGCTTACAGTACAAGAAGAATCTTCAAAACCTGAAATATCACAGGATACAATCTGGTGACTGTCTTTGACCACTATGTGACATTAAAATGCTGTTTATTGTGGTATCAAATGTTACCTCGTGGAATGGGGACATGTGGCTTCATTGGTTCCATTCCTGATCTTGATATGGAGTTGAGTTTGACTCCAACCTCTGTGTGAACTTATAAAAGGGATTAGCTGGCAGCAAGAGCCATGCCTATTAAAAATAAAAGAACGCTTAGCTTAATCACACCAGCAGGGGTTATGTTTGTCCATGTCCTTGCAGTGTTCTCTCGCTCGTCCGCATATCAAATCATATCCCACTGTTTTTACTGGGGTGGCAATTCAGTAAAATCATTGGCTGCCTCAGCTTTCCAAAAGAATACTGTCTTGCACTGCATTCAGGAGGAAAAAGGAAGTTTAGCATTATGGGTTAAGAGTGGGCAATAAGTCAGTTGGGAGTGGAAAAGGTCGAGAAGTAAGCTGCGTTTTTCATCACAGTAAATTTAATTGTAACAGGAGTACGCCACACCCTGCCGTTACGCTGTTACTTGGCCGTTGGGTTACGTTTCTTGTATGCTGGAAATGTTTTTTGACACCGTTTGTTACAGCAGCAAATTACCATTTGTCAGTTAACTTTGGCTGCAAAAACAATTTAATGCTAAGCCAAAAATTAAAAACATCGGTTGAATCAGTTTTACATTATCTTAACAACAAAACCTACTACTGCTCTCTGAGCAATAGGTTATTTCTGCAACAGGTGGTTGGACAACAAATTCTAGTGTGAAATGAGTGATATGTTTCCGTTGAATAGTTGCATGTTAAATATTTCTGTAAGTCGCTTTGGATAAAAGCGTCTGCTAAATGACTAAATGTAAATGTAAATACTGGGGTCAATCACAATACAAACAAGAACAAAAAAAAAAACAAACACGAAATCTCGGAGCAGCTCTGTGGTGGTTTCAAGAGGAGCCATAAACACAAACATGCAGCTGGTTTTGAATTATTGGAATTGCCCTCTTGACTTCAGTGTGTCATGTTACTCATCTGAAGTTTTACAGTGTAATTCTTTTGACCTTTTCTCTGCAGCAGAAGTTTGTTCGCTGTTCTGTCCGAGCGGAGGTGAGACACCTACGGAAAGTGCTTTGTCATCGGCTAAACGTGGAAAAACACCAGGTCAGTCAGTAATCATCATCGACTCGGCAACATTATGGTACATGTGATGTTACATTATAGATTTGTCGATATTCATTTGTCCTATGCTAATGAAGAAAAATATGGGAAATGCTTACTGAGCTGCATTATTCACTCTCTTCAAAAGACAAACTACATCTTCTGTGTTATGAAAGACAGTTACGGAAGAAAAGGTTTCATTTCCAGTAATTCTACATTTGAGCAAACATACTCTTTTGACACATGACTGTTGCTTAATCATTGGTCCACTTGGGAATGGTGTATTGTTGTTGCATTTTTGCAACGTCAGACTAAGACTCGTCACATTGAAGGCTCTTTTGTCGTTTATTCAACATTTTTGAGGCTTGAGATTTTCCATGTAAGATTCATGTGTGCCATGAAGCAGCATATTAAACCAGAAAAAACCTGCAGGTAAACATATTAGCATTATTAATGCCGTATGCTGCATAAGCAAGAGATTTGCTGGTGAAATTTTCTATCGCGGTCCTGGTGTGCAAATCGGTCCTCTGAGCTAGGTACAGGGACCAAGGTCTAATCGATCAATCTAGTAGCTGCTTCTCTCCGAAGTGTCTGACAGTTTTATCTGGTAAAGCGAATGATTAAGGGCCAAACGTTCTCAACCTATTCTCAAACTGAAGATAGGTACGAATAAATGGCTTGGAACCGGGTGTGGAATGTGAACCGCCGCGTGGACCACTTTTATTAAGCAGATCTGGCGCTGTGGGATCAACATCAGTGATGCTGACAACATACAAAGTGGGTTATAAATTGAAGACGGTCTATCTTTTTGGTAATTGGCCATCGTTAAAGGGCTATAGTTGAGAGAGAGAGCGCTTATACATCCAAACAATGAATAAAATTATTGTACTAGCCTTGTTATTGAGGTTTTACTTCCTGCCTTGAAAATATTCATGAAACAAAATCACTACAGTAAAATCTGATTAACCTTTGACCCCGAATGACACTCTGTGTTGAGGCTCTGTCAGTGTGGTTTGGGTTCAATCTTTCATCAAAATGTCAGAATTGTGATTTAGCCAGAGTTAAATATATTTCATGACAATGTTTCTCTCAGACTTGCTTTCAGTGAAAGAAAGTATTTCCTCATTGCATCTTTTACTAACAGCAAACAGGTTTCACATAGAAAAATAATCACAGATGTTCCTCTCCACATTGTTTCACATCTGTTTGTGTGGTCTTCCTATAGGTCCAGATGTTGTTCAATAACGAGTCTCTGCCCGATCACATGACCATGAAACGGTTATGGCTCTCACACTGGTTTGGCAAGGTACAGTACAGCTACTGTTGAGAAGTGCCAACAAATGTCATACATTCCTTCACACTTTTCTTTGGACTGTATGTTTATCTGGAAAATTTGGATAAAGTTCACTGAAGATGTGTTATGTCGACTAAATTTCAAATTAAACACTTTTTCTCCAGAGGTGGTGTGACATCATTGTGGCATGTTGATTTCTGACACACATGTATGAAGTATAAGATGTGAATAATTAATTGAATAACTTTAAATCTTTCCCTTCCAAACATAATATTTCAAATCTTTTCTCCTCTAGGCACAACCATTAGTCCTTCACTACACCATCAAGGACAAACGGACCAAATAGGACTTGTTTTCACTCCGAGGACAGCTGTACATATTTTGTACAATACATATTCTATTTTAATAGTGTTTGTGTACATATACTTATTTTCCTTGTTTTGTATTTTTGAAAATAAATTTAAAATGTGAAAAATAAGAGTTTGCATTACTAGTCGGTGGAGTGATAGTAAAAGTTCTAATAACAAAATTCAAATATATCGTTACTAGGTGCAGTTTTATATCATTTAGACTTCAGTTTTAATACCTCAGTAGTTATGTCACAAAGTGTGGCTAATGATATGATTTCTTTGCTGTATGTTTGTTACTATGTTAATATTGAGGAGATAGAAGTATGAACCACCAGCATGTTAGAACCAAATTGAGACCATTACACTAGTTATCTTTAGAAATGTACTAATGGGTGCCACAGTATTTAACATAGAGTAAGTAAAACCATTCCACTTATTTTCCTAAATCATATAAAGCATACAAGCTATGCTCCAGCATGATGTCTTGTACCAAACTTAAACAGTTGCTTGAATTCTGTCATGGACTTCTTGAAGGTCTTTCATTGTTTTCCAATTTTGAATCTCAGCAGATGTCAAGTGTAAACAAATCTCTTATTCATACAACTAAAGGCAATCTGTAGTAGAAACACTTCCGGCAGTGGTTAAAAACCCTGAGGTTGTGTGGAGAGGTTTGTATCGGCTTCACTGGACACTACACTTTTCACCCACCCTTCTTTACAAAACTGCTCAATCTCTATCAGGTTTCATAGGGACTGTGAGTCAATAGCAGTTTCAAAGTCCTGCCACAAATTCTGGACTCTGATTGAGGCGCTATTGTTATTGTGAAGCCATTCCCGTGTAGTTCTGGCTTTGTTTGGGGTTATTGTCTTACTGAAAGATAAATCATCTTTCCAGTCGCAGTTCTTTTTCGCAGACTGCAGCAGGTTTTCCTGCAGGATTTTTCTGCATTTTGGTTTCTACGTTTCCAGGCCTCCAGGGGCATTTTGCAGAAAGATGCCACCCCCGGACTTCTTGCTACAAAGTTTATGTTTCTGTTGATGGTGCAGATCGGAGAATCTTCTGCTTTGCTTCAGTCTCCTACATGCCCTCGGGCAAACACTACAGCTTCAGATTGTGAGTTTTTCTTGCCAGCAGTGGTTTAATGCCTCTTATCTGCATGTAACTCATAGCTCCTTCAGTGTCCACACAGATGTCTTGGTGGCCTCCTTCACCAGAGCTCTTCTCTCACTGACACCTGGCCTGCTCGAGGCAGATTTATAGCTTTGCCATGTTCTATCCGTTTTTATAGCTGACCTTTGGTGTAATCCGAGCGATATTCAGTGCATTGGCATTATCTTCTATCTCTCCCCTGAATGGCAGTTTTCAGTGATAGTGTCAGATTTGTTATATGTTCAAGATTAATCTCTAGATGCAGAGATTACTTTGCACAGATGATCTTAATTCACTTTATTGTGCCACTTTAAAAAACTACATTAGTGATGATCTAGTGATATGTCAAAACAAGACGGGCAAATATTTGACACAATTCTGTATTTTGTACTCATTTAAATGAATTCTTTGTTTTTACTTAGATATTAAAGAGCCTTCTTTGTTCCAACATTGCCAAAAATGTAGTTAGTAAACTGGGATTTAATATTGTAAAATAATAAAACATTTAAACGACTCCAATTCTTATAGGGGACAAAGAAGTCTCATTACCAGATCTAGCAGTGGCTGTTGTAAGCCTTCTGGATCATTGTTTTGTCAAATATTCCAAAGTCCAAAATTTACTTTCAATCTCATTTTTTTTTACAGACACTCATCTCTTGATCTTTCCTGACCTACACAAAATCTCATCTATGGACAGTGTGTATTAGGCCAGCTTATAGTTTTTTTTGTTGTTGTTGTTGTTTAGTTAGTTAAAGCTTTATGATGTTGCCTTATTTCCTTTAGGCAACCTGTACTTAAAATCTCAGAAGGTATAATTACAGAGTTTTATTCAGAGTTTTTTGTTGACGTAAAGGGAACTTAAGCGATTTATCATTACATTTCCATAAAGTTGGCAAGAGACAAAAAAGAATGGTCAAAATTGATGCAGCAGAGACCGAGACATCCTAACTTTTCATCGCTGGTATGGGCCAGCTAGCATTTTTTGTCAGACCCGACAAGCTCGATAAATGCCCACATCTTTCAAACTCCACACCCCCAGTTTGTGAGGCAGGTTTCCTGTTATAAATTTGTGGTCTGCAAGCCCGATTGGAGATAACTCTCATCAGGGTTTTTTTTTTTTTTTGCAGCTCCCTCCACAGCCACAGAAGACATTATTCAACTGTTTACACAGGAACTGTAGTTCTCCTTACGCTGAGTAAACTCTGCTTCATGTGTAAAATCAGTGGAGATGGTGCTCCTTTCAGCAGCATAGTTGCCATCACAACATTTAAAAGGAGCTTAAGCCAACTGGCATTCCACCTCGTCTTTAAAATATTTATGTGACACCCTAACTCTGGTGATATTTTATTGCACATTTTAGAGGCTTACAGAGAAAACCATATGAAAATGTTTGCTTGATTTCTGCAGCCTGTGCTGTGAAGGCTTGAGAAGGATTGCTACTCTTGACTCTATTCCAGATTTCATTCAAAAACAAAAACTTGCGTCCATCCAAACCCACAACCTCTTTATCTTTGAAGAATTTCACTGAGCACTCTCTCTCTCTCTTTGTAACCAACTCTGTTTTTGCACTGATTGCAAAGACAATCCTCCCTTATCAGCACTAGGTGGCACACTTGGTGCTTTTCAGACATCAGGAGCAGGACAAGCTTTGATGTGTGTGTGATCTTGTCCAGAGTGAAAGGGAAGACTCTGATAACCTGACACGGGCTGATAATGTATACAAGCCTTGTATCATATTCTGTCTCTACTGTTTTCTAAGTAGACTGCAGCAGCCACATCATTTCAGCGGCGCTTTACTAAGTTGCACCAGTGACATCTTGGGTATCCTATTGAGAAATTGCCCAAAATAACACTAAGTTAGTCACTAAGTAATGTGCTTAGTGAAGTTTCACATTGTATAGGTGAAACAGCGTATTTGTGTTTTTTTATTCCACTGCTATACAAAGACAAATACCAGTGCTTGGTGTTCATGTGTCTAAAGGTCAAAGGCTAGAAATGGAGTTTAGATTTCAGATGAAAGAGGACCATGTGTTCATCAAGGGCAGAACAGTTTTCCATTTTACTGTAGAGGTCAGTAACCTGAAATAAGACAGCTATGGAGTAAAAACTTGCCAAATCTTCCAATTTCTGAAGGAATGTTGCCAGAACGGAAGGTTTAGAGGACAGTTTGGGACTGAAAATTTGAAGATATTTTTGATATTTTTCCCAATAACCTCAAAAACATCCTGATATTAATTTGAACATTTGGCTGTTCAAAATCAGGCCATGTTTTTAAATGAAGAATAAAATGAACTCACTGAAAACATGCACAGCAGTCAGTATCATAACATACACAAAGACACACACACACACGCACACACACACGTATAATGGGTTTCCCCCAGACACTATTATAAAGCCTGAGCAAGTCCCTCCAGGGACCTTGTATGTTTAAAACAACAATAATCCCCTAAAGCTGTGACCTTTAGGCCAAAGTAGAGAATTTCAGGTTCCTGTCGGACAGCTTGGTTAAATTGCAACTCGCACCTCTGGGCTTTAATATTTCCTGATCATAATACACTGGGAAAATGTGAATCTAAATGAAGCCCCCAACAAACGGGGCCACTGACTGAGCATATAATTCACTTCTGTCACTGAAAGTAGCACAGTCTGAGATTTAATCCTATTTTAAGGAAAACAGTCAGTTCAGGATTAAACACTGATGATGAAATCTGCTGAATCTGTTATTGGTACAGTAAATAATAGTAACCACCTTTTAATAATTAAAGTTGTTACACATCCTTCAGGTTTAAATTTCAAAATAAAAGATTAAACAATTTTATAGGAAAATTATAGGGATGCTTTTGACACAAAGATGCCATTTAAAATTAATTTCAGTGATGTTCTCTCCTGTTATATTGATATTTTTACAACTAAGACGTTACAGTTCGTCCTCTGACTTGTATTTAAAGCTCCATCCTCTGTGTTGTTCCTCCTGCCAGTGCAGAGTGGCTCCATAATAAAAGGCCTACTTGACTTTTCAACCTCCACGATTCCAGCCGATTACTTCTATTGTGTGCGCCAGCCTGCTCAGTTTCTCTGCCCTCTTAGAAAAAAAGAAAGAAAGAGAAAAATCCGTCCTAACAAGCCATTTAGTTTCCTTTTAGTCTCAAGTTCTCACATTCTCTCTTATTATTATTTTTTTTTTTAGAGAGGAGGTTCTCATTTCATTTTTCATAGCATTTTGTTAATAACTCTAAGGCAACTTATGTCAAGAAAATTATTTTAAATATCAAGTGAATCTCCCTTTTAAATAAGTGATATAACAATAAGCTCAGTTCATATTTTTCAGTATTTTAGGGAAACATTTAAAAAAAATCTGTTTTAAAAAAATCGTGATTTTTTTCCCCCTCAAATAACCACATCATCTTTTATTTATGAAGGTTTAAAAATTACCATATAATAAATACTGTTTGTTTAAGTGTCTGACTGCAGAATAAAATGGGATCAGTGAGCACCTTTGCTTGTTTGCGCAATAATACAAAAAGAAATATCCTCCAATCCGTTTTCAGTAGAACAGCAGTGTTACAGTCTTACTTGTTTTGGGATAAATTACATTTTATCACTAAATAACTACGATAACACACTCCTCCCTTCCCTCACGCACACACACACAGACACGCACACACACACTCTCACACACACTTTAACACTCCAAACTCTTGATCCCGTTACAAAACTGTTGCAAATGGCCAGCAGCAGCAGCAGCACGTCGCATTTCCACTCCCTCCCATTGAGGTTTATTCATTAGGATCCTCACACTAACACATTTGCTATTCATGGGAGACTTCTTTTTTTTTTTCTTTCTCTCTTTCCAAACAAACCCGAGTCAAGAGTGGCAGATGCGTGCCATTATTGCCCACGGCTCGGTGGAAGCTGTTTTATGTAAGGCAAAGGCGGGTTAACCTAATCAATCATGTCGACTAGTTGTGTTAAGGACGATTCATAGAAGGAGGAAGAAAACATATGGCGCAGGGGTGGGAGAAGCTTTTTCTTAACACCGCAGCCAGACCGGGACCTTCTTGTGACAAGATGTATTCAAAGCCAGGCGAAAGAATGGGAATAAAGGCAGTGGACGGCTGCTAATTGAAGTCATGGCACTTAAAGGCTGAAAGCAGAGGTCAATTATTCAAAAGGGCCAGTTTTTACCAAGCAGAGCAGATTTTTGGTTGAATAATCCATACATTTGCTCAATCTCTCTGGATAAATCCTCATGTTATTGTAGTCTTATTGGAAATTTATCTCATCTAGCATTCCTATAGAGGAGCTCACAGGTTACCATAACACCTACAGCATTATTTTAATATTGCTATAGCACATGTCCTTCTCAATATAATATTTTATGACCTACTAATACAGTAGCTGCCCCTTTAAAGCATATTTGTGACGGTGTAATCATAATATTCCTGCAGTACACATTTGAATGTGTCATCCCTCAGATTTTTAATTTTGATTGTTATATTTGTTTTTAGTTTTATGCACAATCACACATCCAATCTCGCCGAAAGCTTCTTGAAATATCATATAACCTTTATTTACATAGATGCTGATTAAATAGAATGTTACAATAAAATTATCGCATAGGATGTTTGATATATATACAGAACTCAGAGCTTGTAAAAGTTTGCAGTCGATATTAATAGTGACGGCTCCTTTTGCGCTGCGAACAGGCCTGCATGCTTTGCAGAAACACTTTTCGCTCAGAGCAAAGAAACAAAATAATTATAATCATAAATTTTACACTTAAGGAGGGATGGATTGACACATCGACCCGGGCTGTGCATGTATATATATATATAAAAAGGTGAAGGGCTTATTTTAAATATTTGGCTGATCCGATTCTTTTAACAGAAGAATGCGAATAAATGACAAAAACAAAAATAATTGCACAACTTTCCATCCCCCCTTAAAAACGAGCGTGAAAAATGATAATGTTTACACAATTTTCAGTCTCACTGTACCATAACAGTTAGATTCTGTCTGATAGGAAACCAGATATTCCTCAAATATTGTGGTGAAACTTTAACGACAGACTTGGACGAGTCCGATTAATAAATTAAAATTGAGGAAAAAAGGAGGAGGAGAAAAAAAAACTTTCCTGAAATGTTTTTATGTATATATTCTCCTTTTTTTGTCAATATCCGTGCAAAAGTTTGGGAAGAAAAATGCCCCCTTTTTAATATTCTTTTTTGTTGCTGCTTATGAAAACCACAGGCCCCCTGACTGTCAATCGTCCACCTCAATTTCCTCGTCGTCCTCCGAGAATTCATCCGTGGTTTGGTCTCTGGACGAGGAGGGGGACTGTGGGAAGGCCCGGTGTCCTTGGGAGGTCGGGGAGATACTTGGCGATCTTGCCTCGGGTCCCCCACCTTGGGACTCCTCAATGTTTTCCATGCTGACGAGCTTCTGCAGGGTCTGTGGGGTAATTTTCTTTAGGGACTCCACGTCCGCTTTCATTTCCTCCAGGTCCCGCTTGAGTTTGGCCCTGCGGTTCTGAAACCAGGTGATAACCTGCGCGTTGGAGAGCCCCAGCTGCTGCGCGATCTGGTCGCGATCGGCCGGAGAAAGGTACTTCTGGTACAAAAACCTTTTCTCCAGTTCGTAAATCTGGTGGTTCGTGAAGGCCGTCCGCGACTTTCTCCTCTTTTTCGACGTCTGCCTCTGTCCGAAAGCGTTTACATGTTCACGACCTTGGAGGGGTGGGAGAAGAAAACATAGGAAGAGGAATGAAAACAACCGCAAGGGTCACTTTCCCCCAAACTACAGCAGCAACAGAGGACACTGCTTAGCAGGCCTGCCCTCGGTTTACATGCGTTAAAAATATTGCATTAAATCCACTTGATTTCAACAGCGACCAGACCAATTTTATAAAGTTTGCAGAATGCAGAGCTCTGTCTGGATAACACCGAGCTAAGTGCTGTCAACATTGTCACAGAAAATACATTTTCACTGGAAAGAAGCGAAATAATTAATCTCACTGGTGAATCCCTCTTCATATTTTGAGCCAAACAAGAATTTAATCAAATATTACAATTGCTGATTTCATTATTTTTTGCATTGCAACAGGAATTTACACTCATTTACAGTGTGTCCTTTAAGTTTCTCTACCAGTCTGACCATTTTATCCAACATAGCACTGCATGGAGCAGGCTGTAATGGCTGATTGACGTTTTGACAGCAGTATAATACATTAGCCAATATAATAGCCGGTTTTAGCGGTTCATAGATCATATGCATGCACATTTCATTGCGTAAATGTGGCATTTCCCATGTCTTATCTTATAATTTTACGCATTCCCATACAGCTGTCCGAGGATTTCCACGTTTAAAGTCAAAACAAACCCAGCTGGCGCTCATCTCAGCTGTGTGTCTGATGATTGTTGCGCTTGCTTCCCTTCAAAAACAGTTTTAAAGTTGTCTGATCTATCTGAAAATCAATATTTAGCAATAAAACTCTTTACCTTCTGCTGCCTGGATAACGCTGACTTCCAGACCCTTAAACGTTTTGCTGGCCAGCTCCTCCAGCGCGCACAGCGGCGAGGAGGGAGTGGTGATCCCGTTTCTCGCCGAGTTGGAGCCCGTCACTTTCTCCAGCACTCTCGGCGGACAGATACTGGCGACAGACTTCTTTACCGAGGGTTTGTTAAGGATATCCTCAATGCTGAATGGCGTTAAAGGTTTGTTGGAGTTGGCCGGCGGCGGCAGCTGGTCCAAGGGAGCCCGTCTCCTCTCGTCGCCGCTGGACTGCAACACAGAACCTGCCTTCATGTCTTTGCTGGAGGTCATCGCAGTCCCGAAGAATCGCTGCTTCCAGAAAAGTTGATTATTTCATTCAAATGGCAGTTTTAAGCGTCCACAAGTGTTTCCTCTGGTGCTCGACGTTCTCGTAGTCCCCCTCTATATTTTTAACACTCAAAGCCGAATGCTGCAACTTAGCTCGCCGGAGAGCTTTCCTCCAAAATAACCATGCTTCGGGCGTAGTTGTAAAGGCAGCCGAACTGTATTCCCCTCAGAGAGTCGCAGTTCCTCTGCCAAGCTCCATGTAGATCTTTATGCAGTAACAGATTGGAGGGGGGTGAATCCCTGCAAGGGGAAAAAAGCTGTCTCAAGCAGCAAGAAAAAGAAAGCGACTGCTAACGAGTTATTGTTGATTGGGCGAAGTTCAATTAGAGAAACACTACACTACTTGCTGACCCGCTGCTGCGTCTTAAAGGGCCGGACCATAATAACTAATTGGACGTGGGGAATAGGAGGAGTCTGTTGCTGCCGAGGAGAAAGATGCCCTGCAATGTTTATGCATCTGTTTCCCTCTGCTGGTGTATTCTTCTAGAAAGGGAGAGTTGATGGCCATTAAAATACTGCCACCAGCATCTTTGCATTATGGAAAAAGTTTGGAGGAACACCGAGCCAACAATGGTCTCCAGCCGTGATATTCATTTTGTCATCTTCGTGCGTAATTACGCATAGAGCGTTACGCGTAAATGTGTGCATTAGGCACCGTGTTGCCTGTGAATTTGGCTTAAAATAGCCACAATGAGCACATTTACGGAGCTGATTTTGAAGTCTATTAAAATGATTTGACTACAAGTAAAAAGAAGCTGTCCAGGTTAACCCATTGTTCAACATGACAGGTGATGGATTTTTGATTTATTAATTTTTTGTTTGTTCTTTATGACAGCAGATGCGTTGCCTGCTTCTCCATTTTCCTTTTTTTCCCTCTTTTTTTAGCATGTTAATAAATAACTGGAGAGATGAACAGGCTTCATCTTCGAAGCACATTGTTAAGATTTTAAAAACAGAAAAAAAGAATAAGAGAAAACAGAAAATGATTAACTGTTTGAGTTTAATTTTGTCTATGATGTTTGATCATTTTTGCTCACGCTGTTTGTTTATGTTGTATTATTTTTCCTCGATATATCACCCGTGCGTTAATATGACCCCGCAGGTGAAAACCCACAGTTACAGTGTAATTCAATGCGGTTGCGTGAAACAAGCGGATAATAAAGGTGACGCCGTGCTGTGGCTCCGAGTCTGAGGACCGAGAATGTGAATTTTACTGATGGGGGTTTAGGATGTTAAGAGAGAAACGGATTAGAGAGACAAAACGGGGACGAGTTGGACGCCGAGGAGAGCAGCAGGTACGTCTGCTCAGAGGAAACACACCTTGTTTTATTTAAGGCTTGTAAAATTTAACACATTCAGCTGTTGTCGCCACTTGGGTCCTTTATTCGTTTTAATGCATTTTACAGATTGCATATAACTCGAAGGAAGAACGAAATACACATTTTGCAGTTATGAGAAAAATATAAAGGAAGCTGAAAAAAAGGTACATGACAGAAATGTTTCAAACACCTGAGATGAAAATACGACACAGAAAATACATTTCTTTGGAACAAAAGCTTCTTCTGAAATTTTAATCTATATTGTAGCATCTGAATTATAATCCATGTGCCTAGCCCTAGGTGAACAAAACAAATGCTGCAGAATATTGTTAATGTGCAATCAGATTATTTTGACCCATTTGAGATAAAGTCTGCCGCCCAGGTAGTCACTGTGGAGAGTCTTGTGCCAACAGGAGCATATGGTGACATTGGTTTAGGGACAGAGTTATAAAACAGCAGGAAATTCTATTAGCTGCTTTGGGGGTCCACCCTGCTTTGAATATATATTTCTCCATAACAAGCAGCAGATTTGGGGGATACATTCTGTTTGGGAACACGCATCGTTTTGATAAAAGTGCATGTAGCTGAACATCTCGGCTGGTCTGAGTACATATTAATATAACAATGATTGGAATTTACCTTGACACTTTTAGGCTTGAATTCAAAATTAGTTTAAAACATAAATGAGGTCATAATGCAGAATATAATTGGCATGCAGTGCTTATTTTCATTTTGAATTTTTTTTGCACATGTGCAACATAAAGCATAAAATATGGGAATATAAAATAGCAGATATGGTGCTATAGATTTCATTTGTTCTTTTCGTTTGATTAGATGTTTTGATCTAATAGAGGGGGGAAAAATATATTTAATCTTTCTAGTTTTGGATCATTTTATTTCGTTTACCCACATTATCCCTGCAGGCCTGTTCAATCCACACTGGGGTGAGAGAGGGAGGAAAACCTGCTGATTTTATTTGACTGTTAATTTTATAGATATGATGTCCAAAATGATAAAAATGTCTCGGGCACTATTGTAGATTATTAACCTCAAATTTAAGCGTGAAAAGCCCGAAGACCTCCCCGAACAACCGTCCAATGGGCTGCAAGGTCTGAAGTGAAGCCACGACGGTCAGAAAGTTTTTTTCCTCCCTCCTTTGGCTTAATTTAAACGTTAATTAGAAGCAGAGCAGCTGACATCATCAATCATCAGCTCTTGAGAGATTTAATTGGATGATTCGCTTCGCTTTTACCTCCTATCAGTACCAGGCACTTTACTCCAAAAAGCACGAAACCACTTTAAAAGAATATTATCAGATTTTTCTCTCTGTGAGGAGCAATTTATCAAACAGCACCACAAGTTTCCCATTTCGGTCTATCCTACATTTAAAAATCACTGGTCCTCCTATTAATAATCAGGAGGGGGAAATGTGCAGTGTTCGTGTCATCCTCGAGCTCGATAAAATCAAAGCAGTGGGAAAACTCCCACCCGGTGAAGGTCACTCTTTCTGTCATTAATCACCAAATTAATTCAGAGCGGTCCGGAGCGAATATCACGGATTGCTCTGAGTATCAAATTCGGCCTCCATCGGAGACTCGAAGAAGGTGATGACAAATGCAACAACTGCAGAAATAATCCTGAAAATGTAGTTAGTTACAGTGCTGTAACGCGTTACTGACTGCTCTCAAAGCAAAGAGCTGCGCAGCCTCCTGTCGCTGCGGCTCAGGTGTGTTTCACACAGAGAGAAACAGATTGTTTTTAATGCATTTTGTCTGATTTCGATCAGTTGAACGTCGTTAAATAGAAAACAAAAGCACAAATACTTGAAAGCACCGCGACGAAAATCTGCAGGAAAACGGTTAACGGTGCAGTTATTCCTATTTACCGCACATTCTTTCTGCTTTTTACCGATCATTTATGTTTCAAATAAAAAAATATTTTCCGTATAAAAAAGACGTTTTATTAATTTAATGCACAAGTTTCACCACAGCTGTTACAGGGATATTAAATAATTATTAAAAATATATATAATACAGAGAATTACACAGTAGACAATGAAATAGACCTCAAGGTCACCACAGCACCACAAACAAATCGCAACATGATTTAAAAAACAAGTTTCAAAAATCAAGGTCACTATAAAATCAACACTGATACCGCAGATTCTTTCAGACGATTTTAGGGTTATTTTTTGGAAATATTACGGTAATTTTATCGTTGAAACCAAGTTATTTATTTTGTGGTTAATCATTATTTAGTTGATCTGTAAAGGCCGTACAAGCTGCGTTTTTGTCTCCACTGCTGTTGTATATAGAGGCAGCTCTCACAGCGCAGCGTGTCGTCCTGTATTATGAAACAAAACAGCTGTAAACGCCTCTCAGTATAACATGATACAGGAGAAGGCTGCCCAGGGCGCTGTGGGTGTGTTTGTTTCCATTCTTAACCGGGCTGTTTCCACTGTAAAACACACTGTGCGGCTGACTGAAGGGCCTGATCAAGGTGAGTGCTGATGAGGCTCCACGGCGCTTCTGTTCAATTAAAAAAAAGCAACTGCTTAAGTAGCTTCTGTGATCGAAACGTGCAAAAATTTCTGCACCTTTATGAAAAAATTGAGTAATTTCCATGTGACAGACAGGGTGAATGGGCCTAATAAAACAACTTGTAATATAAATAATAAGGGACATTTATAGAATATAATATAGGGATACATGGGCGTATTCAGAGGTTATATATTTTACTAAAAAATCATGAAAAAATACATATTTTCTGTTTTTACGCGCTTAATGGTGAGGGCACGGCTTCACAGCCTCATCCGAGTCACCCCACCTGCTCTGTCCTGTGTGTGTCTCCGTGTGTGTGTGTGTGTGTGTGTGTGTGTGCATCCCTGCGTCTATTATCAGGCCAATATCAAATTACGACAGTGTCAGTGTTGATACTGGTGTCACTCGTGGAGTGTGCTCTTCCCAAGCTGTCCTCGAACGCACCGTTACGGTTTTGACGTCTCACCGTCGGCAGAGACGCACAGGTGTTCGTCTATACGGCAGTAGGTGACGTCAGGGACGTCGTCAGCTCTTATTGGCCATTAGTCTCCACTCCATCATTTATTGTTAGCGTTTGTTTGATTCAGTAGCGATCACACTCAGGTCTCTATGCTGTGTTGGTTGGATTTCTGAAGAACAGTGACTGCTGATGTTATTGTTGGAGCAGTATCAGACATACAGTCCTTCAAACTAACACCTTATTGAGAATGTTGGTGCAGGATCTCCTGATCTTTGTGATGATTTTTAATACTTGTTATAACAATAAGATCAGTCACAAGCTTTGGTATATTAGTGCCTAAACTTTACCCTTGCCCAGTGGTTCTCAGATTTTCATTCCGGACATTCCACACTTCAGAAGCCAGAGGAGGTTCACACCTCCCTATACAATATCATTTTTATCATTAACAATGACAGAAGGAATGAAAAAAAATATCCAAGTTGAATATTAGTGAAATAAAGGTCATTCAGCTTAATGTTACTTCATAATTTTCTCCTCAATCATCCATACCCCACCTGCAGTGGCTCCATATCCCACCAGTCCTGCCCGCCCCACATTCTTTTCTATCAAAAAAATGATCAACTAACTATCACATACAGCATTTGGGAAGATGGTAGCAGTGGATTTTTTTGTATTTTTGCTTGATAAATTACTTAAACAATACATCGACCATCAAAATTATTACTCAACAATATTCTGTTGATTAACTGACAAATCATTTCAGCTCTGAACAACAGCCTGGACAACCTTACGGTCTTGCTTTTAAATATGTAGCACTGCAAAACTAAGAGCACTTAAAAATAGGAGCTTGAATACTTAAATCACTTGATTTTTCAATGTGTTGTTGGTGAACACTACTATCCCATAATGCAACACGCTTAAAAAATGAGGAAGATCTAGTCAGAACTGTAAGAAATGTGTAAATATTGACAGATGAGAATGACTAAGTGGTGCAACAGTTCTTATAAAATCTCAAAGAAATTAAGTAAAAGAAACGTTGATTTTGAACTGTCAGTATAGCCTTGCTCATCTTGACTGATATTTGTATCTTTTTCTGTTACCACGACATAAACTAATTGCTAACATCAGTGCACAATGTATATTTGGTGTTAATAGCTGGTCACAGTGATTGTAAACTCTTACTGTTAATAATAACAGTTGATACAGAGATCAGGGCCTGTGCACTATAAACTCCACACAGCTGTTTCCATTATTAGTGATTAAACTGAGCTTTGCACAGATATTATTGTGTTGTTCTACCACCAACCACTCATCTCATCTAACTGACAAATACTGAGCTGTTTGTATTCCCAAATAAATAAAACCAAACCACCTCCAAGCCCTTACACCTCTGAACACGGAGAGAGCTACAGTAGACCTTTGTGGCTTCATTTTGTGGCCTGAGATCACACACTCCACCTCCACCTCACCCCTCTCTCTTGGGACTGGATCGTGGTCGTCCTTGTTGCTCTCTAATGGGCCACCGGGGCCTATTTAAGATCATAAAGAAGGATATGTGGAGGCTTTAAGCAGGATTACAGCATTAATGCTCAATGTTTCTCCTGTTTGACTCTTGATTAGCTCCATTACTGTGTAATTAGCCCACAGACTGGAGGCACATGGAATCTGATACAAGACATTAGACTTATATTGTCGCCCAAAGCCGGCTTGTCTTAGACGAGCAACTAAAATGACCACACACTAATTATTGTTAAAAATACACTGTGATTGAAAAAATAAATTCTCCTCGCTCAGGTTTGCTGGTTGCTGATGGAGTCATTTGTGGTTTTGTGACTCCCTTTTAATCTTTATTAATTTATAATAATCATATAAATCTGAGGCATACCTGCAGAGTTGAGTTACAAATGTGAAATCAGTGTTTTGTGTGTTCCTCAAATGATTATAATAAATAAATTTTATGTTATTATGTCAAGAAACAGTTTACAGCATTTGAATCTTGAACTGAGCTTTTAAATGTCATAATCATGTTTTATGGGGAGTCATTTGCAAACATAAATTTTTACAACAACATGAAAATTTACACCAATTTCCAACAAACCAGCCCCAAATTCAGTATATTGTCTTTGTCATACTGGCAAAACACACACACACACACACACACACACACACAGCTACAGAGTGCACGTGGCCAGATCTATTTATAGGTGATCATGGGAGTTTGCTACTGAGTTGCTCTGTGATCAGTAACGACCACAACATGAATGCTCAACAGGCCGAAGTGGAGAGCAAAGACCTTCATAGCCTCTGATTAAAAGCCAAATACAAACTGCAGCTTGTCATCACTGAAAATGGAAAGAAAACAGTGATGCCAAAGACAAAAACAAGCCTGGAAATACACTGACTGCTATTTGTTGCGCTAAATGAAACTTGTTTGAAACTACTCACTGTGATTTGTGCTGTCATGTCACCTCAGGATGATTTACAACTGAGGACACTCAAATACAAATAAAAAACTGGTTAAGATGTCTCTGTGTAGGTCTGTCCTCCTTTACATTCCTACTGTGATTCTCACTGTAGGCCTGAGTCTAACACTTTAATATTCTTAGTGATTCATCTGCATTGTACAGCCGTGTTCAGGACATCAGCACAGTCCAGATAATGTCAGATAACTTTTTATTTGGCCAAAAGCAAATTAACTAAAAAATATTGCTATGTTGTTTGGGCAAACTCACACCTCCAGTACTCTAAAATCCCCAAATTTATAATACTTAAAAAAAAAACACTTTGTTGTTCTACAATTCAAGATCCAACAAATGTAACTCATTCGTTTGTTTGCATGTTGCAGATAAATTAAGGTTTTGTTGGTAGACCTGCAGTAAAAGAAGCAACAAGACAACAAATTGTACACATATGCTAAACATAATCTCCACATACACTCACATTCACTCATCACAAACTCATACATGCTCACTTTCTCTGCTCACTTGACATGTATTTATATATTGCAATTATACTAGTGAAAAATAGCACTGACATTTCACTTTTTTCTCTGCAGGCAACAATACAAAATATATGTACGAGCATTATGACACTCATTATTTGTCCATTAGTTCCATGGTTCTAGCTGTTAAATGAGTCGAGAAAACATTATGTTTTTCAGTAGCACGTGAACACGACCAACAGTAAGATGACTTACGAGCAACAAGCTCGACCAACGTACAGGATGTTTGACTAGAGCTTCAACTGCGGAGAGGAAAAAATAAAGCAAGTCCATTCAAGACTCCTAAGGCCTATCTTCTCATGTCACTGTACATATCTTGGCAAATGAAGACAAATGCTTGTGAGAGCACACCACGTTCCAGGGGAGCTTTTCGACAAATTAATCACTTGCAATTCTATCCTTGTCCACTTGGGCGCCCGAGGGGTCCCCGATGCGGAGTCCCCAGACGTAAATGAGGGGGCTCATCGTCGAGCGCTCTTTACGAGCTCCTCGAAACAAGAAAAACAGAAATGACCAAAGCAAAGCCACTTCTCTGGAGGGGCGTCGTTTTCTTTAGATGGTGTGGCGCCTCAACCTCCAAGATCACCCCTCTACCCCTCCACCAAGTCTTCCTCTCCCTCCTCACATCAGGATTTCATTAAGTGAAATTCCCCCCCCCCCCATCCAATCCACTCCATCACCACTACCACCACCATCACCCCCTCCTCCCCCCTTTGCTCTCTCCTGCGCCACTTTGCTCCCAAACCAAATGAGGAAATAGCTCGTCTGGTCGCTGACAGACTCCGGGTTTGGCCGTAAAGATAAATGACCCAAAGTATTAAAGTTTAACACGTTGACAAAACCCACCTGATCTGTGGGATTATTGCTACAAAAAATCCATCTGTGGAAAAAAAAAGGGGCGGGCGGGAGAGGTGATGGGGACTCACAGGAGAGTAATGGCCAGGCACTGGGAAGGTCAAACAATCTTTAGAATAAGTACATATCCAGTGCTGAGAGGCAGAACTTTGAAGAGATGATATATCCAGTGTTCTTGTGCGACATGTTTAGGAACGTTAGGTAAAAACTCACAAACAACACGTACAACACATACACTGAAAGACTTGTGATGCCTAATTGGGTCACATGAAGAAAACAAGGAGTACTTTGACTTAAAGTCACATTAATATTCTGATGTCATGGAGTAGAAGTTATGTTTTTGAGTATTCCAACCACAACAAGTGTGCTAGCAGAAACTTGAATAAGCTTCAATAAAATAATATAAACAGTCAGAACACTGATATTAGCTGATCATTAGCTGCCATTAGTAAATATTAGAGGTTGATTTTCATGTACGATTGAGATGATGGAGGTCTGTGCCTGACCACAGTTGCAGAAAAAGATGTAATTTTATTCACATATTTTAAACTTGATATACATTTTGGTCAACTGGTTCTTCGCTTACAGAAGGCATCACAGGGTATTTTGCCAACTACAGTACATTTAATAAGTCTGGATTCAGTGAGTGAAGAAATGCTGTTTTAATGAATTTAGACTCTAAAATCTAAATTTCACCTAGGGAAATGTCATTTGTCAGATTTAAAGATGCTAAATAGGCACCAAACATTAGCTATAAGCAGCTTCAGTTCAGTATTTATCTATAAAATCCTACTGTACAATATTTTCTGCTGGCTATTGAAGTGTTCAGGATCTGTTAGCAGATTGTGGCTTTTCAAGCAATTGGGAAAATGTATCATCCTGATATAAAAATACATATAATCTCATATGAGCTTTAATCAGGATATGAGGTCATTTCCAAAGTATGTTATGGATGTGGATATGGTCATTGCCTCATCATTTTGTCCTTGATTGTTACCGAATGATCCCCACGGGGGAACGTGGTGATTCACTTTGTGTTATCTTCTATTTAAAGTCGAGGTTAAAGGTGAAAGCAGAGTCTATACTTTACCAGAACTCAATCAATATGCAGAGGATACAGATAGGGTGGGAAACTTCCAGAATTTAAACATTACATGATGAGCGTTTATCCTTGTATGCTTGCGGGAATGTTAGTTTGCTGGAACATAGAGCTTTTGTTAAGAAAACACTAGAGGATTTTAGTGAAACAGGGGACATGCAGCTCAGTATCAGGCTATGAATGAATGTAAATCATATAGAAACTATGTTCAAGTGCAACACACACGTATTATTGTTGTACTCATTTCTGTTTTTGCAGCATATGATGGACCATGTTTGGTTGTTTTATACTCCTTTTCATGCCTTTAAATTGTCAACTATATAAAAAAATATATTCTCACAGTTGAGTGAATTATTAATTATGAGCTATTTATTAATGTCTCTTTGTATATGAGACAGGAACCAATAATTCTGCTATCTCTCTCACAGAAATCTGGCCTTCATAATGTTATATTATAAAAGGTTATGCTGCTACACTTTGTTCATAGTTTGTCATACCCCACATTTCCAGATGAACCCTTAAAAAAAGTAAATATATAGACATTTTTGATTTATTAACGGTTATAATGTCTCTTATCATGAAATGTTTCTATGCTGCTTATGTGCAAAATAAAGTAAAAGTTAAAATAGTGCTCACTGCTTCCTGTACATCTTACATTACAGTCCCTTTATGCTATATATCTGACTTTACACATTGTATATGTTCAAACTATCCACAATATATTTTTCTATGAATAGAAATTGAGTTGAAAAGTAAGACTGAAGATTTGTTTATGTCAGATTAGACTTCCAGCAGAGAGCAACAGGTGTGAGAATGATTTGTTGTAATTCCTGGTGTTTGTTTTACCTACTCGGGCCAGGAGTTGGATGGAGATACTCACGTAGGACAAGATGACTGCCAGAGGTTTGAATCATTCTGAAAGTAAATGTAAAATACTTCTTTGTGATTAAGACCTAATGTGAAATATGAATTGTCATGATGCTGAAACCACCTCTCACCTCAGCAGGATAAAACAAACACTGAGAATTATTGGCAAACACGCTGCTATTTGGCCCAATTGGGATGCACTTCATGGAATAAGGGATATGTCCACATAGGTGAAATATAAGCTATGAAAGTAAGTGTATCACAGCTGAGGTGCAGTACAGTACTTACTGAAACGTGTTTTTAGCCAGATGTTAAATCGTTATTATTCCCTTCTGTTTTTCATAGAAGATTTAAATTGGTGTTACTGGAAGAGATATCTTTCTTTCTGAGGTATTTAAATAGCCGTAACGTGTAGGAAGTTCAAAAGTAAAAGCATTAGCCAGATGACATCTTTAGAGTCATGCTGATGTCCAAAGCTTTTTGTGAAACTGTCAGATCGAGGCGCTTGTCACTGTAATGATACTAATGACTTGTCGTGAAACAGACAAATAAAGGATAGTTACAAAAAATCAGAAATTGTGATGCTTTCGGGAGATTAATCCAGAAGCAAATTCCATTCTGATATTTGCATCTTTTTATTTATACACACAACAAATCATACACACATAGAAAAACTTCAAAAGAAAAGCTATGACAGACATTTAAACAGGCACTAAAATGTATCCACTTTTTTGAAACTGTTTTTGTCTTGTATTAACACTCTTCTGCTTTCTTTTGGCCTCCTACATTTCTCAGTTTGAGATATTTTAATGGACAGGAAAACAGGAAAATAGCAATAGGAAAAACAATGTCAGGGAGGCATAAATATTAAGGGAGTGAAAATACTAAGCAAGGCCTTGGCCCGATCTGTGTCCATAACTTACTCCGTCGCAGTAGTTCATAAATATTAAAAATAGGCTCACACCCCATCGCAACCATGAGCAATGAATCCACGGAGAAAAACTCCTGCCTCTCCTGGACTGTCAAAGCTAATGTGTCTGTGCTTTATTTTCCAAATCAGCATCATGACATAGTTTGAGTATAAAACTGACAGCCAAACCATTTTCTGTAGAAACTGAATCTTATCTAGTTTTAATGGTTTACTGCCGCACGCACAACATTGACAGTTAAAGTCATCAATATCCGAATTTTTGGACTGCTGACCATCAATTTCCATTAAAATCTAAAGATTTTAAACAGATTTGCTGGCTCTACGATGGACTGACCTGCATTACGTTTTTTTCCACAGGAACTCAAAAGTTCACTCTCCTCCCTGTTCCATATAACACTCTGTCTGCCTGCATGAATACAAATTGTAGAGACACACACATGCATGCATTCACCCTCCTACTCATACCCAGTCACTTCCTCTGTGATTTTATTTCCTGCAGCAGAGCCATTATAATAAATTTCTCCATTTCTTTTTATGCACATTATTATATTTTTTTACCATACCTTCAATGTTGCTGCTTCATCAGTTGTTGAATCACTACTCATATTGGTTTTATAGTTGTTTGATTTTATTGTTTTGGTTCTTTTTTTTTAACCTCACCTGATCAAATTAGTTATTGTGCATAGTTATTTGTGTGTGTGTGTGTGTGTGTGTGTGTGTGTGTGTGTGTGTGTGCGCGTGTGTAACAGTTCAGAGTTACATGAATGCATAACTAAACCAAAGTTAGGCAAACTTAATTGAACTCAACTAGTACGCTGATGTTTCTCTCTATTACAGCATCAACACTGGTAATCATTTTGGAAATGTGAAGTTGCCTTTAAACACAACAACAAAATAGTTTCTGCCATCATTGCACCTACCTTTTTTCTTTAATTCTTTCTTTTTCCTATTTTTTTCTGTAGAAGGAGCCTCTCTAGCAGAAAACCTTTTTGGTTGGGTGAAACATATATCGACTAAGCCAGAGACCTTCAGTTTTTATATTAGACTGAAGTGGAAAAGGCAGAAGGAGAGAAGAGGAAACTACAATAATGTTATAAGTCCTGATGCTCTTGTTAAAAAGTGGAAACACAGGTCACTGGCGTGGCTCATCTCACATGTTCACTCTAGACACAGTTGCCAGCAGGTATCTACAGTCAGCCTGCTGAACTGCTAACATCCCACATGAATGAAAATACTGATGATAATTCACTCATTTATTTTCTTTAGTATAATATTTATCTACTCTATCCCATGTTTGTCCCATGCACTAACAAACACTCAAGTTATTAACTTTTTTCTGTGATACATGTGTCCAGATGTGGCTAAAGAGAAATGCTGATTGCACTGATCTGGTATTTAGTATCTCACCTCACATATGTATTTCTTGAGCAGATATGTGGTTGGCGTGTTGCCCTTACTTTAATAACTTGACTGTTAAGTGTGATTTCAACCATTTCTTGTCTGAATTCCATTTCTATGCAACAATAAACCACATTATCAATATTTAAAGTCAGGAAATGTGTGTGATTAGCAACATGCACTGCAATAAGTAAGGATGTGTGGAGTTCATGGAAGACTTTACCTCATCCTAATCATACTTTAATCACACAATAGAAAAAAAAAGAAAAAAAAATGGCCATGAATATTTGCAGCATTCAATGTGAATGTTTTGATACTGACATTTGATATGTTGAAGGAAAATTGATTTTTTTGTGTATTTTTGTTGTCCTCTGTGCTTAAAGGTATATGTTCATAATTGACATATTTTGTTTTTGCCCACTTTGTATTGTACCTCCAAAGGTGGTGTATTGAGTGTGCATCCTGCATCCTATGGGTGACTGTAACCTGTATTCAGAGGCTGTTCAGATCACCTCAGATACATTTTAGAGTCAAGTGTGAACAGGGCCTAAGAAATGTTTGTGGAAGCAGAAACTCCAATCTCCATTTTCCACAGAGACTTTGAAAACAATAAGGGGGAAAAAAAGAATAAACTTGAACACATCAGTCAACTTCATGTCCCATTTTTGCTTCCAGAGGATCGACAGTCTGTGTGCAGCGGCCATGGCACACCCCTCAGTGACCACATCCGCCATAAGCAGCCGGAGATGAAACGATATGGAGATTATCGGGACAAAAAGCCTCCCAGCTTGTCACGGGATGCAGAGCGTATTGTACATCCACATGTATTGAACACAAACCTGTCACCGTCTGTGACAGCCCCATTCATCACACACAAAGCCAATCCTGTCAGCAGCACAATGCGCTCTAGCTGTCCCTCCTCCCTCCCCCTTTCTAAGTGACAGCATTGAAATGAACATTAGGACACCCTGGGTATGTATTCAAATGATTTGTTTTTTCCACCTCCCACTGAAGCCAATTTCCAGAGGCTAATAAACCTGGGAATTATTTCATCTCAGAAAAAGGAATGGGCTTTCTCTCACTGAAACATCATGAGATCCTGAGGGAGCTTTGCCACATGGAAGATGATGAATTTGTTATTTCAAATCCAAAAATTTATCATCAAAGAAATTTAGAATTTTCCTGAAACAAAAATTTCACACAGGCAGAGCTGCTGAGAAAAAAAAAAGTGTTTTCATCTGAGTTAAATGTTGATGGGTAGAGTCAGTGGAAGGAAGGTTTATTGCTCATGTCAGTCAGAAGAAAAAGGCATCCTCAATGAGGCCAGTGTTTAAACTGTGCGGTCAGACTCGTTGACTTTTAAAGCAGAAGTGGTGCGCACCTTTATAGATTTTATCATTTGTCAGCGTGGGCTATGGTTTTTATGAAGCATAAAAGTTTCCCATTAAGGTACAGACATATCTTGACTAACACTCTAAACCATAAGCTCACTATTGTTGCCTGTTTTTCACGCTTTTTGTTTGCAGGATTTTGGCCTAGTCAGTAGTCCTCTTATACCATACTGTAGGTTATTTTGACAGGCATATTACCTCATATTTCCAAAGGTTTTGAACACACAGCAAATATATTTATGTTAGAGGTGTCAAGCATAAAGCCAATCAAAGGGTCAAATTCAGCCCACTGGACAACTGTGCACATTGTGAAAATTGCAGAGACTTCATTAATCAAAATGTATCAATAAAATTCACTGCTATTCCTGATCTGTCCAATGGACAACAGAAAAATTAAAATACTATGTTGTTCAGGGCCAAAATATATATGATTAAAGGTTTTGTGACTGTGTAGATCCACAGAGAATTAATCTAAATTGTAATGCATGTGATAACAGCAGAATGACTGAATGTGGAAAAACTAAGATATGTTGTTTAAATTGCGCTTGTTTTTCTTAAGGTTCAGGCTGTTCATCATGAATTTGTGTGGATAATTATATTAAATGTCTATCACTGGAAAGAGTAAATTCCCTGACTCACAAGTTTTGACTCAAAATGCATCAATGTAGTGTAAAATGTTAATGGTTTTCAAAAAGGGTACGCCCAGCACCCCACCTACATCTTGCTCCATAGCTAAGCTAATTACCCAGCCTGTTGACCTTCCACAATCAAGAATATTATGTTTATGAATTAATGACATTTTTAGCTGTTTCATTGCTAGTATTCTTTTCTTTAGTTAGATAAACTTTGCTTCAAATAATGCATATTTTGTGGCAATGAGAATTGTCTGTAGAAGTACCTCCCATTTGCAGTCTGTGCCACAGGAATACAATCTGTCCCACTGCCACTGCACGTGTGTGAGGTTTGGCGTAGGCTTCTCCATGTGTCTGTCTGTGTTCGTATGTGCACTGTTTGCACATGTGTTATTTTTTGTGTGTGTTCATATGGGTTTGTGTGTGTCCTGAGTCAGCATAGTCTCAGTAATTACCCATAGATCCAGAGGCAGAGGGGCTCTGCAGAACTGACAGGGGGAGCATCATTTCCCGAGTGTTCCCAGGGACCGCAGACTGCAATAACACCACTCAAAAGGACTATCAAGTTGATCCACATCACATTTTCACGCAATTGCAAACACCTAACCTATTTATGCTGTAAACAACAGCAGCAAGCTAATAAAACAACTCATTGCTGTGTGTGGATGTAATCCAATGAAGTGCCTTCTTAAATAATGTCTCTTGTACTGTACACAATATTGGGTAAAGAAATGTTGGTCCCAATATGTCTTTGATGAACATAATGAGACTTTTCAATAACAAATTCATAAAGAATGTATGAATTCAGGCAGAACTCGAGCCATTGCTGTCGACGAGGTCTGCCAAAATGTTCAGTTCACTTTGTGTCACTGTCCCATGAAGCTGAAATCGTCCAAAATTTCTCAACACCGGCCTTATCGATGGCGACTCACAAACCTCATCACGCAGGTTGATCTGACATCTTATTGACATTTAAACATCAGCTGCTGTTTGTCTTGAAGCTGTCACATCTACTGGGAACTGACGGACACTGAGGGTCTCTCAGATGAATGGCATTTCACTGGCTAACATCTGGCCATGTTATTACTTGTATTGTGAAGTTATTGTATGATATTAGGGTAATCTTGTTTTTATCTACTGTCTTCTATGGTTTTTAATGTGAGCAACACTTACAGAAACTCATCATACTGTAGTAAATACTGTAATACTGTAGTTTGGTGATATAATGGATATACATTTTCTCAAGTAAAACAAAAGTCCAGAGAATATTACTTTTGTTCTTAGCATGCTAGTTAGCCTGACGCAATGTGGTAGGAGTGTAGGCTATGCTTTAAAAATGAGGTGGCTGGCTATTTAAGCATGCTGCTAGCTTTGGTGTTAGCTGGTTGTAGGTAGTTAGCATGCTGTTAGCTGGTGATCCTGTAGATAAGTGGACAAATAGAACTGCTACAAAGGGTTATGTTGAGTGTGTGGTCAAAAAAATTCAAGATTCAAGAACAAAATTCAAGAAATGTTTCTGATACCAGATGAATGAGTTTATCATCTTTTGCATGGTCCATTACTACTTTTGATGGCTCATTCTGTTTTTGGTGTTATTTTTCTTGGTTTGGTCATCACTTATATCGGTAAAATTTATACTGCACTAATCAGATTGATTTCCCAACAAAGTTAGGGAAGCAGCAAAATGAGTACACAAACTATGATCTCTCTCTGGTTTACCTGTAAATGAAGTGGTTGAGATCATTTGGCTAAACTGTTGGTGTGTTTATAACCCACATGACTATATATAATTGTTCATCATTCTTGCACCATAAGATTTAGATTTAGCCACATTGCCATGTTTGCAGTATTCAGCAATTACTTTAAGGACAGTGTTATCATAACTGATTAAAAAGATGGCCAAGACAACAACACAAACAAACAAAAAACAAAGAATTGATCAATTCTAGTTTAACCTTCAGAGGACCAGTGTGAAGGAGTTAATGGCATCTAGTGGTGTAGTTGCTGATTGCAAAGAACACCCAGAAACTAAGGTGGGCACAAAACATTTAGAAAAAATGCAAAATGCTCTCTAGAGCTGGTGTTTAGCTTGTCTGTTCTGGGCTACTGTAGAAACAGGGTGGTTCAACATGGTGGACACTATGGAAGAGGTCCCATGGCGTCATCCTAAGGTAACAAAAACATGACAATTCTTATTTTCAGGTGATTATAAACTAATGAAAAGATAGTTATAAATGTTCTATTCCACCCCTGCCATATTCTGTATTCACCAAGTTGTAAAATGTACATTTAACGCAACTGCTAAATTTCAGCTGATAGCAACTAAAGTATTATTAAAATGTATTGTTATGTTTAGGCATTCAGAGCACTTGATCAATCAGGTTTGTAGCTTTGTAGCTGACCAATTTTAGGAAAATAATTTCAATAATTGAGTATAGTTGAAAATGGATGAGTTGCATCTTATAAAGTGTATTAATAGTTTAAGGTTTTAAACATGTTTGTCTTTTTAATTTCCATCATTTATTAGCTAAAAGCTACAAACTAGAAAATCAGTCAAGTTTAGTAGCTTCAGCCTGGGCTCACCTGGTTGGTTTGTTTTATAAAGAAAACAAAAACAGGCACTCTTTATATTTTCTTGTACACTGATCACAAACATATCCAATAAGCTATTTGAGTGAGCTCATTTGGAAGTCAGTGCACTTTTCCCTGGTGAATACACCCCCTGCCCTTCCCCCTTGCGCTTTTATTTTTAATTAACCTCTCAAAGATACTCTGTTGTTGCTTCCTGTGTCTGTGCCAGCGAGGTTAATGATTTCACCAGTCCAGGGAGACGCTGTAGAGGACAGATCAATGCACCTCAATTCCCTGTGCCTCATGTTCAGTCTCACTTGCCGGACCACAGTGAAAAGGAGCAGGGGCCGATACTGATTGTGTAGCAGTGGACACCTTCCCTCTGACACGTGTGCAGCACTCTGCATGTCAACAAACAGACAAACGTGTATGTGGCTAATTTAAGACACGCACACACAAACATCCAAACATTAAATAGGCTCTGCATCTAAACACCAGCATAACCATGATGTATTATAAAACATATTCAGAATCTAAACTAAACTCAAACAACTACAATCCAGCAAAGACTATGGTTTTATTTGAGTATAATAATCTGAAAATAAAAATTGTTATGTTTATATTTGTTACCTTAGAATAAGTCCGCCATGTTGCACTAGCATGTTTCTACAGTAGCCCAGAACAAACAAACTAAACTCTGCAAACTAACCTCTAAATAGGGTCTTTTGCATTTTTCACGTTTCCTGGTTACTATAGGGCGAATGGAGGGGGTTGCAATCTACATTTACACAGCTAGATTCCACTAAATCCTACAAACTGGACCTTTAAACGTGCACAATGACAAATCTCAAAATGTAGGTCAGTGAAGAAATAAAAGATAAATTTGTTTGTTTATCTTCAAGAAGAGTTATAGGACTCAAAACATGACACATTCTACTAAAATCACTCTTTCACAACTAAACAATATTTAAAGTGATAGTCATCAAACTGAGGGAGCAATAGACCAAACTTTAAAGTGTTTCCATCCAGAGTCCCACATTCAGTATCTGTATCACATACATACTTAAACAGTAATTAAAAATACTAGTAAAAGGTTTGTCGCTATTTAAGAAAAGGTCAAAATCCTGAAGCAAATTCACATTGTTCTGTTGGAGATGTCCTTCCTCTTGTAATAATAGAGCAATAGTCATATGACATGCTACTGTAATGTTTTTGAAAATTAAATTCATTCATTTAATTGGTATTATTGTTAAAGGTCCAGTGTGTAGAATTTAGTTGCATTTAGTGGTCCAATCGCTGCATTGCAATCTCCTCACATCACCCTCACCTTCCTAATGTAAAGGAGAAACAACACTTTAAGGACCCTGTTTAGAGTCAGTATTTAGTTTGTCTGTTCTGGACTACTGTATAAATAAGGTGTTTCAACATGGCGGCCTCCATGAAAGGGGACCCTCTCCCACTGTAGATATAAAAGGATATTTTTTAAGTAACAAACATAAAAAGATTCTTATTTTCAGGTGATTATACATGCATCAAAACATACTTAGGAATATTATATTCCATGTTTGCCTTATTCTGAAAATACAGGCCCCAAATCTTACACACTGTACCTTTAACTACTCCGAAGTGATGTTGTAGCTTTAATTATCAGTATTTCAAGACAGCGAAGTAAAAATGTATTTTTTCTAAGTCACAGTTAATGCTATTGTTATCATATAAAAATTTCTCTTCCTGTGAATTTTGATTGATTTTGTTGATCAAGACTCAACTTGAATTCTACATAAATTTATCCAATCAGATGTGATTTTGAACAACTAGGTAACCCCACCTATCATATAAACCATATTTGACCATTAGGTCATTGTTTACATTTCCAAAACAATGAAGAACAACACGCTCTCTACAGCTCAGTGTTACGCTCAATTTTGATGGATTTGATTCAGTTTGCTCTGATAATTATATGCGGCTTACAAATACATCACAGAGCTTAAGATGTGTGTTTCACCTTTAAGTTATTCATCCAATAGCCACCTAACAACACATACTAAATACATTAATACGTAATTTTCTGTGTGCACAGTGTTCTGGACAATAGAAGTGATTTTCAGCATTTCATTAGTGTCTTCAACTTCTGCAAGCTCGACTGTTAAAAACTGAATTTGAATGTAGTTTATACAGACTGTGTATGTGGATGTAAACACACCACTTGTGCCACTAAGACAATCCAAACATTGGGTGTTTGTGAAAATCTGGGGAACAAAAAGGTACAATGAGTTCCAGTGTTACACCCAATGTGATAATCAGTTGTAAGCAAAAGTAGAAGCATGTTTACATTTGAAATAAACACCTCTTTAAATCCTCGGTAATCCTTTAATGAAGACAACAGAAAATAGCCTCTAATTAATTGTGAATCTGTCAATACTGAGTTCAAAAGCGTGAAGTTGCGTTTACTCATTTACACATTCAGTGAAAGATCATTGACTTTGTGTCAACGTGGATGTTTATGTTAAAATATTGATCCAAAGGTAATAATGACCAAACACAGCATTAAAAAGTCACATTGACATTGAGTTGAGCTGCTTTTTCTTGACTGCTTTAGTAAAATATGACAAGGTTCAAATCCATGAGGAGGAATAACACTTCACATCTTAATGTATTTTTCCACCGTTTAGTTTTTGGGGGAACAGTTTTTCATACATACCCCGAGTCTGCAGCTCCACGCGGGATCCAACATTGCGGGTTTTATTTTTTGTACTTGTTAGTCCTGTATTTTTCTTGGTCCTAGGTTCAGATATGAGCTGGTTGGCTAGGTCTAAGTGCATGGAGTCCACATGTTCACCCATGGTTTATGTTTAGCACTTCCTGCTACCTTCCTCTCCACATTTATATGCATGAATAAAACATGTGAATTAAAAGCATGAGAGAATTGAGAAATGTTATGCCTCAATATCTCCAAATAACCAAACACATATGGAAAGCAACAATTTCAAGTCCAGAAAACGCTGCATCTCAGCTGTATCTCCCTTTTGGACGCACATAACTAAATGCTATGAAACAGCATATGATAGAGCCGTTAAAGCACCAGAACTAACTTGGCCTGCTGACAAGAGGACGTTGGCTCCCTGTTGAGTTCATCTCAGCACGTCTCCAGGACTATCTGCGAAACACTTAGTCTTCCACTCACAATAACCCCATCCTTCTCTCGACTCCCTCCCTCCTTCTCTCTGCCTTGATATGTAACAGAACTCAGAGGGAAGATGGAGTAGACGTACATAATCAGAGACGGGCTTCCCCCCCCCATTGTGTCTCCATCAAACCAGGCAAGACCATCACCAATATCCCCAGCTCGTGAACGCCTTTGAAACATCAAAACTGACCGAACGCAGGGAGCCGGGACATTAAAGCCAGCACATTCACAGTGCTACAGGTATGCAGCATATTGGCCTGAGCTCTGAACCGACCCCACGCTGTGCTCCGTTCACATTTGGATGTCTCTATCTGTGGAAAATTCACCCCTTCCCCACCTCGACCTCCTATCCCCACTCCCCCGCCTCCCGCTAGTGCAGAGCTGGCAGCCAGGATGCATCAATCACTGCACGCCAGGGGGATGACATCATGGCACATTGGCAGGGCTATCTAAGCAGGGATAGGGAGTTTTTTGGAGGGCTAACAGAGATAAATAGAACTCCTCTTGGTTCCATCCTTCTCCGTGAGAACCTCGTCTTTATCAAGGCTCGAGGACGGCGAGCCTGACTCGTGTCCTCAGCTTTTGGCCACGCTCTCCTCTTTTCTTCCCCATATTTGGCCGCCTGTCATTCGTTTTCATCAGCCACAAACTTTGTTGTCCCACTTGCCCTGCACCTCGTGTTTGTGTCACGAGTCTGAATAAAGTTTAATGATGCGAGAGTGCAGCTGATTTCTGCTGTGTGTAACATGATCTCGGAAGACCCACCAAGATGATCAATAAATCCTCTGTCGAAATAGTCTTCAAATGTTACCCATCGTCAACACACACTTCCAATCTCATGCTTAACATTACAGTTCAGTTTCAAGCCTTTGATTTATTGAGGAAGAGTAATAATAGCAAATTTAGTGTTTGCTGCAGCAGAGGCTGTAGAGAAATGCATAAACAATTGCCAGTTCGTGTCACAGACCAGCTGGAATTATGTTGATGTCAAAGAGAACAGCCAGCAGTATTATCAGCTGCTTGGATGTGAGTGAAGACTTATTGCAATGAACATAAAGGCTGAAATCTGCAGAATTGTGAAACACGCTGTTGTGTAACATCAAGCTTTAGCGTCAACCTGAACTACACGATAAAAACACTGGCATGGGCATTTGCCAGTATGCCAGGTTACTGTTTTACTATATATTACCTTATTTTGTGTACTCTTTAGACTCTCTGTAGTTGAGCTTAGGAGCATGCATAATTTTAATCTAGCTAATCTAACATGATTATATAACACACCTCTTCTCCTGAGCACTCTTATAAGAGCATGACTGACAGAGGAGAAACTGACATGGGAGAGAAAATCTGGTTCTGCTTTCGCCCCTCGTCCCTCTTTTGGCCTGTGAGAGCCTATAAATCCCACATCCAGAGCTATGAGATTGACAGAGCTGAGCGCCGTTTGATGTTCAGATGTCTGAGAATGGCCTCTGCACATTCCAGGGGCCAAATGCAGTTTGGCTGTCATCAGCAGGCCTACTTTTGGACATCGGTGGCATGCATGTCAATTATCCATGCCTTTGAGAATTATGTGGCTAAGATAATGCTTATCTTTCCACCTTTTCACCTGCGCTGTAACGCTGTAAGGATGCACTATCAACATGGTGAAGATACCATACAGGATGCCTCAATCTTGCATTTAGTCACGCCACTTGTGGGGATGGCATTTATGAGATAAATCTGTAAGAAAAACAAAACTGTGCAGCCTCGCATTACAAGCATGATATGTTAAAAAAATTCTGAAATAAATGAGGCTAAAAATACACTGTGGGTTGTTAATGTTAATGCAAAAGCAGTGCATTTTGGCAAAACGCTTACATCGCAGAGGTTAAACAAAACATAGCAAGGAATTCTTTAATTAGGAAAAACAATCAGAAAAGATAAATCTTTACACAATAACCTTTAAGGGCAACATTACATTAAAACATATACAATTTAATGTTTGATAAAGGAACCAAAATGAATCTGCAACCATTGTACTAGAAGTCATGCTGCAACTATTTAAACAATCTGGGCTCTTAAAAGAATATTATGTTCTTATGTCCAGTAAAAAAGAGAGAAAAGACGTTATGTCCTCCAAAATGGGAACTTTAATTCTCTGCTCTCAACTTCTTGTCCAAGCTGGACAGCACTCAGGATAATAAATTACCCTCTCAAGTACACCGTTGAGGTTTTAAGCGGAGGGATGAGGCCAAGGGAAAAAGGAAAATTGTGTGACCCCGCGACCTACAAACTCTTAACCCCTGGCCTAAGTCCTGGGCGCCTCCCTGAGAGCTCTCAAAAAGGACTGAGTCAAACATCACATTTGGACTTTGTCTCTGTGACCTTTACACGCGCTGTCACTCCAGGTGCTCCGCTATTCCCCTTTATTTCAATGCACCTGGGGGAGGGAAGGAGGGAGAGAAAGGGGTGGGGGTGGGGGGTGAGATGGGAGCTACTGAGGATGGATAGTCTTGGTGATTAAAATTAAACACACCCCCCAGGAATTTCTTGCTGATTCTCATTATTTCTGCATTATTTTTTTCCTCCCTTCCTTCCTCTCACCTCTCCTCTGCATACACCAAAGATGGGAGAGGTAGTGAACGAGTGAGAGACATGTTGACAAGAGGGTGCTAAGTGGATTTGAGTTATGGGCAGTTGGGCGATGTGTTTGTTTAACCATCTGGTAGCAACTCCCTCTGTTTTGTGATGGAGTGCCTGCAGAGGGAAGGAGTCCAGTCCCAATATGGATGCAGATATACAGACGCACTGTTGATTTGACAGGGTCAAGGTAAAGGAAAGCAGGAGGACTGAGTGATGCACTTCTGATGTGTTCATTTCCCAAATATTGCATGATAATTAGTTAAAAATGATCTTAACCATTATTTTGATGACATTAAAAAGAAATTAATTCTTCAGTATGCCTTCAAATTAAAGTTGTTCTGCATTAATTCAAAGTATAATTCAACAACAGGACTTTGTTTACATTTTGTGCTTTGTGCCAGAGTGTTTTCTCCATAATTCCTCAAATGTTTGACATATTGTTTTTGGAGAAAAGTATTAATTAAAGGTTACATTTAAATGAAAATATAAGACTAACACATCAACAGAATGAGATCACCAGAGTTCTTCCGGAAAGATGTCAACACAAAGCCCCCCTTTGATCAAAGAGGCATATATATATACAGAGAGAGAGATAAATGCACACGCACTCAAATACACTGTTATCTGTACATACACCCACCAGCAGGCTTTTGTCTCTAACACTGTGTCAAATAACATGCCAGTTCCCAGTTATCATTTTCTGTAGTTTCTCCTCATTGAATCTGGTGTGTAGTGAGGACTTTGTGCAGTTGGACCTCTCCTCGTGTGCAAGGCATTGTTCATCTTCACCAATTACACGTGAGGTGGCAGTAACCAAATTAGGCGCCTCTTATTGAAACGGTGACATGGAGTTCTGAAGTAATTACACCGGCTTTTAATAACGCGCCCAGCAAATTCGCTTTTTAATCTCAGCATCCTGAATTATTAAGCAGCTGTTTCCCCCTTCTCCTCTCAGAGGCCGACTGCCCAGTGCTAGTAGACAGGCATGAGATGTTTTCTGACATAAGCCTCACCCAAGAATGTTAAAAACGCAATGAATTGAAATCTTCCAATACATGAAGACCCATCCTTAAAATGTAAGGCTCCTATGCACAAATGCAATTTCATACAACTGCACTTCCACATAATATAAATTTGAGTGGCGGCTATCAGTTTTATCAGTGTGAGTACATTTTGGATAATTGCTGATAGGACATAATTGAACAGAAATTTCTCCTTTGCTTTTATTGCAAAAAAAGAAAAACAATTGACACCAATTGATAATGGTGTTTGTTGCAACAAAACACAATAATAGTATACGAGACTGACATGTTTGAAACATGTCCTAAACTAAAGTCACATCTTTCATCAACTGTGTTGAAGTCAAATACGACCTTCTCAAGTAAGAAATGTTAAGAGATGTGTTCAAAGATATATACTATAAAATACTGATTACAGCATCTAATTGGCTGAGTTTAACATGTTTTACAAGTGATCCAGCTAGCTAACCTTTATGGTGTGACTTTATGTGAGTCAAGATGCCTAACTCGTGGGAATACTGGTGCCGTAGGTTTTTACAGAGGATGATAATGTATGCACTATGGCATCAATGTTTTTGACACAAAGGTAGGCTACTTGGCCAAGTTATTTGTTTTTGAGAAGGCTGACAGACATAACAGACTTTAATCTTATTTGTACCAGGTATGCAAGAAAGTTGCTGGTGTATAATTTGTAGTACATTAATAGACCTGCATTTGTCTGTGCTGTTTCTAACTACTCAGACCTACAACAGAATAGAACTGGATACTGAGGTCTTTTGTGGTCCATTGTGCAAGCATTAAGGTATAGGTAACTTTAACTTGGTCAGCTACATAAGGAAACTAGCATGAGTATATTTGTGCTTGAAAATAGATCTACTGTGCTACTCCTTTATCATTGGTCTTCATTGTGGTCCTTTGGTTTTGCTCACTGAAGTTTTTCTCAGTAGGAAGTCCAGGACTCACTTCATTACTCGGTTTAAATAATGTTTTTTAGCATGTTTCTCTGCTACGCTTCAATCAGAGTGATGTCATAGACAGTAGAAGACCTATGAACACCAGCCAATTTAATGTACTTTGTTCCAAAGGAAAATAAAAACAGGCCAGTGAACAGAACCTTAGAAATTCATCCCCTTTCACTTTCCAGCAACACTACAGTGACACAAAAGCTAATAAAACTGTATCATGTCTACAGAGAGAGCAGCGGCAAGTTAGTTAGTGTTGGCAATCACAGATCATCGACCCTCAGTAAAGTCCAAGAGTTTGGATCGATGAAAGTCATTCTCTAACGGGGGCAGATGGAAGTTGAAAATCCTGATTTCTGTTTTAGCACCTCATTCTGTTTTTCACCTCCTCCATCTTGGAGAAATGTCAGGAGAACAATAAATGTATAAAAGGTCAGCGGCGTACTAACAGACCCTTCCAAGCTTTCATTACATTTGCTGTTGGCTATAGCAGAGGCGCTTGGGCAACGGTGCTGACATTTGGTTTGTTTTTACACCATGTTGAGTCTCACACAGTTGTAGCTCCTAATAATGTCAGAGGGAAAGATCTCGGGGCAGCTTGGTTCTGTTTATTGCTACTGTGCAGGGACAGAAATAGCGTTATGACTCATATCACAAGACTACCATTGACAACACAATCGATACATAAGGTAATGCTTTTAAAGTCTGAGAGAATGTCTTTTTTTGGCTTTCATTTTCTTTTCACGCGCATGATGATTGGTGCACTGATGAAATATGTAGTGTTTCTGTGTACCTACATATAAAGTGGCATTCATGCTCCCAGACTTGGCAGTTTTATTCAGAGATATATGTATTCAGCATTCCAGGCTTCTGGTGGTCTGATTTTCTTTGTTCTGTAAAGTGTAGAGACAGAAGGTGCTGAGAAGTTGGTGCTGCACAACATCAGTGACAAAATCGATTGGGAATTTGGACACTTTTGTAGCAGGAAACACATTTAAAAATCAGATGCATACCTACACATGAAAACATCCATGTGGTGAACAGAGAAAAAAGGTCTGTAATTTATCACTCCTACTATGACCATATGAAGACATCAATCCCACCGAGGCTGAGCTCCACACTCGATCAGCAGTTATGTGATGTTCAAAAAGAAAGAAAGAAAGACAGCTAAGAACCATAATGACAGATTAGATGATGTACATGTCCATCCTTTTGAGCTCGTCACACTCCATAAATTAAGCTAAAGTTATGTTTTCACATGCAATCCCTCCGCTTACCCATTGTTTTTCTTTGGTCTATTTCCACAGCACCCTGAAAGGAGAAGAAGAAATCAGGCACAAAGAATTTCCCACTTGAACACATGTAATTCAGATCTAAGACGATCTTTGTGCCTTGCTTTACCAGCTGATCAAGTGACAGCATCAAACCACAGCACAGGTTAATAAAGTTTGGGCTGTAGCGTGTAAATTGTCAATTCGCCTTGGCTGGGCGCTCAGGGGGTGCGGGGAGGGAAAAAAACACAGTCGGGTGACTCAATTGACACTCCTTCCAGGTCAGAGGTTAATGAATGATTATTTCTCTCTCCCAGCAGGCGTTGCCCACTCTCCCGTGGCCAGGAGGGTGAAAGAAACTCAATTTAGGCAAAATAAATCCCAAGGAGATAATTTGCTGTGATTTAATCAGCACTGAACTGATTGCTGTAGACAAGGAAAACATAACCAAGAGGAATTGGTTTATTGATCCTTTTTAAAAAAGCACAATGACTTGCAGAGGAATCAGTGGGTGTTAATCCATAGAAAGTGGTTTAATGGCCAGTGATTACTGCGCATTATTGGCGAAGGTCCAGCCTTTGTAACTGTATTCACAAGATGCACGGTGTGGAAAATGGAGGATTAACAGCACTGAGCTACTATTTAAGTTAAAAGCAGGGATCCAAACAATTATTCAGAGATTTGAAAATGAAATAAAATTGAAAATAAAAAGCATTTGAATGTGGTTTCCTTTTTAGCCGAGTGATGCAACATCTTTGAAACACATTATTGTGTGAAACTGTCTGTCTGTGTGACCTGAACTCAAATCACTCCTCCTGACTCCTGACCCAGAACTCCGCTCACGGAAAACTGCCAAAGCAAAATGAGAAGAGAGACAGAGTTCAGGATAGATTTGATTTCACTCCAGGGCCAGGTGTGGGCTTTGTACTTGCCACGAACCGTACCGGAGCTCCGGCCTTCCCATCCAGTGCTGTATTATTTATACCCACCTTTGGAGGCTGCGTGACACGTAATTGCTAACGCCTAAATCAGAAGTGCATAGGAAAGGATGTCCACCATACCACTTTCTGCACAACCTGAAGCCTAAATGGCAACAGTATCTTTGTTATAGACAAAACAGGATGTGGAACATTTGTTTGACCTTTATTGATGATAAAATTAATGAGATTGCACAAAAAGCCCCAATCTGTAAGCCAAGTTTGGACAGCACACACTAACACATTTGTAAATACTGAACGCATTTGCAAAAATCTGTTTTTACATTCACACAGTTTGAAATCTGCTTTCATAACTTTGTCCAGCTGTTTTGGCAGATTCTTAGCACTTGAGAACACGAGAGCCACATGCTAACCAAACTCATTTCACAGTGATATCTGTGGACACATGACCATGCTTGGAAGTTGTAGCCTGCTGTTATGTAGGTCTGACAGGTTGATACTTCACACAAATCCACTGTTTTTCACTGCTCTCATATGAAGAATACAAACTGCCAAAACTGACAACAGGCTGCTTTGAAGAAGGAAAAGAGTCCTGCTGTTCACTGAAATGTGGTGACAAATTAATCTTCTGCTTGAAAATGTTTGAAAACGTTTGTTCTGCTCTGAAAATCAGCTCCTGTATTCTCTCAAATATTACAGACTCATACACACACATTTCTTCCATGTATATATATCCATTGAGGGTTAGGGTTATTTGTTTGTGAGTTTGTTTGAAACTACCATTGGCCCAGATGGTTGAGATTTATTTTATATTGGGTCAAGTACAGTAAGGGATTAATTACAGAAAGGCAAAGCAAATTGACTTCTAAACATGTCTGTGTAGCTGTCAACATTCCTGGCACTTGGTTGCCTGATGTGGTAAATTCTCCTCACCTGGCACTGGAGTGGGCAAAAAGTATTTACAAAAACTGAATGGGACATTTCTTTGAGTATTTCTTGGAGACACACTCTGTGTCTTACAGCAGAGATTTCAGCTGGACTTGGACTTGACTTGCTCTACTTGGATTTTCTTCTCCTCAGTGTCTTCAGTATTTGACATTGACTTACTACTGTAGTCCCAAATGAATCAATGAATATTTACTGTGAATGGTTGTAGATACATAATAACATGTACTAGTAATAGTATGGTAAAAGTACAAAAAGCAAGATGTGTACTCATACATGATGTCAAGTATATCACTGTAAATGTTGTGCATCTGCTTACTAAATCACTGATTAGCTCAGTAGATTTCGGAGCAAACGTGACCACATTTATGTCCACCCACTCCAAATTTTCTGCAGCGGCACAAACATTTGTCTGAACTGACGCATGGGGACTCCATTTCTCACACTGGCGGTAGACAGTTGTCCTTTGGGTTAATGGCTCACTGAAGACCTGAATCAGACCCAGATGAAAGCAACCTAAAGGACCCTCATTTTTCCCCATTAATCATCCTTGTTTTCTTTAAGGTGATCTTTTCACCCTGTTTTTAAGTACCTGTCTGTTTTCTGGAAAGGAGCTCGTCCAGGGTCCAAGGGGCCAACTGGAGGCCTGTCCGATCCCAGTCCCCTCCTCCCAAGCAGTCCCAGGAGCTCCGAATCAGGCCCCCAGGTTTAATGGCTTTTGTAATGGCAAATTATAAGCCGCTACAAGGGTAAGATTAATTGAAGGGTGGTCTCAGGCCGTTGCTTGGCTCGGGCTACAGCGTAACTTGAGACGTTAGCGTTGCACTAAAAAATGTGGGCGTCTGTCTTGTCGACCAAAGGCTTCATGAACTCTAGTGACATGACGTTTTACCGGGGCCTATATTTTGGTTGCCCGGAGGGGCCATCTGACTTTAAAGAAATCATTATCATTTGTAAAATTAACCAATTGTTTTGTCAGATTTTTCAGCACCACCATCATTTCTGTGCTAATAGATTGGCTATGAGTCAGCGACCACTTACTTCACTCCCAGGATATGCGGTTACAATGCTCAGTATTATAATTCGGCCCCGGAAAGCACAAAACTAAAGATCCAAATCATCTCTGTTACAGAAAGAGTAGTGATTTAGATTGCAATATATGGGGGAGTAAAAGGAAAAGCAACTACAGGCTCAATTTGTCAAAATAACCGCAACGGGTCCCAAGACTGTTCTCATTAGTCTCAACGGGATATGAAACACAGCTCGTGCTTTGAGTAAAGCAACAAAGAGACCAAGGCTGGGGCATTTAAGTAGATAATGATTCCCAACACTACATTCACAGCGATCCAGGATTTTCCTTCTTTTTTTTTCATCTTATATGTTTTACTTGGACAAAGTTTCTGTAAGGTCCATAAGACCACAAGTTAATGAGTTTATTATCTTTAATAAAGCACTAATCAGGAAATAAAATGTCATGGTAATTACAGTTGTAATTTAATAATAATACTGGAAACCACAACACTGTCACGTGTTTGATGGTACAAAATGGACTTTACTCCACAAAAGCTACAAAATAGAGTGATGCACTCTCCTAAGAGTGATTTTAGCAGGATTACAGGCCTGCCAGAACACCCAGACACAGATCTGTGTCTCTTAACTTTTTTTTTATTGTCTAGAGGGTTTTTAAAGCATCTTACACAGTCAATATACTTGTCATTTCACTGGATGTGATCTACTTTAAATTTGGCTATCAGATTTTGACCCACTTTGTGATACTTTGCATTTAAGCAAGAAGTTCTAGTGTGTTTATTTGCGTATGTTATGTGCTGTTCATGGCCATCTGTTTTCTAATTATCTTATGTGCAAGTAGTTTTTCAGATTTGAGGATGAAAATGTGTATTTGTTCATATTTAATCTTCATGGTATCACATGGTAACTGAAGCTAATGAATTGCCTCAAGCTGAACATAAAAGAAAAACCCTGCTGCACAATTGCCACTAAAACAGTGTGAGCTTCACCTTTTCACACCTTTGCACCAAACTCGCCTCAGTCAAAGTGAGAGGGTGAGCAGAACAAAATGGACCAACAGCTCAAACGTGTCGACACTTATCCGCTCAAATCTGTCCACGTGGATCGAATTTTCATTTTGTTCTTTGATAAAAACGACAGTGGAGCCTTGGCAGTGCCTCCGAACAGCATTTGACCTCTTCCAAGAATGCAATGGAACAGGAGGAAGAAAAAAAAGAGAGAAATGCAAACGAAATGGGAGGCCCAAGCGCCCCGCTCATATCTCATCTCTATTAACGGGTTTACGGGTGACCCCAGGGATCCTCGTAAAAGTTTACGTGGAGGTTTCAGTTAGAGTTCCCTTTAAAAGAATGAAAGAAATTGGTTAGTTTATGGTTAGCCTTCAGAATTTTATGGCATGTTTTACTTAAGTTCCCATTTTTACAGATCCTGGTTCCAATTAGCGGAGTAGCAGTGCAGAAGGCTAAACTGAGCTCCTCTCTATTCTCAGGGTAAAACAACAACAAAAAATATGAAGGGGCACTTAATTGACTGTTGATCTCCGAGGACACATTCAGGTCAAGTGCAGAGGCGTGGAGATGGGGTTTGAGGATCAATGTTACTGAAGAGCTGTTGCCACTTCAGCAACAATGTTGAACTAAAAGTGTAGAGGAAATGTAGGGCCGGAGAAAACTGATCTCTTTAAATGAGAGCTCCGCTGCAACCCACAGCCACCCTTAAAGTGAAAGTTGGCAGAGTTCATCGAACAAAACATTAATGCAGACATTGTTCAACCTTACATTGCAAATAAATTCAGATTTTTCAAAGTATTACACGTGGAATGAAATTTTGTGCAGCTCTCTGCAATTTTTAAGATGTTTTTGTTGGGGTAAGGCTGGATAATTAATCTGTCTTTCCTGTCATAAAATGGCATTTTCTTCTGTTTAGATGAAACATTTCTTCTTTCTTGTTTGGTTGTTTACATATTTAAGTTGCACATTATTGTACTTGTATTGTACCATCCATCCATCCGTCCATCCATCCAGCTCACATCAGGTGAGAGGCACGGAATACCCATGGTACATAAAGGCTGTCAGTCTCTCAGTGCTATCACATGTAAACAGACAACAGATTGTAGAAGGAAACAGAGCATCCATTGGCGCATTCCTGGACCTTCATGCTCTCAAGAGGAAGTGCTAACTATGGAGCGACTGAACGGCCATTCTAGTACCTCGACAAAAAAACATGTAAATACTGTCAAATTTTGCTTTTTTGGTTTGAATGTAGAGTCCCATTCTGTTTCAGACACTGGCATCACAAGGTTTTCCACATTCAATTTGACTATTCACGAAGACGCGTTTTCCATGGTCGCTGCTACACCAGCCAAGCTTTTTATTGTGGCATTGCTAGTGGTAGTTTACAATAATAATACGAGGGCAGGAACTATAGGTCCTTTATTTCATAAAAAGTAGTTCAAAGCTGATTTACATTTCTAGATAGTGACTGTTGATTTTGCCAGATGAAAGGATACAGCGTGCTGGCAGATATTTATCAGCTGTAGCCACCTCCAGCTCCAGACAATTATAAGCAAGCACAGAGCACCAACCCTAACCCCTAACCCTTACCCTAACACATTTTTTAATTTATTTTTTGGTTGTGTAACATTACCATTTGAGTTTGGCCAGACCGAGAATGTGTCCCTTTGACCATTTAGAAGAGTGTTCAACCAAGGCTAAGCTGTTTTATAATCCCATTATAACATACACATGTAAGTCATTTTGGTTATAACATAACCAATAAGCAAAACATGCATAATGACCTGCACTGCACAGTGGTTCTAAAGTGATTTGAGGAGTGAGCTGTTCTAGGAGGATCCTCCAGAAAATACTTTTTGGGGAGGAAGTTAAACAGCAAAAACAAATATGAAATTGCAAATATGTTTTCTTTCCTCCAGTGTGAGGGGACTGGTACAGATTCACTGCAACTAACATGTTAATTTAAATGTTTAGTATATTACTTGACTTCATTCTCTGTTGCTCTCTGTTCATGACCTGGTAGATCAAGTATCACTGAAATGCTGCATGCTGCATGCTGCATGCTAGAGACTTTTTATCTGCTTATTGCAATATTGTCTTTTTAAAGTCTTAAGAAATAAGAAAGTGTTAAAAGTTAAATAAAGTTGATGAAAATGAAGCCTCCTATGATTATTCATCTATTTTTCCCTGTTGAAAACCATCAATGTTATTGTTAGCATGGTTGTTAGCTATTCCCTGGCAATTTCATGGTGCCTTGGGTTGAATCTGTTGACCAATCAGAGTCTGTGTGCATGTGTATGTGGCAGGGCTGATCTCAAACACATTGCGTAATGCAGTAACATGAAAATTATGTGTAGATTCTCCAATGAAAAATCATTTGTTTTATTATATTTGGAATATATGTGCTTTATATTGTTTATTTTAATTTACTGAATTTTTAACATTTTTTGTAGGGGGCGCAAAACCTCAATTGGATGTGCAATGCCATCCAATATCCCCTCATGCCACCAGCACCGAGTGTAGCCAGGTGGCTTATTAGGTTGGAAAAAATCAATGTTTCTAGCTGACCCTGTAAAATGGTCTTAACATGTCTGAAAAATCAGGTCCTAAGAAATGATTTACTTACTCTGAACTTGTTATAATGAGGTGTGATATCTCATTTTGTAGGGCATCCATTTTTTAAAAAAAACATCTTGAACGTTCCAAGTTTTCCAGCACCAATAAAGAACTAGTCCTCAAACTCCTGCAATAACTTTAAAAACATGAAGAAGTTAAACAACTGATTCATACAGGACCTTTCCAATGAACTAACCATATCAGTCAGCCAGCATGCTAAGGAAATGGGGTATGTTGAGGGTGTTTATGGGCGAAGAAAGAAAAACAGCACTGAGAAGAGTGAGACATCCAGACGAATGATGGGACATGACACACAACAATAAGTCACTAATCCAGAGGAGGGCGTTCGAGGTAATGTGCCTCCAGGCAGGCGGTCACTTGGCGATCTAGCATCCCCTCCAAACCATCGACATGCCACTGCCGTCATCACCGCCGCCGCCACAGCGTGTTTACAACTGCACACACAAACTGTCACACAGCGGTGCGAGTCGCATAAAAAGGCTGTTTAACAGGTCGAACGCACACACACACACCCACACCCACACACACACACACACACACACACACACACACTCTTCCCCTCTCTTTGTAGATCCTCTTCTCCCTGACCTTGTCTGAAACATATTTCCTTTCTGTGATTCACAATCCCTCCTTGTATCTACTCCTTGATGTTTTGGCTAACTGTTTTTCATTTCCTTTCTCCTTTTTCCACTTTCCATGAAAGCAGCATTTTCTGCCTCAAATCTCTTTCAGTCTCACTCCAGAAAATCTTATCTCCTCCACTTGTCCCGTGTATATGTTATCGTTAAGACTGTACATAGGAATTATCATGTAGGAAATGAGCTGAATAAGTAAACTAAGCTAATTTATAGTTGATGTCCTTGCAAAATCAGTCAACGCTTGTGGTTTGAAATAATAAGATCAACAAAAAGCAGGAGCTCAGGTTTAAAGGCAGCTATTTGGTTACTTTTTGGAGTCTCCTTCCATGCCTAATATTCCTGTGAAATGCAGTTTAAGTATGTGAAAAGCCAGAAATAGGGAACAAAAGTCCACAGAACGAAAAATCGAGATGATTTAGTTACTTTCTCCCCTGGCAGGGAACTGATGTGAAAGCACACCAAGGGAAACATAACTTTAGAGGAAACAAATTTAGCACAAAAACCTTTACTGTTTTCTTTTGTTGATATTTTCCTCAGTATTGCTCTTTTCTACACGTACCAGCCCCTCTGGCTTTCACTTACAATCTCTCTCTCTCTTGAACACACACACACACACACACACACACACACACACACACACACACACACACACACGCACACGCACACATCTGTAGAAATACATACACATATAGGTTATATATTTTACAAAAGAGTCTGACAGTGACATTGGCCACTTGAACAAACAGTGCCGGGGGATTAGATCAGTCCTTGTTACTGAAATGACAGATGAGGCAGGGTGACGTATTTTCCTTTGATTCACAGGAAATCCTCCATCTGATCAAACACATACAAAGTCTTTGAGTAGTAATGAGTCTTCATGATGTGCAGCAATTTTGTCTTCACCAATCAAAATTTGGAGGAAATGGCCAAAAAATGATTAATTTTGTCAAATTCCCAAAACGGGGAAGTCATGTAAATGATACATGTAAGTGTTGATACCGTGCTCAATGGGGATTAATCTCATCTTGTGTTTGTAGTTAACAACAATGGAGGTTATTATAGGACAAAACAACAATGAACAACGCTGTTTTTTAGGATATTAATGCACAGAAAAACACACACACACAAAGACAAATGCAGTAAATACAAGAAAACACAAATTAAAGCCCAAAACAATTATTTGTAAATATGTGCGTGACTATGAAGCCATAGAAGTGCACATAGATACACATATAAATGCAAACACAAATGCATACACACACAAAAACACACGCACACACACACATCCTGCAGATCTCCTGTGTGCCTCTGTGCCATGCTTTAGGAAGGAACTATACCCATAACACAGTGGTTGTTTCCTGCCTACAGGAGCTTTAATAGGCGGCAGGGTAGCTGACTCACCAGGCAGTTTGCGGATGTCTTCCCTCAAATGTGACACTTACAATAGGCACTTAGTCTGTTTGAAGGTTAAGAGGCAGATCTCACTATATTTACTTTAGATTCTGTATGAACTGGGAACATACAATCGCATTGTGCTTTTATTGCTCACATATATTCTCTAGAAACTGCATTTAATTTCGTGAGTAGATGAAACTGCAGCTCAAGCAATTAAGATTAAACTGGAAACAGTAGTAAAAGCAAAACCATGCACCAGATAATTTGGAATTCAAGATACAGGATACAGGAGTAGTAATTGCATTGTACAACAACATATTTGTATTATTTCACAGATACTTGCAAACTCTTGTGTTCCACGTCTATGATCACCTGTCAGTCTACTGGGATGGGCAGCACTTCGGCATCATTTTATTGGGATTTTTATGTCCTCTCTTTGTCTGCTCGGACATAAAGGCTCTCTTAGCTAACACAAACCAGATCATTCTTCTTTGAAATGCACCACTTTCCTTGCCCATCAAAATGTCTCTAGAACACAAAATTTAAAAACCTCCATGAAAAAAAAAAATATGCTACATCAGTTACTGAGAAAAAGTTTCAAATTTTTGTTTACCAATATTTTACATGTTATTTCAAATTGCTTGAATTTTAAAAAAAGTGCCTCTGTTTTTGGCTTGCAGCTGACATGGCTCAGCCTGGTCTCTGGGTTTGAGGCGATGCCTGTAGCCTTGTCTACCCCAACCCAGATGGGAGGCAACAGCTCTGGCTCAGCCATCGTCCTGCAGTCAGAGTCCAAGTGCTGCCTGGCCTCGGCAGTTATCACCAAATCCAAACTGGAACCCAGAGAGAAATGCAATTCGGGCCGGATGGCCAGACACAGAGGAGGGCTGGCTGCAAGTCCCGTGTATTTGTTCCTCTCTCCAAAAAGCCTGTTGACTCAAACCTCATTCGCACTGCAGCAGTCACCTGGAGACATTCAGGGATTTGCAAATAAATTATTTATGATTGTCGTTGGTTTATTTCATGTGTGAATCTGTCATGTCTGGAATTTCTAAAGTAAAAAATACACTCTAACTCCCATGTTTAAGTAATAACAGACATCCTGTCTATATACTGAGTTTGTAATCTCAGCTGTAGTTCTTCTTCCGATGACGTCATCTTGTAATGAAAAATAAATACAGTTGTAGAATCAAAATTCTAAAAGTTCAAATTGTGTCAAATTGTGGAGAATAGTGTGTTGCAGACATCTTTGCAGTAAATTCATACCAACTGAACTTCTTGAAATGCAATTAATGAAGTTAATCTTGGTTAGTTAGTCTTAGTTAAACTGTATTTGTATCCAAAAATATTGCATGGCATTTAAGATTAAATGATCGTCTTAAGTTTTTGGCAGCTCAATGTTACCAAGATCTCACAGTAGATTATCTTATCTGAGCCTGGCTTTACGCACTGCCAAGAGTGAATTGAAACTCCTGTTTCAAACAGATCTGTTTCTACATGCTTCCAGTCTCTGTTCTATACTTACAGTAACAGATGTTTTGGGCCTGAATTTTGGACTTTTGGACTTTATATGTTGAGAACACGTCTGCGGAACATGTTTTCTTTTCTCAGGTCTGTCTTATTCAATGACTATTTCCCATGAAAGACTAAAGCATGTTCACACTGTGAAGTCAAAGCCTGGCTACAAGGTGATTCAAAAAGTCTGTCTTCATATTATGTGAGAAGTTACAGTTTCACACATACACAAACAACTACACATAGAGTGTAGGCATACATATAAGAATGCTAATGTAAATACAACTTGTTCTGCTTTTTACTTTGGTACAGTATCAAAAGAAAAAAAAAAAAAAAGAAGTGTAAAGGCCAAATGAGACAATTTGAGTCACTTCAGCTTCTGTTTTTGTTGGATAATATTACCAGTAAGTACACTGTGGTTTTTCTGGACATAGAAAACATAAAAAGCAAAAAAGGCAAGCCAAATGCTGGTGGAAGCACAAGTGAGGGGAAGAAGGTGGAAGTGGAGAGCAGTGCTCATGGCTGAGAGATTAAAGAAAAGGGGAAACAGTCACAGTAAGAGGAGGATGACAAGAGACACATAAATAGACAGAGGTCAAGAGATAGCAAGCAAAAGAGAAAATATAGTGGGAAAAAAAAAGAGGAAAAAAAATAGAGAGGAGAGAAGCGAGGCCTGGCTTTATTATATCCTAATATGCCTTCCACACTCAGCCAGCGAGCAGAAGAGTGCCGAGACATAATTATATCCCCTCCCCGGGCCGTCTCCCAGTATTAGCGTCTCCTCTAGTTCACTGGCTGCGACAGAGACAAATGAGAGAGTTTTTCCAGCAGATCATTCTCATCCGTTACTGCCAGTTCCATGTGATAGATCGTCAGAGCTAAAGCGGGGCAATAGATCACGGCGTAAAAGAGACTCGCTAGCGTACCCCAGCGGAGCGCAGCTTTACAGATCATTGCCCACCTAATGCACATGTGGGTTAAGAGTCAAATCCCGTTAGTTGTAGTGGCCCCCCTCCTCCCAACCTTCCTCTGCTCCCCATCTCCCATCATCTCTCACATCCTCCTCTCCCGATTAAATTGGAATAAATGGGTTCAATTGTCTCATTGACCCCACAGTGTTACAGTGTCATAGGTTCTACTGCTGCTGCGGTGTTTGGTGTGAATGTGCTGCTTAAAACAATTACCAGGATGCTTGTCATTCAAGTCCTATGAACTAGGGTTTGACAGATTTATAAGGCCGCTGAAGGTAATGTTGTGTACAATAAGCAATGTTTACCCAAACATCCTATTGTTGTCAGTGTGGAAAAGATTTAAAACACAGGTAGGGCTGGACTCTCACAGCCAATTCCATTTTGGATCTGGTAAGATCCAAAAGTTGTTAAAACATAGAGATTCATTAAGATATAATGAGTCTCTTATCAAATACTTTTACACCTGTGGCTAATTCTGTAAGTTTACCAAAGAAAATATTCAACTCCTGGCTTGGCTGTTGCCGGGGGTAACATGCTTTCTATGGCTGGATTAACCTACTCGAGGTCTCAAGGGGGAAAAATTAGCAAATGGGCAGCCGTTAACTCACCATTCCTTGCACCCTCTGTGCATTGTCCGATTTGATTTAAGATTATGCAGCATTAAAGCACAAAACTAAAATAATGTATGTCTCCGTACTAGATTTAGACACAAGGACCCTCATATAGATAGAGCCTAGGGATTATGAAATAAACCAGGAGTCACCTTAAGGCTTTGATAATGTTCACTGATATTGTGCATTAAAGATGCATATATTTTCAGTTATTTTAGCTAAAACTAATTGACACACAGTGAGGATGAATCTCTCAGGGGACTTTGCTGGATTTGCCTTTACTACTATGCTCAGGCAAATATTTGTTTTTTTAGAGACAGAAACATTCACACTGCTTTGACAGGAATTCATGTGAACAATCTGCATATAAACAGAAAGAGCAGGTTGTTGTAATATCTTGTACACTTATAGAGTACAGGCTAATGTAATGACTCTGAACTTGTGAAAAGAGCGCACACACATGATCCAGGGAGAAAGACAGACAGGTTTATTTTCATTATACAAGATCCATGAGTGCCTGTCTGGCTGTCTTGTGCAAGTAAACTATTATTAACACCAATGTTGACAATGTTAATCCGTTCTCAAAGGCTGAGTACAGTAGGCAGTATCAGATGACATGCTCATTGTGCACATAATGGCTGTTCAGAGTATGAATGATTGTAGCTGAATCTCATTTATCATGAGACAAATGTAGGTGTAAGTGTTACTGTTCTACTGTTAGCCTACCTATTTCTGTAACATTACATCAAGACAGACATTTAAACTGTAATCAGACTACTGCAGATTCTAAACATACAGTATGTAACATTCTGCCACAAGTGGATCTCTCACATCAAAAGAATAGTTTGATGATGAAGCAGCGTTTCATCATAGTTCGTGGATGGGATAATATTAAAGTTTTATTCATATTAAGACTTCCTTATCTCACTCTCTGATGCTGCGTTTACCCAGAATTTATAGCAACTGGAAGCAAGGAAGGAAATACCATGAAGTGCTCTGTTACTGGAATAAAATTATAGGTATCTCTGGGTTTGAACATTGAAATATATAATCTAGCGTTTTAAGACATTTTAATGCACAAATATTACATATTATATCTTTTTAAAAATAGCGCTTTATTCTGTGTCTATGAAATACAAGTTGTTTTTGTGGCAATATGAAACAAAGCATCATCCTGAGAACATTGCAGGAAGAATGTGCTAAAAAAAAATAATGTCATTAAATAGTAACAAAATCTTTCAATGAGGATTAAGTGCTTCTTTGACTGAATTATTAAGATAAATGAAAAAAAGTAATCAGACTACATTACAGAGTATTCCAGGAAACTATGGTCCTTAATTTGTATTGTATGAATCTGAGTATTTTATAGACGTTTATTTGTACTTATCATGACGATAAATCCAACGAAGGAATGAGGCCTCATCGCTGCAGTACAGTTAAGTGTTTAGCTCGTGTCTCAATCATGCTTAGTGAATAGACGTCCCTAAATAGCATAATGCTTCTTTATATGCTGCTAGTAACACGGCGAATTAGCGCTGCTGCACAACATTACAGATTTCAATTAATTCTGATCAGCACAGATGTTGCATCACTCTCACACGAGGCAAGCTCATTTTTATGTAAATTGAAGCTGTTAGACCAAGAGAAGGATACTTGGAAACTGTGAAATGGACAAAATGATGCTCATGGAGGTTTTCAGGTAATTTATAATATTTTTGCCTACATTGTGTGTTCTGAAAATTAAATGTATGTTATTTATGGTTTGGTAAACTGGAGCTTTTGGTCATAAACGGGGTTACAGTTCAGTGTTTTATCCTCGCTGTGTGGAGCACTTTAGAGCCGTCCTTTTCCATACAAAATACAAATAAGACAAGTGATGCTGTAATCCAAGGCTGGGATGACTTTAAAATGAGAAACAAGACAGGGATGTTGTCATTCAGTTCCTAACAGAAGCCTTGACAGGAACCCTGAGAGCTCTCAAGGGTCAAAGTGTGCGTGACCCCCTTCACCCAAACAGGATACGCTTAAAGAAGGATGAGGACTTCTGTAAAACTGGCCCGCTTTTTCTGTAAAATGTGTCAAAGGACTCATTTTTCTTTTCTTTCTTTTTATGGAGGTGTGGGAACAAAGGCCGTGGTGATGACAGCAAATGTGGCATCGGTTGTTTCAATGAAGTCACACCATTGTTCACATTGATAAATCGTTGAGATGGTTGTGACCTCTTCGGACGAGGCTTCCTTTTTTGACTTTGATGTATGAAAGTGTGAAAAACAGGAGGGAGACATTTCACTGTTATAGTCTGACAGCTTCTGTGTCTGATACTGGAAACAAAAAAATGAATCCCCAGAGATGGAAAATTCTTGAAAAATACAACTGGTGAATTGATGCATATGATATGAATGGTCTGTTAACACTCATTGGTATTATATGCCTCACTAAGTATAAAAATAAAAACCCTTTATGTTTTCACATTTTCATGTTTAGCCTGTTACAATATGTTCCACATGCTTTGGAGTGCAATTAACGGTATTCAGTACAAAAGCCAAAAAACCTCAAGTTAAATAATTCCATAGATGATGATTGTTGTAACCTTTTGTTTCGATTTTGCGCTATTTTAAACTATAAATTCACAGACCATGACTAAAAAAAAAACATTTTAAGCATCACTGCTGGAGCAGAGCAAACCTACCATCTTGCCCTTAGTGTCGTCTTTGTGTGCTGTCTTTGCCTAATACCTCGACTAGGAGCGAGATTCACCACAACAGGTGTAGAGGGCAACGGCGAGGTCACAGCTTTCACATTTGGCTTGCTAAAGACTGGCGACAAGAAACCTGCGGCAAGAAAAGAATCCAGGATACTAAAGGATGTGATTTATCACCTCTGCCAGACTTCTGCCAAGACTGTATGAAAAACGGCCAGAAGGGTTAGAAAACAGAGTCTGTTGTCAATATTCTAATCCCAGCGTGTCCACAGAGTGTCATGCTGCACTGTGCTTTTTCATACTTTATTACACAGAAATACAGAAATGCCAGCAAAGGCCATTAATATCAACATTTGCTCTTTTCTTAAAATAGATACTGTGAAGTTAGAAATTCCAGATTGTACATAAAAAGGGGGACTTGGTTAGCATAAAAACGTAATAAAATGGGTGGTGAACTTATCTTAGACCTTTACTGACATGAAATGAGACCTAGAATTGACGTTTTTATGAAGCTAACCTATTAACCTTTCCTTACAAAGAGTTTTTTCAGTGGCAAAGTAGAAAGACTGATGTAAAATAGTACAAAAACTGAAATCTTACGTGACATTTAAATGTTGCTATTATTGCTCAAATTGATTAACGCTGACTGAAGAAAGAATCCCTAAATTGACAACATTACAAGTAATCTCTATAAAAAAGATATCAGCATACAAATGCAGAACCTGTAGGTAAGGGACCAGGGTTTTGGCATCAGCAGTGATCTAATTTCTGTTTGTCCACATGAAGAGCAAAAAAAATGTGGAACACATTGGCCAAAATACAATCCTGGAACCTACTGGTAATGATTAAGCTTTTTATAAACCTTTTTTTCACTTCAAGAGAAATGAGCAGAAATGTGTCTTTCTCATTAGTCTTGCGTATAATGTTGCAACTCTGGTAATCTCAGCCCAGATACTGTATCTGTTATCCAGATATCTGATGGTTTCACCAAAAGCCCCAAAATATTGGCTTTTGTCTCCAGAGGCTAAACTCTCATCAGACTTTAGCCGATGGGTTCTGAGATTAGAGAAAGCAACTGTTATAATTTTAACACATAATTATATAAACAAGTATACATAGAAACAAAAGTCTAAGAGGAGGAGAGAAGGTTATTGGAAGAAATTGGTGGTGTTTGATGAAGAGGTCAATGACTCCCTTGACCTGAGGTAGTCTTCACTTTAATGGTTAAAGTAATGAACATCCTGCTATAAACAATTCTAATTGCACAGATTGTTGTGTAACTCCAGCACACATTCTAATCTCCAAGAAAGCTCTGTAATCATTCAGGATGAATCAGATGAAACAGATTACAGATTGATGCAGACTGCAGGTCTTCCTCCATACATTAACCTACATGCACTACTGATGCACACACGTACACATTGGCAAATTAATTATCTTGGCTGCTAAAATGATGGACCCTCAACCACAAAGTGACAATGAAAGATTCATTTGCTCACTGTTCGCCAATTGAATACACGCAAACATGCCTGGACCTCCTCAACACCCCTGCAGCCATCGAACGTCAACTATCCTCCCATCAGTCGTGGTTTGAAGTGGTTGTTGTGAGTATCTGTATGTCCATGTGTATGCACAGATAGGAGGTAGGAGGTATACCAGAAGGAACAGCCAACCAAATAACTTCGAGCTGTCATGATGGAACAACCCCCTTGACGCTGCCACCCTTGCCCCTGTCCCCAAAACAGCGGCATACGGCTGTCATCGCCCAAAACAAGATGTCGTGTCAAGGCAGGAAAATTACACAATAACGAGGCCCACTTGAGATTAGGCTAATGAGAAAATCAAAACACAATTTAATTCTTGTCAGCGGCGAGGCGTCTTTAAATTACCTCTCGTACTAGCATGCTGATTAAGAGAAGTCTGCCACTCAGCCTGCTGCCCACTATAAATAGCCCCAGGGCTTTTTGGACTGTGGTTGGCTTTCCTCATTGCAGGGGATATTAAATGCTGATATACACGCACATACACACACACTAGCAGACACACATACATGTATGCACATGTCCCTATGTGCACACATGCACTGAGCTCCACAACCACAGCTCTGTGCTCTATTTTTGAATTTTTACATTTTACACCACCAAACGTGTGGACTTTATCAGCATTGTTGTATGTAGATGTTTAGTAAGTAGTCAATGAAGTACATGCACTGAGCTCCACAACCACAGCTCTGTGCTCTATTTTTGAATTTTTACATTTTACACCACCAAACGTGTGGACTTTATCAGCATTGTTGTATGTAGATGTTTAGTAAGTAGTCAATGAAGTATGTTTATGTGTATATAGAACCAAAGTAAAACCTTTCATCATTTAAAATTATGTTTTTTTTTCCCTGCACACGGCAGCTCCAGTCCTAGTCCAAAATACAGCCCTGTCCACTATTCTGACCTCCACAAACTTACTTTCCATATCACTATATGCTGCATTGACATGCTGGTACATTAAATTACGAAGTTAGCATGTTAACATACTTATTAGCTTGCTTATTGTCAGACATATTTTTGAAGGAATCAATTACAATTCATTCTGAGGCAAGTGTGAATGTCTGAATCGATGTCCCTGGCAATGCATCCAATAGCTGACAAAACATTCCAGTCAACATCACAAATGTCAACTGACTAAAAACTGAAGGACCGCAGTGATGCGGACCTTCAGAAAAGGTCTAGCGTTCACCTGATAGAATACATCCTCTGGGAAGCACAAATGTCAGAGTTTTGCGCCAATCCATCCAGGCAATGCTGAGATGTTTTGCAGGATAAGTGAAAACTTTGACCTGCTGTTGGCTGAACAGGAAATTCACCAGTTTCATGGCAATCTATATCATGGTTGTTGAGATAAAATGAAGGAAAACCTACATTCGAGTTAGTAAGTTACAGAAACAAGTGTAACAGCAGCAAATCTGGGCACCAGGCTGTGGCTATACAATAAAGGGCTACATCTTTTTTATATTCAGCTACACAAAATGTAACTTTTTTCCAAAGAATCAATTTACCAGAAAATCAGTCACTTCTAGCAGACCATTTTATGTCAGTTTAATTGATGAAGTTTAGACAAATTTAAAAGAAGTAGGAAGATTTGCAGTTCTTTGCATAAGTCAGTCTCCTCACCTTTCATAATGAAGACTCCATTTTTAATAATCTTCCCCTGAAGCCTTGCCTCCCTCCCTCCTGCCTTCCTTCCTTCCCTGAGAGCTTTTTACCTGCACAGCATCTGCAATTTGCTTCCAGTTTTGATGTCATGATGGTAATTAACTGGCAAAATGTAAGCTACAGCATGTCATGGTATGGCCACATTGCTATTCCCAAACAACCTGCAAGCATATGGCACCAAATGTTAGATTTCCCTAATAGCCCCTGAGAGTAGCAGCGCTGCCATTAAAAGCAAAAGGGAAGGTTGCGTTGAGACGGTGGCGATTTCAAAGGCTCAACGGTCGAGCTGAGAGCTGTCAATTCATTCTGCCAACATTATGAGTTTATAGGGTTCTGCAGCGCCTGGAGCTGTTCAGCTTTCACAAATTAGAGACAGGCAAGGAACTGAAGTCACACGGTACCCATATAATTAATTATAATCTTTTTCACTGGCAGCACAAGAGTTTCCTTCAATATACTGGAGCACTGCCTTGCTCAAGGACATGGCAGCAGTGTGTAGCATCTGCTATTGGCTTACCTAAAGCATGCTTGTTTACCTGTACCTGTCAGGAGATTTCTTTGTGTGTTGATGAGGTGTAATGACCTGCTGTTTTGGTTAATTAATTAGTCAAGTTTCTTAAAAATGTATTGTACAATATGTGTTTCATATTTTGGGTAAGAAGCACAAACACCCACGTTCAAGACGAGTTTAAGTATCAAGTTTTTTAATTTTTTTGTTGTTTGTTTGTGTTACTTTCACTTTCACTAACAGAAATCTACATGTTTCAGCGAATGTTCCTTTATATTTGATTAACATTATTGTATGTAAATGTTGGACACTTACCTTCAACGAGGACAATTGTTTTACATTACTAATTAATGTTAACATTTGTCTCAGCAGAAAAAGTCACTACAAGAGTAAATGACTCGTTAAGTTGTATATTTCTCTCCCATTCAACCGATTTCCCTCATCGGAAATCAGTTGGAAACTCTGCATGGTTAACAGATTCACCATCAGGATGGACCTGTCACGTCGCCAAATAGAGTGACCAGACTCATGATCCTCTCTGCCGCTTACATCTTTCACCGGTTCACCAGGATTTTGATTGCCAACATTGAGCAGCCAAGCAGCTAACACCATTTCCACCTCTTTACGTGCTCTGCTGCTCTCCTCGTCGCTGCTCTCGCCGAGCCATATGGCTTATGGACACGTTCCCCATTTTTCAGATAACTTCTCAAGCGAGAGGACAGGACACAAGCAGAAGAAAGATGTACACACACTCCACCCTCAAATTTCTACTAATGCACAGTTTGGAGAATGTATTAGTCATTGTTAGCTGCTCAGCGTTCTTTGGTGGTGATTTTTAAAGTGAAATTGAGTTTTGAAGTAAAACTGATGCATTCTGTGTTCTGTATTCAGCTTTTAATTACGCAGTTGTACTAAGTGGTGGAAAAGCGCCTTTATTGAATACTTTTACCAAAGTATAACAGAAAACAATAACAATTAAAAGCAAACATGGACAATGCATCCAACATAAGTATATCCATCCATCCATTTTCCATAACCACATATTCTTATTGGAGAGCTGAAGCCGATTCCAGCTGCCTTTGGGCGAGAGGTGAGATACAAGTCACATAAGTATATAGCTTTTTTAATTTTTCTAATCTAATCTATCAAATATAAAACATTCATTAGGATTAGATTCACATAGTAGAGCAGACCCCAAACTTTTTTGTCACATTTTTTTGCTGAACTTAAATACCCCTTCAATGACATCATCACTTATTTCAGCCATTTATCCAACCAACCACTTTATTTATTTATTTAATTATTTATTTTACCAAAATATTTCAATCCAGCTAAAGCTAACTGTTTTAAATGATCTGCACACTTGCTAACTCTCAAAATACGGCGTGTATATTATTTATATTTATATTATATATTTTTCTAATCATTTTTTTTTGTTGTTTGTTTAGAAGTTTAACTCCTCCACAATCTTTCCCTAGGAAATTGTAGAAGTACCCTTGATACAAAAATCTGAAAACACTCGGCTCATATCTCATACTACCTTAAAAATCTTCTAATAATGTTAATACCTTCTTTAGTTTAGCTTCTGATCCAGCACATTTGTGCAAACACACATGGACCAAACTCTATATAGTGACGTAATGTCTGCAGTAGTGCACATCAAGAGCAGCAAAACACAGCCGTAGAAACCCCGTGAGCACCACCGATACTCTACATTATCCACGCTTCCCATGTTTCAGTTGCTTCATCCATTCTTTATGCCGTGCATTCCTTAAATAGCTGCATCCTCCTGAATCCTCAAAGGGCTCCGCTGCTGAAAGAGTTAAGACTTCCTCTCCTGACGGCCTGATGTTGGCAATGCATGACAGCGCCAGTTGACAGCGCCGGCTATGGATGACAGATGACAGTGGAGGAGGGAGTGGTTTGGTGTGTGTGTATGTGTGTGGGGGTGATTATGAAGATAAGGTGTCCATGGGACACCTCTCAAACACATGCAGACATCCACAGTGCATGCAGACCTATATACGCACACACAAACACGCATGCATGCATGCACACACACACACACACCCGCACGTTCCTCCCAGGCATCATCCCATCTATTTGACACAGTAATTACAGCACACACTGATTCCAATGATGGATGAACTCCCAGACTGGGATGAGCAGTCTCTCCTTCCTCCCACTCTCTCCTCTCTTTTTCTCTCCCTCGTGTTCTTCTCTCTCTGTCTCACCACAACCTCCAGCCATGTTACATACAGAGCTTTAATACCTTCAATGTTGCTTTAGGAGGTTGTGAAAGACGGTTCATGACAACGGATTACAGGATATTTGCTGTTATGGGGAGTTTAGACCTGCTAAATCAGTATATCCTCCATAATTTGACTCTGATTGTATATATATATATATATATATATATATATATATGTATATATATATATATATATACACACACATATGATTCTTACTGTATTATTATTATAGTAACTACTGCATTGTTCCATTTTTTCTTTTTTCTTGTGCACTTTTTTCTGCTTACATGTGTAACTTCTTGTTTTCTCAAAATGATCTCTGAATAAACCTAACAGCAATAAGTATAAAATTATTTCACGGTATCATCTATAATATCTATTCAATACAAATTTACAAAATACACTGTATATGTATCTCTGAAGCTATCTTGCTATCTACACATTTTTGCATCAACTGCAGGTCTCATCTTTGAGGATTAATAAGAATGCAAGTGAGAAGGAATAGAGTACCTGCACATCATTCTCTTTCTCCTCTTTCCTCTCCCTCTCTTTCTGTTATTGTGTCTCGACCCCCTCTTAGTCTGAAAAACGAGAGAACGATAGAGTCAGTAAGGTATTCATGCCAGACTGGCATAGCAGCAGATGCTTGCTGGCATTTAATTGAGTTGTTAATGCAGCACACAAAAGCAAGAGGCCCCTGATTCAATTTGGCTGTTTCCGTCTCAACCGACTGCCCTTTGTGTTTCATTAAGGGGACACAGGAACACCTGGTGGGGACCCGGGGAGCCATCGTCACCTTCCTCTTCAAGCAAGGTGATGGACTTCAACACTGGATGTGACAGTGACGGGTCTAGCTCAGAGCTACGTCTCAAATCTTTTAACACTTTACAAGCTGGGCTGTACCCATATAGATCCTCAGACAGGGATGTCTCGGTCTGTCTGAGGTTTCAGATAAAGACAAATGTTATGGTATGTCACACTAAAGAGAGGGACTGAAGTAAATCTTTAAAGTGATGTGATACATAAAGTCAAGCAAAGTGGGTGCAAATGTGTTCTTTAGTTATGGTTATTTAAGCTGAAGACAATTTGCTGAAATTGATACATTTCCTGGTGCTTTGTGACTCCACTTCATGAACATACAGAGAAAAAAGGTAAAGGTGAGGAAGTCTGTTAGAATAAGAGAAAGAACTGAAGTGTCTGGTAAGTTTTGAGTCAGAAGCTAGCTATTGCTAGCAGTCTATAAGCAGCGGTTTTGAGGGAACATAAAGAGCAAAACTAGAACAATAGTCAAATTCACATTAATAACACAAGGCGGAAATTGGTTCATTCAATCAGAATGCACTTTAAGATCAACATAAACTAGTTTCTTTATTTTGATTTTGCTGTCTGATATACAGTAGGAATGCTGTATTACAATCTGGAATTATGAGATTCAAACGAGTTAACAGTATTTAATTTTTAAGGACACTTGGAAAAAAAGGAAGGAGTTTGAAATTATTTAAAATTTATTTGTCTGTTACAGGTGCAGCCTTGTCTCATCCTTACTATTTCTTACAATGGTAGAAGTGACTTTATACTTGCCCATGAAACAAAATCGACCTGTATTATTTTGATTTTTAGTCCTTATTCCAGAATCAGAATCAGAATCAAGTTTATTGCCAAGTAGGTTTGCACTTACAGGGAATTTGACTTGGTGTAGTTGGCGCAGAATAAACATTAAGTAAAAAATATAATATATATATATAAAAATATAGGATAAAATCTCTGTGATTGTATAGTATTGTTCTGTATATCCTTGTCTTATGTTGTTTCTTATACCACATTTAATAATTGTATTCTTATAAATAAGATAAAAAGGTTATTATTGCTATTATAGTAACTGAGTGGCAAGGGTGCAGGGAGCGAGAAGGGAGGGTGAGGAGCAGGTAGGGAGGGGGGAGGATGGAGGAAAGGAGGGTTGTCGCCTCAGGCTGCGTGTGAAGTGATGCTGTAAAAAAGGTCCGTCCTGCCCATCCTCACCGCCTGGCTGGGAAACCAGCCACCCCTGACGTATCAAAACCTGTCAGAAGGAGAACAGAGACACAGCGAGGTCACGGCGAACGGGACGGGCGACCTTCTCGACGCCTGCTGATGTCTTTTTCATTAGTCGCCGAGGGGAGGGGTGAGGGGGAGTGGGGAGTTGCAGATCCGGTCGACTGCCCCAGCGAATTGGCCTGAAATGCAAGGCAATCGAGGCTAATGTCATTGCCCACACAAATTAATGCAAGTGCCATAACGTTGTGAATGTTGCTATTAATATGGAGGAGGTTCTGTAAGGAATTATCTAATCTCCTCATGCATTTTATGATCTATGTAAATGAACAGGGAGGTTGTAACTAAAAGGATGATTAAACTGTCAAGTGTTAGATATGAAATTAGGTTCAATGCTAGAATTCTCAATCTGACTTTTGCTGCTTTCAAATTCAAGATTGTAGTTGTTGTAACATGGCACATGTAACATTTTATTTAAACACAGGACATAGCTGTTGTTGGGTATAAACTGTGCGCCTGAAGAATATTCTTGTGTACTGTTTCAATGATAGCAACACATACACGTGTTTTTAACGGATTTGGTGGCCAAACAGAAGTCAACCAATACATAAAATGAACATACAAACAAGCTATCAGCCTCACGTTTATTGACATCTTTACTTTTAGACACAAGTTAATCATTATAGGGTAATTGGGGGTTAATCATTGATTTTAAATAAATCACCCATCAATAGGAGCATTTTCACTCATTAGAGCTTTATCCTCACATTATGCTATTTTGTACTCGCCAATAGTTTTTGCATTCATGTAGGTAATTACTCAAGACTGTTAATCTTCACATTGTTAGTCAGCCTTTTGTTATAACACAGTATAATTTAATATATAGAGGCTGAAACAATGATAACAACACACTAATGTATTTGTAATTATGTTAATAAGTTGTTGTGGTTGCCTTTTTTTCTAAATTGCACATTTTTGTACTTTTACAGCAAATTACTGGCTAACAATTGGAGTAGATTCACAGTAATGTATAGTAATAATTTTACAGTAACATAGATGAAAATCACAGTAATGCACTGTGCTTCTACAGTAACCAGATACAATACTACTGTAAAAAAATATGGTATTTCAGTGTAAAATTACAGTTCATCATCGGGTGTTCACAATTAATTCACAATTCTCATTAAACTACTGTAATGACACTTTTGCAATGCATGACGGGTAATTATTTTGAATATTACAGACAATTGTTGTGAATTCAAATCAAAGCGGCTTTCTGAATACAACTTCCTCAAATGGATTTTGATTTGTATTCGTCTGCTTCTTCATAAAAAGCATATTAGTTGCTGGTCATTCACCTGAACCTTGGGGGAATACCTTGGCTCTGGCTGCATTTTTAACTGTTTAACTGTTCGTATAGCTTCACATGAATCACAGCTACACACAATAGTCTGCTGGCCCTCATATAACTGAGTCCTTTTCCGCCCCTGAAATATTGCAAGGGACTGGGGAAAGGCAGCACTTCCAGAGAGGATGTGAACATGGGCCGTGGGCACATTGTTGGCCTTGAGTCTCACCACGCTATAGTCTTCCAGGGCTTTTGGAGTAAAGGGGGGGGCGGTAGTTGGTAGTCTACTTCTGTAGTTTCCTGTTCGCATGGCTTTTAGACCTACAAGACACCAGGGACCTGGCCACTGTGAAAGAATATTCAAGGGAGGCGAGTAAATCCCTTCTTGACGTCAGCAATGTGTTGGGTTCGCGTGACGTGTCGAGAGCTGAGAAATAGGCGAAAATGAGTTGGACGCTTTTCCGACGGTATGACTCAGCGCCGTGTGTTTACTGAGGGAGACTGTGAGCCACATGCTTCCTTCTGAAAGATTACAAGGCCAAATAAATAGTATGCTTCGCCCTGCAACAGCGATAATAAAACTGAACAACTTTTATTCTATTGGTCCAGAAGTGGAGTGTAAATCATTTAGTAACATTGCAGATTTCATTTTTATGGGTATGAAATCTTAACAATAGCACACACATTAAATGCAAAACAAAACATGCAGGCCTTGCATGAGAAGTAAGAACGAGAATTGAGCGATTGATGACTATAACAGTCTTCATTTGGGTTTTTGGTTGGAAAAAATGTTGAAAATGTCTTTGGTTTGAATTACAAGATGCATTAATTAACTTGTTTAAAAGCAGTACAGAGAGAAACATTAAGATTTTTATGACAGCAGACATAAGTAAAGAAAAAAATCACATTATTTTCTCTTTTATATTTCACTCAAAACGAGCTGCCTTTTATGAACTATAATCTCAGCATTGCATAAATCTTGGAACAACTGTCACCACCTCAGGAAAGGAAGACAGTTTCTTGCTCTGTATCCTTGTCATGTTTGCACATTGGCATGACCCCCTATTGTTGTACAGGAGCAGAAAGGAGCTCTTTGATGCGCTAAGTGATTTACAGACCTACAGGACATAAACAAATGGTTCATTCAGGACTCTGGGCAGGAAGTGCCCTCCAACTTCAAACGGGCGCTCTGAAAAAAACAATAGCCCGAGGTCGATTTCTCTTCTGTCACATTATGCTGTCTATATAAATAAAGATACATTGTCACTGAGCTCAGATGGCAGCACTGGACTAGAATAAGAACTGCTATGTATTTTTCTTTTCTCTGTAATGCTTGTCACTGCCTATTAAAAGTTGAGCCATGTAAAGGATCATTTGATATTTGATCAAAACAATTGTGTCTCAGGAATTTTTGAATCAAAATGCAAATAACACTGTGCATAAAGAGTAATAGACATGAAGATAATGTGGGGGAAACATACTGGTTAAACAGCCAGGAGTTTGATGTCAGGCGTTGAGTGACATTTTCTTTGTTGTTGGCATTTTTCTATGTACTGCAGGGCTGGGAGAGAGAGAGAGAATGGTTTGAGCTAAGATCTTAGTGTTTACATAGAGCCTGAATCACGTGGTGATGCCAGATTTATTCAATCATGATCAGTTGCTTAAAGTAACAACTATCTAACATTTTTATGACAATGTGGATGATTTTTTACTATTGTTATATTATCTTTATGCTCCTATAAGCGTCTAAAATTTGTTCAAATTTCTGCTGCGCTGGTCATTGAAGTTTAATCATGTGAGAGAAGAAAACTGGGAGTTTACTCAAAAAGGGTTCTGATTACGCAGCAGAGTGCCTTGAAGTAATAAAACATAATAATAAAAAAGTAAATAAAGAAACGTTGCATTGCATTATTGATTTTCTAAGCAATTTTCACCAGTATAAAGATTTTTTTTCAATTTAATCTGACAAATTTTTACAACAATTCCAAAAATATTGGCCCTTACTTATTGATAGCAGCAGTAAATAATATATTACTTATATCACATAATCTCATAATCAACAAAGACCACATGTATGACACATTCTGACATGAGAAGTAAGTGCAAAAAGCAGTAGGATACACATATACGTGAATATGTTAAGTAAAATATATAACAAATACTGTGAAATTAATACACTAAAATATATACAGCTTGCGTAGTAGCAAAAACTGGTAATTAGATAAAACACACTTGCAGTTTATGCAATACTGAAGACTCTCGCTTTATTTGTTCTATGAAGAAATCACAATGAAACTCTTCACAATCCAGGTGGAAGTTAAAACTCATAAATCTTAATATAATAGCATCATCAATGTCCGTTTGATTTGGGGGCTGAACCTCTCACATCAGCCTGGAGGATGCTCAGAGCAGAAAGCAGGGGGCTGGGGTGTAAGTCGCCCTTTAAATCGGCATCCTGTTGTGTTACAAAGTGAGAAATAATCATTCATTAACCTCTCTGACCTGGCAGAGGAGGGAGGGGGTGGTTAGATTGAGCCCCTCATTGTCTCGCCCCCTCTGCAGCAGGGTCAAGCCGATTGACAATGCACATAATGATCTTAAATGGATTAACTGGCCAAACATGGCTCAGAATTTCCTTTTCAATTATGAAGTGAATCGGTTTATAAAATGGAGCCCGGTGTGGGTAGCAGAGAACAGAAGACCCCCGGGGATTACTGGGAGTGTGTGTGTGTGTGTGCGAGATGGAGGAGAGAGGGGTGGTTGCAGCCTTCAGGACAGACAGGGGACTCACTTGGAAAGGTATTTTATAATGGGAGAGGCTAGATGAGAGCTGAGAGGGTGTATGTGTCAGCATGTGTGTGTGTGTGTGTGTGTGTGTGTGTGTGTGTGTATGTGCCTGGGGGTCTCAAACATGTCATCTCTCAATAAGCTCCCTGAGGTACAGAGTTTATTGTCACAGTGAAGAGCCTGACAGACAAGTTAATCAATCTGGCAATTTGGTGTTGCACGTCTCCCTTGTTGCCGCCCATCCCCCTCTTCACACACACACACACACACACATACACGCACATGGGTGGGAAGGGGGGCATGTTTGTATTGCAATGTTCTAGCCTCAGTTGTTAAACAGCAGGTGGAAATTATCTTCTTGTTATCTCAGCCTTTTCTCACAAAATGAGTGAACTGAACACAACGAACATCTGCATGGAAAGTGAGAGAAATATGTTTCCACTCTCTGGAAGGATTAACACAAGTAACAGGAAGTAGTTTGACACTAAAATAGAGTGCTACAAGTAAAAGTGTTGCGTTCAGGTTTGTACATGGACAGATTTGTACTAATTCAAAAATCCAAGTCTATCCTCAAGCACACATTGAGGGTTTGACATTGGCTGAATGATTGATCAGATGAGCTACAGACAGATTCAGGTTCCTATGAGTGTAACTACGCTCCAACCTGGGTGTGTGTGTAATGATAATAAGTTCTGTAATATGTCCAAGTCCTGCAAACAATTCTTTGTTTCCAGTCAGTTTTCCCTCAACAAATCAAGACCAAAAACTCTCCAACACCCGATTAAACAAATGAAGGGGATGATTTTTAATCACAATAATAATAATTAGAATTTTATAAAGGGACAGACACACACACAAAAATAGAAAACAGCATTTGAAAGCAGTTCATGAACAGTGCTAATCACAAGAATACGTTGTTTATTGAATGAATATGTCAAAATATATCAGTCTTTTCCTGCGACATGAAATAAATACTAAACTAAATACTTAAATATTGAAAGGAAAAAGGCTTTTAAAAAAGTACGGAGTAGTATTTGTCATAATTCTGCTATAAAACAATAACCCCGCCATGTCATTTTCTTTTGATGCTGGGGGTGGCATGAGATTTAATATTTGATTAATTTAGGCAAAAAATACCTGATGAGACCTGGTGAAGAAATCAATCATTGAATCATTGATACTGAACAATAACACTCAAATCACTTTCTTGCATTTTCAGCTGCTCAGAAATGATCTTGATATCAAGCTCAGCTACTGAGGATTAAGAGACTCAGTAAACAATACAGAAACAGGTTTATTTGACAGTATTTTTATAGTGATATTATCTCACTTCACTTCTTACAAAGCATGCTGTTCTCGATTGAAAATATTGACTGATCTGATGGAACTATAATTCCGTCTCCAAAGAACTCTCTAAAATTACCACTCATTAAATGTTATTTCTATGATAACACAGCTATGTGCTTGGGCCCTTTCTAGTTCTTAAATACGTGTGTGTATGTGTGCTTTCATGAGCAAACGTGTGCAAGTGTGTGTGTGTGTGCGCGCGTGCGTGTGTGTGTGTGTGTCTGTGTGTGTGCATTGTACGTCTGCACGCCTCTTTTGCTGCACGCTCAAGTGTTACATGATCTAAGTGGTTTTTGAAGCGCAGCACAAGAGTTGACCGCAGCACTGTGCTGTGTTGTGACAGCTTTGATTAATTTGATAATGATGACCTATTGTGGCACTTTATGCTAAGGTAAGCACAGCTGTCTGCCCGGGTCAAGAGGAGTAGGAAGAGGTCGCAGTATAAGAGAGTTAACTTTGTTAATGGAGACACGGCCGAAGGGGAGACTTACACCAAGGACAGGGATCAATGAAAGAGTCTTTTAATGAAATGGACAGTAACCTTGAGAGGGATGTAGGTCACCACACTGGCAGTATAAATGACTCCAGCCAACTACTTTTCTTTGTGTGTTTTTCTGTATTTGCAAACGCTCACTCAAGTTTTATAGGATTTGTATCATCTGCTTGTGTTTATGGCTTTTTAGTCTTCTTTTTTTAGTAATCTTTGCTCTGTTGGACATCACTTTACATCTGGTACATAAGCACAACTGGAAGCTTCAATACAAAAACACTCTCATATTTACTTTCTCTCTCTGTTTCTCTCTTCTGTGTATTCCTTCACAGATACAGTTCTTGGGTCTGAGTGGAAAGCTGCTATTTCCCGTCAAGCTTTAGCCCTCACTGTGAGAGTTTTACTCTTCCTCACTTTCTTAACAGGGAGGAGACGAGACACCCGATAGCCGTTCGGGCGGACTGTGAGTCATCCGTTTCCAGCGTCGACTGGAACTTGAACCTTTAATCCCGAGGATCTCAGAATCCGGAGAGTTGCAGATTCCTTATCATTTACATTAATCTCAGGAATTTGCACCATGCCATGAAGACACAGGCTCCACTTACTTAACTGACACAAAATAAGGCAACAGCTACGATGATACTGACTGGTTTTAGCCACACAACCATATCATGCACTTGGTTGTAAATAATAATGTAATAAGATTGGCAGCAGACACAGATGTTTAATGTCAGCAATGTTATTTTATTATTTTTTTTACATATAGTGAGTATTATAGGAAGCGGACGTGAGTTTTTCATGATGAGGATATACATATACTGTACAATCGCTACGCTTAAATTATATTATTCTATCTTATTGAGTTTAGTTTGTCTCGTATTTGTAACTTTTGAATGCCTTTACGGAACATCAAAAAGAGATTTACACGATCCTACTTCGATTCAAATGACCAACGTTCTCAGTGTGGAGGTTTTTATTACTACTTCAGCAGTAAAGATCTGCAGCTCTCACCTTCAGCTAAAAGTTCAACCTCGTCCTTGGCCAAGTCCTTTGAAGTGATCCTTTCAGAAAGAAAAACTCCAACACTTGTCCATAAACCATGCCAGGCTCTGTACCAATGCCCATATGTGAAATTAATACCTATTTCAAAACCAACCCTTTCAAACAACCACCGCATACACTTACACGCCGTAATCTGTCTCCTGAACTCTGTAAGGCTCGTCGTGAAAGAAATCGGCTATCAGAAAGACAAATTGTGAATAAATCTTTTGCGTGCTTTTGTGGAAAAACCTGGATGAAAACGATGGCGAAGGAAATCCAATCTGGTCTTTGGAAACGCTGCATCAAGGTAATTCAAGACAACACAGCAGCTGTAAGGATGACATAGATCGTTTCAAAATACCTCTTTTTCCACTTCTCGATATCGGACTGCAGCGGCTGACGGAGATTTCTTTACCGGAGAACCAAAGAAAGCGACGGCTTCTCCTATAGAGCTCTGTTCATTTGATCACAACCATATTGAGTGCAGCAAAAGTCATTTGTCGGATTTTTCTTTGAATTACTGCATCATTTTAGACTACAATGTCTGCCACATATCACTTCACGACACGGATCATTGTGACAGTTACAAAGCCGAACATTGAAGAATATGATGTTGAGAATTCCAGCCAGAGAATTCCATGTATATTTTTATAAACTCATTCTGAGAAGGGCTCTTATTGTGGATATAAATGTTGTTCCTGTTTTAAAATGACATTGAAACAAGCATGACATTTAATCTGAAGTGTTAAGTGCTGTATCAAGAGCACACACAAGTAGACTGTTTTATGACCTGATTACATGTTGCTCTCTGTGACACAATACACTGAGCCAAGAATGTTAAGTCAGCCTCAGTTTGTGAAGGGAAGAGGGTGGTCGCGAGGTTAAGGCTTCCCAGAATAGTTGAGCTTTGTAATCGGCATGCAGCGGCTCCAGAATGTCGTGAGTAGCTGCTAATGGCGAGGATGATCTCTGCCTCCCAGCAGGTATCACGTCCCATGTCGGACAACAAGGTTAAACATGGTTAGACATGTTCTGTTGTTGGCTAAGCAATACTGTACTCACAAAGGAGATTACAGTCGTGTGTTTCCTGTCTCGTAATATAGAAAAGCCAAAAAGGAGCACGATACTTCAGTTTTAAGATCATCCCCCGTTTGGTGTTTTTAAAACTTGTGCTGACTGACAAGATCAATATGCAAAGATGCTGCACAAAATGACTTTAAAGGTATTTTGAGCTTGTATCTTGATGGGTTTGTAATGTTTTGTTTTATGTGTATTCTGTGTGTTCATTTAAAGGTTTTATTTCATATTTATTGCCTCTATTACCGGTCCTGTTCTAAGTGCATCACTTTGTTTTTCAGCAGAACACAAATATTTTTGAAATATTACTTGAGAAAAAAATTAAAATTACAGTTTTCTAGACGTTTCTTTATGTAGAAAACATTGATAAACTCTGACTGAATCTGGACCTGTTGGTAGCAGGAGCCCTCAGAGCTGCTGAAAGAGGATTGTTCAAACGATTGTCATGTACTAACATGCTGCTGCCTCCACTGTACCTTCCCTGTCTGAGAAACATAATAACCACTTGTGCTTATCTATCTGCAAAGCCCTAGTTGCTAAACAATAATCTTATATATTACTCTTGCTTCGGTAGCACTCTGGCCTAACTAGTCACTGATGCTATGACTCTAGAGACTCTAGAGATGCTAGAGAATACCTCAAAACCAGAACTGATCTGTGAAAAATTGTACTTCCAGAATAATTTGGAATTTCACCTAAACTAACACCTATATCTCTCTGTAGCTTGTTACCATCAGTAACCACAGTATAATGGTATTCTATTAGCCAATTCTTTCTTGAAAAAGTGGTATAATCCAAGATAACAAACAAAAATAGTGCATATTACGATAATCCAACTTTAAACAGAGCAGAAAAAGGGCATCATGACAGTCAAACTTGTGTTGGATGATTTTATTTAGCACCAGTAAGCATAACTCTGTGGAACAAACTATAAATTTATAAACACGGTTGGTCACAAAGCAGGGACCAAATCACGAAACATTCATCATTTGATTTACAGTCTCATTTATCCTCAACCTCTGAGACCACAAATGCAAATTCCTATACTATACAAGAATCAGGGAACCTCCTCACTTTCCTAAAATTATGATGGTCATTGAGAAAGCAGGTTAAACTAAAGATAGAGGGCCAACCTTAAATACAAAGCAGCAGGAGATGGAAGAGTTGGCTTTCAAAGGGAGATATATGGCCAGTACAAGACCAGGATCAGTTGCTTTGGGAACTTAAAACCTCGGATGACAGTGAGAGCCATTTATAATATTAAGATGAATAGGCTCATCCTGGCACCAGCCGGCGTGGTTGGGAGTTTGTCTAGTTTGATGCAAATGAACCAGATCACTGTGTGTTTAGAGGCTATTTAAAGACAAAACACTGAGTTAAAACAGTAGGAAAAAATATTCATAGTGCACTTAACAGCAAAGCTCCAGAAACACAGTAAGATTATAAGTATAGCCTTTTTGCTACATCTTGGTAGTTATCCACCTTGTTGATTTTAGTATACAGGCATAATCCTTTACTATTGAAGAGGTATGACAGTGTCTGCCTCACCTCATTTCGGGAGTATCCCACTGTGGCAGGTAAAACCTCCCAAATCAATAGCACATATGGTCCACATTAGAGTGGGAAAGGCCTCCAAAAAACCTTTCTCTCTGAGAGTGGCTCACATCGATGACAGACGCATTCTGATTCCACATATGTTGAAATGTAGAAAGCGTTACATGGCCTCTTTGATACAGGATGATTTATAGGGCCTTGACACCAGTTGCAAATGTCTTTGGCGAGGGCACGGGGAGGCCTACACTGCAAGTGGATAGTGTCGATCAACCACCACAACAAAATGGATTGCGTTTCCACTCAGAAGTTTCTTGACCTGTCACTTTTGTAGTCCTTGTAGGGTCATTGTCGTCAAATGTCAAGCTGTTTCTTTTTCTTAGATTGAAAGAAAGAAAGGCTGGCAAAAACTACATCCTCATGGATATTCAGTGCCTTCACACTGACAATGCCATCTGGAGGAAATAAGGAATTTTAATCGAACTTCTCTCAGTATTCTTGTTGTGCAGAGATTTCATGCTCCAATTAGACAGGGGGTTGAGGCAGATACAGGCAGGAAAAAAAACAGCAGACAAAGCTTGGTGAAATCTGCCCAGTATGCATCAAGGACCCTGCCAAAGTGCTCTGCATTACAAAATAAGGTTGGCTAGGGTCACTGTCTTGCGAGGTATAATTATATCATAAAACTAAGTCCCTCGCTTCAACATAATGGTAGATAAACAGAGTCTGATTTGTGACACTTCTCAAGTTCAAATCCAGACTGATGCAGCTAACTCAATTAGCAAATAGGGGATCACCAGCCCCTTAATAGGGATTGGTGGGGATGAGCGAACGTGTTCCCAAAAATTAATTGCCTATCACATTTCTTGTATTCATCAAAGTACCCCTGGCTAATGACACGGCTAAATCCATATTCAGCGAAGCGCTCATGTTCCATTAGAAATGTCAGTCATTCGCTTGACAGAGTGGTGCAGTAATGTTTGCTGTTGACTCGCGCCCTTCAAAAAGGCCCTAGCATGCAAATGAGGTCTTTAGCTATGTCTCTGTGATGGAGTAATTTGGTTTAGAAGGCATATATAAATATTTGAATACAAACTCTTGGTCACTCAGATCACCTATAAACAAAGGTGGGTATAAGAGGGCAATTAATAATGTACAGTTAGACCTGACAAGCCTCCAAACCCCAGAAGGACATAATTGACAGCATGCAAGCAGGGGCCTAATGTCATTTTCTATCTCCATTACGCCATGCTTTATTGAATAATATCTCAAACCTGTACAACACTGACAATCAACTGTATGCTAGGCTAAATCAGTCATGAATTGAGTGCCCCACTCACTGCTTACTTTTCTGCTTTTATTTGAAATGTTATTCAGATTGATCTGAACAAGGAGCTTTTATTTAGGTTAAATTTACTGCTAATGATATTAATGAACTTAATAATACATCTTTAATGGAAAAATAACTCCAGTGAGTGAATCTCTTTTATTGGCTGGTAGCTAAATGTAAGTCTTGCTTCTAGCTTTAGTTAAGTGACCACTGAGACGCACTGAAAGGTCCAGTGTGTAAGATTTATGGCTAGGAAGTCTCCATATGGCTTCAAACTCCATAAGGAGTGTTTCAGAAGCGGAGCATTTTGCCCACCAAACTTGCTCAGATTTGGTCATTTTCTTGGTTTATGTGCTTCCACCATGAGTAAATATGCTATGTAGGTAAACAGTTTCCCTTTTGGCTGTTTTTTTTGTTATGAACTTTGCATAGGGTGTTTTATTCTGAAAATCATCTGGATTCTCGCTGCCGTTTATGTGTCTAACTTATGGCCAGTTCAATCTACTCAGTCCTGTTAGATGAAGCTGGTTGCAGCACCCATCAAAAATAGAACGGCCGTGTATTCTCGGCAGAGCAAAGGGGAGAGCCGCTTCTGGGATGCATTTGTAATGTGCCACAGTGATTTGGTGGGGTTACAAACATTGATTAGAATTGCCGTGACCAGCTCCAGCACACTTAGAACATGTTGCACCCATACCTGGTGGAATTTAGCAGTCAGGTTTTTCCCGTAGTTCTTCCATGGAGTCTGCATTATTAAACTGGCATCTTTCTACAGAAGCCCAGATTGGTCAAACTAAACAAGTGCACAAGGTTTTTATTTGCATGTTTCACAGCCATTGTGGTTATAAAGGGTAAGGTAAGGCAGCAAGTTTGTGATCAGCAACCGCACTACTAGATGGCACTAAATCCTTAGATTTAAAGTATTGTAACTTTTTTTTTTCCTTTTTTTTTGCCATTTTAGACTTTTAGCATGCTGTACATTACTCTGTGATTTAGAGAAAACCTAATTTTGTTTTTCATTCATTATCCAGCTGCTTCATAAAACTGTGCTATCATGATCATACATCATACACTGAGTTTGTCTGGGCAGTGGCCTTCAAGTACAGCTTGTACCCTAAGATGAAGAGATGAGCCAAGCAATGTTTGCAGTGACGTTACTGAAAAATCTGGTGCGGGCTCTGAAAATAGTAGGTTCAAAAGCTGTTTTTCCCTTAGCAAACATTTTATCAATCTAGAGTGACTGTAGACATTTGAAGATGAAACCTGCTGCTGGATGACAGGTAAAAGGTTTGATTTTCCCCCAGGGGTTTGTGTTGGGAACTCAATGTGACTGAATCATGAAGTAACATACAGAATGCCAAGGTCAAAAAAGGGACTGCTTCCTTTCTCTTGCCTAAATTAATATAACTGTATCACACCACACAATGTTATGTTTCCTTTGTTCATTTAAGAACAGCATAAAGCAGCATTGCATTTAAAAAACAACAAGCCTCTGTACTCTGCCACATAAAATCGGTATGCTTATTATTACACTGTTGTTTGAGGCACAACTCAAGCCTGAAGAGATGAAGACAACTTTACCACAGGTCACGCGCAACTGGTCTCTGGCTGTGGGCGCAGTACACAGGTATGGTATGGCAAGCGTGTGATAGAAACATGAGCCTGAACCGTAAACGTGCCATGAAGGCTGGGGAATGTGAGACCGGGTGCTGGGCTGAGCTGGATTGAGTTTTCAGTCAGAGGGTGCATTCATGGATCCTGTCCAGTTGATGATGAATGGCAGGTGAACACATCTGAAATATGATGGTTATTTGTCTTATCTGTGCATTTTTTGTCCACCACCAGTTCTTCTTGATCTGAGAAGTCATTTTGTTTCACTTACAGGACAACATTGAATTCAATATACAGTATAGAGTACTTTTACACATCACACAATATGTATTTTAAACAATTATCCACACTGGGTGTTAAAAATGCTTAGCTTAGTTAAAACTGTCAGTGTGGTGATTTTTTTCAACAAATATTACGTTAAAGGTTGAAACAGAAATTTATAGATTTAGAGCTGACAAGGACAATATATAAAGTTAATTTCTTTGTGTCAGTGCCAAATTAAATGTAGTTTGAAATATTAATAATATTCCACGCTATAACATTTATTCACCGTTATATAGGGTTATATTTGCATCAGTATGTTTGACTTTTCAAAATAACAAAAAGATGTTGTGTACAAGAAGTTAATTTAGCCTCTGTCAACTCACAATTTACTGTAATAGTCTTTTCTTAGACCTCTAAACTGTTCTGGCCTTTGAGACTTAGAGAAATACCAGAACTGATGCCAACATCAAACAAGTGAAGGGGACAAAACTAAAGCCTGGAGCTGCGAACACAATGTAGTCTTCACACTGGCAGGTTGTTTGTTTACATGTGGCCTGAGATAATTAGCCCAGAAGTAATGACTGCTCTCTGATGACAGCCGCTGAAACCTGATCGCCCTGTATGACATGCTCTCCCCGTCACTCTCCCCTGCCCAACAACTGCAGCTGGGTTATTTTTTGCCACGGCTGCTAGTGGGGCTAGCCTGGCGCCAACCCCTGGGACCTAGTGAGCTAGGGGGGTTGACAGGGCCAATGCTGCCATTCGCCCCTTAACCTCCCACGCCCTGCTGATGCCAAACGGCACCCGGAACAGTAAGCAAAGCATAGAACTTGAACTGATTTCAAAGTTGGATGGTGTTGAGATGTTACTGAGGCTTTCGGCCACTATTGGATATTGATTTAACTTCTATCAGAAACTATAATATTTGTATTATCCAAGGTTATTTTTTTACTTGTGATTTACCTTCGTTTTCCTGCAATACATTTAGGCCTAAGTGATGTCCTTATCTATGTTTGTGCAATATGATTAGTAAAAGTGTTGCAAGCCGAAAACTCATTGACCAATCAAGTTGAAATGAGTGGATATATGGTCAAGACTGCTACGACTCAACAAATGCAACATTTCTCAACCTCAGAGAGCATCTTTAGACATGCAAATATGTTGTTATTAATATTTCACCATACACCATCATACAAATTGATATACTGTTCATTTTGTTCTTATCTCTGTAGGACTTGCTATGGTCTTAAATGGGACTTGTTAAATGTTTTTGACTTACCTTCTTGGGATGACTTGGACTCTCCTATGATGCCCTTGACTACATGTCAAAGAATCTTTATTGCAATGACAAAGCAATATGAAAGGACCTCTAAGCGGTACTCAAATTATCTATCACGTTCCAGAGGGCAGCGGCCACCCACTGGGACACAGCTTAACGAATGCCACGTGGCTTGATCTTCCTCAAATCTAAAGCAAACAGGCACAACATGGCAGCCATGCCACCCTAGTGCACTGAAGCTTTAGAGGGAAAACAATGACTTTCCCTGAGCAGCTATCAAAGCTTTGCTGCCAGCCAAGTGCAAAGGCCTCACAATCCACTCTACTTGTAGAGGGTGAGGAACCTGGCCAGCTCCCAATCACTGTCTCAGTCAACACCCAACGGACACATTTCAAGATCCTGCAAAATTTGGTCTGTCCTTTTCAAGACCTTTAACTGTTCAGATTAAAGCTTCTCAACAAATTTGAAACTTTGTTTGAAACTTGCACCGTAATCTAAATTTAGAAGCCATTACATGAGTTTAGATGACTCAGACTACAAGGAATGGCATTGCTCAAGCAGCTAAAAGACAGCATGCCACAGACATACGTCTTCCTTTTGAAGATGATCCCACGTCTCCGGTTGTCAGTTGTTTTTTGGTTCCCTGAAAATATGCTCTGTAAAGAAGCTAAGGAGGAGCTACAAAAAGACATGTGAATCATGTTTCTAATGCTGAAACAAGAAACTGTCATACTCCAGTTGTCTTTCAGGATTGTTTATTGAGTTTGTCATAGTATTGTGTATTTTGAGACATGGAAAGTGTGATTCACTTTGACACTGTTCATAACTCTTTTTTGGTATCAACATGAAAGGAATTTGTTGGATATAAATATTCTTCATTAATAGTGTTCTGATTTTATATGGGACTTTTTTGTGGCTGATGTTCTTTTAGTTTTGGGTGCATGTGAACTTCTTTGAAATGTTTCAATTGATTATTATTTGGTCATGTGAATGAGGTTCAAATATAAAACTTAGCCTAAATTTGTAGCTACAAATGACAAACAATATATTCCCAATGATTTATATAGTATAACTCTCATAAACTTGATCACTCCAAGTCATAATCTACAGTAGAAACTGACATGAGGATAGTGATGTCCAACACATATCTCTTTTCCTCTCAAAGGTTTAGAGGTTACATCCTTGCTCTTGAAAGGCAGACACTAACATTTAAAAGGCCTGAAGGACTGAGGGGTTGCCACTTGTGACCTCCAAATGGTATTCATTCCTTGTCGGTCTTGTGTGTGAAACATTTCTGTTGACACCCTGCAATGCGGCGTTGATGAGTTAATCTAGCAGCTGAGTGTGTCCTTTAACTACACCCAACCCCCTGTAGATTTTCAGAAGAAAACACCCCTTATCTCCACGGGAGAGGGGGAAAATAAGGGCCCCGACGGCCATAAATTCACAGGATCCAAGTGACAGAACGTGGCCTCCTTTGTGTACGGAATGCCCTATCACCGACTGACTGCATTACAACCTTGCTTGAGAGTTGGAGTTGTCCCTAGTCTTAATCAGGTATCCAGTTTAACCGAGGACTTTGGGAGCATGGAGTATTTTGTATCCTGTGTTGGAGGGGTCTATTAAAGGACCACAAACCTCCTCGCGTTGAGCAAGACTGCAAGGACAAGTGAAGGGCATTACAAAAATATCATGCTTCGTCCTCACAATTCGCTCTCATTTAAATTGAGTTTAGACAAGGTTTTCTGGAATTTGTAACTGGTATTGCCCCGTCACTCTTCAACCCTAGCCCCTCAGCCTGCAAGTCCCAGTGGAGACGACAGGACGGGGCAGCATTACTGCTGGATATTACTTTAACCATCCTGGATGGGGTCCAGGGTTGTCTGAGATCAGGACAACAAAAATAGGCTTAGAGTATGCTCAGCCCTGAGTATGAAATCCACACTAAGGCTCACTGCCTTATTGTATGTGTGGGCCGCTCTGTGGATATCACTTACTTCTCAGAACCATCTTGTAACCTGGGCTTATTAGACAGCCTTAATAAGAACATGTGACAGCTGAGGCAAGTTCTTTTTGAACCATACTGATGTAGGTTTTAACATAGTAATGAGGAGGTTGCTTTGACATCATAGATTGCATTATTGAAAATGTTTCCATTGGCAGAATTACTCCTTGGTCAGAATAAGCATGTAATAATATGATGCAATACATCACAGCACAACTTTATTTAACAAATTCTAACACCAACACACCAGGTCTCGAGTCTTAACACAGGTATGTTGGTTGCATCTCTTCTCTCATTGGTGTAGGCAAAGATCCACAACTTTGCTAACAGCTTCTACTCTTGGAAATGTAGGGATTTAACGATTAAAAAGTCAGATTAAAACATTGTCAGAGCTGCATGAGAAAATTGTTGTCAGGATACTGTAAAAGTCTCTCCAATGACTGCACGCAAGTTAGTTTTTCACTGTGGGAAAGTCTGGCTCATCCTCAGCAGGGGTCCTGCTCAGAAGGGAGGGGGAGTTTGCATGCAAGCTAGATCTGAAGGTGGTAATGATCAGTGTATTCTTTCACACTGACAGCTCCTCTGACATCTTGGAATTTATCTCTTGCTGCACATTTTCACGGGCTTAAGACAGCACCCTGGTTGCCTCACGGGTATATCTCACTTACTGTATGGGCAGAAACAGCTGTAAATAGAGACCAGACTTGGAGACGAACAGGGAATTTGTTTATGCTTTGACACATCACAACTAAAAAAAATGTGCATCGTCTTCCAGAGGTCTTCTGTAAGTGCCACCATATTTTCTTTACAGGGAAATTGATTTGTTTATGTCGTGCTACAGTTGTAGTAAACTCTTGAAGCCTGCTGGGTTTCTCACTGACAGTTTGACATCTGCGTGGCAAAGGTGAACGACAAGTGCGGGGCTATCAACAGCCTTAGCTTATTAGACTGCTGCTTTGACACTAGATCCTGAAGGCTTATTATGAGGGATGAGTAACGTGTGCCAAAATAAATCAATCCAGCTCTTGTCTAATGAAGCTCAGCATGATATCTTAAAATGCAAATTAGATGGATCATGAAAAATGAAAGAAATACATAAACGCAAATGAAGAGATAATTAGCAACGTGTTTTTTGGATTGGTGTTTGGGTAAATTCACACAATTTCAGATTTAACAGTCATTGTTCAATACCCATCATGGAAAATTAATAGTAAATACCAAACCCTTAACTTGACTTAACAACGTTTTCATTGCTTAAATGTAAAAAGCTGACAGCAAATATTAATGGTGATAAATAAATAGGTCATGTATTGTAGCACAATCTCTTAGCAGTGGAGCAATGCATTGTTTGCATTATTCATCTCCACAACACTCTTTTTTGTTTGCAATAGGAGTTCATCCAAATACATCTTTGCAACCTGTCAAAGATGAAATCAATTATTGAAAACCATGAAACATGTAACATGTGTTAGTCGTCAGTAATAAGTTACTTAATGCATGTTCTGTTTTGGCACACAGTAAAGCATTTCTGTGTACTTCAGGTGCCCCAAGGAATAATGGACAAATGCCAGAAAGTAAAGACCATTTATTTCTGCTGCAGCCCAGTTGCTCTTGTCTTTAACCCACAGACACTTAAGCCACAACTTGAGCCCATTTGTTATCTGTTGCCTCGGCACAAGTTATTTAGCCTGTCAGCAGAATGATAAACTCTCCCCTGCCATGGGTGTCACTTCGACAGCTAGCTCTCGCATTAGCCAATAAACCTATAAGGTGGACAGGAATCCAGAGTTTCAGCTCCAAAATAAGACATCAACCTCTCTGAAAAGTGACAGCTGCTCTCACAGAACGATCAATACCACAAAATGAAAACAAATGGTGGTACCTTTTCAGGACTACACCGAAGAGTTTTATAGACTAGATCTGCCCTAATTGAGAAATAGTGGCTTGTAGAATTTCTCATCATGTATGTGCTGTACAGAGTCTTGAAGTAGACCTCTTCAAATATTTTTATAACTTCTTTGGATTAGAGCTGAACGGCTGTGAGCTGTGTTGAACTTCTGGGTATTGTATACAGAAAGACTTTGTGCCTGGTACCACCATTAATCACACTTAAGTTGACATTATAGGGCTTCTTTATTGGAGGTTAGAGTTGGACGTGGGGTCGGGGCAAGGTCAAAGTGAGGTTCATTTCTGTGAATTTGTTGCAGCTCTTCCAAAGCTGTTTTTGAAACCCTCTCTATTAAAACAGACCATTCACTAACCCTAACCCAAAATATGTTTGCCCCCATAGGAACTGATATCTGATTGGGACTTTCTTTACTAAAACAAAACATGGCTTCTGCTTTCCCTTGATAGTCAATTTCTTAACCATAGGGTCAAAACTCTTTTGTGTTGCTTGTGTAATGTCAAAGGTATTTTAATCACTATGTCTTTGCCAAAAAGGGATTAACAAATAATAAAAAATAAATAAATAAATAAAAAACAACAGCTGAATTTTGTTCCTGTTACAAACAGAATCCAAAGAAAACTAATTTGCGTTTTGACTTGGACCAATTAGAACATTATTATTATCTTGGTTTGTTTAAGTAAATGTAAATGCTATGTAAAAACATGTCTACTTAACATGTTAAGTAGCCGTGTGTTTATTTTTCTGCATGCTGCCTCAGTTCCTAAGTCCCTAATCATATGACCATGATGAGGTCATCAATGGCCTTGTCACTCCACCCCGTAAAACCATAATGGGATTTTTTTGACAGTGGCCAACTGCTTGGAATTCCCTCTCTTTCATTGCCCTGCCCTGACGAGGTGATTTTTGGGATCCAGGCGCCATGTTATTAGCCCCGGGGAGTAAGTGGTGCGTTACTCTTCATGCTAGCTGAGTGTGGAAATTGCCACCTCTGATTGATTAGCTTCCTGTCACCAAGAGGTTATGAATGAAGTGCCCCTTCTTCAAGCTACTCAGGAGATCCTCACATGCAAGAGACTGAAGAAATTCCATTGCTGTGCTTAGGCCTTCTAGCCTTCTAGCAAGTGATAGCAAGAACGGGTATCCTGAGGACTCCACTATGAAGAAAAAGCATTACTGACATGTAATCTACCCTTCCTGTGTGTTCAACCTCTCTGTTTTCTTCTAAGCCTGATCTCAAGGAAAACTTATTTGTATCAAAAAAAATCAAAAATTTGTGCCAAAAATTGTGGACCCTTTAGACAAGGTTGTTTGTTTTATTGTTTTTTATTGTCCTTTATGTTGTTCATATGAAATCTGCAGGCCTTTGGTAGTACAAATGAACTTGGCACGAATGAATTTTACCCGTAAAAAAAGAAGAAAGAAAAATCTGTGGTAACACTTTCTATGAAACGTGTTCATAATGCTCCATGACTACCCTCATAAACAGACATAATGCTTTATGATGCACTATATCAACAGTCATAAAACATTATAGATGTGAATTATAATGATTTATACCTTTAAGCATCTGAAGATCTGATTTTGTCCTTCTTCCTGTAAAATGAGTAAAATATCATTTTCACCTTTTCCCACTCACCCCTTGTTATATGATGATATAATAACCAATATTTATTTATTTGAAAATTCCCTGCATAATTGTAAAACAAGTCAGTATTTAAGAGTACCAACATTACATGTGGTGTGGGAGAGGTTCCCCTAATAAACTTTGAGGAACAGCTCATGGCACTGCCAAGTTCAGCTGTTACTTTACTTTAAAAAATGTACAGAATGCCCTCAGTGTTCCTTAAGGCACTTTGAATAAATGTGTCCATCAGAGATTCCTCAGACTCTGAGGAATAGTTAAGCTTACACATGTGGAAAAGAGTTGGACTGTGCTGTCTCTGCTTGGCAAGATGTCACAGTCCTGCTCTGTACATTTGTCGTGACCCCAATTTTGGCTGCTGCTTTCCTTTCCATGCATCCTCTGCTGCTGCTGCTGCTCTCTCCAGCTGGCAGCCAGGCTGGGACAGACACCAAGCTGAGGTCTGACCCCTGCTGACAGAAACGAGGTTTGTATTTAAGACCTGTTGCTGGGGTATTGCCTTTAACATTTGCTTCTGGTATAACTCCAGCCAGTTAGATACAGTTTGCCTGATCCGGCATGAAGTGCTAAATTGGTTATTGCTTTAAAAAAATGTTGCTACGAGGTGAGGGATTACAAAAATCATTCTGCTGGACATGTCACAACTGTGAGCATGTGTGACTGTGTGTGTGTGGGCTAAGTTTCTCACCCGACTTGGGTATCCAAGTTTGTATAATTTTACATGTACGTTTTTGTGCGCATACCAGTATACATTTGTGTTTGTGCACAAGCATGCATTTGTATGTGAGTGTTGTTTTCGAAGCCTGTTGCCATGGTATCAAACAGTTAGAGAAGTCTTTGCTGACTGACCAGCCACCTGCTGGAGAGAGAAACCCCACAGAGAGACAGAGAGGAGGGGAGGAAACAAGGGGGAGAAAAGAAACAAGAGGACAGAGGAAAAGAAGAGAGGAGAGGATGCAGAGAAAAAAGACAAAATAGTAAAAGAGTTCCCATCCACGAGTTGAGCAACACATCTCCTTTTTTGTTCTACACGGTCCAATGTCAATATCACACTCTGACAGCAGGCAGGTAGAATGTCGTAAGTGCGAAAACTGATAGTGAGCTGACTGACTCACATTTTTGCTCCACTTCTACGTGCAGCCACCAAATGATTTGCAGTGTGATGTGCACGCCAAGTGCTGAATATTATTTGGCTTTTTTTTACGCTCTGTCCCAGCCAAACACAGCAAGTGTTTTTATTTATTGCAATAGCTAAGGCTACTAACATTCTGCTAATCGTGATTCACAGACCAGTGTTTGGAATAGACGTCTTCTAGGTATCTCAGCCTATCTTAAAAGAGTATGAAAATTCGTAAGTGTAATCTTAACTTGTAAAAATATAATGGCAGGAATGAGATAGCACTGCACTTAAATCCTCAAAGCTGGAAGGTCTTTTTTAGAGTGTAGATAAGAGGTTCAGTGACTGAGTAGCTGACTATTTGATACTTCAGTGCACCTTTTAGGTAACTACTTTCAAAAAGGATAACTTATTTAGCCTAACTTAAGCCTCTTAACATCGGCAATAATCCGGACACATCATAACCATGGAGCTACATCAGACCCTTTTTGTATTGCTCATACAACATGTTGGCTGACAAATTTGGATGTATCATGAGTTCATAAATACATGCAACATAAAAGTAAGTTCACTATTCACTCTTGTTATATCTGTGTTTTGGTCTCCACCAACTCCTGAGCAAAATGTCTCTTTTTTTTAGCTCCTTGGAAGTCATAATATCTTCACCAGAAATTGTTTGTATACCATTGGTGCTGAATAGCATACACTCCAGTTGTCTGTGTTTGTTTACTTGAAACGGAATTTATTGTAAAAGTCTCTCTAAATTGTACAATCCTTTGGTTCATAATCAAATACCCACCGAACTAATGATATTCCCACCACTCTCACTTGTGCTAAATGGCAAATGTTAGCATGTACGCTTGCCTATTATGGTGAAACATACTTAGGATCAGTGTGTTAGCATTATTATTAGCATGTTAGCATTTAGCTCACACCCTCAAAGAGCTACTTGCATGGCTGTAGACTTGTATTCTTCTTCTTGGTTGATGATTGCAATAAGACTCAATCTTGTTGTGTATTTGGAGCCAGAGAGCACAAACAATCATCTGAAACAGCTTAAAGTAGGGCACACTGCACAGTTGGATGTTTCTTGGTGGGTTCTGCTCTACGTGTGATCCATTCAAAGTAAATAGAGTTATTTAATTAAATGGTTGTACCAAAGCTATTGTTGTGTAAAGAACCAAATCAGATTTGAGTCTCTACTTTCATTCCTGTGCAAGTATTATGAGCACTGTGACCATTTATAGTATTATACTGTAGGTATGAGGTCCAGATGTTGTAAAATGAGCATCTTCAACAGTACAACTGCCATTAAGATAATATAAATAAATGTGCTGAAAGCTAACTTTAAATCATCAAAGAGTATTTAAAATGGGTTTATTTATGAGGAAGAGTCAGGTCAATATTTCCATTAGTTCCGGTGTAGGGATAATATTTCTGTTTTGCACCTGTGCACCTGAAAGAATGAAAGTATGTCACACTTGTCTTTACAAATAGACATGAGTAGTGGTTGAAGAATGATTTGTCCTTTCAAGCCATGCCAGTGTATGCGCTATTAAATACATGTCCTTTTGATCTGTGTAAAACTATGACATCAATTACAACCATGTACACTACAACTACACAGTAAGCTTAGCAGAAAGCTCAGTCACATTTCACCATGTACCACTACTATGTTGTACTGCATGGTGGAATCAATTTACAGTCATAACATGAATATTTCTATCCTATTTTGTTACCTTTAAGAATGTATTAATTTTTTTCATTTCATGATTGGAGTACAGAAAATGTAAATATCTTTTACTGCAGAATGCTATTTATAATTTATTATTTACCTCAATAGGTTTTAGTTGACACTGTCATTTGGCCATTAAATTGATTTTAGCACCCTCAAACTTTTCTCAGCAGCAGTGGCAAAGGCCCATTAAGGTGAAATGTGTCTGTCAATTTCATCAGTGTACAATAAATGCTTTTTGAATATTTGATTTTTTTTTAATTGCACTTCTGTGGTCTCAGCTTTCAACACCTGTTGGTTCTTGTTTAAGTGTCACACTCACGTGGTATCTGTTTCTCATTTCTCTGGACAGATATTCTCATCATATTTGTGGAAATACTAGCAACATGTCAAAGTACAACATTAAAAGCTTGCGTTGGATATGGGGCAAAAGGGTTTAAGCTAATTTTGTAACAGCATGGCTCAGTTTTGATCCAATGCCATCTGGCGACAGCTTTCAGCAGAGGTTGGCATAGGTCCACAACCTTACTTCCATCACACCGGTAATACTTACTGTCTATTTATACAGTGCGAGCAAATGGCCATAGCAGGTTTCGTAGCATGGCATTAACAAGCAAAGATGTTTGAACAAAGGAACTGATGGATAAGAAGTGTTATGTGTCGAGGGGAAAGACAGCTCAGGGGGATGTTTGAGATGACTTCCTCATTGTTGAAAAGCATCCACTTCCTCATATCCGAGCAGGGGATGGTTTTCAAAGGTGGGGCTGCTCGTGTTCTTCATTTACCCTGGGGGACTGGGCACAACTGGGGCAGTCTGGGAGAGTCACCACACCCCATCCCCTCTTGCCAGACTTCACCCCATTGTTGGCCCTCCTGGGGTTTGAACACAAGCCGGACCACCTTCGGTCTTCGTCACGCATTGTTCACCACTGTATTGCGACAGACCCCATTTTACCACGGCTGCACTGGGACATCTGGTCTTACAGCGGCTGCCACCTGTTTCTGAAGAGGGATCGTTCACAAAACTGGGATCCATGATATGCCCATTTGTCGTCTGCATTAGTTGCAGCGCGTCATGTGATGTGACAGACTAAGCTCTATACCCAGTACTATCTCAAATTTCCCATTAAAGATGAACAGGAGTGCACAAGGGCGCGAGTGGTGATTAGGTTTTTCCATTTCATACAATATGTGTAACACTGTACGCATACAGGGGCTGGCATGGGAACATAACAGTGTTACTGTAGCTGGGTCCACTTTTTCAATGGAATGTAGCAAATGTGAGGTCTGTTCATATCAAATGAAAAAAATATTTTTTGTGAATGAATGACGGGTGAAAACCCTCTGCAGTGGAATCAGAGGTCAGGATCAGAACAGCACTAATACAGCTGATAGAGATCCGCCGTCTCACTCAAGGACACCTGCTGTTATAAAGCCTTGAACTCAGACTGTCTGCTGACTCATTGCGCCACCCTGCTGCCCTTTGAAGTCTGTCAGTGAATACAATTTTATACATAATAGCCATAATGCTTACATTAATAAAACAATAAACAAAGTGCAATGGTTTTACAGTCCCTTGAACGGTTTATGATACCAATAATTGAGCCGAAATGCAACAAGTGAATTAAATGAAGAGCCTACTTCATCCGTCTGACAGGAAAAAAAGTATAAATTCATAAATTACTTCAAAAAGAGACATAACAAGCAGTCAGTGACTGTTTAAGAGCGCTGAAGACAATTTATAGATCTTACTGCGTGTTATTAATAGACTTAAAAATACAAGGATTATATATAGAGCACTTAGCAAAAGTCATGGCCATTTGCCCATCGCTTTCAGAATCTGTGTCCAGATGTGCTCCTTAAGAACAGCCGTGGTGCTAATAAGGTGCCAAGAGAAACAGGAGGACAGCACATGAACAAAATGCTGTATCTCGAGAAAGAGAGAAAGGAGGGCTGAGATTTGGGCCGCATTCACTTCGACTCAGGGGAAGCTAAATAATGAGATGATGGCTCAGTGTTACAAGTTGGATGTTAGAAGCGGACATATTTAAGTCATTCACAGAGTCCAAAAATTAATTAATTTATGACCTGAAAGTCTTCCAAAAATAAACTGCAAGACACATTACTTACAATCACAGGTGTCCTTCTTTGAATTAATGTAATTTAAATACCACAAGGAGGCAGATAAGAGTTTTTTTTTTTTTCTTTCATGATGTATATGTCAACCTCAATGAACTTAAACAAACACAGAGCTGTTAACAGTGATTGTTCGGATGGTGACGCACCAGAGGACCAAGTGAAGTATCACCAGTGGAGATGAAGTGGACTCACTGTTGTCCACTTTAAGTTCTGCATTCTTTATTTGGCATCAGCAACTGAAGTGAACTCAGTAGATATAGCAGCCAGTTAGTATCTGATATAGTCTCAAAGGGTAGTCTTACTGTGATAAATTCTCTTTAAAGCAACATCATTTATTTTAGTTTTTTAACTTTTTTGTTTGCATTTCACCACTGACTTACCTGCTTATAGCTATAATATTTGCATGTACAGATTAACATAATGAATAGTGTTGGTATGTGTGCGTGTGAGAGACTTAGCATTAAAAAAATTCAGTGTGTGTGCATATGGGAATGTGTGCCTGTGTGTTTATACACATGAGTGTGCTACTCAATCTGTGAGCGCTCGCTCACTGGAGTGAGTTAAAGGAGAGTTTGGGGGTTTTTGTGGGGGTGGGGGGCAGTTAAGGAAAACACATCCAACTTCCTCTCTGTAAGTAAAAGGCACACTCTGGGGTAGAACGATTCACTGGGTGGGTGTTTCCCGTCAGGGGGTAAAAACAACCAAGAGCAAGAGTTTCTTCACACCCGCCTTGTTAATTAGCTTCCCAATGGTGCTCGGAAAGTTTTCGCCTCACCTCGCTCAGCAGGGAGGAGGAGGGGAAATGTCTTTCAACTTCACAGGAAAGAAGGACTGAACCAGAAAAGTTATTGCAGATCAGTCTCGTGCCAACTCTTGCACAATAAAGCATATTTATTAAAACCTTAATATATATACTTTTTTTTTTTTTTTTTTTTTAATAAATCGTTGTGGGGCCTGCAAACACATCAGTGAATATGTGAAATCTAGCTATGTGTTACACATTATGTCATTTCTTTCAGGGTGAAAACAAAGTCATTCGATATCTCACAAATATAAAAGTTCTAAACCTGTTTTTTATTTTGATGATTAAGGACTTTGAAGCTACATATTAATCTTTATAAAGTACATAATTTGGTTTAATGTTGTGCAATCAATTCTTTAGCTGAAGCATCCAGAACTTCACATAGGTTTTCACATACAAGAAATTTGTCTTGGTGTTTTAGTGCATAATAAACATATTGTGGAAAATAAGAGGAAAATATTAAGATTAAAAGGAGGTATTAACACGCTAAGAAGCATAATTAGAAAATGTACAATAAAATATATTTTAAAAAGATATTGTAAATTTATGCACAATATGTTATTTAAGTGAAAAGAGCTGTACATTTGCACATTTCTGTGTAGTAAGTATTCACCAGGGATTGTGCCAAATACAGTAATATCTTAAATGTGCAAGATAGTTATCAGGAAGGAAAAAAAAAAATTATAAAAGATGTAGTGGATTGAGTCAGATGGACCTTACAGTGATGTAACATGTAGGATCTAAGGGGGATAAAAGTCAGTGTCAATGGGGGCCCCGGCCCTTGTTGATGAGACCAGCTGCAGGTCAAACCAAATTCAAGTCCAACAATAACCCAACTGAACTCCACTCAGACAAAAAGTACAGCATGCATTTAAAGGGGTCGGTCCAGTTTTCCTCACTGTGCCCCCTTCACTGAATGTGCCTTGTGGAAGTCTCTGGAGTGTCCCAAAATGTCTCTGACTGCTCCCGATCCCCTTCCCCGTGACTCTCCTCATTGTTTTTGGCACAGCAGCTGCTCTGAGATTTAGATATCATCATTCAGCTAGGCAGATAGGACATCAAGACATTTCCTCCGGGGAGTCTGGAGAGCACGGAGAGGCAGAATGTGAGATGTGTTTGTCGGACACAATTTGATAAAGAGTCTGTATGTAAGTGACAGTGAAATGCCTCCCAAGTGAATCCTCGTGCTGTGCTTATTGGCTGCCCAGACTCTGGAATACAGTTTGGGAGGCTGATACGCTCCCTGCAATTTTTTAAAATCACTGGAAGACTTGGCTGGATGTAGCCACATAGGGGGAAAAAAAGGAAAGAGAGAAGTTAAGAATTATCTTGAGCAACTTTATATACTTGGGAGAACTGAGAGGTTTCAATTAATCAATTCTCTTTTTTCATGATTGTTTGTATTTTTATATAATGTTTAAATTGTTTATTTTTAAAGTAATATCTGTCAAAATAAAAAAAATTTAAAAAAAGAGAATCATCCATAGCAATATCACTTTTTAAAGTTCTGTGTTTGTGCTGTATGTGTGTTACATGACTGTGTTTGCCCATGCATGAGGCTGCAATTATAGATCCATGTGTATGAATATGAGTTTGAGGCAATTAATGCAGCTGCAGTACCTTTGTGATGCACGCTCATGTAAAGTTCAACCAAATACATCACTGTTTTTGTTTTGTGTTTTTTTTTTTAACCATTGCAAATATATTTGATGATCTGTCCTTTTAAATTAGACAGTTCACATTCATTTTTCCGTACATTCTCTATTGATCAAAGGCCTGTCTGGAACTTTATTGCATCTCTGCTTATTGCATTTCTTCATTTCATTTCTTTCCGTGACAACGTTTGGCTCAATGTACAGAGGGACTGTTTCATGGAAGGACTCATCAGATGGGAATCCAAATCAATTTGTCAGGTCATGTTTGACCGACTCATTACTGGCGGTTCGATTAAAAAGCCGAATGGGCTCAGGTGACTGACAAGGCAGCTGAAGCCATTATGCATGAGATTTGGGATCACATCCCAGTGTTGGACAGCCATTCCCATCCAGAGGCCTCCTAAAGTCATCCATCATGAAGAATTTCATTTTGCTCCTTAATGTGGGCTACGTGTTGTTTTGGAAGCCGCAGAAATGATCAGAATTTGGCCAGATTGGACTGTGGACCGAGCGTGCTCACTCATTGTTATCATCAACAATTATTGTCTTTCATTGATTTGGCAGGAAGAGAGTGACTGGTCATGTTTAAAATGGAGGCGTGTTCCCCAGAACGGTGCCAACACTGGGCAAGATCAAATACTCAAGACTATTTCCTTTGCCAAGGACGGCAATTAAAGCACATTCCACTCCAGACTAGATCCTGGTTTTAAATGTCTCCAATATTTCCTTTTAAACAATTGTGGAAACAGTTTGGATTATTAACATGTGTGTCCACTCAGTCCAGCTCACAGAAGAAATGGATTGTTCAGCTTTGATGAGTGCTCTAATAAATTACTGTATTTGTCAAGAAACACATTCCTTTGAAAACTAGCATTTTGTTCCATTTTTGTTCAAACATCCATATGAAAAACATCTCAAACTCAGTACTACAGCACAGACTTCAAACAAAAAACAAACTAAATCATGTATGATGCTCATTACAGTTTAGTTTTTCAGTATTTTAGGATTTTTAATACAATCTTCACCCTGATGTTACTCAACTACCATTGAGAAACTTAATTCACAAGCATTTAACACTACACAGTGGAGCTGTACACACATTGAAGGGGCCAACAGAGTCCCCTGCCTGAGATTATCTTCTCTGTGAAACATTACCAGGAAACCCCCGGGATTAATAATTGCCCAAATGATTAATTACACTCACTGATGCTAACTTACGAAAACAGAACTGCTCATTTCTAATGGACCATCTCATTGGGCCTGACTGTAATGGTTGTCATGCATGGAGACTGCCTCTGTCAACACCTCCCAGTGTGTGCAAGTGTGTTTGATAGTTGCAATTTAGAGCAACAACATATTCTGAATTAGTCAGATACAGAGCAGAGACTTTGGTAGGACAAGGATGAGAAATTTAATTTCACAAAACTTTGTAAAATATGAAGAGACAGTTCCTCTTCGACAAAAATATAAATTAGAAATGAAACAAATATTAATATTTTTATTGTTCATTATGAGAAAACATGTTTTCTGTGCAAGTAAAGACTTATAAACAAGGCTATGGGTAAAGATATTTTTATGGCTTAGCAGGAAAAACTAACTTTTATGCCAATGACACTAATTGGGACCAGAGCCCAGGTTGCTTTGACTCAAGCTTGGAAAAAGTATTTCTCATTTTTTGTGAATGAGGCACATAGTGTACCAAGTCCATATACTTATACATTTCTTCTGTTCTGTTGTCTCTTCTTCGCCATACCTTATTGCTTTTTGCTGCTAAAGTTTCCAGAGAAGGACCATGTTTATAATGTTTAAAGATGTTTTATTGCAGTGACATTTAACAATCAACTGCAAAATGTTGGGCTTCTTACAGTTTTGCATCTCACTACATTTAAATTCAAGCTCATGATCACTTTAGTGTTAAAATGCAGTCGTTACGACTTTATAGCTTCACTTGCACTTCAGCTTTACTTTATGACTTTATGAGGCGTTTATTAAGATGACAAATAGATCCTGGCCACAACCAGCTGTAATTATCACCATTACTATGTTTACATTTCTACCAGCATTCTGGACTTCTGCTCAGATCTTTGTCACGGGCCCTTAAGTATTTGATACCCAACATCATGCTGCGTTTATGATACCGCCAAAGCCTTTATTACTGCCTCGGCTATCATAACAGTTGGGGGACTTGCTGGGGGCAGAATATGGCAGGCAGGCCTTTTAGATGGGAGCACATATGCATGGTGATAGATGTAATCCTTCTCTCCCCCTCTTGCCCTCTGTTTGCTATCCCCCTGCACAGCCCTTAATAGCGATGGATCCCCCTTCAAGGCTGCGAACCCACGCAGTGCTCCAGTCTGCCTTCATGCTTGTTGACTTCAGAAGGTTCTGATGTCATAATGAAGGAGGCTGGCGCTTTGATATGGCTCCTCTGGAATTTCATGCTCCCTGTGTTTCGAACGGACTAAAACTCTCAGCTGGCAGGTACAGTAGAAATTGGAGTTTTATTGCCTCTGCCCGGGGGGATTACCAGCCACCCCAGAGCCAGGGATGGGGCAGCCGTGGCGGCAGACCCCCTTCACTCCCTTGAACCTTCGAGCCACATTTCTCACGCCATCTAATCTAAAAGCACGGCTCAAATCCTGCTAATCTCTTCCAAATACAAAGGGATCCAGGGTGGTATACCATTTACTCTTCCAGCAGCCTGTTCAGACAGTTAATTGATTCATTGTGCCATGGGTGATGAAATATTCTGGAATTGAAAAACAGTTCACTATTCACTCAATTTATAATATATATCAAAAGTTACATTGCTTGTCGGAGAAAAAAAAATAGTTTCTGATTATGAAATATGTCCTTCTGTTGGTAAGACAATGGCCTCTGTATAGCCGAACTTAAATCAAACACATGCAACGAAGGAAATTAAACACACACACACACACACACACACACACACACACACACATATATATATATATATATATATATATATATATATATGTATATTCTACTAAATGCAATAGCAGGCAGATGCACAATGGCAGATATTGTATCTGCACTTGCCAGAAAACATTTGCAAGATGTTGAGGCTTAAGAGGAAAACAGAGTGAAGCAGGGAGAGGATGAATATGTATTTGTTTTTAGCAGAGAGACACATGTTCAGTGTCTGTCTCTCCGCATAGATCTTTATTACATCAAACGGGTTGTTCGATGTCAGAACAATAGCAGGAACAAAGCCTAAGTTATTTCCTCCGATACCTTTAATGATGTAATGTATTTTGCCATCAGCTAGCGGGGAGTAGCAATCAGTCGGGATATATGGCATTCCTACATGATTCCTGGAGCAAATCGTCAGCACACAGCCGCACTTGACAGGGGTACAAATTTATCATTTGCTTTACGATATCCCCCAAATCAGTTCAGAATGCCTTTAAAAGAGGCCGCAGGGAAGCAGTGCAAAGACACATGTGAGTCGTCTGTTCACCAGCGTGCTCCCCGCGGAACATAAATTCTGGGCTTCCACAGCGGACTGGGTCTGAAGTGGGAGCGCACATACTTTACTAATAAAGAGTAGTTTTCCAGCTTTGCTAATAGCTTTAAGAGCAAGGGCTGACTTTTGTTACAGTAAAAACTAAGAGTAACAATCAAACACTTTTAAAAAGTAAAAAATATATATTTTTGTATTCCCTTTTGATGGAACACACTGGTGATTTAATAGTTAAAGAAAGGGTGTTTTTTGTTTGCTGTTTTACATATTCAGTTTGTGTTGAGTCTTTCCAGGGAAAAACCCTCTCATGCACAGGAAGTCAAGCATTTTACATTCTGGCAGTGTGAACAACAGTATGTTTGTAATGAACTGCTACTTAGAGTGAGCAGCTATAGCCAGACACAAACAAAGAAAACAAATTAAAACGATGAGATTCATACTGCTGATAATTAACAAAGATGGGGGAGGGGGTTCACTGTAGGACACATACACTTGTAGAATACCCATTGTACTTCAATAGTTGTTTGTGAACAATCATGGTAATAAGATCAACAACACAGACACCCACTTGGGAATCTGATCTAAATTTCTTTTTAATCCCTCTTTTATTAAACAACAAATCAGCGCTGTGTTATGCTTATTTACCTCCTGCACAAAGCTTCAACCACAGCTGACAAGGGACATTTGCATGCTTGCAAAGACATTTTTTTGGGAGGGAAAATGACAATATAGCTAAATGCATTTCTCATCTCTCAGGCAATAACAAGATTATGTGATGGATAGGCCTCTTGGGAAACAATTTCTTTGCAGGCAATTACAGGCTCTCTCCGTCTCTTCCCCACACGCTGCTCAAACAACACAGTGTCAGATGACAATTTCATTAGCTAAGATTAGAGGCGGATTGTAGAAATTACAGGGCATTATTATACTTTTCTGCCTGAAAGATCCAGTGTGTGGTGTTAGACAAGCTTTGGCGGATGTATCATAAATTGGGATACTTAGGGAGGAAATACAATATCTGTCTTAAATTGAACAAGATGCTTTGCAACCTTTGAAATATCCAGGCAAACTTGCAAATTTTAGCCTAAAATATACATAAAATAATAAGATTCAAAGTCAACTGCCTCCTCTGAGGAATTTAGTCAAGTATGCAATGTCGTGACAACCATCCTTTTTGTATCTTGAAATGGCCCTCGAAGCACTGTCAAACCTCTGCTTTGTGATATTATAAAATAATGGGTTTTGCAATTTGAATTTTAAAGAATTCAGACAAAGCATAGCATGTGTACATAAATTAAACTTTATTGTGCATATTTTGCCTGTCTGTGAGCTGGTGCATGTATGTTTTTTTTCAGTAACACGTGAAGACGAAGACATTTCACATATGATTACAATTTATGACTGCATTTTTGAATGGTTTCTATTAATCTGCTACTTCTTTCTTTCATCCTCTCTGGTTTCTTATTTCCTGTCGCAAAGCGAACAGTCCAGAGTGAAATGTCACCAGTGGATTGCTGCTCTGTTTGATCTGCATGGCAAGGAAGAGCTAAGTAATTGATGAAAGCTTGATTGGACTGATAACCAGCTTTGGCAGCAGTCTGAAGAATCAACGTATCCTGTAGCGTTCTGCAGGAGTGATTAGTTTCTAAGAGAAGACTATCCTGATCCTAAGAGTGAGGAAGGATCTAATGAGCAAAAATAAAAACAGATCCTTAACAGATGCTCTTGTATTAAGGCACAAAACCACAGCTATTTTGAATTCATTATTTATTTTCTCATTCCCCCCTAATACCAGGAAATGTGTATTTCGCTTAGCTGTCATCAAGCATGGAGCTGCTGATAGGGGATTTGCAGTGAGTTTAAGCTGCGTGTTTACTCAGACTCCAGAAACTCAGGCAAGGGTTTGTTGTCTCATGGCAACCTCATCATGGGGTCAAAGTATTTGAAAAGCAATCATATTTTGATGTGGCTAGCTGCTTAGGATCTGAAACGTTGACGTCCAAAATGAAGGGTTTTCGTTGTGGTGTAATTCATCAGACCTTTTTGCGGGGAGTGGACAGAAAGTGTCTTGAGCCTGGAACCAATAGCGTCTAATCAGTGAGAGCAATGTATCAAGAGTGCAAGAGAACACATGAAACCTGCAGTATAGTGAGGAAGGAAAGACGGAAAAGGAGTTACCTTGACTTTGAATATGAGACGAGGAAATCAGTTTGAAAGTTGAGAAAACACATTTCTATGATAGTATGATGTTGCACAGCTGAAGAATAGTCGGAAAAGTGTGAAGTATCGCTGCAGTAAAGCTGTGTTTCAAAAAGATGCTTCAGTCAAATTCCTACATTGGAATGCTAAATGAATGCACAGACCTTGGAAATATGAAATTGCAGGGAAACTAGGCTTGGGTTTGGGGCAGCAACTTGATTCCTTTAATACATTTTATTGTGCTAATATGTTTCAGAGGACTGTTTTCTTATGCAGGGCACACGAAGCATGACTGAACAAAACTCAAAACCTTCCACCTGCCTTCACGTCCTCAAGCAAACTACAAGTTTCACCTTTGTGCGTGTAGAAAAAAAATAGTGTGTATAGATACATACTAGATATGTAAACCCTTATTAAGGAATACATTTCATAGAAGTTTTTGCTATTTTTTTTTTTTTTTTTTTTGCATAACTTCAATTCTGGGGTTCATACAGTGCTACATCCTGCTGCATGCCTTTATTAAATAAAAACAGTGTGAGGAATGCTGGAAGGTGGATGCCTTTATTTGTTACCAAACAGCTAATATAAAAGAATATGGAGAGGAAAAAATGATCGATTAGCCAGCGCACATAACTGGCTCCTGCAAAGGCTTTTGCGTGTGATTGATCCCTGGCCAAATATGAATTTCCTGATTGTGAAGCACAGGAACAACTGGGATTCATTAATATAGTGGAGCACGAACTGTCCCTTGAAAGATTAATGAACAAGAGAGTGCTCTGCTTGGGACCAAGTGAAGTTTGAGCGTGAGATGCGTCTTTCAGCACAGGATCTGGCTCTTTGCTGGGACACCTTGTTGGGAGTGCTCTCCATCGGACAGATGCTGCCGCTGGAAGCTCAAGAAACAATGAGCAGCAGACTAAGTGATGACGGAGTTTTGGTCTTTGATCTGCTGACACATGTTTGGTCAGACATACATCTGTAATAGCAAATTAAGTTCAATTTAAAACCAAGGCAAATTACTCAAATCACTAGATAAACATAATGTTGATATTGGGCGATTATGCAAAAACCCAGATTAGCTTCAATAACAAGTCTTTAAGCATTTTTCTAATGTTATTCTAACTCATATTATAATTGCAAAAAGCTTTACTCGTCAAAGCTCAGTTGTTTACCACCACTGCCAGGAAACAATGCAGGTGCCCATTTTAAAGTATGCTACGATGATGGAGAACAAAGCAAAATGAGACTGACAGTATGACAACACTACAGGCTACAAGTAAAAATGAGTGGCACTTTTTTGTTACCCTTGTGGAGGAAAACATGTGTGGCATCAAGTCTGGTTTGAATGTTGTTCTCTCCTCTTGTGTCCGTGAGGTATTTCATGTCTTCTATTTTCTTGCTAACACAAGAATTTGGATAATTTTTCCAGTGTGGATTGCATTTTGACTGCACGCAGACTGTACCCCAGTTGAACAGAAATGGATTTCAAGAGTACCTTGTAAAGGTTCACCTAATTATTCTGCACCAGGTTGGACAGAATTCATAAAATGAAAACCAAATTTTTAGGTGGAGTACACCAGATTCTGACTTAACTGCCAGCATGATTTCCAAAAAAAAAAAAAAAAAAAGGCTGGAAAGCATCCTAAAAGTTAGGAATGAAGGCTTGTTGCTGGAGGGCTCCAAGTTGGAAACTCCAGCTGGGATGATCTTGGCAGGTGTAAGTGAACGACACCCTCCCTTTCCTTGACAGCTTCTGTTCAGAGGCCCTTGAGCAAGGTGTTTAACCCCTATCTGAGAAGAACTGGGAAGAACAGAACTGCTCCCAGAAGTTATGAAAGTGAAGGAGGGCATTTCTTAAACACTGTACATCCTCTGCAAATCCTTTCCTGCATAAATAAATGTTAAATAAATGTCTGTGTGGGAAAATGTTAGTACAGTAACAAGAAGAGTTGGAAATTTGCTGATTCAACAATGATCCAGAAAGGCCTGAAGCGTGGACATGCCTGAGAGAGGTTAAGTGGCCCTTCAGTCTGTGTCGTTTAAACCAGCTTTAATGGTGAGCCCACAATAACAACAGTAACACTGTCAGAGACACTCACCTCTTTTATAGTGCTTGCCTCGGCTCCTAGAAGGATTGATGCGTCGCCATAGCAACATTGACCCTTAAAGTCTCGTTGCAACCTGAGCCAGGCCCAGATTTATGGGTGTTTTCAGCTTGTTACAGCAGATTTATCTTCACAATAAAAAAGAACAACAATCTGCAGAAATCATTAAGGGGAGTCTGTTGGAAACTCTGGGTTAAAGGCAAAGGTGTGCCAGAAGCAGCTGAAAAATAATGTTGATATGATAAAGTACACACACTTGGAAGTAAGTAAAAAACCCTCTTGAAAAGCACTTTTGTTTTTGTCTATGAATGACTGAATATCCTGTTTGGTTTTATGGTTTGCACAGAAAAATAGGCCCAAGAGGAAACAGCGTTTGGTCCAAATTAATGATGTAAACCTTTGATTGTGAACTATTTTTTTTCCTGTAGCAGCGTAAGTGAATTGCATGCTTCTTTTTTTGCATCATAGCCCTCTGTGTGGACAGGACAGGGCTGTTTACAGGTGGCTCTTCACAATCTTTAGCTGTGTCAAATGGATTTTGTAGCTGCACTGATTCTGCAAATTGAAGTTCTAAGAAGAGCAATTTATAGTTCATGCTTGATTTAAGATTAGAGGCCTCATTTTCTTTTCACATATCACTCTTGCAAGTCTGTTATATGTGATGAGGCAAAGATATTCAAAACCCCAAGATGCCCCCTAGCACCTCATGATGTTACTCAAAACTTCTTCAGGAATTTGAATGGAAGTCAGCGAGGAACAGTCTGAAGTCAGAGATGAAGTCATTAGCATAGCGAACTGATAAAGACAGATGACACAAGGAAAGTGGTGACTAGGAGTTGGAAGGGTAGAAAATAGTCAGGAGCAAGTTGGGCAGTGATGGCTGGATTCTGGTATTTCAAACAGGACATCTTCATTCCTTCCTGCCGACGTGAGTGATTCCCTTCCATTTGCTATGGTAGGAAGCTGTGTGACCCTGCAGGGGCAGTCCGGCTGACTGGCCCTTCTCCAGGGCAGCCAGCAGTGCATCCCTTAAGCAGGCTTGACCGACCTGCAGTCACACACTCTGCGGTCAAGCCCTGGGCAGGGGGATTTGAGATGTGACAGCATAATCAATTTCCATGATTCATGATCACCCAAAAGGAGGGCGCGCTGAACGACTGGGCAGCTGAAAGAGGAGAGCAGAAGGGGAATGCTGACAACAGCAGTCCGCAGACATGTATAGCAGTGGAGACTCTTAGCTTCTGGCTGTGCTTCTCTGTGTTTGTTATATGTTCCAGAATACATAACAATAATGTGAGACTTTATTGATCCCAGTGGGGAAATTCTCTTTTCACTGAACAATCTCCAGAGAAAAGTCAGAGTCCAGGGTCAGCCGTGGTGCAGAGAAGCACCCTGGAGCTAACAGTGATTCAGATCCAGATTCATGAAGATTATGATGCAAGGAACCATCTTGAGCTACAGAGGTTTTTTTTTATTAAATCCAAATCAACAAGTGCAGACAGTGCCACAAAAACAGTTTGCAAGCAAATAGCGAATTCATTGCCAAGTACAAATTGTGTGCTTCAAGACTAAGAAAGAAAAAAAATATTTGTTTGACTCTCTGATGTTGCAGTTATGACGCTTTTTTCCAGCAGTTAAACATCTCATTGGAACTGTTATTGAATTTCCAGTTAGCTGAACACTTTTTTTAGTCTGTTTCTTTTCTTTATTTGTGTTCTGTATATTGTTTTTAACATGGTGCTTTTGGATCAATCCCTGTGTGCAGAACACAGTGCAAGTATGTTATGCTAGCTTAATTTTGCATTATAACCTGATTTAACTGTGATTTTAGATATCACACTATTATAAATAACAATACTTTTCAGCTTGCACTCTGGCTCTGGAGGTACTTAGCTGTAGTTAACAGCACCCATCAGGTTATTCAAATGACCCTAACTGATTCAAATCTCTATAAATTTGTGCCTTTACCAGTCAACTTTACTTAACACAGAGGGTGAATGAGTAACGCAGAGGTTTATCTGCTATAATGAAACATGCAACTTTAAACAGTGATCTATGAACTTTTATTTTTATTCTGAAAATACATGGGATTTGTAAAGCAGGAGAAGTGTGCAGTTGGAATTGATTCTGTAATGCTAAAAATGCTCATGGTGTGTAAAAAAGGGAAGAAAAAATGAGGTCAGCCAGCCTTGGCATTCAGTCAAATCGGACTGTTTTTTATTCCATGTGTGGTATAGAGCCAGACATCTGAGTAAAGGACATATTTGCCATGAACCGTGTTATCCTTGTAAAACCCTGGGTTTATGTTTTTTGCCTTGGGAAACTGTTAGATTTCTGTCAGAAGAACTGAATTCTGGAAGGAGGGAGGCAAAGTCTGCTAAATCCTGATGCATGAATCCATCAAATCTCATAAGCAGAAAAAGCTTGAGATTTACAAATGCTGCTCATAATCTTTCCTGACGTTTTAATTGCAAATGCATTTAATTCATTTCTCACAGTTTTTTTTTTCCTTTTCAAAGCAAACAAGTCATTAAAGTTAATCCAAGTTATTCATTTCAGAAATGGTCGTCATTTCATCAAATATGGCAGCCTTTCAGCATTGTGTTCAATCCACCCTCTACAGTTCACTGATAACTCAAGGCTGACGCCCGTTCATGTCTGCAGCCGCCATGAATGACTCTAACAGCTGACAATCTGTGCAGATGTGAGACTTTGTCACTGTGGATAATGTCACAGACTCGTAAACGCCGTCTTGAGACAGAGAAATTGAATCTATAGTCACTCCCTTGCATTCTCAACGGGGTTCATCCCTTGACCTTCCCAACCTAAGGAAATACTTCAGATATGCACCAGGCTGAAAATATAACAATGTCTTTCTAATGGCGTCATAATTTACCAAACATAATTGCATTTTATTTGAAGGAATTCCTCATTATTTGGCTTTGTTTGATTGGATTGCTTCATTTTTATGGCTCTAGTGAAAAATCTCATTAGTTGGTTTTATATCTAAATGAAGATTTTACATTTTTATTTACGTTAAGTTACTCAACTTGCTTTAATTACTTGAAGTTAGGGTTAGTTTTAGTTTTAAGTTTTACATTTAACATATAATTTTCCCAACAACAGTGATTTCTAATCTTTTATGACTCATTTAAAAACTTTATTAGAGCATTTCCCTGCATAAAAAAAAACAAAACAAAAAAAACTCTGGGACATACTATGTTGAGCCAATCATGTATCTAGTTTCAGTTATAATTTTTATAGTTCACCCTCACATTGACATCAGCAGGATAACAGTGGCATTCCAAAGAACAAGGACACAGGACACAGTTATGTGAAATGACATTTCTCGGATGCAGTCATTAACTATGAAGTCCCATTAATTGATTTAACCTTCAGTCCAATACACCAGTGCTGCAGTAGATTCCAACTTCATGAAGCTTTGCTGATTCACCTGTTGACTCAGGTTTTCATGGTTTTTCCAGTCCTAATTATCTGAAGGGGACAGCAATTAGAAAGGCCTTACAATGTTTGGTAACAAGACTCAAATATAATGCAGCCCTATATTGACACCAAGAACTTCAAAATGCGTTCAAAGGCAGAATAAAATAAGCTACATTTTTACTACTAACTTAAAAAGAAGAGCAGTCATATTTAGTTGTTTAGGTCAGCTATGACTGATTTTCATGTAGCTATACTATCCTGTATTATAAGCTAATTATTTTACTAGCTAGCCGCCACACGTGCCAACCATAGGTCATAATAAATAGACTATTCCTTTAAAGATATATGTTAAATTAAATATATTTCTTTTTTGGCATTCAGTCACTCATCAGCAGGAGCTTTACTTCCAATTTGTGTTTGAATATTCATAAATCCAGATTGATATGTGCAGTATTCACTTAGACTCCTACTAAATGCCTTAAAAAGTCAAAAAGTAAAAACAAAGTCGTAAATAAGAGGCTGGTTAGTCATCTACGTCTCGTGTCAAGCTCCCTCCTCGTTTGTTTGTGCAGCTCTCAAGGTCATGGTCTCTGGCCCATTAGCAGACCATGGCGGCCCTGTGTGCTATACATGGAAAGGGTTGATGGTGATGTGCGTAGGAGGTGGGGCTGCGGGGTTACACTGCGGAGTTGATATGTCTGTCTCTCAAAGGCCAGCAGGGGATTGGCCTCTCCTGCCCAGACGACCGCTGACCCCTGTGGAGACAGTCCCGCTTCAAGTTGCTGCCGGGTCCCTTTGAAAACACCTCGGCCCCGCTTGAGTGATTGGCCATATGGGCGACAGTGCCATCCAAGGAGCCCCCCACTGTGCCAGGCATGGGGTGTGGGAGGCATGAGTGGGAAGCATGGTAGCCTCCCCCAACTCCCATATTCCAGTCATCTTGTTTCTAGTATCTCTACAGTATGTCCTAACACAACTACATGCTGTAATTTACAGTATACTAATACAGGACTTCCCTTTTACATTACACACGTTCAGACACACATTCAGTGCACGTACACACATCAACCACATGTAAACATACATCCCGCAGCTCATTTGTTAGTTTCCTGATTATCAAATTTGTACAATTATGTTTTGTTTTAATAAAAAAAAATATATTAGACATGAACAACAATCACGACTGCTTCTTGCTGCGCATACATATCTATATTTTTACTTCAAACAGAGGTTGTTCTAACTATACTTATGGCACGCTAGCAATTACATTTTTGACAGCCTCAAAATGAAATCACTGAGATGTACATGATCATAATTTACAGCTTAGGCATCATTTTAACAAACACAAAGATTGGGCTTTGCAATTAATCAACAAAGAAAATATGAAGACTCATCCGGTTTTTCAGAGCTTGTGAAATGCCTCAGTGACTTATAGTGGACATGGCCAAACATGTAGAGTTAAAAAGTGGAGACAGATGTAACAGGCCAGCATTTCTGTAAGATGGGATGAACTGCATGTACATAAACATGTATGCATACGCAAATATACACACCATGCATCCACATTTATATGCACACACAACAAACACACATAAACACGTGAATACATTTCCTGTTTTGCCTGCTACATGTTACCGTATATGGCTATGTACAAAAACCCCCCAAAAAAACAGCTTGTTCTCACACATGTGTTCATGATGCTGTATGACATAACTTTGGCAGAGGGTATCCTTGTCTGTCTCAGTTTATTTTGAAATTCTCTTGACAAAATTAACACTTCCTTCTTTTCAATGGCTAATTGGATGATAAATTTCCACCCACTCCACAAAAGTTCGGCCTGTCCAAACATTTCTGCTAATTAAAATGGGAAGAAAAAAAAGATCTGGGAGAGACTGGCAAATCATCAGCTTTGTACAACAAGTGCACACAACACATCTCTGTTTTTACGCCATGAAATCCTTTCAACACGTGTAATAACAGAAAAACTGCTTAATCATTTTGCTAAATGTGTTTGAGTTGAGAACATTATGTGTCAATCTGGAACACGACAGGTGACTCTGTTCACTGTACAAAATAAAACACCTGTGAATTGAATCTATTACTCCTGCCCTTTCTTTCATCATATTATGCAATACTGAAAACATGTTTAACACTGTTGATTAATCTGGTTAACAGATTTAATAATGCTGTCTGATGTATAATAGAGTAACAGTACAAATAACCTGCTATTACCACAGGGGGCTGTGAAGTTTTCCATGCGGTTCACACCACAGGTTTACACTCTTCAAACATCAAAACCCCACACCTGCAGTACATCAAGCTGCATATCTATACAAATTGAAGCATCATGACTTTTAAAATATAAAACTCCAGGCGGGCCAAATGGCCTGGAGTTATCAATAACAGCTGAAGAATGAAATATGTTAGCGTCCCTTAAGTGGGCTTTTTATTGATTTATTTAGACCTGATAACAAGAGTCGTAAAGCCATTTTGAGGCGCCCCCAACCCACCCTCCCCGCCGCCCTGCCACCCTTCCTGCGCTGTCAGACCTTGGGTTTAAAACACTTACTGCTGCTGCTTCTGCTCAAGCAGCAGTGGAAACATTTCGCCAGAGTTGTAAATCTCCTCGCCAGATATTTTCTTTGATTTCTTTTTTCTCCTCTTCCACCTCCCTCTTCGTATACACCAGTCTCTTTCTTTTGCGCACGACTGTGTAAAGCCTCAAAGACTTATTTGGCAGCATTGTAGAGACAGGGGGATTAAAATGAGCAAAAGTAATTTCACGTTTACGGGTACAAATTTGCTCACATTTTGTTTCAGTTAAACGTTGCAGCCGCACACTTGTCTCAATGAAAGGAGGGGGAATCCCCTTGGAATTTGCCGTTTCCAGTCCATATGCTTTGTTTCACATGGCTTTGCTTTTTTTATTAATTTACCAGGCCAGCTGGTCTTGGCCTGAGTCACTCCCAGGTCAAACAGTACTTTCACTAAACATCAACAGAAAGGGATTTTTTTTTTTTCTTTCTACTTGAGGCGTGGAGTGTAGGGAACATTTCAAAATATAAAATGGAGTGATAACAGATATGTGTAAGATAATAATCCCATATGTTATCACATCTCCAACTGGGATAAGCCCCATTTTCAATCTTTTAAATGATACAGGAATACATTTTTATCTACCATTTCTAAAATCTAAATGTATGTTAGCAAGTGTATCTCACTCTTTAATCATTAAAAGGCTAAAATAAGCCCTGTAATTTTTCCATAAATCCCAAGCCATCTACATACTACAACAATGACATACAGTACACCCTTCACTACAATCATCATGCTAACTGCCATATTATATTGTTGTTATCTGCGTTTAGGCATTGTTTGGCTCCAGCTCTGTACTATGAATGAGTCTGACACTGTTTATTAGGACGAAAATGCTCTGGGAAAGGGAAAGAGGTCCACTGGGCTCCAAGATCACATGCAATCCTTGTTTGCTCAGCCAGCTGCACCCCTATGTAGGCAACAGTCACATGAAACACTTAACATCAGATTGACAAAGGCCATAAATGAAGTCAAGGTGTTAAACAGGTGCGGGAAAAGAAGAGAGTGGGAGGAATAAAACTCAGCGAAGGGAGGGACTGAGAAAAACAAGGGATGAAGAGACGTTTCACCGGACAAACTTCGACCTCTCACTCCTAGCTGGACGGTGTTATAATAAATTGCAGGTCGTTAAGGGTCTGGACACCTCTTGGCACCAACTTCAAAAGAAGCCCAAGGTTCTGCCTGTTAGCTTTAGATTTGGCATGGAGGACAGGCAGGTTGTGGTCCAGTTGCTGCTCAGTGCCTCCACATCTGGCTGGCAGCACCTTGGCTGAAATTGAGACTTTGTGTCTCCTGAAGTTTTCTTGTGACATCTTTATGAACACTTGCTGTTATCCATTGCAGCACCCACTGGTGTTCTGGCCGTATCGCTCACGTTGAACCCCACAACCCACACCCCCGACTGTCCCCCTCTCACTCCTGGTTCCCAACTCCAGAGCTCCAGTGATGGTGAAACCTTAATGCGAAACATTTGGAGTGTCTTCTGATTCCAGGTCTCTGCAAAAGGTGGTGCTAAGTGGAACCTTGCAAACTTATCTAGCTCAGTATCCATCTTGAGAGAGTTGTGAGCAGCAGAGGAACAAACCTGCACACCTTGTCTACATTACTACAATGGAGGCCTTTTATGTTGCTCTCCTATCAATGAATCTATCTTGCCTACGCTGATTTATTGGTTGGCCTGGAAGTGCCCCCCAAAGCCTCCAAACCACTAAAGTTCTCCCTTTCTTGTACAAGTCAAAAAGGAGAATAAAATAAGAGAATGGTGTGGATTTTCTTTTACGCTCTGACCTGTGCTCCCACCTCCACTGTCACCATCTCTCCACAGCGGCCCTGACATGGAAACAGTGCTTATTGTCAGCTCTGAACAGGTGCAGAGTGGAAACCGTGAGTCAGAGAAGGTACATAAATTACATGGCCAGCCAAATCACACAGCACTGTTGCTGTGTTAATCTGTCAAGAGCTTTGAAGGCCAGGTCAAGTGAATTCACTCTGAGAAGAAAAAAAGTCTTACTCTGGACTGACTCACTCTGTGCTGCAAAGCTTAGACTTTTCATGATGTTGACACAAAAAAATTGATCATAACTATACACACTTGCTAGAGATCTTTGACTGTATTGGTACAGAATGAAACTATAATCTTTTTTAATATGAAAATGGAGCAGTTTTATGTTGATGAAGGTTGCATGTACAAAGAAAACTATATGATTCAACCTAAAACATCCAGGGTGCAGGAAATGTTATGTTCAGCATCAACTTCAAGCCACTGACCAAAACTATTAATACTATATAAATATCCTGGTGTTTAATTATGTTTTTCCCTGGCATTTAAACACCTTAAGCTTTAATCAACAATGTAGGCATCAAGATTTTCCATCCAAGAAATCTCAGCTGTCTTAGGTTTCTCACAATCACCACTAGTGCTTGCTGTTTCAGAAACCCTTTAAGGGGTCTTGCTCTAGTTGTTTGGGCTGCACCAGGGTTTGACTGACAGCTGTCACACCAGCCTAAATCAACCGCATTAACCGGGCAAATGCATCAAGGTGCATTTAGACTCAATAAGTTTGGTGTGAAAACATCAATAAAACCAAAATTAATACAATAGAGCTGTTATTTGAACAGTGAAGTGAAGTGCTTGTACAGCACTGGGCAGCCCACAACTGAAGGTGAGGCACTCTCTATGATAGGGGCTCAGCATGCTCAGCAAATTATGACTGTAATTTTAAGTGATACAACAGCTGTTGTGTTCTTACAGTACATGCAACATAACAAATATCCAGTAAAAACACTCCACCCATCAGCCATCTTCACTCTGTAGAAAATTTACAGTGGATGCAGAAGTGTCAGGCCGAACATTATGTAAAACATTTCCACTACAAAAGAGTGTCCCAAGATATTTCCTTGACAAAGATGAAATTAAACGTGACTAAGTTTGGTCAAGATAAAACAACAGCATTGAGTTTGCAATGAGTATTCATTCAAAACCACATGAATGAAACATTGCTTCAGTAAAATTATACATGCTAATCTATGGTTTGTGTACCCCCGGGAAACTTTTTGAAGCCTCTGGAATTCATTTTGTAAAATTTCAAAACATTTTAATGTAAATGAAATACAAGGCATTCTTTTGTTCACTTCTGAATATTTACAGTTGTCAAGGTGTTACTGGACCACTCATTTAAATGTCACATTTTATGTTACTGCAACTATGACACTGGGGTTATCAAATGGGCACCTCCCACCACATCTGTTCGGCTGATTTAGGCCTTCATGACATTTACAGCTACCACTGTATCTGGACAGGAAAAAGATATGTGAGCAGATTTTTGTTGTAAAAGCGCTGCTGATTTCCATTTAGGTTTATCACACAAGGTGAACAGTCTGATAACTTTCTCTCAACAGCAGGCTGTATTCCTCTTGTCAGTGATTTTATCCTCTCAGTATTGTCTGTGTGGCCACAGCTCCCATTGTCATCCAGATACTATTAAAAACAAATAAAAGAACCGATGAAGAAGAAGAAGAACCGTTGTTGATGAACATGCCAGTGTAGTTTATTCTGAACAAGTTAAGGAACAATATATGTACACAAATAGTCTTAGTGCAACTTTTTTTTCTTTGGAGAGCAGACGTGTGCAACATGCAGATAATTTATTGCATTTAGCTGGCTTGCAAGTTTGGCAAGCTAACAGGAACAAACAAATGTCCAAATGCAGCAGTATGTTTTATTGATCAGTTTTACTCACTTTTGGACACTACAAATACTAAATAAATACTAAATAATTATAAGTTTTATGGCTCTGAGATTATATCAGACTGTGGCTAAACAGACATAACTTCTTGGAAGTACTTTTGGCCTTGATTTGTTGATAAATAATTAAAATATTCTAAAATATTATGGGGAAATATTGAGGATTGTTTTCTTTCTCAGAGTATGAGTAGGTTGATACTACTCTCATGTTTGCGTGTTAAGTACGGAGCTACAGCCAGGAATGTCTTAGCTTTACATGGCATAAAGAGAAGAGGGAAAGAGATTGCTTCGCTCTGTCCAAAATCCTGCTAATGTTTAATAATTAACATGGTGGATTTTGTTTTATACAAACGGAAATATAAAGCTGACAATATTGTGGTTTAAGAGGGAGACGTGCTGTAATTATATCTTGGAACAGTGACTTACCAGAATCTTGTTGCCACCGTGGGGTTGCCAGGCAACAGAGCCGAGACACTGCACAGATACTGGAGGATGGATAAACTATTGTAGGTCATTAAGTTACACAATGTAACTCCTTAAATTTAATTAATTACAATTAAAGCTAAATTCTGAGCTAATAGACTCCTGGCTCAAGCTCCATACTCACCTCCTGGAAAGTGAATTGACTTCTTACCTTCTAATCTCACTTTTGGACCAAGCGAATTGGAATTTTCCCCAAAATGTCAAAATGCACTTAATTTAGGATAGAGACAGTTAGCTAACCTATTAAGCTAGCAGACTATTACCTACACCCAAAATAATTCATGTGCCAGTGTGCAAAACACCTTATTTAAAAAAACAAACATATAAACTGTTCATATTGGAAATTTGGAAATGCAATCAGCTGTTCTCAGTGATTGTTGCCTACAGGCATAGATGTCCAACATGGCCGCCAGAGGGTATATGTTTTACCACTTGAGAGCTTGCAGGACTTCCATATATTTGTGGTCCCAACAACAGACAGGAAGTGTCAGTAACATTAGGGGGTGGGTTGTTCTTGGCTGTGGTGTGTGGCAGGACAGCCGGGGGGGAGGCGACGTGTGACAGACAGGTTCATTGTGGAGCTACAGGAGCCAGGCCTAGCTGGGCTCACATTGGCGTCCCTCACGGCACCATCCACGAGGCCTGTCACCGTGAGACAATGGCCTCGTCCCCGGCACAAGACTGATCTTCTTCCAGCGGTCTGCGCGAGTCCTTGGGGCGTGGTGCCATCGCCGGGGGCACAGAGCATCTGACAGTCAAACACACGGCGGTGTTGATAGGTTGTTGAGGCCAGAAAGCTGCACACATGCAGGCATACTGGAGCATTTACAAGCGCGCGCACGCAGAGAAATACATGTCACATATGCAAACACACATACAAACTCACACATTTTATATTTGTCAAAGCAGAGAGAGGACACTGCAGCCAAGGGGCAAAACAATGTGTGTCAGTGAGAGAGAAAAAAAGGGGGTGAAGGAGAGAGACTAAATGCAGAGGAGCGGCTGGGGGCATTCCCTTTGGCTTTGACAGGAGAAATAAATCATCACAATTATGGGCCGGCCCAAGTAAATGGGGACAGGTCACCCTTATCATTCCCAAGTTCAAGGTGTTTCCTGCTCATCCGAGCCAGCCAGGCCTGATTGCCAACAGACCCATGGCCAATGAGATCTAAATGTGCCCTGGATGCTTGTGAAACGCTTGGCATAAGCAGAGAGCTGGTTCTTCACATCCCAGCGGGCATTTTGACGTTGACTAGATATTGATACGGCAGCAGTGTTTAAGTATAGCAACACTATGGACATTAGGATGATATGAGGCAGTTCACAGGTGCTGCAAAGGATGGTTTGGTGAAATTAAAGCCCAAATATTCTACTTCAAATTAATTTCTATAGATATTTTAATACAAAATCCCACCGTACTCTGATTCTGATCTCCTGCTGCACCTTGCTGGGTGTTAAAAGCTTGCTGGGATGCTCCGGTAAAGGTAAAATTCACTGTTAAATTTAGTAATCCTTTTTGCAGTTTGTGTGTACGGTCATGAGCTTTTGTTGTTTGAGATAGAAAGTGAAAGAGAGAGACAGAGTGAGGTGAAAAGATATGGAGAGTATATATAGTATGTAGTAAGTGTGTTTATGAGTATGTGTGAATGTGAGCTGGTGCTTTGCCAGTCCCTGTAACTACTCCAGCGGTCAACACAGACTGAATTTAAACAGACGACATTCTGCTCCAAAAAAAAATCAACTCTTTATTTTGACTCCTCGGTGCCAGACTGTGCGCGACCTCAGAAACACCACTTACGCGCAGCCGTCTCTTTAATCCTTTGTTTCTTCACCTCTTTCTGTCTTTTTTTTCACCACCACCATCTGACTATTTTGCTTTTATCCCTTTTCATTCTTGTTTTTCCCCCCCTTTTTTTTCTCTCTCTTGTGGGTGCGAGTAGGGGAGCGCAGGACAGGGGGAAATTGGTGTAATGAATTTAGGGCGCTCATGCTTGCTGAGGCGAGCCTCCCTTGGCTGCTCGTAGCCATTAATCTTCCGCACTCTGTCAGAGCAAAATGTGCCCACAATAGGCAAAGGGGGAGCTCAAATTGACTACCAATTACGCGCCTGTGAATAAAGGATATGGAGAGAGGAGGGAGGGCACAATATGGTTCAGCAGTAACGTTTATTTTAACCCTGCGAGCGTCGCAGGAGTGTAAAGGCCTGGAGATAGAGTGTCTGTGTGTGGAGGTGTGAGTGTGTGTGTGTGTGTGTCTGCTCAAGGGTGAAGATTCTTTCTGAGGTCCTCGTTTATCTGAGGATGTAGTGGTTCACGCCACCATGGGGTAGAATAAGTGGCAGTGCCTTTTTTTTTTTCATGTTTCTCGGTAATCAAGCCACATATTAGCGTTACTTTTAAAGTGTGTTTATTGTTTATCAGATCACATCATCACTCACAGAAAATCATGATAAAACGTTTCTTTAATGATGATTTGCATGGCAGAAAATATGTAGATTTGTTTTAGTCTTTTGTGAATATTTTTTTATTAAAAAAAATGCAGTTAATGTGCTTAAATATAAAATGTATACTGTGATAGATAGATAGAACATTAGTCATCCAAAGTAACTAACATTTATTCGAGAGCTGTTTACTTATAAAATGGTAGTAGTCAAGTACTTTATACTTAAAACACTGCTATACATTTTAAAGGGAAATGCACTTTTTTTTTCCTTCAATACTTTCACTTGGTGTACAGTATAGTTACTGGCTACTTTGCAGAGTGTGTATAGAAAATGTGTAATCATAGAGTTCTGTACGTTTTTAGGGCTAAAAACACAAAACAGCATGTCAGGTCTTGAATGAATCCATCAGTTACTCAATTAGTCAGTTAACAGAAACTGATAGACAACCATTTTCATATCCACTAAATCATTCTCACTGTTTATCAAGCAAAAATGCTAAACATGTGCTGGCTACAGCTTATTTCATTTCTTGTTTTATATCATTGTAAATGTAATACCTTTGAGGTTTATACTATTGGTTAGTATTTTAAATCAGTGGCATTTGCTCTTTGAACTTGCATTATTTTTTTTATTTTAAACTCAAAAGTATTTTTTTAACAGAAGAAAATAACCATACACTCATTGTCCTAATGTAATATTATCTCTGTGTTGACCAGCTATTGAAAGCCTGCTTTAAGACATATATTTGTCCTCATAATTCAATGATATTGTTTATCTTTAATAATATACTGTTAAATCCATTTGCACATTTAGCTCTCTTGATATTTAAAGGCCCTCTGTGTAAGACTGAAACTCCTAGTGCTGCTTTTACAAAAGAAAGTGTGTCTCATGCCAGCTGCTACAGTAATGAATCTTTTCAGTTAAACACCTGGATGCTTCTTTCACCACTGCGATACACTATAAATGTGTATTACAAACCTCACTAAAATTTATTCTCATAGTTCTTACATGACCTAAGTGCATTTAGCATAGTTGACGCGTATAGCTTTTTGTTACTGGTGACATTGTGTTTATACTTAAAAGTGCCATTTGTACAGAGGCTATGAAAATGTTTTTTCCACTGTTGAAGTCGTGCTTAACACCTTTGGAACAATGGGTGTAGGCTTTAAAGACACCTATAATAACACTGAATCATGCTGAGCCAAGACACTGTAATGTGGGTATACTTGTTCAGGGGAATTCAGTTGTTAGTATGATTACAGCCCTGATGGTTGTGATTATTTGAGGGCCGTGTTTATTGTATTACCCACAAGAACATGACAAGAACTAATAAGTTCCTTAATTGTATCTGATTTCATTCAAGCCTAATTTTGCTATCAGAGACACGGGCCAGTTTGCTTGGAAACCAACTCCCTCTTAATAAGACCATTACACGAAGGGTGTGCTCAACATGTGGCTGAAAAAAAAAAGAACTTGACTGAGCGTTGGAAGATAAATCAAATGCTTTAATGAAGTTTGACTTTCAGGATTAGGGAATTTAGGCCCAACTCGCTCTGAAGTTATGCACAGTTTATAATTCCAAGAAAAACTTTCACAGCTAAAATAATACATTTCTAAGCTGCTCGCTGTTGGAGCTTCAGTCCGCTGTGTTTTGTGAATTTCAACAGGATACTTTTTCGGTGTAAAAAAAAATGGTTGGAATGAAGCTCAGAGTCTGCAAAGCATGTTTGGAATGTGCTGTTTTCTGTGTGTATATATGGTGGTGCGAGAGGTTTGGTTTATAATTTATAGATCCAGAGAGGACTACTGAGTTGTGTATTATCTTAGGTAGAACAGCCTGTATTTAGGCAGCTGTTATGAAAATATATGAACGTATATAAAAGTACGTGGTAGCAGTTTTCTACACATGTTTAGATTTAAATCAGTTGAAACTGACTTCTGCAAATGGAAACTGCAAAATCGGGCTTCTGTTAGATAAAAAAAAATATATGGATGATGGACAGGATACACAAATGTAAGTTGAAAAGCTGTACAGTATGACAAACATTGGATTAAGTCCATTTGCGTTTATTGTTTGGCTTTTTTTTAACATTCCATAACAGCGGTGATCCTCAAAATTCCCATTCTCGATGGAATTTCCAACTTTTCCATTCACTTGTCAGCCAGTTTGAGCAGCTCTGTGATGTCTTCTTCCTTAGATTTTTTTTTTTTTTTTTTTTTTTGTTTATGTACTTTGAGTTTCCGTACATGATGTTATTTCCTTTTGGCGACAGCTGATTTGAAAGATTTCATGATCTATAGTCTATAGGTTTAATCACTGTTGTGTCATGTCAATCTTTTCTCACAGTTTTAATACTTTTAGACAAAAAAATGTGTAACCTACCTAAATTCTCACCAGGACCTACAAACTTGAGTACGTGTCTCTGTGGGCACATGGCATCTTGTGTCCCCGGCCTATTGATGTGTGTGTGTGGGGGGGGGGGGCAGATGGACGATGTTGTTCTGGGTGGGATGAAAGAGGCGTGAAGGAGGGACAGTCAGCCAACTGCTCAGGGTCATGTAAGGGTTGTGCTCTCCGCATGAAAGAGAAAGAGGCAGGCCGACTTAAGGCATCGAAAACAGAATCTTAACCCCCCCCATCACACACACACAGTAACACACACGTTCACACATGCACAGTCCCTAACACAAACATTATTAACAAAACAAACGCTGTGATTGACAGGACAAGTCGAGTGTCACCGAGAAGGTGTCCTTGTTGTGTAACTGTTGTGAGGAGTTTTCCGTTCTTTATTTTATCTGTTTTGCAGAGCGGAGATCACTTGTCAGTCAAACAGTGGGCGGTTCTCTGTCTTCATCTCCAATGGATTATATGTAAAATGTGTAAAAAATTTTGTAGGAGTTACAAATGACCATAATATATCATGCAGGAGGAGGATAATCAATACCACTGAAGGAGGATATGGAAGATATTTGTGTGTTTTGGAATGCAACAGTTTGTCTGTTTAAGCTCACTGGACTCCACTTTTGCCAGCTAATCAGCAGTAGAGGACAATAGACAACAATTATTTCCCTCTGTTATCTATAGCTGCTTAAATTGTGTGCAGGGTGACACAATCTCCTGAAACTAAAAAGGCCAGTAAGAATTGTTAGTGTAGTATTTCCATGGTGTTTTTTGTTTGATGTCTGCTCTGATGTAGATTACCTGTGTATTGTCTCTGTTCATTACAGAGTGTTGTATGCTGTGAAAGAGACATGCTGATGTTAAGTTATACTTAATTGATCATACTCTATATTTGAGCCATGTAGGAGGTCTGATGCCAGAGCTGTGGCTCAGGGAAGTGTCCGAGGTATCCATGAGTGTCTTTTCATGTTTGACAACATCTGACGAGATACTCTGAAGTGACAGTACAAGTGAAGACACTGTGCTGCTTCCAGCCTCCCATGTTGTGGATATAATAGATGTGAACACTTGGGGAATCTTTATCTGCAGTTAATCAATTCACTTCACACTCTCAACCTCACCTGAAAAACATTCACTCACTTACACAACCAGCAGATACCTGTTATGACCATGATGTACTACTTCTGGCTATTTTACTACCAAACTGTTCAAATCTCCAACTCATAACCTCTCAGAATGATATTTTATCTGCACTGAAATCTGCACTTCTGCAGTCAGGATGGAGAACACAATACAACGGCTGCTGGGAGAAAGTCTCACCGCTTTGTCGCTACGCCCTCTCACAGTGACAGAGGGAAAGGGAGACATCAATCTTTCACTAATTCCTTCAAGTGTGAAAGGGTCCTTGTGGTGTCAACTAAAGGGGGAAGATGGTCCTGTCCAGAGGTATTGAATGAGGGGAGGGAAGAGAGGAGGATGGGAGGAGAAGGGCCTCCACACCACAGAGACCCATCCTTCTGGGTCCTCCACCTCAACCCTGCGGCCGACACCCCCGGACGGTCGACCAGATGGCGGCAGCATTAGCCCAACAAAGGCTATCTAATTAGGGGTACAATAGAGAGAAAGGGGGGTTGGTGGTGTCCTGATGGACGGCACGCAAGAAGGAGAACAGCCAGGCGGGCCGCCAGAGACCAAAGCAAGTCAATAGCGTACCTACAACCCCCATCTCTACACACAGATACACACACACCCTTAACACACACTCGGTTACGCCCCCCCTGGCAGTAATATAGGGGGCTATGACTTTATTACCCCTCATTAACACAAATTAGACCACTTGAGCCTCCCTGAATGGCGATGACAAATTGAATTAAGTGTTTGGAAACAAGTCAATCCCCACCCCTGGCCAGGCTGCGACCATATTGCATTAACATTCATTGAAGGATGTGTGTGAGAGTGTGTGTGAGTGGGGCAATAAAAAAAAAAAAAAAGACAGAGCTATTATTTAGAGGTAGGTGGAGTTTTTAGGGGCTGTGAATTGTTAAATTCCTTTGGAAATGATATGGATCCTCCTGGCTGTGGTGAGTTAACTTTGGCAAGTTAAGGGGGGAATAAAACAGAAGGGAACAGTTGGTTTGGACTGAGGTTTCAGTCAGTGAGGTCTTCACACATTTTCATATATTATCCACATTTATTGATATGACAAGTCCAACAAAATACCTCACCTTTAGAAACAAAAACCTGGATACTAATGTGGACTATGACACAAATCTATTTAATAAAGGTTGCTGCATCTGGTGGAAATTCTTTGTGTGCCATTACGCTTTGGAGCCTTTCATTTCACCTTCATCTGCACGGAAAGTAAATCTCTTTAATATCCTTTCCCAGAATGTAAATAAGAACAAAAGTTTGATAAAAGACTAAACTTTATTGACTCACAGAGAGAAAACTCACATAATAAATTCAAAAAAAGTTCCCACTGCTGTTGGCTTATGTTTGATAAAGGAAATATGATCTGTACAGCCCTCAACATGATAAAGTGTGCAAAGAGTAAATGTTTTGTCATCTCAACAAATCTTATCTCACTGGATATTAAAAAGAAATAAAAAAATTCAGAAACAGATCTTTGAAATATTGAGTTTATAATCTATGTAGAATCAGAATCACTTTAATTGGCCAGGTATGTGTACTCACACATGGTATTCCACTCTGGTTCCACTTTGTTCTCAATGTACATAGTAGATATAGAGGAGGATGCATAAGATAAGATCCAGAGGATGCTGAAATAAAAATGTTATTGTCTATGTAGCAGGTTGATTCATGTCATGCGTGATTAATTATTTACAGGTACAGTGAATGTTTATTGCACAGGGAATATTCCTGACACTGTGCATGTTGTGTTAACTGTTCATCAGACTGATGGCCTGAAGAAGATATTTGTTAACTTTGGTTTATATCTAAATGAAGACAAAGTTCACAGCTCAAACAATCAACAAACAAACAAACACTGATGTTTTTAGCAAAGGTAACATTGGGGTTCTATCATTATAGCTTGAGGAGAATTACTGTTGGTTTCTGGATAATGGCAAGGTTTAAACATCTGGGCAGAGCTGCTCTAAATTTATATTAATGCCTCAAAGTGTTTCAGAGTTTCTGGCTGACAAGGCAACAAAGGTTCACAGAAGATCTTCAGACTGGTCTCATCAGCTCGACCCATTCCTCTGTGGCTCTGGAATATATTTCTCAATGAGGATTAATCTTTTTTTTTCTTCTACTTATTCAGTTAGACTCAAGCTTTCAGTCCTGTCTGATGAAGAATGTGTCTTTACTTTTATAATGTTCATATTCAACCAAAGACGGAAAATGCTGAATGCTGATGTTCTTTTCCGTTTCACAGCCTGACTAGAATAGATTTAAATTAAACAATGTGCGGCTAATGTTTCTAGAAAGCAAAGCTGTTAAAGGTGTATGTGTGTTATAATGACAGAAATAAAACACATCTGCAGTTGTCCCACTGTGATGCTCCTTTCTCCACTCATTAACTATTTCCTGAGCACCATTGTCTTGTCATGGACAAAGATTTTACTTCTTTCTTGAAGGTTGTAGAAGACTGACACCTTGTGGCGAATAGTATGAATACAGTCTGCTGTGATTCCTCTCAAAAGACAAAAACAAAAGAACAAAATCAAACTGAGAAACGGCAGGAAATGATTAGTAACATTAAAAGTGATGAGTTATCAGTGACACAGATGTGGCATTCTCATTTATGATGGTACTAAAGTCACATATTTTTTTTTTTCCTGCTTTGAGTGTAGGAAGCTGTTACTGGAAAATATTCGACGGTAGATTCATTTCATGAGTACAACAGACAAATTTAAATGTTCATTTGTCATTGTTTAAGTACATTCAGTAGCTTAATGGGAGCTGTAACAAGATATTGTTAATATGTTATGAGTCCCAGTGATCTTGTATATGACTCTTTGCTTTGTGTTTTGACATGTTTTTTTTGTTGTTGTTTTTTCAAGTACAGAACACACACACATACAGCAACAGTACATACACACACAAACACACACACACTAAATCTATGAAGCTACTCTGCTGCTTTCAGATGTTTGAATTTGGCTGCCAAACAAAAGAAAGTCTCATTTCCTTCTTCGTGTATATTTCAAACAGCTGTTTTATTTCAAACAATCTCCAATGGTGGTTTTAATTAGCAGCCTCTCAGAGTGCAATCACATATTCGTTCAGTTCAGACATGTTTTCAACATTTTCAGCTGAGCACGCTCGTTCTTTTCTCCTTCCAACAACATTCAGTTTCACATATTCACACCTGGGGACGTCAGTGGCTTGCTCAGGCACACTCTGTCAGTAAATGTGATGAAGGAGAGGGAAAATGTCACGCTTTACCTCTCAACTGTAGACATTTTTCCAACACCACGAGTCTAGCAATTTTAGAGACAAAGAAATCTACATTTCTGATCTCATCTCACGTGAAACTGGATTAGAGATTTCCAGGGTGCATGGCTTCGCATTACATCTAAAGCCAGATCCAGTGCACTTGTAGACAATTGGCTACACCCTTAAGAGATAACAACAACAGAAGGAGGCTGGGGGTGAAAAAGGATGTGAAGAAGACGAAAAAAACATTACAAAAACAAATAAATAATAATATTAATCTGATCATAATTCTATGATAGGGGACTCCATGGTAACTCACCTGGTACAGTGTGAACCATGACCCAAAGCTGAGTCCTTACCACAGCGGCCTGGGTTCAAGTCCAGTCCAGGCCTTTAGCTGCCATCCCATTTATCTCTGCTCTGCCTTTCTAGTCTCTTCTAGCTGTTATCTATCTAAATAAAACAGGAATAATAATAATAATAACAATAAACCTATGAAAACTACATGTTTTAGTTATGTTTTTACTACATGTTTTAGTTAAATGCTTTTACTACATGTTTCAGTTATATATTTTAAAGGTCCAGTGTGTAAGATTTGGGGCCTATAATTTCAGAATAAGGCAAACATGGAATATAATATTTATAACTATGTTTTGATGCATGTATAATCACCTGAAAATAAGAATCTTTTTATGTTTGTTACTTAAAAAATATCCTTTTATATCTACAGTGGGAGAGGGTCCCCTTTCATGGAGGCCGCCATGTTGAAACACCTTATTTATACAGTAGTCCAGAACAGACAAACTAAATACTGATTCTAAACAGGGTCCTTAAAGTGTTGTTTCTCCTTTACATTAGGAAGGTGAGGGTGATGTGAGGCGATTGCAATGCAGTGATTGGACCACTAAATGCAACTAAATTCTACACACTGGACCTTTAACTACTTGTTTTAGTTATGTGTTTTAGCTACATGTCTTAGTTATGTATTTTAACTACATGTTTTAGCTAGATTTTATCTATTTTGTTCATTTTATACCATTGTATCTTATCTTTACTGTTTTAGTCTCTCTTAGTTTTTAGCTCCAGTGTTTCCTCATGGGGGCCTACCACACTGGGAGCTGCTTTTGGCCTACTGACGGGGGTGCTGTCCTGTGGACTGCTCTGGCCTGGGTGGCTGGAGAGCTCTGCACCTTAGGTGTGGGGCCTCTTGTCTGCCTGGGTTGGGGCTGTCTTTGTGGCGGCGCTCCCTGTAGTCATGGGCCGGGCCCTCCCGACGTGGTCGGCCCCCCAAAGGTGGCTTTTTCATTGCCGTAGGTCTCGGTGCCTGGCCATGTCTCTCTCTAGTGTGTGCAGTGTGTGTGTGTGTGTGTGTGTGTGTGTGTGGGTGGGTGTGTGTATCTGTATGTCTACGTGTCTCTCTGGGTATCTATGGGGGTGGGAGGGTTGGGTTTTTTTTTTGTCATTGTTGTTCTTAGCCTCTGTGAGGCACTTTGTGTTGCTTTTAAGTATGAAAAGTGCCATACAAATAACGTTTGATTTGATTTGATCTGATTTGATTTGATATGATTTAAAATAGCTCCAATAAAAATACCGTATATCCAGTACTAAAAACTCAAAAAAATAAATTGTTATAATATAAAAAAAATAATGAATTAATGAATTAGTTCAACATTCATGGCCCTAAACTTGTAAAAACTGCAGTGAATCTCTGAGATCACAAATGAATCATTGAACAACTGCAAATCATTTTTAATTTTCAATCAAATGTCACTTGTCTGAAAGTTTTGGAATCTCACTCCTGTTTGTTTTATCCCTCAACAAAAATAAATAAATAAAAAACAAAAAAATATTGTATTTATTTTTAGTACCAACAATCAAACACCAGATGGTGGTAGAGGTTAACAATATCCCTCAACTCCCCAAAAATGACACAACTCAGTCTCCAATGAACTGAACTTCATGCCTTGATTTTGTAACTCTATGACCCACTGTAAACATTTGTGTTGTGTTGATTGAATGTTTTGTTTAATTCACCACACAACTGAATAAAATTCGAAGTCTTTTTTAGGTGGCTTGCTGAAAGTTGGTTGTGGTAAACACCAAATGTTGTGTGTCCAGGTTGCAAGATTACCAGGTCAGTGACAGCTCTTCTTCTTTCTTTTCTACTTTTTAGTCATTACTTAAACATCACACTGTAATACCCATTTTTCTAATGAAAATATTTGAGAACACGTAAACTAAGGTTTACAGTGAAAGATTTTCAAAGATATGAACTTGTTATGCTCACGGAGAGGTCATTAAGGTCTTATGAGCAAGTGGAAGTCAGGAACAAATAAAATAAAAATCTACTGTAGCAGATGGGAAATATTAGCCGTGGCTGTGCCAGATGGGAAATGTTACGTGTTAATTATGAAGAAAAAGCACAATTTAGACTAAAGTATATTAGGGCAGATGGCAGATTGGTAATGGCTGTTGCGCCTGACCAAAACTCCCCTGTGATTAAAACCAAAGGAAGTGAAAATAGGAGTTTGTTTTTGTTTTCTGTATACTGTAGCTGGCTGGAGAATGCCTGATGTTAATAGTGCCATGGTTTGACATTTGTTTCCCACTTGGGAACTATTCAAAATATGAGAAATCATTTTGCATAGCAGTATAATTGCATTCAACCTCAACTTTACTTCATACTTTAAAATGCAAACTTGACACATAACATAATGAAAGTCTTGGTAAGTTGGTTTGAAATATGTTTCCAACCCTCATCCTTATCAAACTATTAACTCACAACTCTTACAAGGAACTCTATTTGGTGAGTGCAGTACATTCTAGTGCAATACAATCAAACATTCAAATTTAATCATTTAAAATATTTAAACACAATTAGTCACAGTTCCACTTCCAAAAAATATAGAAATGCAGAATTAATTAATTTATTATAAAATAGGAAATTAATGTTCTTGGTTCCTTCAGTGTCAAATGTCTGTGATGTGTATAATTTTCCCCACTGTAGGAGAAAAATGATCTATAACACAAGATGTGAATAGAATTTAGATGTGAACGCTTTACGTCAACTGTCTTTGAGCTGCATATTGTGATCGATTTGAGCATTGTATAAATTATAGAAAATTGAGCTTTGGCAATCAAACAGCCAACCATAATAAGGTGAAGAATTCGCTGAGAGGTTTGTGTTGACCATGACTATAAATAGAGGAGAAAGGTGGGTCATTATGGATATACACAATATGACATTAATAGCTAATATCAATCTGGTTTCCATACACGTACATTATTTTTCAAAATAAGATGAGATAAGATAGACTTTATTGATTCCACTCTGGTCTTGTTACAGCAACTCATAAGATGGATACACAAGTTATATAAGAAAAGTAACTAAACATAAAATCCAAAAGTGATGCAGCAATGTAAGTACAGAGTCAATGCATTCAAATGCATTTTTCATAAATTAGATGGAATAAGTCATCCTCTAATCATTCCCCTCATTACAGATGTTCTATTCTTACAGTTCTGTGTCTGTTGTACAACTTAGAACATCCAGCTGAAGGTGTGGTTGCTTTAAAATCCTGTTTCCAGGAAGCTAAATAGGTTTTATTGCCCCAGATGAAGTACCTCTTCCAGCCTTTGGGTTGTGCTGTTGCACCATCTTCCTGTACCCCCAGTCAGTGCCGTAGAGGTCTTGTTTGTCTGCAGACTGGCCCGGTATCCACCTGGAAGTGGTACAAAAGCACAGTTGTGCAGGAAGCTTTTGCAATTTCCTCCCTCTTGCGTCACAAACGCATTACTGTGCCTCTCACCCAAACCACAACCACATGGGACCCAGTGCAGCACTGGAATTTTTCCCACTGACAAAAACACATTAACTGTGTAGAGCTACAAACTGACTGGATCATTGGGACTTAGCTGTTGCTGTGATCCCTTCAATGAATGAGCCTTTTCTTAGCAGCACCTGTCATGTGTTTATAGGAACAAATGAAGTACAGTGTCTGTCTAAATTGCCTCTCTACTTTATTACCTATATCAAATTTGAACATCCACTGAGTATTTTTCATTTCCAGATATGCTCCTGAAACGTTACTAACTTTCATTTATGTGTCATTCATGTCTCAGCTATGCAGGGTTTTTTTTTTCCTAGTGTGATGCTTCACCAAAACCACCAGTGCTCGTGGTTCACTCAATCTGAGTGATGGAGGCTGAGAAAATACTACAAAAACTGGGCTCATTAAAAATGACAGTTTCTCTTGTTAAATATCACAGTTAGTACTGCAGGATCAGCTCTCAGTTACAGTTTGGTCCAACCACGAGACGAGCTGTTGATTACTCCTACAGAGAAATAAATCTTGCATGTTTTTCTGAAACCTATAGTAGCATTCTCAGCTGTTTCACCGAGAAACAATCTGAAGTGAGTGGAAAAGACCACCCTCTGGCAGTTTTAATCCACTGCATTATTAAATAAGAAAAGATAGAAAACAGATCAATTTACCACTTGGACGATGATCAATGTAGCAACACAATCACAAAAAAACAACCCTGGGCCATTTTCAATGAACATTTTGTCTACTAGAATTAAGTACATAAACAAATGAAAACAGATTGTGGTGCAAAAAATAAGTAGTCGATAACAAATTTCTCAGTGTTGAGCGCTTGTCTGTGATTTACAACCACCCGAAACTCTCATAAACTGTCACAGGTATTTTCAGTTATTCTGGATGGCTGTGGTTACAAACCTCAATATACTCAACAATCATGAAAATGTGTCTTTCTCCAAATTTCAGTCTAGTAGTATACACTATGTTCTATAATTGTTATAGTATACTTCAATACTAGATACTAATATAAAAATGCTAATATTTACAAATATATTTAGCAAAAACAGGACACATATAAATATATTACATTTTCAGACACAGTGAACACCAGCAAAATATTATAGGTATCCTTCAATTTGTCACTTTCCCAGTGTGAATAAACTATATTAGAATTTGTTTGTAATGTGGAATTGAGACACACCTATAGTTTTAAAGTTACAAGAAACTGATGCAATTCAACCAATGTTTATAAACAGGATATTATGCAAGGTGTGGATGAATCACAAAACCAGAAAAGCCAATCTGTTTCATTTTGTTCAATTTTAAGCAGGTCTACTTGTTGACATACTTAAAATTCAACCATTTTGTATGTATAGTGACTGACTGACTAAAAATACTTAGTGGACCAGTGTGTAGGATTTAGTGCTATCTACCAAACCAAAACTTTGAAAGGCCTTATCTAGAGCCAATGTTTAGTTGGTCCATTCTGGGCTACTGTAGAAACATGGTGGTTCAACATGACTCAATGAAAGAGGACCCCCAGTGTCTGTAGACTTATTTTCATGTGATTACACACTAATGAAAACAAAGATGTGCTTATTATTTTCCATCCCTGCCATAGTCTATAAATAGAATGCCCTGAATCTCATGCACTGGACCTTTAATTTATTCATTTTTCCAGTGTGAACATACCAAATACTTAAAATCTTTCCAATTCGCATGTAGTTTATCAGGGCACAGTTAATCTCCCCTAAAAAAGCAAAACAAATCCAAAGAGATAAGTATAGTTTGTCTATGTTACACAGTCCTGGAGAGGGCGAAGACACAGAAAGCACCTTTAATTTAAATTTGATGTTGCAGTCAAACACATTTCTTACTCAAGAACATATTTGGTGCTCATACAGCTGTTAGTGGGCGCTATAATACTACAGTTAGTGCTCAGTCCAAAAATGGATTCTAGACCTAAAGCATTGAACTGAAGTTGACCTCACACTTTGCGCTCAGTTAAGTCAGTTTATTTGACAGAAGTAATCCATCTTTTACACTTGGACCCCATTTCCAAAACTACAACATGATGTCCACATGAGACCTTTAGTGATATCTTAAATATCAATCTTTAAATAATATTTACATGCAGATCAACTTAAAAAAAAAAAAAAGTATTGCAGATAAATGGGTTCAAATCAGCACTAGGCCATAATGCGAGGGCTACAATGGTATCCGCTTTACCTCACTCTATGGAATGACTTTCATGCTTGGCTGCTGTCCAATTTTATCTCTAAGAGTTGCTAGGCGACAGGAAGATCCTCATTGAAAGTGTGATGGGACGAATAAATGAATTCTCCAGATCTGTAACTTATTATATACTTTCAACATTGTTATAACATGGGTCAATGAAAAAGCAGCTATGAAAATTGGTGTTTTAGTGCAGCAGTAGTACACGATGAGGCAGCAAACAGTAACAATGCAGTGGGCTGACAGTGAAAGAAACATGACAGTGTTGTTACTTAAATCTTAAATTGGCACTTGAGGTCACTAAAAGGTCCACCACAGAAAACCAATGCCACAACTTTAAGACTGAAAGGTCCATCTTGTAATTGACTCTAACTGCAGAAGTTTAAAAAGGAAATGTTCCACGTAGCAGCCATGAAGTGTGAATTAATGAATTCTCTAAGTCAGTTTAATAGCGATAACTAACTACAGCTGCACATCATTAGCTGGGTCTTAATCACCTGCCAGAGGGAAACCTGAAACTTAATTCTTTGTGATAACTGCCCAACACCTGACTGATAACACTGCCCTTTAATTAAAGTATATATTTTCTCAATAATCTCTACTTTTTATAAAAGAAAATTTCACAGCGTTCTCTTTTCCCATCAAACTCTGCAGAGCTGCAGTGTAGCAGTGGTGGAGGAAGTATTCAGATCCATCCTTTAGCTGTAAGAACGTATCCTCATCAGGGTCACGGCGGGGCTGGAGCCTATCCCAGCTGACTTAGGGCCAGAGGCAGGGTACACCCTGGACAAGTCACCTGTCCATCACAGGGCACATAGAGAAAAACAACCATTCACACTCACATTCCCCAAACACCCAATTTAGAGTCACCAATTAACCTGTAAGTGCATGTCATTGGACTTTGGGAACCCATGTAGACACGGGGAGAACATGCAAACGCCACACAGAAAGGCCCTAGCCGAGGTTGGAACCAGGAACCTTCTTGCTGTGAAAAGACAGTGCTAACCACTGGATGTCTTCAGATCCCTGCTCGTAAATTCAGCACATGCTCGGTAACTATGAAGATAGCTTATTCTGTTCCCCACTAAATACTGCTCACTTGTGGTGCTTCTATGGTAAAAACAGCAAAGACATAACAATGGCATGACAGCTTCTTGAACTTCCATAAGGATCTAGTGCCAGCCAAAATTATTGGAAGCAGCTGCAGCACATTGACAAGTTCAGACATCTAACTGGTGCTACAGACTTCCCAGAGAACCTACTGACCTGTATATTATTAAACTGAGATTGTTTTGCGTCAGCCCAGAGCTTTAGCTGGGAGAAATAACAAAACACTATTACACCATTCGTAATGTCCAGCATAGCAGTCCTTTCTGATCCAGATGATAAATCACACCAAGGGAAAAAAACACACAAAATTATATTGGAACTTCATGAAACATCAAATGTTGTTTTTCCAAAGATTTAAAACATATTTCTGTGTGTTGAATACACAATTTTTCAGCTGTAAATAATTGACACCAAGAGTGAACTAAAAAATCCAACAGATTTAAGGGGTCAGTATTAACCCCCTTCCTTCTACACCTTTAGGGAATTTAAGATGATGGAATTGGGTTGAGCATGCATCAACCACGTTTTTACTTGCTCTTGTCTCAGTTTCAGACAAACAGTTTTGTTTCAAGACCGATCAACACCACAACTGCAGGGATATCACTAAATTGCTGGTACATTGTCTGATCTGATTTTAATCTGTTAACATTATTACTGTGACACGATAAATAACCTTCTGCTCCAAATGCAACCAAAGTAACTTATTTCTAGTTTTAACTTTTTGTTACTGTTAATTGTAACCACTCTCTGCCCCCCTCATACCAAGAAAGTGAATGTGGGAGGCAGGAGAAGAAGCTGTGGCTGTCTGGGAGGAAATTTGATTTGGTCTCGGTTTAGGTGGCCTTGACTACAGCACTAGATTGCTGTGTCACATAGTACCATGTAAGTGTAAATGAAACAGTTGGGACAACCGACAAACTTGTGATTTTCCTGTGACTTGTTTCTGTCGCATTAGAAGTGTGTAAACTGACTGTTTAGTTATTTATTGGTCTTTAATAAATGAGCACAAAAAATTAATCTCAAAATGAGAACAGATGATTCATGCCAGATTTAACTAATGCTTAACTAAGACATGCTTTCCTTGGGTAGGTACACACAGAACAATCATCAAACATAAAAAAAAAAATAATTTACATGCAACATCATATCACACTAACAATGACACAGAGAAATCAACAAGCACACTTCAGCAAATAAACATCAGCACATTCATCTGCCTCGAGCATGGGGCGATTCTTGCTCACCAACAATAACTAATTCTTGGGAAGTACAGATAAAGACGGATATTGTGTTTGAGTATTTCATTATCTCAGCACCACTAGACAGCATCAGGTTTTCTGCATTGCCATGACAGCTCTCACCAGGGTTGTATCTCCTGTTATGTTAAGTAGCTTTGATTAGATCTGCTGATAGAGGGCTTTGCAGGATGTAGCCGTACATAATGCTGAAACAAGCCGAACGGCAACAGCTGCACACAGAAACACTCACACAGTTTAGACGATGAATGAGTGGCAACAAAGAGCGTCTTCTGAATGACGATGTTTAAAGTAAATATAAGAAATCATTTCATCCTTCCTGTTGTGTCCTTTCAGCCAGGTTCATCATCACAGCCTGCAGAAAGCTGTTATCCACATAAGATGCCATTGTTTTGGAAGACGAGGTCTGGAGGAAATTGAATTCCTGAAACTATATATAAACAAGAACAAAAGGGACAGATATGAACAGAAAACAAGTTCCCTGCTGTTGTTGTATTTTTATGGACTGCCTAAGAATATGCCAATAATAGTGGATAAGCTGAGAATGCCCAGAACCAGGCTGTGACTGAAGCCAAACAGACGAGTGTTTGTTTCAAATGCAGAACAACATTTTAAGAAAACACTCTGAGAAATACCAAATGCTCACTGAAGAAGTGTTGAGAATATTCAGTGTTGCTTTTGCAGTGCGGATCTATGGATACGCACCAGTGACTTGGAGGATTATTTCAACTGACAGTACATCTGCAGCAGTGAAACAGCCACTGAGAAATAAGCTGATCATGCTGTGAAAGAAACTTAATAACCTGTCTGACTCACTTAAACAGCAACGACTTTTGGTTTCAAATAAATCCTTTGTGAAATTTCAATTACAGCATCAAAGCTGTAATCTGCCCTCAGAGGGACAGAGTTGTTATCGCAGGACCTGGCGAATGGTCAGCGCAGCGATGTTGACAGGGAGTTCAATAACACCACACTTGTCATTATGATTCCTTCCACATGAATGCCTTTGAATAACACACATATAGGAAGTCACAAAACAGGTATTCATGTTTTTGTAATGCCTGTTGTCACCACAGGGGGCAGTAATATGTTAAAAATGCATCTATGCCAAAATCTTTTTTAGGATTTTTCTTCCAATTTTAAAATCAAACCTGCACAAAATCACCAGTAGGCCATCTAATGTAAAGGCTAAAGATGGTATCCTCTTTACCTCGTTCCGTGGAATGACTTTCATGCTCAGCTGCTGTCCAATTTTATCTCCAGGAGTTGCTAGGCGACAGGGGCATCCTCATTACAAGTGTATTCTGGAAAATGATGGGACCCGTAAATGAATTCTGCCGATCTGTAACTTATTATCAGTCTTCCACACTGTTGTCATGTGGGTCAATGAAAGAGAAGGATGTTATGCAAATGGACCATTAGGTCATTTACCAGAGCCATTTCAGTATTTGCTTTGTCCTGCCTGGAGAAGCAGAGAGATTAGGTTTGAATGTTTCAGCTCTATTACACCACGCACAGAGGTTAAGAGAGCTGGTCTTTGAACTATTGTATTCTGATGCCGTTTTTTCATTCAGCTCCATTAGAAAGCAACTAAATCAAGAATATTTTTAAATATATATATATTTCAGCAGCCAACCTGGCACCATACAGCAACCCACAGAGAGATTATGATTACTGCAACTATGAAAAGGAATGTGTTTTCTGGTCGTACCTATAAACGAATTGTCCAGACCTCAAACATATTATTGTTATTATAACATTATTATATTGACTTATGAAGAAGAGGAATGGTTTCGAAACAGCCCATTATTCGAGTCAGTCATTTTAAGATGACAATACTGCTTACTATAAGAAAGCATACAGTAAACACATAGATCTGCATTTCATAGTAAGAGAAACTACCCTTAAACCTAAATTTTGACCCCTGAGGTCAAGAAGAGGTCATGCTTTCAGAATACAAAGTCATCTTGTAATCTACTGCAGTGATTAATAGATACTAAGGTACTTCTGCAATTATAGTACCAGGCAGTATGTGGAGAGATTGTGGAATGGCTCGGCTGAGTTGAAAAACTATAAATTATTTTCCGATAATGTATATCCAAAAATTTAAGTTTCAGAGGAAAATAATCACCAAATGCTGTTTAAAAGTGTTGTAAAGCTGACGGCATGTCACAAAAATCCACCAACTGTGCTATCAATTGTTGCAATTGAGTGTGTGAAAACAACTTAGCAAAAAGCTAACAAAAAGTTATAGATAAGTGGTTGAAACATCCACATTCTTCTACTCCAAATGATAAGCAGATGATAGTACGAATGCAAACTTGTCAGAGGTTGCTGAAAAACACAAAGACAGTGAGGCTAAACATTGACAACGTCAGGATGACTTTATCCTGAATGGATTCCCAGGTGCAGCCGTCGATCAAGCAAAGCGACTGTTTTTTCTCTGCGGTGAAATATTATCAAGCAAAGCCGTGAAGATCTCCCATCTATCAAAAGGGCACAATGAAGGAGTGCCTGAGCCTGTTTGATTGGGCTACAGTAGTGCATCGGACAAAAATGTTGAAATCCGCTGTTCTCCTGTACAGTAACTACAGCACTTTAACCAGGAAACATTTTATGCAGCCACCATGATGTTGAGCTGTTTGAATTAATGAATCCTCTGAATCACATTAACAGCAAAGACTAACTAATGCTGCTGGCATCAGCTAAGTCTTAATCGCCTGCCAGGGGGGGATCCTGTTGGTGATAACTACTCCAAGTCAACACCTGACAGATAACGCTGCCCTTTAATTAAAACATTTTCCTCACTCATCGCTCGCTTTTGTCAGAGAACTTGCGTTACACGACAGGACTTCCCTGCCTCACACACAAACAAGTCGGCCTCACATAGCTCTGCCCGTCAAGCTACGCAGAGAGATTTGTTGTGCACACAAACAGCCGAAACAGCCAGCTAAGACATATTATATGATCATGAAAGATACATATCTCATAAATGGTGCAACTAAATAGATTATGTGGGCCCTCACTGCAGAGTGGCTAATGGAGGCTGCGGCGTAGAGGGAATAAGACCTGTTAGCTGACTGTGCTTGCATGAAATGCTAGCCCTCCAGGCTTTTTCACCACTGTTCTCACAGAGATAAATCCCTGTTGCACTTAGTAGTCATCCATTTTTAATGCTGCAGCCTCAGCTGGAGAGATGCATGAAGACAGAGGAGGGGGGACAGGGTGGGAAGAGCAACTAAGGTGTGGATGACACCAGCCGGATGCCTCAGGCTAATGTATGTACAGTCTACTTGATGTATTTCTGTACTATGCTCAGCATGAACGGCAATTATGAACGTCTGGGGTTGTTTTGCTGGTGAGTCCTGCCACAGACAGTAAAGTCATTCATGAACACATCATGGTTTTACTCTATTTATTGTTCCTGCACTGCTGGGACATTTGTAAGAAACCATGTTGCTGCAGTAAGTCCTAAGCACTCACAGCTGCACAACTGTGTACAACTCTGACTTTTTCCAAAAAAACAAGAAGCAGCAGCAGCAAAGCTTCCTGCCTGTTTTTGAGCCCCTTAATATGTCTGCAGCAGCCATTCCACAGATGGCAGGCGGAGAAGGCCGGGAGGGCCAGCTATTCAATCCACTTCAGTGCAAACACGATCCGTTTGAATGGCGAGGCATAAGCCAAGACATTCTTGTGTGGGCAGACCTCCCTAAACAGCCACGAACAACCGTGGCACTGTGCTTGTCCTTCAGAGACAAATCTTTAAGATACAAGAGCAGCATGAACAGTTTGAGTTTGTCCAAAATCAAAGGTTAAAGTGATGTTTTTCTCTGCGAAATGTGTTGTTGTATGCATGAGGGCTCAACATTCAGTCCGCATTCAGTTTGTGTTAGTTAAACAGTAAGGCAGTTAGCAGGGACATTCTTGGAAATGTGTTTTTAGTTGACTTTCCTGCATGATTTAATCAGTTTCTCTGCAAAACACTAAATCAGTCAGTAAAACAGTCACGTTTAGTCCCTTACACAACTTTTCTGTTTAAAACGAGTTTATATATTCAGTCAAAATTGAGTAAACCAACTGAAGAATATGACCACATAGATCCAAATATTTGATAAGTTTTTATTTATCTAGTGGATTCATATGTTGTTATTCTGCACAGCAGCATACAGGAAATTGTGGTAAAATATAAATAACAAAGTTCAACAGTGTTTCTTTTTCTATTAATCATTTAATCCAAAAAAAAAAAAAAAAAAAAAAAAATACTCTGTTAAAAGTGGCAAATTTTGTCAGCCTTTTTCAATATCCACTCTCTTGCACACTCTAAAGAATGTAACATTGAACAACTAAACTTTAAAAAGTATGGGTATAATCATTATTTACAGACAATCACCTTTTGGTGAGCAATGCTTATAGCTTCTTGGAAATTCACTTCCATAATGTTAAATGCAACAAAATGAAAATACAATTATGTTATACAAAGATCAAAAATACTATCAAAACCCTTATTATAAATGGCAGCACTATATCAATAAACTGCTGTTGACATTTTACATGTAAGTACAAAATCCTGTTGAGGTAGCGCCCTCTGAAGTCACTTGAAATGTTAAAATACTGAATAAACATCACTTTATATACAATACAGCAAATCTCTCTTCTTTCTTTAATGCAATTGTATTCCTTTGGTAAACAAAACTGTCAGAAATGTGCAGTTCTGCAAGTGACACTTTCAACCATACATTCACAACATTTTTGCATCTTTTTTTTTTTTTCCTTTTTTTCTTTTTGGATATTTCAGAAAAGAAATTATGGGATAATATGTATAATATGTTGCTGTTTACTGACATTCATTTGCTCTTTTTTCACTCTAGAGTCAGAGTGAAAGGTAAAATGGGACTTGATAACACAGAGAAGAGACTCTCTGGTGAATACACTGTCAGGGCAAACCAAAAATAAGAATAATAATAAAAAAATACACCATAGAGAGAAAGAGAGACCTGACAGAGAAAAGAAATCCAGTGTGTCGCCCTTACTTGGGAATGTAAACATAAGAAAATGTAGGCTAGTATCTCTCATTTCTGACTGCTTGTAAAGTCAGATAACGTTCTCATCACATAGGATTGGAAAAGAGGTTTGGCTTGGCAACAATTGATTATAATGTTCCCCGAAGAATATGAGCTCTAAACAGAGGCCACATTGTCTGTTTTCTTTCTTCCTGCCTCGCAGATTGAATATCAACTCTCGGGGCAAGTTGGAAAATATGTTGTGGAGTTTTTTAGGCAGGCAGATGGGATCAAAGAGTTACTCCTCCAGTCAGACGCACACAAGTACTCATTAATGACACATTCTTGAGCTTCTTTAATGGCAAACATAACTTTGGTTTTCTAAGACGAAAAAGAAAATCGTAGCGAGCTTAGCTAACCGTACAAAAATACTTGGTAGAAATATGACATTCATCCCCTTTGCCAATGTCAGTGTGTTTCCCTACATGACCAAAATACTTTTTCTTAAAATTTATTCACACTTTGTGATTATTGATACATGTATTTATGTGCACACGCTCAAATGACTACAAACTAGCAAGAAAAATAAATCCAATGTATAAAGCATAAAATTATTCTATGTGGATAAAAGAACTATAAAAATATAAGAGATCTTAGAGGGAGAAAAAGATAAAATCATTATGTTTATGAAACTGGGATAAAGGCTAGAGCCGAAACCAAAACAGTCATCTGGAAATTGTTCAGTGCAATTCAATTTACTTTATATTCATGTCTGTTTAGAATATTTTCATCCTCTTACCACCCACAGCCCTCCCTCCCTTTAATGGTCGCTGGGATGGTTGGTCTTTTGACAGTGGACAGTATTTTATTGTATGGGCATTGTCCCCGTTGGCACTGCAAAGGGGACAGGTATAAGCCCTCAGAATCGGGCACACAACCCTGCCATCCGGAGTCTTCAGGACGTGAGAGCCGTACACCTCCTCAGGCGCTCCGTTATTTCGGCAGAAGACGCAGATTTTGGGCTCCTGCTTGCTCCTGGAAGCGGGTTTGCGCATCTTTCTCTCCATGCCGAACAGATCGAACCCCGCGAAGCTCCCACCAAAGCCCACCTCTCGCTCTGGCTGGACGCCGAGCTGGTTCTGGAAGGGGCTCAGTATAGAGAAACGCTCCTTCAAGTCCAGGATGGAGGCCGGTGGGGGGCTCCCGGACGGACAGCAGCAGTCCATGTGCCCGCTCTCTCCAACGCCGCCCGTGATTACGCACGGACACGTCGGGGAATCGTCCAAGCCCAGGGTCGCTTTCAGGGACTCGGTGATGGAGTTGGGATTCTGGGGCATGCTGAGCTTATTATTCTTCGTAACCAACGTCGTCAGCCCGAGATAGTCGTTCCAGAAATTAAAAGTATAGTCATATGGGTTGCGCGCATTCAAATAGTTGTGATTGAGAAAATCCATTGCCACTTCTGGTCGTTTGCTTGCGGTGAAAAGGCGAAACAACCAGTGTAATCCGTAAAGTCTTTGTAGCCAGAGTTCGTCTCCAGGAATGGTTCATGCACAGCGATGTGGTCTCCAGTGTTCCTGTTATGTTTGAGCGTCCTGCAAACAGGCTTTCTGGTTATAAGGACCAGGAGGGCGGGGCGCTCTCCCTTCAAAACCAAGTTTCTGATCAGGTTGAAAGCAGGCTCCCTTTCTTCAAAGCCACATTTGGACAGACTTGTTTTCTTGTGGGCAGGCGCTTTGTCGACATCAATCATCATTCTGGCGTTTAAGGATTCGTGCATTTCCATTTTAAAAAGTAGTTAATGGTTAATGATTTGTGCGCAGAGGGATCATTTCGAGCACAAAGCCTTATAGGAGTCAATTACATTATTGCACCGCGTTAGAGCAGGATAGCTTGGCTCTTTGTTCCACCTTCGTAGCAAAACATTACAATTCCGCAGGTTTCTTGAATCAATATCGTTTATCACTGCGCGTGAATACCATCAACGCCAACTCGGGCGTTCACACACCTTAACCCCTTGCATGCCATGCGCAGATGGCCTTTGTTCCAGACAACAGCCATAATATCTGGAATGACTAATAATTACCGTAAACCCTCATGTTTCCTCATGCTGAAGAGCTTTACAGCTCCATTTACTGGACACACTAACGTGCACAGCGTGATTTCAATTTAAATGACCAACTTGTATTATGATGTGTAGTTGGTTTTTAGATTTTGTCACAATGAAGTGTTCTCGTCTTAACAACATTCTTGAGAGTGTATTATGTAATATGTGCGTAATACTGGGATATGACACTGCCTTTAGGCACATTCAGAGATATGCAGATCTACAGTCTGTATTTATCACTGAAAAGTTTGATTTTGAATATAGAAAACAGCATCTGAAGAACTTGCATCGCCTATTAAGAATAACTGATCTGTTCATTTCCAGAACTGTGAACAACAAGAAGAAGTGTACAAACCATTCATGACACCTCAGCCTGTTGCCACATGCTGTCATAAAGTCCAGACAGAACACCACATCAGTCCACTCAGCCATGATGTAAACACAAAACGCAGAGCAGTTTTTCAACAGGGGGCAGCATAGTGCAATTACAGGTCAGTTCATTTAAAGCAAAAGACCCCTCCCCTCCCTCCCTCCGTTCCTCCCCGAAATGAATGAGGGTGCCAAACAAAACCTACAGTAATGATGGCCACTGGCTGGAAGATCAAAGTCACCCATGATGTTCCACTAGCCAGATGTCATTAGTATATTCTGAATTGACAGAAGCAACTTGCTCATTTGGAGAGAGGAGCTCAATGGTCAGGACGCAAGTAATATACACAATATACATCTGGAATCTGCATCCACAGGGACTATTTGATCGGGTTACGTAGGTACTGAGAAAACATGAATTCTTTACAGTAACTAGAACACATTTTGGAAGTTTTTAAAAAGAAAAAATCTAATTAACCTCTTGTTTTGAGGTGGAGACAAAAAAATCTTTGTAATTTGGGTGAGGCCACTCTAACACTTTATAGCCTAATACTGTTTTTGTTTTTTTGTTTTTTACCTTTTTTTTCTATGTTTTATTAAGTTTTAAATTTTAAGAAAGAAATAAAAGAAAGAAGCAACTTGAGTAGCCAAACAAACTAACTAACTCCATCTTTAATACATAGTCAAGATAGTCTATTGAATACAGAATATCAAGGTCCATCCTGGTAAAACAAAAGAGTTCTCTTTGATTTAGTTTGTTTTGTACGTCTTCACATCAACCTGACAGCTACATTTAAATATGATCAGGGTCACATTGGGGCTGGATCCTATAATATGACAAATTAAAACAGTCAATTAATACATTTACAATCACAGTATATCCCAAATTAAGTGGTGATGCAGGATTCCTCATACTGACACTGACACAATTCCAAACTAATATTTTATCTTCGCCTTTTGTAGTCTTTTAGTACTGTATGAAATACTGTGAAATTGAGTCATGTTTGTCAGTCTGACCCCAAAATTTAGATTAATTCAACCATGTAGACCTTGTATGACAGCGACATCTTAAGAAAAGTGTTCGCTTTTCTACTTTGTAAACAGACATCTGCTGGGGTTGCAAGAGTTTGCAAAGTTCCTTAGATACGTTAAGAAATGGCAGTACCTTATGTTACTTTGACAAAAGGGACCATTTTGCCCTTGGCTATACCTTTATTTGAAACCACTGAGCTGTGGCTTGAGGTATGAAATCAGTTCCTCATCTGAAACATCAACAACAACATAGAATAACCTTTCACTGTCATCCAGGTGCCATGGATCTCCAATATTGCCTCTACAGGGTGTTTTTCAGCACCCAAAAGCCCTTCATATAAAAAGTATCAGGGCTCTTATTGTCTATTTCCTTGTTATCCACACATATGCTCATTGCATGTAGAGGGATATGCATAATCAACTGCTGTTGTATCATTTGTTTTCATTATAAAGGACCTCTTCAGAGTCTATAAATGCACAATATGTCTCTACAAGAATCCTGACAATTAAATTGAAGCACAGTGGCAATTCTGATTCTTGAGGTAAAATCCAGAGGGAATGTGAAGCAGCTGTCCTAAACAGTCCACTCATTGCAGGACCCTGATCCTGTAATGAAGTGGGCAGCTCAGGAATGTGGAAGCTGCCCTCTTGAAACAACGATAACATGACTGGTGTTCTAATTAAAACTTCCAGGGGGAGGCTGCAAGAACTCACTGACTTGGAAGCTTCACATCTATTTTTAAGGGATCTAATAAGAATGCACTACCTTAGGAGACAGAGTGATAAAAGCGGAACAAAAGCACGGTTGACTGAGCTCTAATGTTTTAGAGGCCATTTCTCTCTGTTCTGTGTGTTCAGCAAGTTAGTTTGAAATAGTATTGACTGCTCATTGGATTCTCACTCCCGAGCTTCCATTCGCCCGGTGCAAAATATGAATTTTATGATGAAGCATTAATAATGTATGTAATCGCCAATTCTTTTTTTGCACGCCAGGGCAGATTGTGCGAGCAGATTCCTGTGTTGCTGCAGTGTAACTGAAATATTCATGGCCATATTATTCCTTAATTTTGTTGTGACTAAGAGGGATTAATACTCATCCATTAACTAAAGCTAATTCTGCAGCCGCCTCGAGGTTGCATGAGTATATTGGACAAGGATGTGGGATTAGCAGTGGAATGATGCATAACATCAGCGGGGTGGCTATGGCTGTAAATCGATTTAGGAATCACACTGACTAAGTGATTATTGTGTAAGTGTTTTTTTTTTTTTTTGCTTGACAGGAGGAAAAACACAGATCATCAGGAAAAGTGATTGCTCGCTGAAGAAGACACTTTATTTTTAATGATCAAATCATATTTCCTGCATGGGCTCATTAGCAATAGGAGACTTACATCTACATTGTTTTGCTGTTTGTGCTTTAGATGTATTATGCAATGCAAATCAGCTCAGACGTGCCTTTTGCTGAAGTTAGGACTATGATAATGAGTGATTTATACCAGCTCGTAGAGCTAATCTGCTTCATGCATTATGATTAGATCATCAACACATTCAGCGCTGTGATCCAGACTCTGTATGATGGCAAACAGAACAAGATTTGTTGCATTTGGGGGGAAGTTTGCCCAATTCATATTTGACATGATAAATTAATGATTGATGTGATTATGGAATGCATGAAGAAATCTGATCCTTTTTTTTCTCCACTCTTATTGCATCTGCTCATACGGCTAGCAATAATTCAAATATATCATTTGGGCATGTTTTGAATCATTAACATCAGATACTGTGTCTCGAACCTCTTAGGCTAAAGAACACATTTTTCAGTGAAACACCAGAATGTGTTGTGTGGCTGTCTGGTTTTCCTTTGTTCTCTGTTGCTTATTTCATGAGGCAAGTTTCAGCAGTGGCCTTGGAGAGGCAAATGCATTGGGAAGGATTACACAAAGCGCACACACACAGGGAAGCTTTTTGCATATTCCTTCACTGCTGCTAGAGGCAGCTGTGACGGATAAATCATTACAATGCCTTGCTCAAAGATACTTTAGAAGTTGATATTCCCCTCCAACTCCATTTAAGCTGATAATCCAGGCCTCAGCACCACCAAAAGGCCTCAGTAATACTCTTGTATAACAACCACCTTCATCTCCATGTTTACAGAGCCACATATTGATCACTGAAACAATAATGGGTTTGCAGGAATTGCTGAAAAATCCATTTTGCCATATTGATTGCTGTAATGAAGATGAATGCTGAATCACTCTGTATGAAAATGGCTCATGTGCATTTGCAACCTGTATTTTTCATGGCTTTTTTTTGTCACACTAGAAAGACTGCTCTCTATCTTTAAGCCTCAGACTCAAAGATTACCATGTGTTTTCATTTACAGCCATTAGAGCTCTGTTTGTGATTATGCAAATGAGAAAACATGCAGGAAATTTAATCAGAGCGCAAATTTGATTTCACGTGAAAGATTGCTCGAGGGTGGGGGTTTGATCGCATAATATTGGGCAACCAAATCATGTTCAATATTTGTTTTCACAGTGGGCCTCCACTCGGACACGCCACAGCTTTATAGGCTTAGGTTTTGCCTTGGTTTGGAGGCTTGAAGTTAACAGCGTTCTAAAAGGTTTGATTATCCTTTGTTCTCCCAAGAGATGCTGAATGGAAACTGCAGTTAATGGGGAAGCATTTCCATATCAGCAGCAAAGCATAGCAGCTTGTGTTTATGCATTTTTATTATTGTTGCGTCCCCTGAACCAAATATCTAAGTGCTCAGTTTTCTTTTGTTCCCCAGCTGAACAGCAAGAAAATGGGCTCTTTGTAATTGCACATAAACTCAGAGGATGGCATTGTGCTGTTGTGTGTGTGCCACTGTAGATAACTGGTGATTAAACTGAATGTTACTCCAGAAGCATGACAGAATTGAAACTAATAAAGCATGTCAGTCAATAAGGAAGGTGGGTCTGTTTGTCAAGCTCTGATGTAGAACAAACAGATGTCATTCTGCTTTTGAAAGAGACTAGCTCAGTTTAGTCGTACTGTGACCTGAAGTCTCAAATGACAGGAGGGATGTTGTATGTCATAAGTCTCAGGAAACAATTTCTGTCAGTGTACACCTCCAAAGCCTTGGGAATTGTATTTACATCCCCTTACAACTTGACCTTGTATCGCTCTACATGCATATCTAGTGAGAAACAAATTAGGCTATGTGTGTCACAACTCTAGAAAAAAAAAAAAAAGTTTCATCAGTAAACGTGTAGTACCTCCAGAGCACATTTGAACAAGTTTCCCCCAGGAGATCTGAAGTTAATTTCACAACTAGCAAATACCAGAAGCAGAGTGCCTTTCAATGTGCATAGGGCAGCAAATTAAAAATGCAGGTTTGTGGGGCACATGGTCTCAGGTGTACTAAGCCGTAAGGAATAGTTCACCCCAAAATGTAGTTTATGATCCTCCCCACACCCCTGAAATTCAAATGACATCCTCTTTGCTACAAACTGTCCTTTCAGTCTTACCTCAAAACTAGTTTCCCTGTAGGGATACAAGTTTACATACTGTATGTCCTCTTGTTTAGTTCATTACGGAGGGCAACTACTCCGCTTGAGAAGCTTTGAAACATCACTTACTGATGTAAGATCAGTCATGATTTGAGTTGTTTAAGCACAATACTAACTGCACCACTTTTAATATTTAAAGTATGAAGTTCAAATCATGGGGAAAAGTCCCAGTACTTTGTTTGAGCAATCTAAACTTGTCACAATTTATCCTTTAGTTGAAAAAGTTTCATTTAATGTTAAAGGGCTCACCACGAAAACTAACTTGAGGCTACCCATCTGTGTACTATGCCTCCTAGCACAAGATATTAAGCAACTGTAATATAAAGTCCCATTTCAGAGCCTGCTGCCCCTTCTGGGGGGGGGGGGGGGGGGGGGGGGGGCGCCATTGCTGCCATCTTGGTTCTAAAAACTAGTCCTGACCTTTGACAAGACCAAAGAAAAACATGCTTATAATTGTAATATCATGGATCTTTATTTAGCAATCAAGATTAATTCAGTTACCTAGTGCAATTAGTCATGGTGCTAAACATCTATAGGTAGGCTGAGGGTACAATCACATCTCCATACATGCAGTCTTCCTCCAAAGCAAGATTGTACTTGCTCCCACTTCCTCCTTTGTAGGCACTTGTCACAATCCTGAGCCAACCCTTCTCACCCTAGGAGAAAAAGCAAGGTCACTTAGATCATAAAAATCGAGTGCACCCTCTGCATTTCATTCTAACATCCAATTTTTAAATGCCAAGTTTAAAAGCTACTGAACCAGTCAAGAACTGAAGCTATTGAGGTACTATGCGATGACTCACCCATGGTTCTCCCCAGGAGTTACGCACAATCCAGTATTCAGTGCCATTTTCTACTGCCCAGCCAGCTACTGACACAATGTGGTTGATGGAAAGAGTCTCGACATATTCGGAGTACAGGCCCCCTGTGTATGCATCAAGTTTCTCTGTGGCCATGATTCCACAGCTGAGGGAAGAGGGATTCAATTGATGAGATTTTGAGAACAAATGATTTGGCATTTAGAGGCTTTGATAGAACATTTGAAGTTTGGAAATGTTAGAACATTGTGCAACATTCATACAACTCCAGGGGGAAAAAAAAAAAAAAAAAAAAAAAAAAATTATAAATGTTAATCTTTGAAAACCTGATTGGCCCGCCAGCGTAGATTTCTGCCATCATGTTATCCCGTCCACTAATGGCACCATAGTCACCTACTTTCCACAAAGTGTAGTTCTGCACAGTGTTGCATGCCCCGAAAGTTGTGCAAGTCCCACATCTATTGAATAGGTCACATCCTGAGAGAAGAGTAGTTAAATGTATGAAAACAATTGAAATCAGAACACAATACTGCAGAGTTCTTACCCTGATCAATTGCCTGGTAGTTGTTGCAGGTCTCATCAGGGATGCCATGAGTGTGGGCATACTCCCACACCCCTCCATGGTCCCCTCCATGACAGGTGCCAGAGTCCGCACAGTCGAGCACGTGCTGGACAGAAATGTAAGCAGATGGCCACACTCCTTTCCGCTTGATATTGATACGGTCTACATAAGGCAGAGAAAAGTTACCCGCAAACTGATTATTTGTTTTGGAAAAGCTCAGCTCAAGTCTCAAATAATTTGATATCACAGAGGTTCCCATCTGCCATTTTGTCACCAGATATGATGATTTGCATACCATTTTGAAAGAATGGTCAGATTCTCTCCCCACTGATGCCATGTCCAAATGGGTGAGTTACTAACCTCACATAAAGTCACATGATTGTCCACCAAAGCTATGGTGGAAAGGCAGACTACAGCAAGGTCGGGTTTAGCGAGAAGAGCCAAGTAGCTTTCAAAATATTTTGTCTAGGTCTAGATGTATACAAAATTAAGCTATAAGTGAGTTTCCCCACAAAAATCCATACCCTTAAACGCACTAAGTACAATTTGCTTTTTGCATAGACTGATAGTATTTGGTTTATGTCCAATATAGAAACCTAGAATTGACAATTAGCTTAGCATAAAGACTAGAAGCAGGGGGCACAGCTAGCCTGGCTGTAATTTTACTTTTGATTTATTATTAAACTTAAACTGTTTAGTAAACTTCAATCACTTACTAACTCATTCATTTGACATTAAAGTGTACCATCTCAACTATTCCAGCAACTTAAATTTTGGTTTCAAGTTTGTCTGAAATTTTTAATGAAGGTGAATAAATTGATGGTGCTTGAATTCGAGTTATCTTTATCATACTCTTGATAATCCAGAGACATCATGTGGTCCGTTTTAAGTCATTTTGTACTAAATGCTACAGCATGTAGTGTTAAAGCCAGAGTAACAAGACCACAATTTGACATGTGGCTGTAAGTTTTTATTTTAATGCTATAAAGACCATTTTTGCTGTGCTAATAAATACCCACTGGAGGCAAACTAGTACTTTTTTTTTAATTATTTTTTTAAATTACTTACATCTCTTGAACACAAGATGGAATGTAGGAAAAATATCTAACCTGCCATTGCACTGGTGCTGCCATGAGCCCAGCAGGAGCCGCAGTACTGAGGGATGTGCTGGTTACGAGTTGTACTAGCGTAGTTAATGCCATTTACATTCCTCCAGTCCCAGGACTTTGGCAGCTGAGCGAGGTTCAGAATTTCATAAGGACGAGCTGTAGTTCTGAAAGAGACAAGACTTTAGTCAGTTTATGAGCATTAAATATAAGGACATTGACATTGTCTTACTTGTCAGTTTCTAAAATACATAATACACCCCAGTCTACCAGGACAAGGCTGCAGGCAAGCTTTTAGGACTGAATGAAGCCAAGAACCCAAGGGTGATATGCATCCTCAGAACAATCATACAAGCAGTTAAAACCTATTCAGCATGCAAAATCCTTTTAGACAGCAGCAACCCTCAGTCAAGCTGGACAATATTATTTAACAGCGTTGGGCACATCAGTGTGCCAATTTGCCTTGTGATAGACAGTATAACAGAAAAAACAAAAATAACAGCAGGCTACAAACATGAAGAGCTATACAGCAAAATTCCACTGGCAACTTACTTAACCCCAAAATTGGGTTTCCTGGGCACCGGCTGGTAACAACTAGGCCTGTCACTGAAAAACTGCCTTGCTGAAACACCCAGTGGCATGAGCATGAAAAGAAAAATGACAGACTGAGCCATGGTTAGCCACAGAGCATCAAACAATGAAGCACAAACCACTGTGGTTTGGCATAAATACCCCACCTGACCTATCAACAGAGAGCGAGCGGCGCTGTGTGTCATCAAGCTAATCAGGCTTTATTGATCTCACCTGGGATTTGCTCTGATTTAGTGCAGGTTGTATTGGAGAAAATGGGTGAACACATTCTGTCAGATTAGCTGGAAAACACATGTTGGCTGATTGTTCGCAACACTTCATGCTGCAGTTAAATGTTCCAATAGCTTTATTTTTTAAGCTGTGGAATAAATGAATTTAAAATAAAGAGGAAGCAGATTTTAAACCTATTGAATAATTGGATTTCTTGATTAAACTTTTAATGATTTAACATGATGTAATTTTAAATGTAGAAAAAAGGCAAGATAGTAGGCAAGCAATGTCATCAACCGGTTGCAGCACAAAGCCAGGTGTATGAACAGACAGTAAAAAAAAAAAAAAAAAAAAAAAAAACAAGCTATAGTTTGAAGCAAAGGTATTTGAATTGCCTCTAATGATAAAAAGAAAAAAACAACAGATAAAAAAACTTCATCATACCTGGCACTTTTTATCTTTTTAAATTTGAAAAGCTTCTAATTAAAATTAGGGTTATTTGGTTTATTTTGCCTCAAGGGCATTAATTGGTTTGTTTTTGATTTTGTTGTTTTTTGGGTCATGAGCATACATTTTACAAATTTACGCATTTATGTACTGCATGTTTTCTGTCCAGGGTGTCCTCCTGCCCAAAGTCAGCTGGATTTGGCTCCAGCCCCTTGTGACCCTCATAAGGATGCAGAGTTAAAAAACTAGATCGATGGATGTTTTCTGCTGTATTTCTTAAAGCTGCTGTTAAGAGTTTCCATTTAAAATCTTATGGAAGTGAGGCAAAGTGAACACAATTTGGCCAGTGATATTTTTTAACAAAAGCAGTCATTGGATTTTTCTTGGCCAAAATGCATCTTTCCATTTTGAACATTAGCATATCAATAGAAGTCAAAAAGTAGAAGAGACTGACTCCAATTTAGTTTCAGTCTGAGGGCATTGATATTTTGGAGTCGTTGCTATTAAAGATCGATCTTTTTCATTATTTAAATCTTTAGTAGCATGAACAGAACATAAACATAGTTTTTGGCTGAGAACTCCATTAATTCAAAAAATATCTTACCAAGAGCTGTTTTTAAGTTGATGCATTAATCCTTGACAGACGCTCATCATTATGTTGCCTTATTCCCACATGTCACTTTGTCTTTTTGTTTATGCTTTTGCAGCCTCTGTGATAACAAAGACTTTATCGGGCTTCACTGTGAGACCGCAAACAGAGCATGATACTAATTGACTGCCTGCCATCCTCTCCCATCTGCAGGAATAGAAAGTCATATTTAATGCGTTGATTAAAATCTAATCCCTCCATGTGAGTCGGAGATGAAAGTAATTTTCGTGTAATGGAGACTATTAATATTTAGATATAGAAAGGAAACCAGATCCTAGATTTGCAATCAGCTGGAGGATGGTAAATGATATTTAAGGCTGCCAGTGAGGTGGAAACCAAAGCGTGCAATGCAAATAAGTTTGACTCTTTGCCAATTAACATTTTTCTTTCCTCTCACATATAAATGTATGTTTTTCATATTTCTTTTTCTTGCTATTTTTTTCACTATTATAATGAGACCCTCTTAGTTACCATGAATCAGATTATTTAGAATTTATGAGCAGGCTGATACACTGCATAGGCATATGGCCAAAAGTCTGTGGACTTGCCTGTCCTCATACCTTTTGTGTCCTTTTGACCCGTGGCAGTTTTGCCCCTTTAGATCCAATGACGGGAGATTTTCATGCTACAATGAACAATATTTCAGACTAGTGAGATTCTAACTTTGTGGAAGAACTTGATTAACCTGCACAGAGCCCTGACCTCAACCCCATCCTCACCCCAAGACCTTTTGGATGAACTGCAATGCCCAGTGCGAACCAGACCATATCACCCAACATTACAGTGTTGGAACTTACTGAATGGAAGCATATCCCTGCATGCATCCTGGTTCCAAAATCTTACAAAAAGCCTGAAACTGCAAGAGCAGAGGCACACATGTTGGAAGTAGTGGTGAAGGAGGTGCAACAGGGTTTGGTTGGGGGTTACACTGTCGCGAATTTGTCAATAGGCTATTTGTACTGTAAAGCAGGTGCAGGAAGTGGTGCTGACTGTCGTCATCTCGCCCCAACCCTCCAAGTGGATCCATTCATAATGTTAGGGGTCAAGTGGGAAATGTGAAAGAGCAGCGTTTGAGTCAAAAATATGGATGGAATGGCTATGAACTGCAAACACTTTTTGGGCATAATTGTGATTATTCAATTACAAGAAATGTCTCTACCTTTACTGTTACTTCTGACATAAAGTCATGTGTATTTGCAAGTCATGGCAGTTTGATCCAGAGAAAAGTAACTGCAGACTGGTGTAGCTGTTGAGAGCACCACCACTTCCAAAGTCCCTCAGTCAGAGGCTCTTACAGCGGCAGACTAATACCTATGGATGGATTTTGAGTTTGCTATTTGCTATCACTTTGAAGAGTTTACAAGTTGTTGAGCATTAGCTTTTTAAAGTCTAAGCTTCCAAAATGTTAAGGTTATTGACATGATGTTGATGCAGCAAGTATTCATTAGCTGCTGTTTTCTATCTACCTGCCACTGGTGGTTATTTTAGAGTAAAACTGAAAGCAGCTAAAACTGAAACTGCAGATATGCCACACTCTTCTTTTAGTGTAACTCTAGACTCTTAGATAAGGAATGGCTGTCCACGTACTTTAAGCCAAGTAGTGTATTGTTGCTTTGATGCGTAACACACTGTAACTGTTGCAGGAGATTAAAAAATATATGATTGCTTTAGCTGATTTTCATGTTTTAAATTTCAATCGAGGGTTAACATTCTTCTTAATGAATTAAAAAAAACTCAGTGAATGTGTGTGTTGAGAAAACTACTTCCAAAAATTTTACTTTTTTATTGGATGCACAGAGTTTTTACTTGATAGCAGAAACTATTGCAAAATACATCTAAATGTTGTTGAGAAATTATCTGAAAATATGCTCCAAAGCAGATGGAAAAATCTAAACAACTTGCAACCTATTTCAAGGTATTTGCAACCTTGAAATAACCCTCACTTGTTGCAGATTTTTTATTCTGCTGTGTCTTGTGATTGGCTCCCCACACATACACATAAAAACACATCATATCCAAGCTAATCGATGACTCATTCACTGACATGATGGCTTATTACGGGGGTATCAGTGTGATATCTCCATGACTAGCATCATTAGCTGCCTTCAGTAGTGTGTCCCTTTCCTCATTAACGTCAACAACATCATTAGTGCACTCGTGAGTCAGGTGATTGATTTGTGTATGTGAGAGTGTGTTGAGTGAACGTGCGCATGTGGGGTAGATAATATCCGTGTTCACTGATCCATGTCAAACTTAGAGGTCAGTTGAAATTCTGTAGCATTTCCTCCGGATGATACTTTGTCCCCACATATTCTCCACTCACCTGTCAACTGTCATGAAGGAGTGAACGTCAGATAACCGGACAGTTCATCTGAAAGGGCAGCCAAAGGCAGGTTCACAGACAGCTCAAATCATTATTTTTTTCATATGCTGTATTGATAGAGAAGAGAAACATGTGCAACCCCATGTATAAGGTCAGATTTTACGACAAAAAGAAATTAAACATGCCTATTTACTCATGTTATCTTTCTATGCTTGTTTTAAGCATCCTTTCATCATTAAAATACATGCCTTTACACAGTTACATTTCATAAGGAACACCAGCACATGCATATATAAGGCAATGCATGAGAGAGTGAGGAGAAATGAGGCTGTGGGGACTGGGGTGGTGGATGAGTGTGCAGCACATCTGACTTTCATGAAGAAAACTGGAATTTGTGTCCTGTCAAATGCTTTGCATAACCATATCCAAGTGTTTTAGTTGCCTCACCATAGTTTGTTTGTCAAAACCCCAGTATTTCACCATAACTCTGCCATTGTTGTCATGCACAGATTAAAAACCTTGGCATTCGACGTCAGCATGCTATAGGCAGCAAAAGCAGCTATTATGGCAGTTCCTTTTTCATTGGTCACTCTTAGAAATGATTAGCTCTTTATGAAACACTTTGGCTTTGCAATTTAGTTTTGCAATTTGTGTGCATATGGTACATTTTAAAATGTGCTTGTTATGTCCCTGCTTTAACTAGAAATACTCCACACAATAAGACCTGCAATGTTTTTGTGTGCCAATACAATTATTTGATGCCACATGTTGTGACAAAAAGAGCAGAGAACACCAAAAATGAAGGAAAGATAGTTAGATATGGTAAATGGTGCAAATATGTCTGGAAAAATGGTCCCATGCCTCTTTACCTACAGATATAAGACAACTCTTTGTTAATTTAATTGATAAATTGATAATGTGTTTAGCATGACTACAAGGCCATCATAAAACTAGGCTAAGCAACAGTAAGTGAAACCTCCATGTCATTTAATATCTTTAAACTATTACTGTAGTTTTTATTTGGGATATTTTCAGGCTGCACTTTCATTAGAAATCGTTTTCATTGATGGAAAATCAACTGCATGAACTGGCAGTGCCGATCGAAGCCAAACTGATGGAACGCTAATACACTACAGTGTACACTGCAAATGTATGTATGCAACTTTGCGGCTGATTTCATCATTACATTATTATCAATAAAAAAAAAAAACAAAAAAAAAACAGCATTCCATCTGAGATTGTTTCACTTTCGCCTCAGTGAATTTTAACCTACTTTAAAGTGACATTGTCTCAAAAAAAAAGACATCCAGTATAATTTAATTGAAAAATATCCTTGAACTGTCTGATTAATTTGGAAACAGGGGAATTGATTTCATTATGTTGCACAATGTACTTGTTCACTCACTTTTATCTTGTGGCTTTTTCCTTATTAACTTATTGCATTAGTTGTTGTATTTTATGTTTTGGGTTTTATTAACTTTCCTGTAAACACTTTGTAATGTTGTTTTGAAATGTGCTATATAAATAAAGTTATTATAATTTGTTCTACAAAAAGCAAGATTTTAAGACCCTCCACTAGACCCTACACTTTGTAGTGTAGACCTCTTGTCCTCTCAGAAGCGGACAATTTTCCAGTTGAGAAGATTTCAAAGGCTCTATACGGAGCTCCTGCCTTTCCAGTGGAACCACCTGTCCACCCGGACCAAAGCCCTCAGCCTCAAAGTTCACTGTCGGGGGTTTGGTCACCCAAGCCATTTCACATTCGATTGGCTCAACCGATGCTAACAAAGCCGCAGCGATGACAGACTTGTTAAGCACATTTCAGTTATCGCAGTCATAAATGCTTTTTAATAGAGAGAGCATTAGAATATGTCAGAGGACTTAAACCTGAGGAATTGGGGCTCAGAGGAATCCCAGTGATCTTTACCAGTCGTGTCATAAAGCCGATAATATTAACATCCCCCATGGTTCATGAGAAGTGTGGGGGATTAGAGAGGTTAAAAAGATAGGTAGACTAATATTAAATCAAATGCATCCATTTGGTCAGACAGTAACAACTCACATCAAATGGACACTAAAATTGGCAGCAAGGATATTGTCTTTATGAAAAATTATGAGCCAAATAATGTCTTATTTCTTCAGTTAGTAGATTTATGACAGTATTGCTTCACTTGGCACTGTAGTTACAGTACACGGTACACTTCTTAGAATCAGTAGCAAAATTCTGGGAGTCGTGACTCATTGAAATTTTGCATAATTCATACTTCTACAAAGGCGATAGTGGATGATTAGTTTAAGTTTACTTTTAAAAATCACCATGATTGTGCGTCATTGTGTGTATTTCTAGATATAGAAACATTTCTTTGTTATTAAAATTGATCATCATGCATGCCTTGGTGATTCACCGTCTGAGTGCTTCAGTGATTTCCTGTATATGTACCTCATTAAATAATTAAATAGTTGCAGTGCAGTGTCATTCCTAGAATGGAAGTGCTGGTGTGAAATTATATTTCCCCTTGAAGCAATAAATCTGGGCATGCTCATATCTTTCCAGTGTTTCTGTTCTGCACTTCCCAAAAAGAACTTATCCATCAGACAGTCAGAGCAGCTCTGTGACGTTTTCCTGAGGATTTTCTGTTAATAATGTCTCAGATTTGGTCGGTGGTGCTCTTTTCTGCTCATGCGATTACCCTCTTTGTTGTTCTGTTTATTAGTCGTTCAGCAGCACCTCAGGGCTAGCTGTGTTTATTGACTGGTTGATTGGTTTGTTTACCTTTAAACACGTTTTTCCCCATTGCACACTGCTCAGGGAAATCACAGTATGCACTGTTTAGTTGTAGAGAACCCTGCAGAAGGGAAATACAATGTGCACTCGTGCAGCAGGTGGAGATGTCAAAATCAATGTAGTTTCATTCTCTCCAATCAATTACTCTCTATCCCATCTTTTCCACTCCAGCACCCTAAAAAAAGAAGTGCTAGCATTTTGGTAACTGCACTGCACCACAAAAATGCACCACTTCCTGTTTGCCAAAGGATCTTTCCAGAAAAATGTCTACCAGAATGTGTTTAGAACAGGTAATACATTTATTTACAAACTGGACTCAGGATGAATCGCTATCATTTTGCATTAGTCAATGACAGAGCAAGAACGTTATGTTTTTTTTACACTGCAGCTACACTATCTTTCCTTGAATATTGCCAGATTCTCCTCTGGAACATTTACTGTTTATTTGGCTGTGCAGTCCTGCAGAACTGAGCCCTGTTGGGAACAAAAGGTCACCTGACACACTGAAGCCTGTGTTTTGTGTATTCCAGCTCTAGCATGACCACCTCTGTGTAGTTTTATCCCCCCCGCACTCTCTTTTAGCCCCTTGAAGACTGAAAAAAAAAACATCCCTGACAAACTATATGCTTCCCTTACCCTGAATGTCCTGGTATTCTGCTTGTTGTGCCACTAGTTTCCCCCCTTCTGTGATGTAATTTTTGTTAAACAAGTCTTTCAAAGTCAAGAAAAAGAATTTAAAAACGATGGGGTACGCCTGAATGGTTGATTCTCACTAATCCCCTGACTGAACCACCCCCTCCTATGGAGTTAATGTAGAGTTGTGCATGCACAGATTCTGCACCATAAGGTCACATTTGTTTGTCTGGCTGGATCACCACCACAGAGGACTAATCCTGCAGAATTAGTCCATTCAGTGACCACCTCTTGACCAAGAGGCACTGGCCATTAAAATGGTTACAAAAGGAATGCCTGAGTCCTTTACAAAGGATTTTTTTTCTTCTCTTCTTAAGGTAAAGGTAACCCACAGAGTGAGTTACAGTTCTTTCAACTCAGTTTGAAGCCCCATGTGGCAGATTTCATTCTGCACATTGATTGTGCTTATTAAACATTTAGAGAGCCTAATTGGAGCAAGTGCAGGCTACATCCACTGTATTGTGAGAGTTTTTTTTTTTTTTTCACAAAATGGTGCAGCTGAGCAAGCTTCGATTTTATATTGTAAGTCTGAATTGTCAGCGGCTACTGGCAGTCTTGCTTTGTGTGATCAAGAACAGTGAAAATACAAACTTCGACATCTGTAAATACATTTAACACATTAGGAGCATGTCTATACTCAACGCGAAGAAATACAAAACCCAAAGTCCTCTGGCACCAGGACATATCCTTCCTTTTTTTTCTACAATAAATGTTATCAAGATGCCACATGAGATTACTCCTTTTTTTCCCAAAATGAGACCCAATTTAAGCAAGAGCTATCTCCTTCTGTTGAGTGGTCTTGACAGAAGCAATTTCCTAGTTCTAATCGAAAGATTTCTTCATTGGTACAATTCACTAAATACCAGACCAGGCGCACAGCAGCACCAGATGTGTCCCAGCGTCCCCAGAAACACTCGAGCTTATTTGTGTTTGGAGACAAAGAAGTATGGAGAATATCCGATGAATCTTAATTTGAAGCTAATGAATGTGTAGATGCATTCATGTTGAAAATGATTCTGTTCCTTCATGCTGGATTACCTTTACTGCAAAATTAGTCTCACAAAAAACTGGTGCACTTGTACAAAATGACTGCTGGAACTGAAGCTCAATAATTCTGAACAAAGATAAAACCAACGGGTCATCACACTGCCATATTACTGTATATACTAATGATATTACATATATTTACTTTATTTTTATAATTTAGGTAGTTAGTACAAAATATTGATGTTCTTGACTCTTGTAATAAACTGAGGCAAGGTGCATCAATCAAGCTCACTTGAGAACACTACAGACAAGTTCACTATTTCAATGTTTTACCGTTACGTGCAGCTGAGTTGACATCTGAGCTGTCTGACATTTTTTTCTGTTTTTTGTCCCCAGTTTGTGTTCAGCCAGAAGACCTCTGTGTCTGCTTTCAGCTATTGAATAAAGGCATAAAAATGCTAAAACCTTGGTAAGAAGCAAGTATAAGTGGTTTTTGATCTGTTGCCCCTTTAGGTAGGATGATATTGTTTGCCAGAACCTTTCAAAATCTATCATGAGCACAATAGTCTTTCATATATTTTTGTGTTTGCTACTGTAGTAAATGTTTAATTTGGTTTTCACAAAAGTGGCTTGTCTAATGCAGAAATTTGTCATAGGTGTGCCCAGATGAGGCCAAAGATAGTCTTGGTGTTGCACACTGAAACCAAAAGCCTGGAGAGGGCTGGAGAGTGTGACACAGTGATGGAGGGTCTGTAGTGGCCTGCATTTGTTATTTTGTTAAACATGAAATATATATGATTGATTCAAATGAATAGAATGAATAGTAGGAGGTAGATAAAGATAGAAGTATATTATACATATGCAACTTGTGAAGGGAGGCTGTCTTGACTGGTTTATGGTTAATAAAAGATTGTTAAAATAACTAATTTGTTAAGGTTATGAAGCCTTCACAGTAGGGTTACAAAAAAAAAAAAAAAAAAAAACTCTGACTGGTGATTGAAAACAGGAATTAAGCAGTGGTTTCCCATGTCAAACACACATCCACCCTCCTTCGCCTCCTCCCTATGCTGACTTTGTGGCTCAATAACAATTTCATGCTACTTCCACCTTTGCTCCAGACTGACAGGAGTCATAATTCACATATTCATTCATACATCTCTTAAGGTTCTTGTAAGATAAGCAAAAACAAATTGCCGTTTTCTGGCATTTTTACAAAGAAATGATGCTGGGACACAGTTGAAAGATCTAAAAGTAACAAACTGTAAAACTGACTGATATAACTATCCAAAGCTCTTTTTAGCATGTCAGTGCATGTCATACTAGAGTGTTTTGGAATATAGTGAAGCACCCTTCACTTAATGAAGCATTCAACTATCTATCTACCATCCCTACTTCACATTGTGGTAACGGTGCATTGCAGTCTGTTTGGCCCATCTGTTGTTTCTGCTTGGTATGAAAGGCAGGTGGTCAGCTGCTAATGTGCCCCAGCTTTGGACCACCATTCATCTCGGCCCACTCATTCTCCACACGGTGATCAAAAGCAACTTGGCTGCTAAATATACAAGCTCATACATATGCATGACATGGCAAAACAGTCTCCGCTGACACCCATTAGTTGTACAGTCACACTGAGGAGGCCTATTTGGAGAATTTGCATGCAGACATTAGCAGATTAATCACGAATGACAGTCGAGGGAAAGCTGCGGTCAGAACCCACACGGGAGCCAAGATGGACTCTGACCTACATGTACCTGGTAGATTGCTGGCCTGGTTACTTTATGAGATTCAAATGATTAAAATGACCCAGTTTCCTAACCTAGCTGTGTGACGTAGAAAAAAAAATACATTAGTCTATTCTCAGAAAGGCAAATTACATTTTTAGATAGTGAAGTGTGAAAAAGACTCAGGAAGGTACCCATTTGTGCTGTGAGGTCGTCTCTCTCTGCAGGCAATGTTTTACAGATATGAATATTTTATGTTACAAGAATGTTTTTTTTTTTGGGCAAAGTGCTTCATTCATACCGAAAATCTCACTCCAGTCAACTCATGTAAAAAAGGAAAATCCTTATAATAGTTTGTATACTTCAGTGCAGAAACTAAAAGCTCAAAGGCTGCATTGGCTGTGCTGTAGGTGTTATTTCAAGTGCAGTTTAGTTTTGAGCCAATAGCACTGAGTAAGACCAATTCATTCATTAAACAACAGAAAAATATGAATGGAAGCTTCTACTGCTTTACAGTAAGATTTGAGCACTTTAAACATGAGCTATATGCCATAGCTTTGTAACATCTGTCCCATTCAGGATCATCTCTGCTTCCATGAGATGTTTTTATGCCTGATATTTCAATCTCTGCTAATCAGTGCAAGAAACACTACCTTCACCTGGTTTAACAGTCACGGCATAGATACTCATTTGTAAAGGGGATTTTTTTAAAGACACAAATGTTTAGCATGTGCATTTCGTTCATACAAGTACAAGCACTTACTGTTTCGACATAAATACAGTGGTCTTATAGATTGGATGTGCCATTCTGTGTGAAGCACATGCTACATCATTCATATCTATGGCTGTCATGGAAAATAATTTATCAGTGCCTATTTACAGTACAGATGGCTTCGGCTTCCAATTTACCTGTTGCTGTGAGAGTCTCCCAAGTGAGCGCAGCTAAAATTAGAAACAGCATATCACCCAGCACCACGGGAATCAATCACACATCTGTCATGGAGAAAGAGAGAGAGAGAGAGAGAGAGAGGGAGAGAGAGAGAGAGAAGGAAAAATAGAGTGAGGGTGACTGAGTGATGAGGGCTGTGCGCCTCCTCTTAATGTCGAGCCCTGAGGCCAGTTACTGGATACTGATACTGCTCTTTATGAGATTGTACCTCCAGAATTGCTACAGTATGAGGCATGTCTGTATGATGATTTTAAGATGAGGCCAATCATGCTGTTTTATTAAAAAATTCTTATTACCCTGTCACTGTGCATATTGGATCAATGGTTGTCCTTGTCCAAAATTAATTTTGCTTCAGTATTCAATATATTCCCGCACTGGCATGTGAGAATATATTTAACTATGATCATCATCCTGGATTTTAGGGAACTGTTTATTACAAAGTTTTCCATTTTTTCCTCTTAAGTGGTCTTGAGGTTGTATATATACATGACTATTCTCTATTATCGCTTCATTTAATCTTTAATCATGTTGAAGCTCAGTGAAATATTCAATCCCAGGAGTCCCTGTTTTTAATGACTGCACAATTACAGCAAATGGCAATGTTTGAGATAGTCTAGATGTCTTTTAGATCATTCCATTTTTCTAAAACTAAACCCATATTCCATCCTTTGCAAACTTTGGGATCTGCTCTAAAGTGATCTCACCTTTGTCATGTCTAACACGCTCTGTGAGTGTTCACCTCAGTGTTTTCATGCTAATAAAGGCTAAATTATGGGGATGGCACTGATTTTCTCTTTAGTCCTTTGCAGTGTCTATTATTCTAAAAGGGCCATTGTACAGTACCGACTGTGCAGAACTGTAGTTGGCTAACACACTGATTTGTACATACTGGCTTGTGTGTGTGGAGCTCAGACTGAATTTATCAGAAACTTTGTGTGCTTCAATTTCCACTAAATTTAACTTCTGCATTCTGTCTGAACACACCCTAAAGGGGGGTCTAAAGATATTAAAACTGACACTAGAACTATAAAGACAGGCAATCAGTGGCCTTAGTCTTCAAACATCTGCACTGGTATCTGCTACACATATTGGAGAAACAATAATTTAATTTCTACAATACCGACTATATATCTTTGTGGCACAGCTCCAAATTCAACTGTATTTTCTACCCATTCAACTGGCCCATTCATGTCACTAATGGCAACATAGAGAAATGATACTGACACAGTGGTAATAAGCCGGTAAGCCTATTGTTTGTAGGCGTTTGTAAAGTTCTTTCATGTGCAGGGAAGAACAGAAGCACAAGGTGAAAAACCACAGCACACTGACTTCTGCTGAAAAGTCAAGATGTGTCAGCTCAGTCAAACAAAAGGCCTTTATTTCCCCTGTGGTATTTGAACCACACAGGCGTAAACACTGAAAAATGCATAGTAGACAAGTAAAAACATGTGAAAAATATTCTAAAACAAAGTTGTTTTGGGTTGAATTTCGCCTGGAAAAGAGGCATTTTCATTCAGCTTGCTTGGAGTTAGTGATTAGAGAAAGGCACTGACAATGTATAAAATGCAGGTGTGTTTCTTTGACACAAGTAATCCTGGGTTTTATTGGTTCTGCACTCCCCCTCAAAGGCCCATGGCCACTTGAAATTCTTTACTGCAAAAACTCTGCAGCTTCTGAAGCCTCTTTAGCAGGGGGTAGGAGGAGTCGGGCCTCCATTTAGCCTGATTTCCTGTCTTTAAAAAGGATGAATGACCAGCTTTAGGCCATTGAGAGTGCCCTCACCTATAGCACTCTGTTTGATCTCAGCATCATGGCCGCAAACAGGTTGAAAGAGAGCGGGCCCTTAATGTCAAGGCCATTCTTAATGAGTCTCAGTGGACAGGACCAACCACAGGCCCCTAAGAAAATGTAATCCCCTGCTTTAGCACAATGACTTCCTGTATGTTGGCATGTCTGCTTTTATTCCTCATCAGTCAGCATTATTGTCCTTTGGTTGAAGAAATATTGAGAATTTTTGAATGACGTGTTACGTATTCAAAATCGCCTTAGCCTTATTAGTGGATTTTATTTATTTTATACTTATTATACTAGGGTTCTGGAGTTAATTTGCCATAATCGGGTTAATGTTTATTGACAAAAGCTAATCTTAATAACCTTATTGTTTTGTTGTTATTGTTATGGCTGGTGTGAATTCATCTTCTGGTGATAATGCTGCTTGCTACCGGAGCTTCAATGGGAATTAAAGCGGTATCAAAGCTTTATCGGTTTATAGCCAGCCAGTGCAGTTTGACTGACAAAATGCACAGCGATAAGCAGAGGATGGATTGAAATGACTTTGGACCGACTCCATTTATGCACTGCATGGAAAATCACAGAAAATGCGTACAATTTAACTAATCACATCTCCAACGTTGTCATTTGCATATGTTAATATAGCAATTCCAAAGCGGGGAGAGAAAGACAGGGAATTAATTTGAAACCTGGTGGCTTGTGCACAGCAGCAAACTGCAGATTTCAGTACTGAGTGTAAAGATGAGGCGTCGTTAATGAGAGGCACAACAAGCAACGTCTACATCAGCTTTTCTGTTTAGCTGCGGCTCAGCTTTGTGTGAGCCTTTTCCTCAAATCTTCCACTGTGCTAGGTAGCCCCTTTGTGTCACTGTATTCCCTCAGCTCCGTTCCACCCCTTTGTTTGCTTTGGTGCAGTTTCCGTGGCGACTGAGCCCAGGGCCCCCAATCAGAGGCCCATACCACTGACAGGCAGGGATGGAGGGGGTTAGGTGGGTATTGGTACTAGGGGAGGGTGTTGGGGGTGGAGGCAGAACACACTCACACTGACACACACTTAATATACATGCATGAACATGAGCACACACACACACATATGAATGCATGCAGTCACCCACATATCCTATTTGTGCCCACATGCGCTCTCACACACACACACACACACACACACACACACCTACAGGCCATCAATTATCAATGGTAATAGCTTGCTCTCGACTCAACCACTATAAATCTAGCGGTGGTGGATGCGTCAATGACAAAATGCCCTTGTGATAACACAGTGAGCTGTTTTTGCACCCTAACGTAGCTCATGACAGCTCAGAAATTCTTCTTCCTCTGAGCTCCTCCTTCCCTCCCTCAGTCACCACAACACTACCTTCCATTCAGGTGAAGTCTTTGTCTACCTGGAGTCATCTCTTTGTTTATCTTTCCCTCCTGTCTCCCTTCAAAAAAAAAAAAAAAAATATCATAGGAATTCAGAGGGCTTACACTTTGAAATGTTAACTACCACCTGCCATCGCTACAGGCCCTCCAAACCTCAGACAATTTTATCCAGACAGTTTTGCTCATTGCAAGTGCTTGATTTGACCTGTTGTTATTCAAGTGCTTGAGGGGAAAAACCCTCTAATACCATTTAATCACCAATGTTGTCCAGCGAACATGCCCCCATTCTTTTTCTGGGGGGGGGGGGGGGGGTTATATTTGGCTCCGGACTTCAAAGGGATCTTGAAAGTTGATCGTGTTGTGCAACATCACTCCATTATCCCTCCCATCCTCCTCATCGCCCTCCTCCTCCTCCTCCTCCCCCCTAACCTCTTCTCCATTACCTGGAATCTGGGCAAGGTACTCATATTGCACCCTGCTGATTGACTTGCAGCCATGTTGTCACGTCTCCTAACCTTTTGTCAAGCTTTAATCATCTGTTGCTGGCTCTCTGCTCCCACCCTCCCCATCGGCTGCTGAAGCCAAGAAACTGCTGTAGGTGCAGCTTGCCAGAGAGGCTGCAATTTATTTCAATGAAGCTTTTTGAAAGCATGTGTGTGGTGTGTTTTGTGTGTGTGTGTGTATGTGTGTGTGTGGCTCCATATGCATTGGTAGGCTGTGTGTCTGTGTCTTTGTCCACAGCTTGCTAGCATGCTCTTTATGTTGTGCAGCAGGTGACTAGAATACTGATTGCCTTGGGGGTCTCCCTGCAGCACCAACACTTCCCTTTCTCTCTTCAGTTCAGCTCAAATGTGAATTTTGTTTTAGAAAATGAAGAAAATTTCACAGACGGATCAAAAGAAAATAATTCCACCAAAATTTGGATCCATTTTAATTAAGCATAACTCTAGGGAGTGCGGAAGAAGTCTACTTTTGCTGAATAACATTGTAAAAAACAACATCAGTGGAATGCTCCTTTAAGAGAATTTTTTTTTTTGGCCGTGTTCTCTCAGCATGAAGCTCAGATTGATCTCAGTGAGGTTCCAACCATTTTCATCACACTCTGATTAGCGACTCAAATCAAATAAAAAGTCTAGATGTGAAAATAATACATGAGCACAGGGGAAGAATCATGAGTGATGAATCAGGGCAGACCTCACTGTGCACAATTGGTTTGCATATTAACCAGTTTTACGGACTGGTGAAGTTTTCACTGGGCAAAATTGCCATTTGACTTTTTTCTGGAGTTGATTACTTTGGCATGTGACACAGATCAACAGCAGATTTTAGTATTTAGTCAAAACCAGAATCTTAGCCTGATCTTACAGGAATAGTATGACATTTTGGCAAAACGCTGAGAAATAGATGAGATGATTGTTACCACTCTCATATCTGTCCATTTAACAGACAGCTACTGTTTAGCTTAGCGATTTTTTGTACAGATATAATGTGTTAATTCTTGAGTTTCAGAGGTGTTGGTTGTTTTTTTTTGTTGTTGTTGTTGTTTTACTTTTTGACAGAGCCAGGCTAGCTGTTTCTCTCTGTTTACAGTCTTTGTTCTAGTTCAGACTAGTTGTTTCCTTGAGGTAGCTTCAGATTTTATGTACACACATCAGAGTGGTATCTTTTTTTGTCGTCTAAATTTTGTCCCGAAAGCAAAAAAAAGGTCTCACTCAACATACGACATCCTAAAATGTTGAGCTATTAAAGTACTTGAAGGGCTTTGAGTTACCTAAAAAGAACCACACAACTGTTAATCAAGCTTTAGTTGGGAATAAAATAAAATCACATATAATGACACTTTCCAGATACATTCAAGGTTTCATCGTTGATTAAAAAAAAAAGAAAGTACAGCATTTCTTTCTAAATCTATATCTGTCAAAAGAACGCAAAATGACTTATGACTGCAAATCATCTGTGATTTGATTAAAGTGAAAGTGAACTCACTGCATCAGTTAAATTTAGCCACTGGCATCATATAAAAAACCCTCTTTTGTACTACCTCGCAATTTTGTTTTGTATCTCCAGTCACAAACGAAAAGCAAAACAAACCAGATGTTTCAGTTGTTGTCGCTGGTCTTTTCTTATTTTAAAGGATAAAACACAAATTTATGTTAATTCAAAATATAACTTCTGATTATTCACAGTATTTATTCTGTGTCTGTTTTCAATTCCCTCACGTCCTATATTCAGAGGAGTTATCTAAATGCTAATGTCTCAATGCATCAAATTGAAGGCACAGTCGGCTCCACAAACAGAGAACCTCCTTTGTTATCACAGAGGTGGTGGTGGTGGGGGGGATAAAAGAAGTGAGAGTTTTATTGAAGGGTTTAGAGCATAAAATAGATGTCTCCAACAATCCCATGTTCCATTTCCTGAACGTACACTGGAATTGGCACAAAGGACACGTCATTTAGATTTCTGATAGGGTAAGTCTGGTCCTTGCACTCCTGCACACCATGTTGAAATGTTCAATTTGTGTCATGAGCCTTCCAGTATCCCCATGCTGCTGTGGATTAGGCATCAGAGATAGCATTGTATCCTCTGTCACAAGGACAGAAGAAATGCCTGATATAACGTATGAGGGTGTGTGTGTGTGTGTGTGTGAGAGAGAGAGAGAGAGAGAGAGAGAGAGAGAGAGAGAGGGAGGGAGTCTTTTAAGGAGGCATGATTGAGTTAAAAGGTATCCAGGTTTATTGTTCATTCCCTCTCCCCTCCTTAGTTCCATCTATAGATGACAAAATCTCCAACTCGTTTCCTTTGCTTCTCCAAGTTGTTCAAACCACAGACACCCTCCTTTCCTTCCCTTTGCATTTAGTCTCCTTTCCTTCTTAGCTGAATCTGATGATGTTTTCATCTGTATACCGACACATTAAACACTAACATCTTTCTTTTACTTCATTCCTCTCCTCATTTCCCTCCTCCAATCTTTCCTTTCTTCTCATTTTCAAACCATGGATCATGTTAGTGCAGATAAACACTTTCTTTTCTTTCTTTCCTTCCTCTTTTTCTCCTTCCCTTCCCTTTTTTCTTGGTTCAATTTATTTTCCTTGCCTCCATTCCTGTCTTCCTTCCTCCTTCCCTTTCCTTTCTGATTCTCTCCTCACGTTTTCACTCCTTTCTTTCTCAAGCATGTTTATGACCTGGATAAAGATTTAGTTTGTTCATTGTTCAAAACAAGGATCCCTGCACTTCCAAACTGAAAATGGCTGAAGCTGGAAATCCCCTGGATAAAGATAAACACTAACCTTTACTCTCCCTCACTCTTCTCTTACTCTCTCCCTCCCTCCTTCATTTCCTTTCCTTCGCTTCATGGCTCAACCTGAGGCTGGTAAAACTGACAAAGGGAATTTTAAAACGTTTCTTGGTCTGATGACAGCAAAACCTGTAAATCACCTGGATACAGATAAACACCAACCTTTCCTTATTCCTTTCCTCAATTTCTCTTCACCCCCTTCTTGCCTTTCCACTTCGTTCATTTCTTTCTCCCCCTGCTGAGGATGCAACCAAGCCTGTAAATCACCTGGATACAAATACAGTAAACACTAACCTTTCTTTTTCTTGGAGTAATTGTTTAAACTGAGGACCACCTGGGTGCAGGTAAACTATTTCATTTTCTTTCCAACATGCCTCCAATCTTTCCACCTTCCCTTTCCTATTCTGTCTTCCCTTCCCCTCATGGTTCAGTCTAAGGATGGTCAGGCCTGGAAATCACCTGGCTACAGATAAATACCCTTGAGGAATTTGTGGTGCTTCTGAAGTCAGCAAGGCAAGCGAGTGAAAGCCCTCCTCTGTGCCCTCCCACCCACCCCGGGTTGTATAACACTTCTCTAATGGAATCTGACCTTCACTGCATTCCAGTTTTTGTGGAGTGTTAGCAACAGCAGCAATGGACTTACTTTCCCAGTCCCAACCTCACTCATACACAAAAGATAAATGTGACAATTTGTGGCCAGTCATACCTTGGTAGGGTAAGGCTACTTTTTTTCAACCCCATCAAAACTTGTTAAGTTTGCTGGTTTCTTTTTACAGCCTTACTGCTGCAATGCAATGTTGATTTTAGTTTAGTTTATTGATTAGTTGCTGCTTATACTTTCATCACCTGTCACAATACAATACTCCCTCAGAAGAACACATTAAAATGCTCTTCATTCAGTCTATATGTGTGTGTCAGCACTGTGATAAACTAGCCACTTGCCCAGGAGGTACCCCGCCTCTCGTCCAATGCCGGCTTGGATCAGCTCTAGCCCCTCGACCCTGATAAAGATAAGTGGTTACAGGAAATAGATGGATGGATGTAGTTTGCTACTTAAAATGTATTCTTTCTTTATGTCTATCCAGGTATTTGTTTTGTTTTTTTAATCTAAAATCACCTTCCATCATCAGATCTTTTTCTAAATCTTTTTTTATAGTTAGGAAAGATGAATGACCCAGTTTAGATATAAGATCATAAAGTTCACTTATTTTGCCTTTAATTGTAGTCGAGGACATTGTTATAAATAAACCTAAATGTGACAGTGCTGCCCATTTCACCACCATACTGCAAAGTAGCAAAAATCATGGAAGCCAATTTTTCAAACTCCATTTTCAAGTTCATTTAGAAATTCTACTTGACAACAAAAGAAAGCCATTTCATCAAGAGGAGATCCATAATAGATGTGCCTTTGGCCCTGAGTCTTTAAAGATATAAGGACAGTTACTGTTACTTAAACCTCTGTCTGTTCCCTCTTTCAATTCAGTTTTGTTTAGATTAGATTGTTTCTTTTCTGTACTTGCATAGTACAAGTGTATATATATATATATGTGCCCCTTGTTTGTTAGTGTGTTATTATATATTGAAAGTATATTGCATTGGTGCTGGTTATTGTGCACTCCTTGAAATAAAAAGATGTTTTTATAAAAATATATGTATTAGTTGCTGCCTGTTTTGTCAAAAAATGAATTTAACCTTGAAATAAACAACACATTTTTTAATGCCTGCAAGCAAAAAATAGTGTGTGTTAGTGGTGCTGAGCCCTCCAAGTACCCTGCTGTTTGGTGTATAGTTAATGTAAAACTTGGCAGGTAGCCTCTGGCAGCTATATTGCAGGTCCTCAGCTCTAAGGCAACAACAGCTGAGAACACCTGATTGCATTTCTAAACAGGCAGTTTTTTTCCCCCTATTTCACCAGAATCCATTAGATGTGGTTGATTTCTGTGCTGATTATTAACTGCAGGGACTGGGCATGTAAAATTAGCTTGGAACTCTATTTTCTTTCCTTTTTTTCCAAGTTTATTCTTCAAAAACAAATTCTTCCTGGTTTCTACAAACAGTAGGAAATGTAATGGGGAAAAAAACTGAACAAATGTGTCAAATACGAGAAATGCATATGCTTCTATACAAGGAAAATATTGGTCATATATATTCACATTAGTTACAGTCACATTAACTTTAAATTCAACATAACTACCTTGCCCTGAAAACCATGGTTTTATGGTTACAATGTCAGAAATAAAAAAGAAATATTCATGCCTGATCACATGCTAGAATAATGACTTCACCATCTTTAGTCCATCAGTGTTCCCTGTTATCATAGTGTGCCGAACGTGCACATCAGAAAATTGAAAAAACAAACAAACAGAAAAAGCATATTTAAATCCATCATTGCTGCCAACTTCAGTGGAAGTTAATGGAAATGTAGCACGTATTTACAGGATATACATATAACGTGACTATATTTTTGGACATTTCTCTCCATTGCCATCATCAAAACACCAAATAAGGGAATATCATTTTTAAGAGGGCTGTTCATCCCTCCAGTAGAGTTCCACAGACTTAAAGAGTCAATGCTAAGGAGCACTGAAGCTGTTCTGGAAACTCACTGAACAACACTTTAATTAAACACTTGAAGTTGTATTTCCTTTTAATTTGTCAGACATCTGTACTGGTAACTTTGATGTGTGATAAGATGCTGTTGAGAATATATACATATATATTCCTGGTCCTGGATATTTGGATATCCAGAGTCAATATAGGCAAAGGCAATAAAAGTCAGACTACTGTTTGTGTATATTTTTTTAAAGCAGCATTATGAAATATTTTTGTTCTCCCCCAGTTTCACAGTGCAACACCACTGTTGTACATATGGACAGTTGTACACATGCATTATGATTACAATACTTATGATTAAGTTGACCACTGCTAAAATCAAAACTTCAAACAAGTACAACAACATAAGACACAGCAGCCAGCTAATATTACTTACTAGTCCAGTTTCCCAGTGCTCTCAGCACCTAGTACGGCTAACTGAGCTAACTAGCTAACAGCAGCTACATTTCGCAGCAGTTACTACTTTACTGTCCTTCAGAGAAGTCTGTAAAACACAAAAAGCTGAGGCAGAGCAGCCGCAGGACATCAGAGGGAAAACCAGAAAACATTCTCAAACTTCATGATCTATGAACTATGAAACTATGATTGTTGTTGGCGTGTGACTTCCTGTAAAGTGTTACACACTTCTCCCGACCCAGAGCCCATAGTGCAAGAATGGGAATGACAGAAGCACCATTGACCCTATTAGTCAGTAACGCCTCACCATGATAGTGAAGTTGGTATTTGAAGGTAGAAAAGTTACATAATGTTGCTTTAAGTAACTTCTATCTTTTTCCTGAGGGGTAAAGTGTGTACACCACGGCGTACCAGGACATTGGTAAACATGCCATCAGGTACTTTTTAATACTGTTTGAGGTATTTGCCTTTATGTCATTGTTAAAAGCAGAGAGCGATGTGAAACAAGTATATGACAACAACAAGATCCTCCTCTGTATTAGCCACACATTATATCAGGAGATGCCATTCGAATACTAAAGACAGTCTTTGTGTAAGAGGAGTTAGCTGCTTTGTTTTTTCATTACATGGCATATTGTATTGGTGTATGGCACACAGAGCTTCATTATATCTCATTACTATGCTGTTTCTGAGAAGCAAAGGTATTGTTTTACCACTTTTTCCATAATTTCACAGCGTGGTCACTGCAGCTCTACCAACCATGAGGCAGCACAATATGATCACAAAACACTGATACAATACTCCATTGATGCATGCCTCTCACACTGCTGAAGCTGCAAGTTTTACTGGGAAAAGAATCCCTGCAGTGTGGGCATATTTTATCCCCCAGAATGTTTAAGTCATGAGACCGATCTTCAGTTCAGACAAGTTGTGCAGGCGTATTTTTCTCTCTGTGTCTCTCTCTTGTATCCCTCTTCTTTTTTTTCTCTCACTACATTCTGTATTTGCCTCTTCTTTCTCCCTCCTCCACATACCAACTACAGGGATCAAAACATTCCATAAACAATTCAGTTTAAATGCACGACAAAACATTAACAGAAATATAACTCCAGTTATACAAGCACTTAGAGAAAGATTCATGGGGAAAGGCAGCAGTGAGTAGCCACAGCATTTTAGCCAAATGCATATTTGGTGAGATTCAGAATTAGGAACATTTCTCAGCTGCTCAAGCAGACATAATCTCATTGGCCAGACCAAGAGGACTTTTTGTACGGATAAGTAGTTTTAGATTGCATTTCTGTGGAGAAGGCAAGAAGTAATAGAGGGAGAAGGCAATATTATGATATGTCACACTCATCCTATAAGATGATAAAAAAAATTTGCAGTTGCAGTTTTACACAGAGCATCATTTTTAGTGTCAGATTCCCTTTTGACAGGTTCATGTTCAAGTTCAGTTTAATTGTCACAAATTAAATCATACAGATATAATCATAATGAAATGCATTTCCATAAGATTCTACTTTGAAGATTCTAAATTGTGTATGATAATATGATATCAAGAAGAGAAAACATAATAAATAATAGTGGTTATGGAAGTAAAGTGAAGATAAGTAAGTTAAAAGTAATCTTAATAGTAATGGAAGTAAATAGTAAAAATACCACCAAGTAATAGGGAATTAGTAATAAGAGTAAATAAGTAAGGAAGAAACGTATTCTTACAGGTGCACCTTAAACTGGGGATGTTCATCCCTGTTTTGGTCCGTTCATCATGCTTCAAACCCCACCAGGAACGTTTCAGAAGTGTTCTGCCTGCGACACTTTAACTGTCAATTCCCCCTGGTTTATGTGCTTCTACTATAAGTAGGCTACAGGGTGTTTTATTTTTTGAAAATTGTAAGGGTTCTCTGGCCAGCTCGATCTGCTTAACGTGGCTGGTTGCAGCATCCATTAAAAATAGAATAGCTGCGTATTCTCTTTGGAACAGAATGGAGAGCCACTTCTCAGGCGCTTCTCGTGTACACAAATACTGTCTAGAACGACCGCGATCAGCCCTGCCAGCTGCAGGTCAGACGTAAAACAAGTCTTAGCTGTGCCTGGTGGAATTTAGGGGTCCTCATTTAGGCATGAAAACAAAGACATGGAAAAAGACAACATATGTAACTGTATTGTTTTTTGTCTCTGGTGTACTTGCTCTGTGGGCCACATGATGCAGAAGCATAGGCAGAAGAAATATATTCTATTAGAAAGCTGAACTTTATTGGAATGAATGGAGCCCCACCTCCCATTGTGTGAGAGTTGGCAGCCAGGATGCACAGGTGGCCACTAAGGCTGAATCCTGAAGTTAATTATTTAGACTATGTTACCTTAGTGGGAGTCCTAACAATACCAGATTATTTGATTAAGCTGGGTAGTTAGCATCAATCGTGTATGACTGAAAACAAGTGGTCATTACAAGTTCTGTTCTGCAGCTGTGATTTTACCAGAACACTGGTTGTCTATTGATCTTAATTTTGTCAGAAACATGTTACTACAGACCGATATATCTTGTAAATGATAGTTCTAACTCATCTTATTTCTAAATGCAGTATCTATCATAGATTACATATGATACAGCTTTCACTGCAGTTGAGAATGTATTTTTAATACAACAGATAGTACCCAATCACCTCCTTTTTAATTGTACCACACGCTACACATCCTGCCAGAGCGGAGGTACCTCTGCTGCTTAATGGTGCAGAGAGAAACACCCATGAATAAAACACAGCCAGGCGGAAGGAATCGCACTTGCTGGAAGGTGTTCACACGGATCGTGCACAGGAATGTGACACAAAACGATGAATCTCCGCAGCAAGGCTTTTCATGGCCTTCACTTTTACTGTAAAACACCATTACAGATAAAAAAAAAAAAAAAAAAAAAAAAGCAGAAAAGGACATTCCAGCTTGCTTTTGTTTGCCTGTTATGTTGAGAGGACATGATGGACATCTTAATCCATCCCAGGATTCTATGTACAAAATTAGTTTAGGAGAAAGAGCACTCATGGTTAAACACACCAGTTTCCAGTTTCATGCCTTAATTTACGTGCTAACACTAAATCAAATTGAGTCTGAGACGTGACAAAACACCACCAGCCATCAACCTTTTGCACAAACTATTTTCCTTGGTGGTTTAACATGTTTTTTTGTGTAATTTACAGTTAGTTTTTATATATTAATATAGTTTACCAGTGGTGGAAAAAAGTACTCAAATACTTTAAAATGAATATAAACATGCATCCAACAAAGTAGAATAAAAGTAAATAAAATGTATAAGTCCTGCATTAAAAACCCAAGTTAAAGTAAAAGCACAGCATGAGTTGAAAAATATTTACAGTGACAAGGACACTGGATTCACAAATGCATAGTCCAATCACTTCCATTGTTCCATATACCAAAAAGGGAAAGATCAACACTATGAAGTAATCTGATAAACATACATAACCAGTATGCAATGAAAGTAAAATGAGTAGAACACAAGTTACACAATAGTAGATTAGTTGCAATGTTGTTTTAGCAACACATTAGCCTCAGACAGCTACAATGGATAGCTTGGTAACAGTCAACAAATGTAGAAATGCTGAAGGGGAGCAGTGCCAGTGTTGTGCCAGAACCAGAGCTCAGCAGCTTCTATGGACATAACGGCAGAGGGGAATAGATCTAAGATAAAGCTAAGAAGAGAAAAGAAGAGACTGACCAAGCAAGAAGCTGCTGGACAAGAGTAAATCTGGGATTGACTTTTAGTTGTGATGGGAGCTTCATGAAATAAAATATATCATCAACTGTTCATTCATGGTTCTAGACAAAGAATCATACTTGATGATTCCCTGACTTTTCTTTGACCACCACCATACAGTTAATTACCATAAAATTTTGTAGAGATATACATGGTGACAAGAAATTTGAAAACAAGAGACCTTTTTTGGAGACCTTTTCTTTAGCATCAACAGCAGGTCAGAATTTTCACTTATTCAGTAAAATAATGCTACATTGACCACATGTTGATCTTCAGTTTGGTGAACTTTACAGTGGCCATTACAGTTTCACCAGCTACACCAGTGGTTTATAACATGTAAAAGCAAGATGGGGGGAACTAAAGCAGGTCATCCCTTGAGTTTATCTTTCCAGTTACTTGTTATACTAGTCTTCAGTAGCCAGCAATCCATTACTTACCCCTTGACAATTGCTGAGCCTGCAGATATTTAATTAGAGCTCATTAAAAGGCCGTCATGAAAGAAATGTGGCTCCTAGCCACTGCCGCTAAGATACAGGGAGTCTATTTGGCTGAAGTCTACGACAGGTCTTCATTTCTCTGCTTAATCCACCACGTCTAGCAGACCACTGACAGCTCCTCTTTGTTTGGGTCTCATTCAGGTTTGGATTGAAACTCGGGAAGGAGGGCGGGAGGAGTTGAGGGCCCTTATGAGAAATGTGGGGACGCATCAATACAGCTGCTATTCCTGGACCCGATTGTTTGCTTTTCTGAAGTGTCTGCTGGAAAAGGGGGCGGTCGGCTTTTTTGACATAAAAGGGATGATTCTTGAGTTCAGCAGACATGCACAACGATTTAGCCTCCAGGTTCAACTACATCATCTCTTATCCACAGATGGAAGTAGACAATGGAGCAATCACCAAGCAACGAGGCACACAAATCGGTGTCAAGATCCGTTAAGTGATGACAAATAACATCCCCCTTCATTGTAGTTTTGATTAGTATTATTGTTGATCGCAGCTGCTTATTGTATACAGCATAGTGGTTCATGTTAGAGTACAAGATAGACACGTAATACACTGCAGAGTGTTTTTACCCCCCCCCCCCCGTTATTTCATAGCCCTTGCCACCCAAAACCCCTCTTCGTGCTCAAAAGGCCATGACAGTGCTCACAGAGCCAATCGGAGCGTGACACTATTGTTGCTGAATGTGTCCGGATGAGTTTTTCCTGCAGGCATGTGTGCTGAGCTCAAATGGTTTGTGTGTCAGTGGCCCAGGAGTCAGGCTCATCCTGGAAACGGGATCATAACAAGCCCCAGAGGTTGATGTCAGGGGAGGAGATGGGATTAGACTTATTCCCACATCTCTAGTGATCGATTAAATGTATTGACACAATACCTGTGTTCTTTCTATTCAGGATAGAAAGTTATATTTGTTTTTGGTCTGGAAAGATGTTTCTTGTGAGACGGATGCACTTTTCATGATGATGATGCCAAACTTGATTGGTTAAATTTGATTTAATGATGAAAATGTAATTACATGTACCAAATACTCTGAAAGAGGGATGTATTGGCTTTCAAAGAACTGGAGATGATATGTTAGAAGAGTATGAGAAAACAATTCATGGAAAATGTTGTTGTTGTTGTTGTTGCTGTTGTATATTTTGGGGTTTTCCTCAAATGACACTCAATATTCACCCTTTAGTTCTTTTGCAATCGCCCACATACAGTAACTGCCAGTAATAAGCTAATCCCTAAATGACTGTTCATAATTAAATTGGCTTTTGGTCACAAACCATTTAACCCCAAATAAATGTTTGCAGGTTTGCACAAACAATGTACATCTAATTAATTTGAAAGGACAAAAATACTTATATATTATTCTTCATTTTGTAGGTCAATCTACAGTTTCTACATTTTTCTGTCCATTAGGACTGCATGATTAATTGGATTTTTAATCATGTTGCCATTTCAATTAATGCTGTCAGTGTGATGATTGGCAAAAGCTCAGCACGCCCATGGTTTTATTAGCAGTGATGGAATTGTCAAACATGACATGTTATGTTTTATTCATAATTTGCCACTTCCACACCACTTGCTGATAATATTTCTGCTGTCAGATGCAATGACTTCTTGGGGCTCTCAGAATAATAATTCACATAAAAGCTCAACCACAGAACTAAAGCACAACACATAATACAAAAAAAAAAAACAATAATACTGCCAGATTTTATAGTTTATGTGATGTTTGGATTATTTCTGTCCAACTGGGTATGCATTATACATGAAACTATATACACAGAATAATATGTCCTACAACATTCATTTTACACATTCCATATCTTCCTGCCTGTTACATTTTGCTTTCATCAGGGTCGGACGTTAGAAGGATGTAGCCTCACTTACTGTTTGTATTCTCTTCACAGCCTATTAGCTATACATTATGAAAATGAGAGGCAAAGTAATCTGTTTACTTGGCATACTTCCAAGGCTATATGCTTCAAAATAATGTTTCTATCTAACATCTGCATGGTCAGTCTGCAAAGACATTTATTTTATCTCAAATGATTTATAGATCATTATCACTTCACACACAGATACAGATAATGTATTTCACTTTTTTTCTTAATAGAATCTAAAATGATTTTCCACAAAATAAAGAAACACTGGAGGGTCAGTATTACTCCTGGAGGAAGTGCTCTTGAGCTAAACAGTTTTTAACATGTGAATATATTGAACATGTTCATTATAAATCAATAAACACCACTCCTGCTGGAATGCTTCATCATACAAAGTTTATTCTTCGATGAAATATAGGAGGATCAACAACCAAAGCTTATTTATTTTGGATATTACCTACAGTACTGTAACTTGGCTACTATTACAAAAAACATACTGTGATTTATTATATTTGCACACGACAAGCTCCAAACGCTGAATACAGAACTCCTGCTTGGTGACCGAGGTGTGTCTAAGCACTCTGCCCTCGATTTATCTCACTCGGACAACTTTGGAAGGCGCCTCTTGCTTGTGGTGCGGCGGCCAAAAGTGAATGTCAGCGGCTTGTTTACTTTAGTCCTCTTTTTATTGCTGACTCTCTCGACTTAGTGCCAAACGGTGGCCCTTTGCTACATCACTGGCCTGCTTCCTTTGCATAACATATTTCACACACTGGTGTTCCCATTATAACTCGCCAAAGCCCCTGTGTCGTCCCATTGAAGAGTTTAAACACACAGACCATTAGGCTTGTCTGTATTGACACAAGCACATTTTGCACATCTACTCAGAGTGGCCTCGTGGTGTGAGAGACCAGTCCAGTGACAGAAAGGTCACAGGTTTGATCCCTGCAACAGCTATTGTATGAGTCTACCCAAAATATAACAAACACAAACTTATCAATGACATAATTTAAAAGAACTGAGCAAATAAAAGGACTATAAGGACCAACTAACGATTATATTCTTTATCAAATAATTTGCCAATTATAGTTTGATTGTCATAAAATTGTGAAGAGTCACAGTTTACCAGAGGCTAAGGTCACATCTCCAAAGATATTAAGTTTAATATTGTACACAGGGAAAATAGGGGAAAGAACAAACCCTTATGTTGGAGAAAATGGAATCAAAGAAAAATAAGATGACAAATAAGAAGACAAAAATGATTAATCATTAATGTTTTTGTCTCTAAATCAACTGACACAGCAAAGAAGTGCATTATTAGAAGTGGTTAAAGATGTTTGTTTGCATGAAATTCTGAAATCCAGCGTAACTGACTTGAACTGAAGCCTTTAGCAGTAAGTAGTTCAAATTCAGATTAGGGCTGTCAGGCAATTAAAAGAAATAATCGAATTAACGACAGGCTTTGTGATTAATTAATCTAAATGAATTGTAAACATTAATATTTGCCATGAGAAATATTTCAATTAAAGCAGATTCTGACAAGACTGTTTGCACACGGTATCAGAAGACACTGTGCTAAGTCTGCTACATGATATTTAGGCTTGAAGGCCACTGATAGTACAAAAATTCCTGACTGCAGAAATGACCTGTAACGGCGTTCCTAACAACAGTTCCATCTGGTTGTTTTTTAAGTGGCCAAGCATCGTTTGGTCATCTGCATCACAAAAATACTGTGGACAGTTTAATCAATAATTAACATGTTACTTTGAAAACCCTGATTCAGATTAATTTGGGTGGAATATCACTTTATAGTGTCTCAGATTGGCGATCAACCCCCTTGTACCTCCATGTTCGAAAAAACGCCTCTCGAATGTCCCTGTGATAGATAGAACACAAGTGCCCTCTAGGGTGCCCCTGCATGGCCAAAACGTGATGGACTGCCCTCTAGGGGGCTAAATCCTAACCCTGACTAAGCTATTTCACCATAAATGCATCATAACTTTCTACACCTTGGTGCCCCACTGTAGAGGTTGTGCTCTTTTCATCTTTTTTGCCCCTGCCCTTCAAACAGCCTGAGTCTGTCAATGTCTCAGAGGAAGGTACAGAATGTACCTGTTTGGTCACGGTGTGCTACATCAGTTAAGCATCTAAAACTTGATATGTACCCAGGTGGAGGCTAGCACTCTTTGCTTAGTCTGACTCATTCTGATTATGAAACTGTTTACTTTTCCTCTGACTTCCTCTCACCCTGCTCCAAACCAAGCAAACTACCAGCAGCAGCTACCTACTTGTTATTGTCCTTTCTTCAGTCTCAAGAAAATAGTAGGAAGACAGACAGAAAAATCCACTAGCACGCCAAAAGGAATGTGGTGGTTTTGATCATGCTATTTAAAACAAATGGTTGTGAAAACACCGGGCTACATAAAAAAAAAAAAAAAAAAATGCATACTTGCATGGACAAAAGTGACACGCTGCCAGTTTTAACAATGAAGAATGCTGCGAGTGATGCAACATCATCATAACCTGCTCATAACAGCTTTACAAAGAACACAGATGAAGGATGTTATGAGCTTATATTGCAGTCTGGCAAGTGAGCAGATGACAAATGTTAATATGCACTGTGTGTGACAACAACACATCACTACTGAGAAACTCAAGTCCCTCAAATCAATCCCACAATCAAATCAAATCAAATCAAATCAAGACGCACTGTGTGGCCATTATAATCTGTTAGACATGGGGCAGTTACGTGATGCTTGTGAAAGTTCATTTAGGATGTTTTACCTAAATGTGATCACACCAAACTGCAACCAGCAACATTTAATGTTGAAGAAGTATCTTAAACTGCAGTTCTGCTAATGGCCTCTAGAGGCTGGATTCAAGAAAATTCAAATTTGATCTACTGATAGGGTGTGACATCTAAAAAAACAATTCAATAAAAAACATGAAAATATACCAATGCATATCAGCACACTTGCCTTTATAGGGCTGTCTCGGGGGCATCAGAAGCGTTCCTGTTATCATTCTTTTTCTACTAAAACACAGGTTTTCTACAAAATGTTCTGGTCCCATTAGCTACTTTCCCTTCTCGTTATTTATGTCCCAGTGGCAATTTTCAAAGTCTAGTTTCATTTAGAGATACACAAAGGCTGAAACGCTTGGAAGAGTGTGAATATATAAGCATAAAGCAGGGCTGCTGAAAAGAAGAAAAACAGAAACATGAATGACGTACTATTGTTTCTGTCTCAGGATTACACCAAGATGGAGGGAGAGCTGAACAGGGGGAGGCAGAGAAAGGGGAGTTTCTCTTAGGATTGTGAATTTACTGAACATGCCAAGTCTAAAGAGGTATATTCAGTGAACTTTTAAAGGCCCCATCATCTCTAAGTATAATCTTGTAGTTACTATAGAACACATTTTTGGTTGGGAAAAAGTCTTTACTATATTGTGAGTTTAATCTTTAGATTGAATAACTATTCATTAAGGCATAATTACTTTGAACACACTGGTAAGGCTCTTTGGAGCGACTGCGACAAGTGATCAGGAGTTCAAGTTCAAGTAGCTTTTATTGCCACACAGTGAGTGGAACTAGTTGTTATTCAGATAAAGAGATTGCTCTGACATTTAGAGCAATAATCTGCCCCATTTTCTGGTAAAGTGTTTGTTTTTCTTCTCTCTGTGACTGATTGATCCAACACAACAGTAATTAAATCCACAACAATCTCGCAAAAGGCTTTTACTGTTTTAAACACTCAGGCCTGCAATCACTGCATCATTTAAGGTCTGCAGAGATTGCAAACATACATCAACAAAATGACCAAATCTGCTCACTGTGTATGTTGAGATGAAAGTTCCCTGAAGCGCCTGTTAGAAAAAACAAAACCTCTGCACTGATCATAAGGGGCAAATTACCAGTAAATGCTGATATGTTCCTGTGATAATATTCATATTTATGCACTGCGACACAGAGTATAAGAGCTTTGGAAAAACTGAGACTTTGATAGTTCAGGGTGTCATCCTGATGCTCGTGTGCAATAATCACAATATCAGATTCTTACTACGCGATTATCGTGACCAAAAGAATTCACAATAACATTATTATCATTATATCTGGATAGATGCTGAAAGTCACAATCATAAATCAACGGCATTTTAAAACACCACGCTACTTTTTTATGCAGCCCTGATGATCTTCTGCTGCCTTCATATACAAGGCATAATCAAGAATAAGTTTCACATTTAGGTTTATTTTTATAAACATGTAATTGTAAATAGTCACTAACAAAGCATAGCAGACACATTTCCTTCTTTTCAAATGGTGGAGTTTGTTTTTCCTCTCAGGAGCTGAATGTTAAACCTGTTAAAGTGTGATGAGATGCATGATATCAGTAGCTGACATGTGTGGGAGAGGGGCAACCCACACAGCTTATTATTTTACCTTTTTAGTGTCATTACCGCCAGCTTTGCACAAGCCACCACTGGTCTTTCCACCAGCATAACAACATACTGCTATGAAACTGGAGACCACAGAAAAATTGTGCAGGTAAACAGTTTTGGTGGGGTTGTGCAGATTGGTTTCACAGTACTGATGGACTATTTTTGAAGAAGAAGCATTCCAATACTTGTTTGGATCGCAAAATAATGTGAAGAATGACTGAGCAGTGATCACTGTCAAGTCTCAACAATACAGAAATGAGTATCAACTACAGAAAATTGCTTTTTCTCCAAAGCAGATGCGAGGAGAAAGACATCCCAGTGTTGGGCACACTGTTTGACTGACATCTCTGGATCTCTGGGAAGTGCAGTGCAAAAAAGACCGCAGCATGACAGAGCAAAATGTTGCCAACATGAAAAACCTTCCAGAGTGCCCTTTGCAAACTTCATATTGAAAGTGGACAAGTCAAACTAAAAATCTCACACTTCTATACTGTACAGTTATTGAATGATGACCTCCACGTAATGATGTCTCCTAAAGAGAATACAAGTCTTAATTCAGCGTTTTAAATTGCTTCTTGTTGATTTGATCCAAACTCCCTCTGTGCTCTTCTTCTGTTGTCTCCCCCTCCACTAAATAACTCACATTCCCCAGTCGCTGCATTGCCTCGTATTATGTAGCATGAGCACAAGCAAAGGCCTGGCAGCGCATGAATAGGGTCAGTTAGATTTCAAACCTCTCCCGATGAAAAGAGCCCTGGCTGCGGTTGGAGACACTGGAGCTGCTCCCGGCAGCACCACAAAGGCTAGCTTTCAAAAAAGAAAGGAGATGAGGGAAGGGTTAGAGGGTTTTTTTTTCTTTCTTTTACCTCATCTTCCATACAACCAGGGATAGAAGAGTTGCTGGAGAGTAGGAGAAAGACAGAGTAGTGGGTAGACATAATGTGTGAGTGCCAGAGAGAGGCACAAAGAGAAAAAGAAGATCAGCATATCGCTAGAAAGGAAAATAAAGGCAGTAAAGAAAGGTGATGTTAGAATAAGAAGAAAGAGAAAAAATCTGAATGGTTGAAGAGATACTGAGGTACACTAGTGCTTTTCAATATGGGCGGGGATACTGTGAGCAACCATGACCACTCGAGCCTTGCCCGCACGTTAGTGAGTGATTTTCCACAGCAAAGCACCGACAGGTTAAAGGTCTTGTTAACCTCCATGACACGTTGGAGGTGTGTTGGTTTGCAGAAAATGCAATAAAATCTGTATGCAGTTCATCTAACAGCTCACTAGCTCAGTGATAAACACATTATAATTCATGAAGCTGCTTCATTATAAAAGCCTAATTATAAAAGTTCGAAGCTACAACAGTACTTTTAGAGTGTTGAGTCTTTCTGTTTAGCACAAGACAAAGCTTTGAGGGATGACATCAGCTCAGGTTGGCCAGTCTCGACCGCGCAATCGAACAGGACCACAGCACAGCTTGGTGCTGCTCGAAGCTACAAGTGTAGCAGCTTGGCACAACCCTGTCTGCTAGAAATTACATTTATATGCAGCTAATATGCAGCAAATACATACATAATCTAAGTGGATTACAGAAGTCTCTGAACTGGTTTTACTGTATTGTAATTCTTCTTTACACAGAATTCAGTAAACTGGGTCTACAAAGAAACACTTCTACCAGTTTAGCCAGGAAAAACTTACATGTAGTTGCACTGACCATATCTAACCCTTTATCTAGCCCCATTTAACACCTTCGGGATGAACTGGAATGCAGACTGCAAACCCAGGTCTTATCACCAAACATCACTGCTCAACCTCACTTGTTATCTTGTGGCTAAAAGGCATCAAATCCGTGCAGCCAGGTTCCAAAATCTGATGGAAAGTCTTTCCTAAAGTATAGTCTCATAGCTAGATATTACTGTAATGGACAAGATTTTAGAACGAGATGTTTAAGTGCACTTTTTACCATGTGGTGTAAATGAAACCTGCAAAGAGCAGAAGATTTTTTATTATGAGAGAGAGTGAGAATAACAAAGACATGGAGGGGGAAGAAGAGAAGACAGTGTGTAACAAAGAAGGGAGTGAAATGAGGTGATGTGAGCGACAGACAGAGGTAAAAAGAGAGAACAGGTTGTTATAAGGAAGAGGAAGATGAGGAAGCTTTGGAGACAAAGAAAGAAGAGTGAAGTATTAGTAAAAATGAGGATATAGGAAATGATGGGTGGAAAACAGGCACAAATAAAGGAGGAAAGAATATTGAAAAGTGAAGGGAAGATTTGGTAAATGGAGCTGGGGAGACAGAAGGGGAGAGAGAGAGAGAGAGAGAGAGAGAGATGACAATAGTGAGTAAAAGGAAAATGGGCAGCCAAAGAGAGGGGGCGAGAAGGGGTGACGAAATATAAACGGGAAGCAGAGCGAGAGAGTGTGTGAGACAAACCAAATGAGAAGGTTGAGTGAGAGCGAGCGAGGGGAGAGGCTCCACTGCGTGTCTGAGAAACCCTGCTGTAAAATGCCAGCTCACACAAAAGAACAGGTGTTTGGCGGTTTAAGGTTTCAGGCAGAGGGAACTGATGGGATAACAGGGATGTTGACATTCACCGATGACAAAGGAGGGCCTGTTCATGGACGTTATGTTGTTTTAAGGGAAAATATGCATAAAAGATTAAGGCATTATGAACCATATGACGATGACAGCTATGAAATGTTATTCAGTGGATATCTCGAGTTAGATCTTTATTACACTCTGACAAATCCTGACATTTAACAGCCTTATGTAAGCATACAAAAAGCCTAATTTGTGTCTTGTAAAGTAACTTTTTTCATTTGAGTTCACCAGCTCAAGCCCACAAGTTTAGTTTCTGGCTTGACATTAAGCTGTCTTTTAAAGGTATTGCTTTCTGTCTAGATGATAGTTGAATAATCTTGAGTCCAGGGTGAAATTCAATACCTTGAAAAGTACAGGCCCAGAGGGGAACAAATTACTGTTTTAAGTGTCACATGTTGACAGGTGAGAGGCCTGGCCTTCACAGCTCATTTATTGCAGCTCTTTGTCAAATGTCATTGTCCGTTTGCGAGCCGAGGGCGGATTGTGCTTGTGAAGTTTTGCTGCTGATGTGCGCAGTAATATTTGTTTGTGGATTCCTTGCTTGATGATGATGGTGTTCAACACTGCTTTGCAAGCTCATGTTTTGCTTTTAACTTTTGCAAACTCACCACAGGCTCCATTACTCGGGTGGATGTCAACCTAATCAATAACAAAATACATCTATCCATTAATGACGGAAATGGAGTGTTGGATGATTTTTCTCCATAACATCTTTAAGTTTTGTCTTTTTCTTCTTGTCTTTATGTCTGTCTCGGTCTGATCGCAGTGACCTGAGACGGATCTTAATGTCAGCCCTCTGAGAAAGGCAGAGGCTAATCTGAAAAATATGAACTTTGAAATATGATTGATGTTGTTCCAGGTAATGATAGATACGGCAGTGCATCATTGTCTATGTTAAGGAAACAGATTAGGCTGAAGTCGGATGATATATCAGTCAGAGTGAATTTAATTGCCCTTTGCAAAACATGAAAAGATTTGCGTCAAAATGAGATATCCATTTGAAAAATTAGTGACACACACTGTCTCCACCTTACTGACATCTATATACATAAAGATAGATGACACTATATGCAGTTAAAGTACTGTATAGTGACATTTTAAAGTCATTCATAACAATATTGTAGCATATCTGTTTAATGAGACAATAATGACTGTTATGATATATGACGGTCATTTTTTTTTTTTTTTTTTTTTTTTTTTTGTTGTTTTATATCTTGATATATGGTGTTTTGTAAAAGAGATGACAGCTTGCACAGTTTCATAGAAAAAAAAATAAGGAGGCTGAAAATATACATTACAAGCCATCCAATGGACACTGAACTACGTATTCAATTAGCACAAATCAGCTTATATTGGTGTGATGGCCACTACTGTCCCTCCTCTGAAATCTGGGATTTGTCTCTTACTTTGCTTGGTTACTGTCTATTTCAAAACTTAGCAGTTTTATTCATTTTAGAGCTATTTTAACCTCTCAAATGTAGGATTTACTGCTTTTCTCCACTTTATATCACTGTAAAAATATAAATATAAAAAATATATAACATTGTTTTTTGAGCAAAACACATTATTTGAAGATGTCATTTTGGGCTCTGGGGATTGGGAGTAATGGGCATTTTTCCCTTTTGTGTGACATTTCATACATGTATCGATACAATTAAATAAATTATCTATAAATGAGTCAGTATTGAACATATTACATATTGTGTTTGCCAGAATATAAGACAACCACCAGCTGTTTTTGGGAAAAGGCTTTTTGAAAATAAGAAACACTTTCTCGGACTTGTCCTGTTGGAAAGGTTTCCCTGAGAACTGAGAGCATAAGATACAACAGTAACATTAACACATAAATGTGCAGCTATTTCATCATTCTGTTTATCAGTCACATCATGACATGATTCAGTCTCCTGTCCATTTCCTCAATAAAGGCGTCAGGAATTTGTTTCCTCTGCTGCAACAAAACATGAGAAACTCTTATATATCAAACTAGGATTCCTAATCCCTTAGAGATGACTTACACCAACAGACACATTACAAACATATATGAAGAAACTTACTAGCCCCTAGCCAAGACAGCTACACAGAATCCATAATGCAACATGCTCTGGAGTAACAGGTTCCTTCTGTAGAAGCCAGTTGATAAATGTCTAGTCATTTAATATATGATTAATATTATTAAGAAAAACATAATGTGTCTTCTTATACTGGAGCCTTTACAACATCACTCGTGTTTCTTTTTTTTTTTAAGTTTTGTGCGTGAGACTCTTCTTGACTTAGTTTGAATCCTCTTTGGACTTGATCTGAACTCAAACTAAACTGGATCAGGTCTAAGGTCCGACTTGGACTTAGCTAAGGTGGCGATGTCTTCAGTCCCAGTTACATGAGTAGTTGGTACAGCCGGTTTACCCCACGGATTTCAACCTTGCAGTTCTAACTTTCCACCGAGTCATGTGGCCTGGCCTAGATACACATGAAATGTAACAGCCTGGGGCTCCTATTTTGTACCATTCTCTTCCCTAACCATATTTCAAGCTTATTCTCACAAGGGCAAGATATGTCCCTCCCAGGCACAAAGTAGCAAAGTGGTGTAGACGGAGGGTACCCAGCAGAGTCGGCTGTCAGGTGCGACAAATTAATGGCAAATCTAACCCGGCGCTGCTGCCAGGCAGTCAGGGGTGGCAGCTGTTCGACGAGAGACCCGCTCTCGCTGCTGCGCACATTAATGTGGCATGGAAACTTGTTTCAGGCATCACTGAGACAATGTTTACGAGCTCTGATTTCTCCTGAAAGGTGAAGCATGGACGGAGGGGGAGCAGAGACCAGCTGTCGGCGAAGCCCGATGGATTTGAGTCAGCAAAGAGGCTCTGCTGTTAATGATTGCTCTCAAGGATGGCTTTCACACCACAGAAGGTGAAAATCAATGGTTACAACATGCGGCCTGAAGTCAAAAATACCATCTCTGAAGGCTGTTTTTTTTCCATATGACATCTTGATATGTATTGTATGTTCAGGCCTTTAGACTTTGATTAAAATATCTTCTTTTTTTGGTTGTGATGGCCTAAAATGCCTCACAGTGTCAGGGCTCTCCCCCCCTACCTACCTATGCCAGTCTTATACTGTGTTTTCTGACATTCATTCATCCAGCCACAGTTTACAGAGACAAACCACTGAAACAGTGAGTGTTGTCGTCATAAGTTCACTGAGTTTGAAATCGTACCCAGGCGCCCGCCCCCTTCCCCTGTCTCTGCGCCACTGCCACTGAAATGTGTTTGTCTGATTGCTTCTGAAAGCCTGCACTGACCTGAAAACAACTTCCAAAATTATAAATAACCCCACCTCCCCTCCTTTAATCCAGTGGATGCATGATGGGAAAGTGGCCCCCTCGTTCACACATCCAATCAAAGTCTTTAGAAAGATCAAAGGTGTCTCTGGACACTAATGCAAATCTCTAAAGATTAACACCGGATGAAACCACTGTGGAATTTTCAGCAACTCTGAGTTAAACCCTGAAACCCTCTGACAAGAAAAAGAGAAGTCAACAGCAGCAACAGAACTTGAAATGATAGGCCCATCCAGTGCTAAACTAAATAGCCATAGCCCCTTTACTTAATGCTGTTTCATGTTTTAAAGGTATTTAGCTGCACTTTCATTCTGCATTTTCATTTATTCCATCCTAAATTATTCCCTTATTATTGGCAGTCCACCATTATTCACTTTCATAAACTACTACATTATGTATAACTTTGCTTTTGTCTCGTACTGTTATAAAACATCAGTTGTCTGAAAAAAAATCACTTTAACGCTGCCCTTGTCAATCCAATAGTTTGCAATGAATAATAAAAAAGCAGAACCACTGAACATAATGAGGTGCACCAGGTCGACATTGATTTTCAGATGGCAATAAATGACTGAAAAACCAATTTTAATTTTTCTAAAGTTGCTGCCGCTATAATAGACTCTGCTAAGCATCAATTATACTGTGTAACACTCACATAATGTTAATGAAACAACCAACAAACTGTGACCTACAGGATCTAAAGTCACGGTACTGGACTTTGACAGCCATATATAAGTTGTTTTCCACTCACAGATTTTATAAAACTTAGAGTAATAGTTCGACATTTTGGGAAATATGTAATTTCCCCATCTTACCAACAGTCAGATCATATCTGTATAGTACGTATGAAGCTACTGCAAGCAGCCCAAGGCCAAATACAGAACGAAGGACAAGAAAAAGACAGAGAAAACCATATTACACACACAGTCTGTATATGGGCTAGTTTTTGCTGCATTGACTGTTTTACACACACCGAAGCTGAGGATATCCACACTTATTTTGAGCTTCAGCCTTACTTTTAATATTTGAAAATGATTCTTGATTTTTTAAAGCTTCTTATTTTCTAGTTATGTGATGAAATTATTGACATTTCACTTCATTGAATAGCACTTTTAATATTACTGTGACCAATTTTTCCTGCAGGCACTGTCACCTGAGCATTTTCACTCATCTCAATACATTCATGGTTCTGAATATGTGGCTTATAGCCGTTAACCAGCTGTAAACCTTAGTGTTAAGGGAGACAGCGGCTAACTAGCTTCATTATGCCGGGTATTATCCAGGATCATCAATGTTAGTTTCGATCAAATCAAATCAGATCAAATTTTATTTGTATAGCCCAAATTCACAAAACACATTTTGCCTCAGAGGGCTTTACAATCTGTACAGGGAGTGACACCCTCTGTCCTTAGACCCTCGATGAAGCGAGCAACCAAAAAAGACCTCAGGACAACAGATATGGAGGCTGAGGTTGCGGTGGTGACACTGGTGGAGGAGTTTACCCCTCTGTAAAACAGTGATCTGTCATTTTTACACTATTATTATTACTATTATTAATATTTTTCCTTTTTACAGATTAAACTAACTAGATATAACACATTGACTAGTGAGCTGAAGCTATTGTTGCTGTTAGGAAGATTTTGTAACCATTGGACAGAGCCATACTGTGCTAAGCCAAGCTAACTGGCTGCATATCATATGTACAATGCAGTTATAATGTCAAACTATTCCTTTTCACAGCCTCAAAATATGTTTTACATTCAGATCACATTCGTTTTTGGACAAAAATCTGTTGGCAAGGCAAGACAAGGCATTTTTATTTATATAGCGCATTTCATACCAAGAGGCAACTCAATGTGCTTTACATAAAGACAAAGCATTTTAAAAGAACAGCATAAAACAGCATAAAAAACATTTTTTAAAAAAATTTAAAACACAGTTAAAATCAAGAACAAAGAAAAAAGTACAAGAACAAAAAAAAAAAAAAAAAAAAGATCACATTCATTTTTGGGCAAAAATCTGTTAAAAGAATGGATTGAATTGAAAGAACAAACATCATTAAATAACCAAAAGCCTGGTGAGGACAGTGTTTCTCCCTCTCCAGGAATAATCTTTCTTTTTCAAAGTAATGAATGTGAAGTTTTTTTCTCATCTTTCATTATCACACCTCTGCTTGTCAGTGTCATTTCTAATCTTGTATTCTTTTCTTTTGTCTTCTACATGTGTTTGAATTTATTCAACACACAGCAGTATGTGACCTAGCTCTCAGTAAATGGATGTCAGGACTGCAGGATTGGAAGAGTTCCAACAAATTATAGCTCTAGTGTAACGCTTCTATGTCTTGATCAATGATTTCTGTTCAGCATCCTATCAAACAGCATTAACAATCTGAACTCTTTGTTTGTGGACATGTGAAACACAGTAAATGCGTGCAGCAGTGACTCCCCTGCAGTGTCCTGACCGCTGCAATTTCCAAGGACCCGGGTGAGAGAGTTGTGCACTCACTCATCCGTTAAGTGAACACCCAATCGCAGGGCTGAACTGGTGCACCAGCTAAGTTACAAGTTGTGACAAGCTCAGATGGCTCCCTGACTCTCAGGCCATGGTATTTATTAAAGTCTATTCAGCTCTGTGTCTTGCAAAAATAAACAGAGTGCCAGGCTGCTGGAGAAAGTGCTGACAGTGAGCATACTTTATCCAGGTTGGAATAGAATGCGACTGAGCCTTATAGCCCCTAGGATACCGAGCCTGCAGGGGGAAGAGCAAAGCACTTCTAACTCTGCAGGCGAAGCCCTAGTGGTCCGACTACGTGAGCAGACCTTCTCCTTTCCAGTTGATTTCAGGTGCAGTCATTTGCAGAATGAAATGGTTGCGTTGCTGGAGAGAGAAAGAGCAAAAGGGAATGTGTGTGTGTGTGGAATGGGTGGGGGCGGAGTGAAAGGGAGGAAGATTATGAGATAGAAAAAGAGTTGAAGACTGCACTGTGCACTTCTGCCAAACAGGGTAATGAGGAGAGGAGCTGCAGAGAGAGGAGAGCAGTTCATTGACATGCTAAATGTCAAAGGTGAAGGAAAAATCTCTTGTTAAGCCTGTGGCTCGCCTTTTTAAGCACAGCCGTGTAATGATGTGAACTCTTGCATCAAAACTCACAGCTACTGCTTGCGCTCTGCTGCGACTCGAGTCGAAAAGGGAATATTGAGTATCAGGAAAAGAGCTAAAAAAACAAACAGCCAGTCAGTTCAGCTTTAAGGTTCAAGTTGAAAGAGCTGAAAGATTAAACAATGCAAAGCCGACTAATGTACTATACAAAATTGATTTCTTGACAAAAAACCTAATAAAACGTGAAGTGTTGAAGTTAGATTTTATGACAAAAGCATAAGGACATATAACAATTATTACATTGTTATGTTTGTTTTCTTTTAAAACTACCAATATATTTGTTTTTAGCTGATCCATTAACTATGTGTCATGTGAAAGGGGTCACTTAGTGACAAACCCAAAGTTTTTTATCACTCGACGCTGCAGTTTCATTCAGCTCTATGGAGCATTTTAGTGTCTTTTAGTTCTGGTTTTGGTTTTATGGCCCACAACTTTACTGCTTTGAATGTTGGACCAACATTTGTAAGGCCATCTGAAATATGATTCCAAACAAAGTCTAATGTTGCTCCACTTGTGCTTCATATGTATCTATCTATAACAGTCAAACTTTAACCAGTCAGATCAATGAACCATAAATGAAGACAAATATCTTTTCCTAAGATGAAACCCTTCAGTGTCGTTGATATAACGGATACCGACTCCTAGCAGCATCTATGCTAACCTCCAAACTCACAGCCACCTTTTACACACGTCTTCATACGAATCTAGTAGTAAACCACTTTCATAGCTAATGCTGTAGCTGCCAGTAATTCCTAAGGACAATCAAGCAACTGTGGTTCGGACACAGGCACTTAGCATGAAGGCTGGCAAGATAAACTCTGATGTGATTTCATGATTTCGTGAGTCCAACTGCCTTGCAAAGTTGTGCTGGCTCCAAAGTGGCCTAAGAATAACTTATTGCAAGTTTAAGCTTAGTTCAGATCACTCTATAACTCAGACACAATCTTTTCCTAACCAACAGAAGCATAAAAACATGACTGGTGAATATTGTTAATAAAGCAATTGAAATGTTCTTAGTGTTTAATATGAATATTTTATGTTAGCAGTGAATGTATAAAAATGTCTTTCATTATTTTGATAAAAAAATGACTCCAGGCACAAATACAGATCCTACAAAACATACTTGCAATGATTTGTTGTTGTTATAACACATGCATGCATGTATTTTTTATTTATTTATTGTATTTTTTTTTTTTTTTGTCAAAAACTGGAAAAATCCATGTAACTGTGCCTCCCCTTCTTCCGTCCATTGAAATTTTCAGTAAAGGTCAGACTAAGCTTGCGGCTGCTGCTTGGAGCAAACTCTTCATCTGCATCTGCTTTCCTGCGTTCATTCTGGCATGTCGTGCTTCATGTCTGGCATCCGGTGTGTTTGGGGCTGTGGTGAACACCGAACTGATGTACGCATTTCCTGACTCGCTTCACTGGCTGGGTTCCCTCATCTGGCAGATTTACCCAACAAACATCTGCCGTGCCTTCCCTGAAAGTGAATGACAGCCAGCAAATATGCAGCTTTGTCTGCAAATCACCTTAAGATTCACTGTTACTGGTTCAAATCCAAAACCAGAATCTAAATTAGGCACTGGAATTGGAACTTGGCTGCCACTGCCGGTTTCATTTCGGATATTATTAAATTTAAGCTCAAATTAAATTGCTGTTCAGCTATTGTGCACAATACAGCAATTTTACCAGAAACATCGACTTGCAAAAGAGTTATTTGATTGGCTGCTGTTATGTTTGTGTGCCTGGTGAAGATTATAGAGTGAAGAATTATTTACATGAAGGAATAATCAAGGAATTTTGATCTTGCTCAAATTGTCAGTGGAATGGGTATCAAATATACAATTTGCAAAACTTTCTACATTTTACCAAACTAAAAAAGCATCCAATTTAGGTGGAATTAGATTTTAGATGGAACTTAGAAGAGGATAGAGGCTGTAGTGTAGGTCTTGTTGCACAGTGTGTGGGTGGAAGGCCCTGAGGGAAGAGGATTTACACGGGGGAAACCAGAATCATCGGAATTCAATTTCAAGATCAGGGGGTGATGACCCCACTTTTAGGGAGAGCCTGAGGAGAAGGGCTTAAAGATTGGCTGCCCACACTCGACTCCCACCAGTTCTCTTCCCAACACACACAAACACACTCACACATGTTCAAGTACACATCATCCTGTGGTATCTGAGGAGGGTTAATCACTTCCTGAGACCTTGGGCTGTGGGGCTAGTCTGGGCCAAGATGGAGTTCCAGCATTCAAACCACCATCTCTGTCTCTTTGTCTCAATCTGTTTGTATTTGTCTATGTGTCTTCCTGTCTGTCTTTTTCCCTCTTTTTTTTAACCCTCAAGCCTTGACTCCAATTTCTGTGTTTAATACAATGACCAGTCTTTCACATTCAACGTTTTGTATTCAAGGAAAAACTAGAAACTAGAAGCCAAAAGATAAGGACAGTTGGTGAATAAGGAAAGTACAGATGAGGAGTTAAGTGACCCAACTAGGCTCAATGCCCCACTGTATCCCTCTCACTTTCCTCCTCTCCCTAGTGGCGTCCTCCACTCAGGTTGTGAATGCTGATGCAGGCTATGTGGGCATGATGGGAAATGTCAATTTGAGAAAACTGGTGTGCCTGCTTGTGGTGGCTGAGGCCATTCCTCTGCAGAGCTCACTGTTTGCACTGCCCTCAAGAGGTTCACCAGGACTCTGCAGAGCAATGTCCAGCCAGAAGAGCAAAGGTCACAGTAGGACAGGAACTGAATGACTTCCTTTACAGATGTGGTTCAAAATGTTAATTTGGGTTCTTCCTTCATCCTTTAAAGGAAGGACCTTTTATGGATTTATCTTTGAGATCAACGACAGGGCAAAAAAGAGACTTGTAAACCATGGACTGGAATGGGTAGATCTCACAAAAAAAAAAAAAAAAAATCAGCTTTCTCCGTCAGTGTCTATCACATAAAGTCAGTTTGAAATCTGACACATAAGATGTGCAATACTGGTCCTTATGTGATAGTACGTGCATGCGTTTTTTGTCACTTTTGTGCCTCTTTTATTTGCTCATAACACAAACGTATGATCTTATACACATACAAAATTGTGTACTTAGTTCAACCAGTTGTCATAACTGTCATGTGTAGTTTTATATGCAAGATTTATAGTTTTATGTTAGTTTAGTTTTAAGTTTTATGAACCAGAACAGATGGAGATATTTATACAATTTGTATTTGTAATTGGTCAGTAGAAACACCCAACACACTGTAAAAACATATATTGGATTAACTTGGATTTTAAAAGAGACACTAAATTTACTAAATATGGTATATAATATGTAAGAATATTATTGTAAGAAATAGCGATGTGTAAATTATAGCTTAGATCTTCACTGCTCGCTGATAAGGTTATACAAGGTTGTTTTTCATTCCAGTTATATCCTGCTGAGACCACCCTTCAGTCATTTGTTTAAACACTAAGAGTGATATACTGTACTTTTAATGTTTAACCGACAAAGACCTTTCTGTGAGTTATGACTGTTTATTTCAAGAACAAAGGTGGAACTAACTTATATTTCTTCGAGAAGTGGATGTTGGTGCGGATGTATGTCTTAACAAATGGCTCCTGTTTCCTGCCTAAACCAAACTGAACCTTAACCATAGGGGTGACAGAGAAAACGTTCATGTGAATCTCTTGTACCAGTTTATAATATACTTATATGGGACGTTTGCGCCTTGTCCAAACTGAATGCAAGTGAGTGTCAGTGACAAAATCAGTTCAGTTGCAATCTTATAATGTCCTAATTGGCAACAAATTACACTGCGCCATGAGATATGTTGCCTTGAGCCGAACTTGCACTGGACACCCTGTTCCTGTTTATTCCTGATGCTCCTGCTGAAAGTATGCATGGATGAGAAACGTTCAGTTCATTAAGCCGCAATGAAGAGTTATCTATATGATACCTTCTCATTTAAATACAAAGCCTAAATAGACTAATCAGATTGTCCCACCATGGCATGTTGGCTGTTCCCATTCCAAGGACAAAGGATGGGAACAGGGTGTTTTTGGTAGCAGTGCCTCGGCTCTGAAACAGCCTCCTGGAGGCCATTAGATGGGCTACATTTGTTTATGCTTTTAAGGCTCACCTTAAGACTCACTTTTATTCTCTGAATTTTTTTTATTTTATAATTTTTTCATGTTACTACCTGTCTGTCTTTGTGGATCACTTTGGTGCAAAAACCAGTTTGCTTCTAAAAGTGCCCTATGAATGAAATAAACTTGAAACTTAAATAAGGTAGCAGCTGTCTGAAGGGAGACTGCCAGGGAGCTGGCTAGTCAAGCTGAATGACCATCATGCTGTTCGCTATATTGCAATGTAATTTCCAGTAAAGAAACATCTAGATATCGCAATATAAGATGTGTGCTTTCTGTTTAAAAAGTACAAATACAGCCAGTTAGCAAGTACACACCCATCTTTTGCATGAGTGGTTACGTCTGCAGTCTGATCTGGAACACAAAGCTGGTTTGTTTATGACTGTAGTAGATTCAGTGTGAACAGAGAGTGTCCAATGTTACATAATGCAACGTGATAGTCAGATGCTCACTTGTTGTTAGGACACAGTATGAGAGAGTTGTTGTTTAATTTGTAGTTTTGATATGCAGTATGTGCTTTAATGTTGTTTGTTTGCCTTGTTGTGTTTTTTTTTTTTTATTATTATTATTTTGTTTTGTTTTTTTGTTTTTTTTCACAATACAGCACAGATTTAAAAAAAAAAAAATATGCCACTTGGGTCATCTAGAATAATTATATTACACTGATGTCAATTAATATGATAAAAAATAAAGGATAAAAACATAAAGTAACATTGTGAATAAACTAGACAAATGACAGAGGAACATTTGACTTCATTTTGTTTAAAGTAAAAGGCATTTTGAAGTTCAGACATTTCCATTAACATGTCTTTACATTCACTGTAGAAAACAATCAAAACCAGCTCACAGTGCGACCACATATTTAGGATAATTGTAAAAGAGGAAGAACATCAGTTCCACTATCCTATGTGCACGGCTAAAGAAAGTACTTTGGCAAAACCGCAAACAAACACACAGCAAAAGAGCGAAGGGATTTCATTGTGAAATTCCAAACATGAGCCTGTCACCGGCTGCATGGACTTGGGAGCGATTGAAGCTTATTCATTCATAAATCTTGAAAGGAAAGCATGCACACACAACATATGGAAGTGTTTTTCCTGAACCAGGTCCACATGGTAGCATTATTATCTACGGCAGCATGACATGCTCAGAGCTGGGTGAGGCAGGAGGCTCTGGGTCTCTGTGCTCAACAGAAATGATTTTTTAGACACTGGTATCTGATGGAGGGAGAGGAACCAAGCTACACAGCTATCTCAAGAGCCCCTCCACATATGGAGGCAATTATATCAAATGATGTTCTCCGGCAATTCCCCAAGTCGAAAAGAAATCACTGAAATTCTTATCCCAGTCTCTCCTCTCCGTCCATTCTCCTGCTATTAGACCAGGCATGCAGCAGTGCACCGTCTTCATGTCTGCAGAGCCTCGTCTTAATCATTATTTCTTTCTCTGCAGCAGTGCCCAGCTGATGATTAGAGGCTCTCAAGGTCTTATTTCAAATTTCAAGACAAAAAAAATGCCCTTGTGGTGCAGTATATCTGCCAGGCTTTGACTTTCAAATACCTTTGTCTGCCACTGCCGAATTAATTATCATACCTCCTCCATTTAAAAGTTTATTATTCATATCAAGCCATGACAAGCTATCTGTTCATTTTTCATTAGCTTAATTTTATTTTAATTAAACTGATAAACCCTGAGATGTTCAATTCTTGGCAACATCTATCATGCCAAGTGTTTATTGCTGTGGTGCCTTGCTTTGATTTTTATCTTGAGCTCACTTGTCAGTCAAACAGTACAGGCGGAATACCTGTGTGATGTCTTTTCATTGCTGATAAGATCTGAGGTTCTGTAAGCGGCACACTTTTCTTTCTCTGTTCAGTCATGGTGGCTGTTACTGCCCACTTCTTATTCTATGCTTACTTTACCAGACAGTGTTCACAATTAGCAATGTAGAGCAATATGAAATGTATTGACACTGCACTACCTCAACCTTTCTGGAGTAGTAGATGAACAGTTAAAAATGTGTCCTCCATTTACTACGACTAAACTACAAGATAATCACCTCCTACCATCAGAATAGACATAATTCAGTCCTCAACAACGAAGCAATACTTGGCTGTTTGTCTAGCCTGTTAATATACAGTGGAAGCAGCACAAATTTGATCAAACATATCAGAGTTAATCGGGGAAAAGAGCACACAGTGCTGAAAAAACAAAGATGTAGGAGGAGGGGGTACCTCTAATAAAACCCAAAGAAATTCAATTGATGCTGCCTTTCAGAGAGGCAGAGAATATCCTGGAAGGCTCCTCCAACTCCTTATCAGGCATGTCTCTGACTGGCTGCAGGCTGCACTGATACTCAGTATTACTCTTTACTTGCTTCATATTCCCTAAAAATCTTCTTTCTTCCATCAAATATATTCAAAGTTCTTACTAATAAAATGAGTTTTGGTGACAACCTGTTGCTGTTGGAATTTTGGATACAGATAATGTCCTTTAACATACCATGTTCTGCCTATGTTCCACTACTGTATAACCTTACCAAGCTGACAAATAAAAGGGCTTTTTCTGGTCTTATAGCAGAAAGACGTTAGTTAAGCATGCTGTTATGGAAATATTTACTGTATTTATGACATATTAAATCTGTATATGGACCTAAGAGGATTCCTCTTTATAAGTGGTAGTAGAGGAAAGTATGATCAATCCAACAATTACATGTGCACATATCTCTTTAAAAGGTTTAGGTGATTGGTGGTCATTTTCAGGAGGCTGTGTTCTAATTTCTCTGTAGCTGAACCGTCACCATCACAGGAAAATACTGACTCAAATGAGAGTGGATTGAAAATGAAATGCAGTCATGGCTTCATCCTTGCTGCAGCGTGGCCTTGTGACTTCCTTTAAAAGTGATGCAGACAGAACATAATACGTCTGATTAAAATGATAGAGGTGTGGGAGACAGCCTTCACTTTCATTATGCTGCTCATACTGTACAAGAAGAAGGTGTGTCAGGTAGATGTTAACTGGTCAACAGATGATTGAATTACATTTCACAGCAGTTTATTGGATGTTCAATGTAATCCGTGTAAACTTTTGATATAGATACAGCCTGATGAGACTGAAAGGACTTTTAAATGCAAGCAACTTTCAAATTATGTTTCATTGGAAATTGTTATATGGTATGAATTCCACTCGGCACACTCCTCTTGGTGAATAGTTCATTTCCCCTTTAGTGACTGAAGCTTAATGTAGTCAGTGAAACAGTCAGAAAAAAAAAAAAAGGTCTGAATGGACCAAAACAGAGCTAAGAGGGGAATGAATATTTGTCCATTCATCCATGCCATACCAAACAACAACTAAGGAAAAGATTAGGGAAAGATCATTTGGATTTAACTTTGTTAAGTTTAGGGGATCTTCACCATCTGTCATGATGGAGTTTTTTTTTTGCCTCCTCCCTTCCTTGAGTTCCCTTCCCTTGTGTGTCTATCTGTCTTGTCTCTCTCTTTCTCTCTCTGTTGAGCGTGTTGCTGGGTGTGGCCTCCGTTTTTTCCTCTCACCTGCCTGATCACCTCACCACCTACTTCTCATCAACCAATCAACCCATGCTGTATAAAAGACATGTTCAACCTTCTAGACTTAGATTGTTCAGTCTCCCTTGTGGTAACAAATGTTACACCCAACATCTTCGTTGTGATACCATGTCCAGCTCTGTCTTGTCCCTGCACCTTCTTCCTTGAGTTTACCACCTCTAGTTAGAATAAACTGATTCTGGTCTCTGGTTTGCATTTGCATATTGGGTTCGCTGCCATTTGACATGACATGACATGACATGACATGTACTACAGGATAGCTAATTCTATAACTCCATGTTCATTACAAGCCCATCATGTGTATTTATAATCATGATATATTATCAGCAAAGCAACAAGTAACTATAACTGTCAGATAAATGCAAGTAAAGTATAATGTGGCATAACACGTACTTGAGTAAATGTACATAGTAACTTCCCAGCATTGATCACAAGGACTATGATGTACTGTACTTAACACAAATGTTAATTATGTAAAAAAATCGGTTATCTGTATTATGCAAATAATAGTGACAGAGATCAGGTGAGTTTACCATCTGCTACTTCCTCTACTAAAGCTTTAGAAGCTGATTTTGCCAAGACATACTTAGTTACTTCCTGAATAGATCCAATGCAGTCAAGCAAATCTGACCTCAGGTAAGGAAGGAAGTCGTTTAAAGATTAATTTTAAGGTTATGTTTCGTATTAATTTTACAACCTGTGCAGCCTCTCTTTGTGCTGCTGTGACCATTTTGAGTCGAACAAAGCCTGACAACCGCAGTTCCTCTGGACATTAATATTCACCAGCAAAATGCTTCAAAGAAAATCCCTTTACAAATCCAGGAATGTATCTCCTGTGGATTTCAGACTTTGACATTTCACCAATGTGAATGTCCCCCTGGCTTAACGGCTTGAAAAGTGCATCTTCAGCGCTTCATAGTATGTATTATTCCCCCTTATTTGCCAAGTGAAGTCTGTATAGGTTATATATAATTCATTTTTGTTTCCCAGCTGAGGCAAGGTCAGATCTATTTGGATAGCATTTCAACAGCAGCTAATATAAATATATGTATTATTGAGGTGAGCTTTTTTCAGTATTCCACTCTGTCTTTTTACTGTATGGATGTGTCAGTCATGATGGTAACAAAAAAAGAGTAATATGCACTGACTGCATAATGAGAATTGTATATCATGTCTTGCAGCATGATCCTTGAATCATGTTGTTTCATTATGCATTTGTAGATATATTTCTCTGCCCGTTTCACTGAGAGAAATGTGTGTTAATTTCACGCATTTGCCGAATAAAGAGATTCTGACTCTGAATTGTTGAAATAAACCTTTACCCCACGTACATATTGTTGTCATGGATGAATAACATATTTGGTATTTGGTTTGCACCTCATTAAAATGAAGAAATAATTGGACATGTTGTTTAATATATTTACTAAAATTAGAGGTATAATTACATCTGGTCTTTGCCTTTGTGACATCAAACACTCAAAGCCCTTCTGGGTGCACACTTATTTCCTCCCAAATAAACGATTTAAATCTTCAGTTTTTGACACATTTTTCATCCTAAATCCTTCTTTAAAAAAACCTAAACAAAGGCAATAAAAACCTCAGCCCCATCATTATAGTTACCCTTTTTTTCATTTTTGACAGACTTAAGCCCATGGCCCACTTTGGCAACCCTGCAGGGCTAGTATGAAAAAAAAAAGCATTCCCATCGATCACCGGGCACACATGTCAAGATTGCCCTAATAAAAATGAGGTGTAAATAATGTAGGGGGCAGATTTGGCGTGCAGCACCATTTGCTGTGTGGAGATATAGGCTATAAAAACACAGCAGCACTGTTTGTCTCAATCTGAGCTGCTTCACTTTCCTATTTGCCACCACACCACAATTTCAGCAAAATACCACTCTGTAGGCCAGATTTTCAGTGTGTTTAAACAAGACGTTTTGTTTGCTTTTTAGCAAGGCGGTTGCTCTTGTGTGAGACATTTTTTTTGACCAACATTCTGTAACATTTTGCCCATTATTGAATTTTTATGCTGCCATGTCTGCAATGACAAATAGTGAACATGTGTCAATCTAGGAGAAATCTAGACTGAGGATCTAAAGTCAAGCTAGGGGTTCTGTACATAAAACACAGTTGTGCTTTTGAATGCAAACATGGTCACAATTACAATACAAACATGCTGTTTAGCAGGTACATTTACCATGGTTAAATATGTTTAGTGTGTTTGCATGCCAACATTTGATAATTAACACTGAAAACAAGGTACAGGCGAACATGATGAGGATGTCATTAGTTTTCTAAGAATGGTCATAAATGCAGTTCCATGCAGTTCTTTGTTGAATAGCATATGGGCAAATATGTATATATGTATATATATATATATATATATATATATATATATATATATATATATATATATATATATATGATGAGATATTTGCAGTTGTTTAACATGTTTCATCTAAAGAATCCTAAATGTTTCTAAATACAGTTTTCGTGTTTTTGTTTGTAAAGTTTTCCTATTACTTCTCAACCATGATGAGCTTTCAAGCAATAGAATTAAATGTCTGCACCGCAGACGGCCTCTGCAACCTTTGACACAATACTCTCTGACCCCATAAGTCAATGAAAATCACAAACACTCTTAGTGAAGCCTGTTACTTTCCGTCTCATTGTCTCTAACCACTGAACCTGGTGTGTTGGACGTTGCGATATGCAGAGTAGGTGCTTTGATATATGTCTCACTGTCAAAATTCATACACTTCAGAATACTGTCTGCACTGCACTGCATGAGTGTTTTCTCCCAGCACAATGGAGATGTCACACAGGGACATGTGGAAAGCTACAGCCCCGTTCTCAACCCGTGGAGCCCCTGGAGAACCCAGGAGGAAACCCCTCGCTGATAAAAAACAATACCTCCCCTTCCCCTTGACTACTGTGAAGTGCGCTCTTGTGGGTGCCTCTTGTATGTGATGATAATGAGAGCAGGAAGGAAGGCAATGACTTTGTACGTGACTAGGAACTGATATACGAGGGCCCGGTTAATTGGTGCCCTTTATGAGGTGATGCATATCGTGTTGCCCTGTTACAGGAGGTCTGGCTGAGTTCCAGTCGCCTCCGTTTTCATGATGTATTTATGACTGAAAGCAATTTTCTCTATGAAATATTTATGATAGTAACTTTAGTTACTTTGTTCATGTACACAGAGGTCTGCAGTGCCCAGTTCCTGTGGGAGTAACGCTTTATGTTTCACAGTTTAGGGCACAAAGACAGCATAGCCATCATTAATCACACAGTATGATAGTATAATTAAATTCATGCATAATTCTATTAATTTAGTGATTTAATACTAAACTTGGATTTCTACCAGTTTAGAAGATGTATCAACCAAAAAAGTAGTCTTTTTTATTAAAGATCAGTCACAAATGTTAGTTCAGGTTCATTAAAAGTTTCTTTTATTATTTATTTTAATTATTTCTTCTTCTATTGCATTCATTTAGTTAAATACTGCAATCTGTAAAAACACTGACATTGACAACACAGTTGGATCAGGTGATCAGCAGTCAGGTGGTACAAATTACACCAAAACAGAAATTACCAAAATTAACCAAAATTAAGTGCACCAAAAAGTACAGCAGTTAAAACAGGAAGTTGTTCTGTAAAAGTTTGTTTAAAACTACAAAAAAGAATGAAGAATCAAAATTTCAAAGGATCCTCAAGCTTAAACTGATAAATATTCAATATCAATTTCAGTTATGTGTTTTATAATTATAATGATAATATTTTATTGTTTCATAGGTGAACCAAATTTGATCGAATCTGATCGAATTACCACACAGCAAATCTTAGAAAATAGGACATTAATTGGGACCCAGCAGCTCATTTTTGACTTGCTGTGGCTTAATAACAGAAAATCTTCCAAAGTTTGCTGGTTTCCCATTGTTACCACAAGACAAAACCGATACAATATGTGTGGGTAACAGTACAGTAGCCAGTGGTTTGTTTATGTAGAGGTTATGAATCATGTAACATGTTGATGTCAATCTTCATCTACAATGACAGGACAGGTCACCGACGGTACACATCAAATGTACAGAGTCTAATCAATTTAACCAAAATTAAAAATGACTGACAGTCTTTTCAAACATCACGCCAGGAATCGCAGAGCAAACTGAACCGCCTCAACCAAACAACCCTCTCTTGTGCTCTCTGTTTCTTTGCCAAAGAAAATAAACATCCCATAAAAATTCAAAGCATCAGCGGAGGAGCTGCTCTCTATCATCATTTGGGGGGTAAAGCGGCAGGGTGAAGAGGTGGTAGCAGCCAACAAGAGCTGTATGATGCCTTTGAGTATGTTGCTCCTCTGCAACCTCAGGGCCAAAGAAAACTCCCTGGTAACAGCACATGGATTGTACCTTCACCTGGCTTAGGATATAACATGTACATTCATGAAACTTAACAGCTCATACCTGACTGCTTAGACAAGGCACTCTTTCACCCAGCTGCTTGTTTCCTTGACCAGAAAACTCTCTCCGGAGGGTTTGTTAGATGAGTCATTCAAGGTCACTTTCAGGTAGACAGTGGAAAGCGGTCTCTTGGTCTATGTAACTTAGAATTTTACGCTACTCTGTACTGATTTAGGCACAAAACTTCTTAACATTGTTGAATGCAAAATCCATCAATCAATTTGCTTATTTCGACCATCTGTAAGTATACTTTTAAAGTTACTTTACTAATACCACAGTTCTTGTTTTTATTAAAAAAGATTTCTACTGTTTTGCAGAAGCTACTGAAAATAGTATACTTTAACGTGCTTTTAGGTGCAAATACGGGTTGTTGGAGCAGCAGCACCCCTGTGGCAAAGAAAATGGACAGCAGAGTTTCTCTGTGGAAAACATTGTCACGGGACAGGCCTGGGATCATTTCAATTGTTCAACAATTTTCCATCCATGTCTACATACTTTTACACAATGTTAAGTAGAAGTATAGGTATACTTGCTGTTACACACTTGCACCTACTTGAACCCACAATAACCATTTTCTTTGGGGCAGTGGAAACAAGCTGTAAAGACAAGATTGACATATTATTGCCTAAATGATGACACTGCTAGCAAATAGTGACCTCATTAGCAGACAGGGAGGAACATTGCATTCATTTAACATTTTGTTTTTGGCCCACTGTTGCTCTGTTTTTTGGCCTCCACCAACTCCTGAGGAAAATATTGATTATAGCAACTTTAAGTAAATTGTTAGTATTTGTATTAAGGTATACTAAAACTATACAAACAGAAAACATTCGTACCAACAAGTTCTGCACACTCTTATAATGTTAAAACCACATTTATGAACCACTTTATTCTCAACTAGTACCTGATTGACACTCAACTTAGTACATTGTACTTTTTCTTTCCATATGTTGTTATCCCCAATCAACCCCATGTGAAATCAATATCACTCATCAGGATATCATTAAAAATGAATTGGTTTGTTTTTTTCTGAATAACCATAAACCACACAACAAACTCACAACGACTCATCTGGCGATGCCCAGCAGAGATGTTGTATAGAGCCCCGAGTTCAGGAGAGCAGCTGCTGTGGAAAACAAATTCTATTAGCAGTTCCTTGGCAACCTTGGAGCCCAAGGTTTACCCAATATGACCGTGAATATTTTAAGCATCTTTGCTGCTGAAAAATAACAGAGACATAAAGATGTCTCTTTCCAAATGTTATTTTGTGCATGCTGGGAAGTATGGAAAGTCTGTCAACAGGGTGCCAACAAGAGAAAATTTCAAAACACCCGAAATTAAGGCATCTAATCACAAACTTGATGTGTACAAAACCTTGTGTTGCTCATGTCGCTGTAGGATGCAGCAAAAACAAACTCAACACAAGTAGTACGACATGCAGAATCATAAACAAATCAACATGTGAAGGTAAACACAAGTTCACGACTTTTCCCTTGACAATGCACTGTAAGACAGCTTTGTGAGGGTAAACTATGCAATGAGATGTGACACAACAGCGACGTCAATCATAAGGCACAGTGCCTGACTGCAGTCTATTGGTGGTCTTTGCCCCCTCACAGTAAGGGGCTGCAGGGTAGGCGATGGAGTAACAGGCCCCAGCATGGACACCAAAGACGTTTGTGTCGAGCAGGCGCCAGCTGGTCGTGACTACTGTAATCTCTGCCATTGATTAAATAAGTTCCCAAGTCTTAGGGGGTTCCCGCCTCCTGATGGAGCGCGACCACAGTGGAGAGGCCTGGCAAATGGATGAACACACCCTGGGCTGCTTTCTGATGTCGTCTGATGGGGCTGTTGGTTTGAAAGACATTGGCGTTGGGAGCCCCAGAGAGATATTACCTGCTGTGTGGGACTATGGGACAGGGGGGATTTCTAAAGACAGCGACTGGATGGGTAGTATGAATAGAGTTTTAGAGAAATACTGACAAAGCATAAGAACAAGCAGGGAGCAACTGCTGAGTGTCGCCATTCTACAGAGCCATTAAGAAATATTTCAGATACCTTTGAATGTCTTGACTGGTATTGACAGATGAACAGAGAAAACAGGAAAGACAGGTCTCCAATCTATTATCAGTGCAATAACATCAAATATTGACATCTAAAGATATCTACCAATGTTAGAGCATTGATTCATCACCCATGAGTCAGTAGAAAATTCAATCTAATAAAAGAGTTTGGTAGAACTGCTCTCATACACATGGTGTAAAAGTGGACATCTTTAAAAGGGTCACAAGCCAAAAAGATTTGGAACCACTGATAGAGGATGCCTTTAAGGCAAATGGAAAGCTCTTAAATTGGTAAAATAGTAACATTAATACATGTTCAATGACTTATTGACATTTTGGTTTGGTATGCTCAACAAATGACATGGACAGTAGTAAACGTATCTCTGATGAACACTTTTTGAAATTACATCTAATTTGTAACAGCAAATTAAAACAGATTTCAGTTATATCAACATAATGAAGAAATGTTCATTTGTTAAGTTGCAAAATGTCAATACTGAATATATCAGCAAATTTCAGTTTGTTCAATTGTTTTCCTACAATGTTCACTTTTGCAACACAAAATCCACTCTCTCACAATGAGCATGATTCTACTAAAGAGTAATCTTTCCCTCACCTTCAACCAAAGTTCTTTTGTTGCTTAAAAATAACCACACACAGGTTTGAGGATTTAAACTGCAGTCTCCAGTCTCACAGTCCTGGCCTTTGTACACGCATCATCCAACACAACCTCCTCCTTTAGACTCCTAAATAACATAGCACTTTGTTCCTTGAGAGCATTCCCACCGAACATAATCATAGCAGAAAAAACATTTTGTTTTAAATGTGAATGCCAAAACAAATGTTCTGTATATTACCTTAGTATCTGGGTTTCCGATCTTCTCTGTCTGCCATCTGTATTTATTTAATGATTCTAACATCTAAATCTGCATGAAACTGTAAAAATAATAAAAAGGAAATGGTAATTTACACACTAAGTTACATACTGTACATCTCAGAGGTAATATCACAATGTTAAAATCAATCAAATCATGAAAAATTCCTTCCTCTCACTCAGACCAACCTAAACTACAGCACTCTGGCACTGAACAGTGATAACGCGTCTACCAAATTGTAGAAAATCATTATACTTAAGGGACATATTTTAATCTAACAACACTGACAGAACATTTCCACTCTTTTACAGCCCTCCACACTTATTGCTTACCCTAGAGCTATTATGGCCTGTTATTGATGCACATTATAAAGTCATATTTTCACAACACAGAGGGGTAAGCTAATTATGAGCTGAAATTCAACATAAACATCTAGTGAAAAAGTGATGTGTCACCATGAAAAATAGAGTAATAATAATGTTGCTGTGTGATTTGACTTGTTTGCAGATTGTTTATAATTGAACAAAACCTCTCTCCTTAAACATCTAAAAATGTGAGCAGGGAGGTTTAATTCTTAAACACAGAACAGGTCATTTTCTGAAAACTGGTGGCATCTTTATTGATCAGCAAACCTATCAATTCATCCATAGATAAATTGTTATTTACCATTTTTACCATGTAGCAATAAAAACCTTACTTATTGCTCCCTTACAAAACTGCATTTACAGTATGGTTTGATGTCCTAATTTACACAGCTATGGCACTCAACAGCCATACAATTTCTTCTGGAGAGCACACTAGTGAGAGCCAATACATCACACCAGCCTGCTGACTTGAAATTCGAGTGATGGTGGGGACTGATGTGCTCGGGGGGGCTGTTTTCCTCAGGGCTTACCTGAGCTGTCAGAGGCAGCACACGACAGGGTTCTCCATCTAACAGCCTCTCGCTCTAATAACTGCAAGTCCCATCTCAGAGAAAGCCTGCCGTGTGACTGATCAATGTCGACAGGTAGTTTCAAGGCTGCTGCTCATATTGCCCAGAACAGGGAGCAGCACATTTTCCTGAGGGCTCAGCTGTATATGCCTGTTACATTATATAATAAACTTTATTTGTGTAGCACTTTTCAGAAATGCAGTTACAAAGTGCTTTACAGACAATAAAGCCAGGGAGGTATTAGGTAAAAATACAGATGTATGCGCTTTTTTTATTTTTTGGATATATTAATGCAGATCCAATATCATAACACAACCACAGCACTTTTAAAATCATAATGCCAAACATTTCAACTGTAATTTCAGCTTGAAGTTACTATTATTATTAATGACAAGGACAGCGGCTACATATTTAAACATAGCGCGTGTATTGTGTATTTGATGTCTTAACTCTTAAAGAAAACCTGAAGAGAGTGTAACCAAAGAGCAAACATCTTCAGCCTGTGCAAAAATAATCTGGATGGTAATGCACTTTTCCTGGTTCCTGCTTTTTTTTTTTTTTTTTTTTTTTTTTTTTTTTTTTAGCTATGAAAATTACGGGTTGACACTCCAACTGCCAACTTCAATGCCCATCTCAACAGGCAGCACGTCATACGGTCAGGCAGAAAACACCCACCATTGGCCAGCCACAGTTTCCATGGAGACCACAGTCTCCTTTCCCCCCTGAGAAAGCGTAAACAGTGAGTGAACATGAGACGATTCATATAAATTGTTTCCTAATCTTGTTATTTCTCATTTCCATGCTGGAATGGATATTGGATTACAAGTGTGCTGGGAGTAGAGGGAGGAGGGGTTGTAAAAAAGAAAGTTTCATGCTTTGACATTTGCTGAGAAATGCTCATGAGAACGATCGCATATAGTTCAGGCTTATCATGAAAACAGACCGTATAACTGTTAAGAGTAACTCCAATAATATATTTTTAATATGAGGCATATTTGTATTATCTATTTTTATTGAAATTTATTATATTTCATTATTCTGGTTATACTTTGAAGAAAACTCCACTTAAAGCACCAACGTGTAGGACTAAGTGGCATTTAGCAGTGTAGTTGCTGATTGCAACCCCATCACCTCACCCTTTCTATCCAAGAATAAAGGAGCGACTATGGTGGCAGCAAGTTGTGTGAAAACATGAAATGCACTATCTAGAGTCAGTGATTAGTTTTGTCCATTCTGGGCTACTGTAGAAGCACAGAGGTTCAAAATGGCGGACTCTTCTGTAGATATAAAGCTCTCATTTTAAGGTAATAAAAACATACCTCATAAATCTTATTTTCTAAATACATAGTTGACCTTTAACAGGACTACAGCCATGCTAGCAGCTCTGTATTCCTGTCCTAAGCTAAGTGCTAATGTTAGCTTTGGCAAAATATTAATGTTAACATGCTGATGTTAAGCGGCTATATTGTTAACCATGTTCACCTTGGTTTAGCATGTTAACATTTTCTGCTCAGCACTAGTCATTAATTTTGCAGGTATTGGGTCAAAAACTAAATTACTGGACAAACTCTTAACCTGATGATGACACTACATGAAAGATAAGATAAAAATTAATTCTGAAGTCGGACATAAATAAGGGGAGGTACAGAAGTTAGAAGGCTTCATCCTGGAATCGTAAATGTTTTTACCAAATTCATAGACAATCAAGTTATCATCATGTGTTGGGCCAACAGACAGACAAACTGACACTGCTATCTACACTCCACCAAAAATGTGGGAGTTAAACGCATACGGTATCTGCATCAAAGCCTTTAATTTTTAAAGGAAAATCCTCCTTTCTTCCCCTGAATGAACTCCTCCTTTGTACTGTAGGGCCTATATAACGTCAAATAAATCACCTTGGTTTGTGGGTGGTTGAGGATGAGATATGGATTCCTAACACTCCCACTTCTGTCAGGCAACCTTGACCTATTTGGACCGCAGTAATCTCTGACTCTTTTGTGCTGCTTTTGATGACACATTACCTACAGCAACCCCCCTTTTTTAACTGAAACACAAGACAGAGGGGTTAGCCGCTTCACGGCTCCTGCATTTGCTGGTCTGCTGGATTTCAAAAGGAAGAGCTATCTTTGCACTCCAGAAGCATAATGTCCCCAGGTCAGGGCTCTATATCATGTCCAGATATGAAAAGGCTGTCAGTGGGGCAGGGGCCCATGAAATAAACACCTCTTGACCACTAGCACCCTCCGAATCCATCATGATTCAGCAACATTCACGCCCCCGCTTCCATAGAAGAAAACACATACAGTATCAATTAATGGAATTACAAGACGCCATAAACTGGGCTCACATCATGCTAATACTGAAGCTAATTTTCAAAGTGCTGTGATAAGCTGGTTTTCTGCTTATGCAGGTGGTGAAATGATGCCACTTATAGACTAGAGTGCCATTCATCATGTTTTGGACCCTCGTGTTCAGAAGGGGGGGTCTCCCTGCTGGGAGAAAGCAGAGGTTGTATTGGTGGTTCATGGTGTGCATTCATATAACACCGAAAGCCACTCCAGCCCAGTGAACTAGAAACTATATTACCACTCCCACCACATGCTCACATTTCCATTTGTTTCCCGATGTGCTGTTGGTGTGGATTAAGCTGCATGGTATGACTATGTTAATCCTCAGCATTACATCATCTTGTTTGTGTTCATAGTAATGTGTCCGACTTGATGAAGTGAATCCAATCTTTTGTGCTTCTGCAGAATAAATACAGCAGCAATGGATTTTACAAATCCAATTAGTAGTTTCTGCCTGGCTTTCACTGCTGATTGTAAGAGCTTGCTATTGTATATTAATGGCACAAAGTAATTAGCGAAGTGAAGACAGCCCATTACAATCATCATTGTTATCATCTAATCAGGGATATTACTTATAGAGGGAAAAGGCTAACTGTTCCACAAGGACGTGGATCATTAATAAGAACAGGGGAGGATTCAGTTGTCCTGACTTTAATGGTACTTTCAATAACATCCAGTGCTGGAAATTATCCTATATTAAAAGTCAAACTTTCTTGTGACAAAAAAAAAAGCTGTAATGATATTACAGCTATTGTGAATATGTTTTTAAAATATGATTTTGGATATCTTTTGGAATCTGTGGCTTCTTTAAGCTTCTGTGTGGGCATGTTGCACATAAGCTTTTGCATTGTGGCTCCTATAGATCAAGTGTGATAGAGACTTCCACTGGTCAAGAGCTTCGGCAAACAGTTTACCTCTCTGCTAACTTGAATGGGGATCAAATAATTCAGGCATGTGGCTCTACTAGACTTTCCAAATGTTCTTGGACTGAATGGATCAAGTTCTGACGATCAACGAGTCATTTTGCGGGGCTGTGACAGTCCATAAACTGTATTCACCATTTTACACCTCCTTCTTTCGCAATCTGAGCTTATGGGGGTCCCTGTATATCACGTGACAGACACCATTACTGTCATAACATGGTTTGGTCTCTATGTCAAATTCCTGGGAGATTACATTAGACATTATAGGCTACTTTAAGTTCATATAAATTTAACTCCTGTTCAGTGTTTCTTCTGCATTATAGAAAAGAAGTGGCCTAGCTAGCATTAGCTGTCTGTCTGGCATGGGTCATCATTTGATGATGGCAAATAAAAAATGAAAAATCGCTGTAGAAAAATTGGTAAAACATTTTTCGTCTTTATGGTAATTATGATTTTGAATAAATGAGTACACAAGTCAAATAAACACCAAGGATACACTGATGATTGGGTTTTAATTTCAGTTGGACTTTAACCTTGAATGAATGTTCTCCTGTAGCAGAGTTTCTTTGGAAAGCAAAGTTATAAATTTTGCTCTTAAAAGCCACTCCACTCATCTGGTGCTTTAAGTCACAACATCTTCTACAACTGATTTGCAAGTGCCTCTTTACCAAAGTCTTGTAATAGTAGCAAATTACCAAACAGATAAACACTGACAACTGAAATGCAGCAGCTTGCCAATGCAGTCACACCTCCTTCAGTTTGTTTACTGTTTTTTTTTTTTTTATCCCACTCCATCCCTTCACAGTTAAATCCCACTGCTCGTCTCATTGATTTAGGGTTATTACGTTAGTGGCAACTGGGCTGCAGCGTGGAAGAGGTCTGGGATTAACGAGGCCAGTGATAAGAGTTCAACAGAAACCTGCTTCTCTGCATTCAATAGCTCCTGTGATGGGGTGCTACAGCCTATAGAGCCCTTGGGATTTCATTACACAAAGACAAATGGATGAACCAGGCACAGCTGAATTTTGGGAATAGGGAGGGCAAGTTGGGGGTGGTGGGGGCAGGCAATTAGCCTACTCAGTGGTAGCATGCCTCAAGTGGCATGTAAGCATGCACTGAGGCGACCTAGTGAGAGGCGGTGCACAACAAAGGAAATAGCACATTTGTCCTCTTTTGGAAACTGCAAACTGTGGCAAAGGATCAGAGCAGGAGATTTTTTTTCACGTAGATTTTTCATCCATGGCCACAATAGACGTTGAAGGCAAAAATACAACAATGACTATCTCTTTTTTTCCCAGCCACAGGTGATTTTTAGCATGGGGATGGACAAAAATATGCCAGATGAGAGCTGGCTTCCTGCCAAAGTGGCTGGTAGAATGAAAATTTTACCGTTCACGGGCAAATTTACCAGCATAAAGCTGGTTGTAATTTCACATTGTTCCTTCACTCAGAGGCTTCATACCTGGAAGTTAGGATTAGAAGAGAGCTACGCTGATTGTGTGCTCATAAGAAGATTTCAGAAATATGGTAATTGCTCCCACAAAGGCATTAAAATGAAAACAATTCAAACAGCGTCCAATTACTAATCAGAGATTTATGGAGGAAATGTAAACATATGGCTGACGGTCTATGCAGAGTCATAAACATAGTTTAATAGAGGTATTTTATTTATATCAGTGCAATTACATGCAGCCAGTAGTAGGACAGGCCAAAGCTATAAATGCAAAATATGTTTCTGTGTCCATTTATGGGTACTAAAGAAAACAAAAAATTGTAATTGTTTTCAATGAGAGTGCAGCGTTTTGTTCGCTGCTTTTGGTTCTGAACATCTTATTGATATTGAAAAAGAGGGTGACAAAGTTAACAGTTGCTTGGACATATCAATCATGGAGGATAAACTAATGTTGGATACCAAGAGCAATATAATTTTACCAACTGTAGTTACAACAATTTGAGCATAAAACAGCAGCCTAAAGGTGAATTAGTGCAGTACTTGAGATTTCTGGGAAGTTGTTATCACTAATTTAAACTGTATAGTTAAGTAGTAGCATACAGTTTTTGATTTGTGTTAAGCTAACGCTTGCTCACTCTCAACAATTCCGTGGGCAAGCTGAATCTAAATTTATAGAGCTGACGTTAAACCAAACAGAACTGCAAAACAACCACAGCCGCTCAGCATGACCAATAGACTCCCTGTAGATGGTAGTCATTTTAGCCTGGACCGGCTGGTCAAAGGCTGCTCCCAGTGATTTCCCCTCGTTTTTTCATTCATGTACCCACACGTGTTCCCTGTGTCCAGCATGCTATTTGGGAGCAGCCTCTCATCCTCAGTCAGAGCCAGAGCAAGTGCCCTCCTCCTGCCATTTAAATAAACGGTACAGATCTGTGAGTTTACTTCACAGCGAGGCGCAGTTAGGCTAAGGACAGGTGATTTGCTGGTTGCTTAGCAACAATAAAAAAAAAAAAACGCACTGCACTGCTTTTTATTTGTGATTATTATTGTAGGCTTTAACAAAAAACGCAGTGCAAAGCCTGTGCAATCTCTAAAGCGTCTGAACGAGGTCTTAGAAAGCAAAAATGTCTACAGGCTTGTAAAAATTCACAGTCCATGACTTGTTGGGGCTCTCACCCATCACTGGGCCAAATTACATATCATGCACATGCATGACAAAACACTGCCAGGGGTTCTGTGAGCATATCAAAGTGCTTAGGATCCAATGACTGACTTCAAATCTCTCATTCTTTCCATTTGTACGCACTGTTTAGCATTTGTTGCTCTCAGCTGGCGCTCTGTAGAATTAAAGTGTTGTTTTTCTTATTTTTTTTCTCTACATGTCCTTTAATAACACTAAAGACCAAACTGATATTGTGCATTACAGAGAAGAAAAGAAAGCCTGTCTGATGTGTAGGAGCCACGGCTTAAAACACATCTCACTGTGGTATATTTGAGCTCAGCCTTTGAAGTCATAAGTCTGCTAATGCTTCCTGTTGGACCGGAGCTTCAAGAGCTTGTTTTAATTGCTCCCAGAGAAAGAGGTGAATGGTTAAAGAGTAACAGATTCTATGTAAAGGGGATTACAGTAATCTGAATACAAAATATTGGCAGCTGTAATGCGTTAGGGACTGTAAGAAATTCTTTCTCCTCAGCATCCTTCATGTCGTGTCTCGTGATGTTTTGAGTCCATATGCTTTGGGAACTGCAGGGAAAGAATTTTATGAAAAGTAATCAGATTATGTTATTGGGTTTGTTTTCAGCAACACATTAGTTTGATACCTATAATTTGATCCATATGGAAGAATACATGGACAGGCTGAATGACCAGACCAGCTGAACACATACTGACAATAACAACCATCAAAGTACTCACCAGGAATGTTTACATTCAGTTCTGATGGTGAATGAATAAAACACAGGGCTGAAAAAGGACTTCCACATTCAGTAAAACCATCTCTGGAATTAATAAAAGTTAAAAACAATCACAGTGCAGTTTTATTTCATTATTTTCCTATTCATCAATGTGTATTGAAACTGCTCCCTGTGTATTTATCGAGCATTCAAAACAAATCGATATCACAATCAAAGCATCAGCTGTGGTGAAAGATTCCACCATTGAAAGCTTTTATGGAAATACATAGAATAGCAAGCATAAAATCAATAAGTGCACACATGCACTCACCACGGGGAGTCATTAGGAACATCTGAACCGAATTCCCTCACATACATCAAGCGTGCTGAAACACAATAGACTTTAAATCCTGTTTTCGAATGGCTGACTTGACATGGGGCAGCTTATTGCCATTGTGTTGACACAAATTTACTTGAACAATAGAGCCAGGAGGAGATCAAATGTGGTCCTTGAGTAATCATTCGTTATCCCGCTAGCTTAATGACCTGTGTAACGCGACATTATGACCATGAATAGTGACGAGTCAGTGCTCTTGATCTTATTTTTCAGTCAGATGCAAACATGGACACCAATAGGTCGCAGTTGGTGTTGAGAAATGTATGACAGGCCTTTCAGCAGGATAAAAGATGATACTGCAGAGCATTTTATAGCCTGCGTCAGTGGTGTTTTTAATTGAGATAAAGAAGAAGATGATATTTTGCAGAGAGTAAATTGCACACCATAGAAAAGGGGAAAAAGAATGTGGTGGTTCTGTCCACACCTATCTTGCCCTGCCTCTGCCTCCTGGCTAATCAAAAAATGGATAAAGACGTGAATCATCAGTGGACCTGAAGTGGACTAAATGGCACCTGGTTGCTCAAACAAACCATCTGTAACGGTACCCACCTGTCAATCGAAGCAGCCATGCTGTTAATTATGCATAACCTTAAGCCTTAATATAATTTGAATGATGAGTTATATAAAAATTCACCCTCAGTACAGTTGTCATGAACGGGGAAATTACGTTTTATTGTACGAGGTTGGAAAAACATTTAGTTCTGCTGTCAAGTTGGACATTTAATATGGGGGCTTAAGGAGATTGACTGGTTCTGTAGCCAACCTCAAGTGGCTGTTAGAGGAACTGCATGTAATGGCACTTCCATGTTGACTTCACTTCACAGCCAGAGAGATTGGCATTTGAATTAGACAAGCAATTGATTGTAGCCTGAAGAAATTCATTATATCGTTTGTATCTCAGACTGCAATCTTTTCACATTTCACTGATGACCTCTAAATGTTTAAATCCATAAAATAGCTGAACACATGAAGCCAAAAGCTGGGTGAGTAAGTTACAGTAGAGAATGTTTGCATAATTTCATAATGTTATTGTGGATGAGTAAAAATTTAATTATGGAAAATATTCACACTCAATACTGAAAATCTCTGCGGCACTAAATGTTGTTTTTATCCATGTTATTTCCATGTGCACAATCTTTCCATAACGCGCAGAAAAAGCATGACTGGACAGTTGCATCTTGTTAGTGCTGCTCCAAACATGTGAAGTTTCCTATCAAGGCAGATGTTAATTGGATAATCAATCTCTCCTAAATTGTAGTGGTCCAAGGCCTGGGTGGAGTACTTTATCAATGTCACTATGTCAGCAGCTCCCCTGTCCTCATTTCCTCCCTTCAGTAAGCTGCAAAGTTCAGGGAGTTACAGTGGAGGATTTATCTGTGTGAATCTCTCAAGCTCGCAAAAGGAAAGAAAAAAAGAGCAGTAAAGGCTGAGAGATGGACAGATACAAATGGGCGGCAGCAGCTTTCCAGGTGATTTATATATCTTCGCATGAAAGTTCACTGGGGGAATACACCTCATCTGATATCTGCTACCTTTGACCCTCAGCCAAGCTTTTACAAGTTATCTTGTCAGGAATCCTGGGAGACTTGAATCCCTCCCTCTGCAGCCTAAACTCTAATGGCAGATGTTTATGGAAGGGGCTGGCTTCCCCCCACTTAGCTGGCCTGATGGAATTCAGGTGGCAGGAGCTAACAACATATGGAAAGCCCATTAGAGACTGCATTAGAAATGACCTTTTAAGCCCTGTGGCTGGGCTATATTTCATCATTTTGGACATTACCTGCATGCAGGCGTTAGACTCGGTTTGAGTCTGAATGGATTAGGATGTCTATTGATGTCTGAATTTGGGGGAAACTCAGAGGTCTGGCCAGTGTTAAAAAAGCAAAAGAGAAACACGCTGTGAAATTAACTCTGTCAGAAACGTGTTTCGAAGGTATTGGTATTACTCTCACAGCAGAAGTAGAGTTGAAGGAAGTATTTGTGTCTATATACATACCGTATTTTGACTTCTGAGCCTTACTGTTTGGAAAGATACAGGATGTTCTCCCCTTCTAGGAACAGATGGGCAGATTTTTGGAAGGGGTTGATTTAAATTCACCCAAATGGTCCCTTTACTTTCTCAGCACTTGCTTTTATTCCTAAAATAAATCAAGTAGTTTTATAGTTTTTCTGTAGCATTTGAGATTGAAAAGAACATCTTAATTATTATTAAATTTCTAAATAATCAGTGCTTCCATAAATCAGCAGTCCTTTTTTTTTTTTTTTAGCACAAATCAGATTACTGCTTGATGTGTTTCATTTTTGGACTTATGGAGACTCATTTGCATCTGCAGGCCCAACATAAATGTCAAACTGCACACTCTGGCTCATTAATAATAAAATGGAACATCTAGATCCCAAAGCTTGTGTGGTATTTTTGGCAATTAACAGACTGACTGTTGTAATTTCAAATACTGCCCTTAGGGCTCCAATATGCATATGATAAATATTTAAATGAAAGTGCAGTCAACAATCAGGCTGGGCGAGCCAGATTTAGGCAGCAGCTATTTAGCCAGTGTCAGTCACTATGAATCTTTAACTATGAACCTGCTTACCCTGTAGCTAAGCAATATTCATTAATGCGTTGATGTAATTTCATCAGTATTTTCTGCTGCAGTAGAATACAAGATTTATTTAAATTTGGTTTCTTTTGAAAGTGTAACTGCACTTATTTAAACTTTACTTAAGCCTTATTAAATTATGTATGTATTATATATGTATGTATGTATGTATTTTTAGAAAAATCACCATGACAGAGTTTCACGCCTTCATTCCTTAAGTGTGAACACATCCTTACCGACCTCTGCTACAGCTGCTAGGGGCAAGAGTTGATTGAAGTGTTTTGTGTCATGAATCCCACAATTCTAAATTCTGCTTTATACAACGTTGGATGTGATGGAAAGTGGACTGATGAGCTCAACCCGGGCACTGGATATGATGGGGTGAAAGAGGGTCACAACAATTTCGCACTGAAATGAGATCTGACAGCAGCAGAGGGGAGAAAGATTTGACAGTTTGACAGCAACTTTAAAGACTGGCTGATGGATACTGTAACAAGATCTAGTTGCTTTAATTGAAAGAGTAAAGGCTCATAGTTGATTAATAAGAAGAGAAAGACAGAAAACTGAGATTGTATAAAAATAGTCATCTTGACTGAACTTGCTTTGATTTTCCGTGCATATACTGTATGTAGAAGTTGATTGTATTGCAATGACATCTTGTAGGTGATTTTCTAATTTCTAAACTCTAAATGTGAGCAAGGTCAATTCAGAACTTCAGAGCCTGGAAATCTTATGACATATCATGAGCACAGTGCATGCTGTATGATCATGTTTAACAAATGCTGCACCAAAGTGAAGAAACAGCTGCAATATTTTAGTATACAGCTCACTCTGGAAGTAATTTGTATTTTGGTATTGTACATATCCGAAACCAAAATTTAGTGTGCAGCGAATACTTATTTTGATCGGGTATGAAGCTCCTCTCAATTGCAGCCCCTCTTTCATATTTATAACGTTGCGGATTTCTTAGCTGTAAATCTTGCCTAGTGCAACTTTAAATAAACAACAGACTTACTTTCCCTCAACAAGTACCATCAAAGTGCTCAAGTAGCCATGTGTATGCATATGTGTGTTTATCCCTCAATCCCAGCGGATCCATTCCTCCAGGCTGCTGCTGCTGCTGCTGCAAATAAGACTGTGCTTAGTCAATCCACCTGGTTGAACAACAGCTAGAATTTAAAACACTGCTTATGTCTTTTGTCTGACATTCAACACATTGTGACACCAACATAATATCTGTGTATCTGTCTCGTATAAATGCAGTCTGTAACACTGCCTTTGGGTAACATTTTCTTTAGTAACTCCCCCGTTTAGAAGCACTATATAACTTTTAATGCACTAAAAGGCAGCTATAAACATATATACAGTCATGTTTTAAGTATTTATTCCAACAACCATAACTGCTCTGGGCAGATCTATAAGTGTACTAACAGTTAATGAATGCTTTAAAACAAAACACCATAATTAATTTAATTTACACAATTAAACAGTTTCCATGTGTATAAACAGTTAATGAATACTTAATATCACACTATCTCCGTTGTATATGATTAGTTATTCATAAATGTACTCTGCACTCACTCAAACTTAATGGACATTTTCACTTTCCTGCAACTATGAATTACTTTTCTAGCGTGTGCTGTTGGACAATCAATTTTATACAACAATATCAGCGTTTATTACATTTATCAGAAACACATATACATTATTCATATTCTTACTGACAGTGAGCATTAAAATAAATTACAGTGTTCATTCCCTTATGGCGTTGCAAATGTTTCTTTAAAACTCATCTCATAAACCTCTGTCACTCAGTGAAAGTGTTCATATGCTCCCTCTCTTCCGGAGTCTTGGGTAAGATAGTTTGATCTTAAAACTGGTTTCAAGGACTGCTGCTGCTTTGAGCTATTAATATTTAATTGAAGTCAGGATGATCGTAATGTTTGTATTAATGATTTGATGTTTTTATTAGTAAAGAGACATTACTATTGACAGGAACATTTAGCAGAGGGTTAGTCCCTGAGAGGAAGCTAGGAGAAGAGTCTGACCTGTATGTAAATACTGCTTGGAGCTAGAGCCAGGAGGCTATTAGCTTAGATCAACATAAAGACAGGAAGCAAAGGGAAAACAGCTAGCTTGCTCCAAAGTTTGAAAATATACCAGCACCTCCAAAGCTCACTGATAAAAAAGAAAACGTTATTATCATTAACCTCTAGAGGTGCTGGTATGTGTAACTTTTTTAACTCCCAGTTGTAGCTTCAAAGTTAATGCACAGACATGAGAGTGGCATCAATCTCCTTATCTAACTGTAAGCAAAAAAAAAATGAATAAATATTTCCAAAAAATTTAGGGGATATGGATCCTCCCTGATGTAGATTTTTTTATTCGAAACTCAAATATGAAACTGTAAATTAGAAAAACAGATAAAAACTTAATAACATTGACGTGTAAATCAAATAATGGCCACAGTGATATGAAACCTAATACACCCAGACACATTAAAAGGGATAGTTACCGCAGTATAAATATCAAAATCTCTGACAGTAGACAACTTTGTATTATCTCATGGTCAATATTGTTGTATCACCCACCTCCAGTCAGGTACAGTTGATTACAAAAAGCCACAAACTTGTAGCATGAGCTAGCAAGCAAACTACAGCCAACACAAATATTTACACCACAAATATGAAGCACAGATCCGCAATGGATTAACCCATCTGTTCCCACATTTTCACTCACTGTTTGTTCTGTTTACTGCTTATTTGATTCTGATAAATGAAAATAAACAAAAACAGGAAGCAGATTTCACCAGAGTGCAACAGTTTTTCCCAAATGTGACACCATCTGTTTGGCTAGCGCCCTGTAAACGATCAGTTCACCTGACTGTCAACAAACTGAGTAGTTTCCTCTGCTGAGATACAGCGAGGGCTGAGTGTAGCTTGTTATCTGTGGCAGGACAACTTCAATCTATTCGAACTGTGTCCTGTGTGTCCCTGTGCTGCTGCCTGTTGAAAAATACATGATGATATTGCTTAAGAAAGATGGAGGCTCATCCTCCACGGGATTGCTGGCGTCTAGATATTATCCATGTTTCCTTCGCCGTCAATGCGGCTCTCATTGTTTACCAAGAGCGTGTAACACAAAGCACAGTATGAGGCAGTGTACCCGTTCAAAAGATGGGCGAGGAAGTCGGTACCAACTGTGCTGTGAATGCCATTATCTATGGTGTGCATATTGAAAGGCACCAAGGGCATCAACAAGAGCGTGTTGTGTGTTTTGCCATGCTGTGAGCTGCCTTTCAACGCATTTCCAAGGGCAGCGTTGGAAATGCGCTATAGGGGCCCAGAGATAGAAAACAATATTCTCAATAGGCCATCAGCTCATGTTCTTTTCACAGTGGCGAGTTAGAGAGAGAGAGAGAAAAAAAAAAGGAGAGAGTGAAACTGCCATGACCTTTAAAATTCACAGAGGAGAGGTGCCCCCCTTGGGGATCTCAAGATCGCTACAGCCTGAGGGCAATATCATGCAATTCCAGTGTAGTTTAACCATGTCAAGGGAGGCCTTGAGTGCGTAATTTCTGGTATTTCTCTGACTGTTTTCTGTGACAAACAGATGAACACTGAGTAGGTTTCTCGCTCTGCGGTTTTCCAGCCTCAGTATGTTAAGAATAACAATGCTAAAGCTGCACAAGGTTCAGTGTGTTATCTATCGGTGGTGTAATGCCGGTATAGGCAATTCTGTACCCAAAGGAAGCAGAAAAACAAGCACTTCCATCAATGTCACATCATCTGCCTCTCTTCTGCCCCTTGAGGATAAAGCATCACAGACTGGCTGTGTTGGTAAACATGAGTGTGAAGTGTGTTGTCTTATGATATTTTTCTAAAATACTGCTCCTTCGCACTATTTGTGGCCACTTAACTAAAAGCGCAGTGCAGCTATAAAGCCTAGAATGCGACAGTCCTCACACTTCTGGTTGTTGTTTAAGTACTTAAAATGACCTATGTTTACATCCAACTAACAAGGGACCTCTTGCAGACATGAAAATGATGACCTGTTTCAAAGCAAAGGAAAATGCAGTGCAATGTTGTACCTTTGGGAAGACTGTCACCATGGGGTGTACAAAGAGAGTCTGCAGTTCACATCCTGAATCCTAATAACCATCCTCAACTCAACCAGGATAGTGATCTTTTCCTAACCTTTACCGATTTTATGTTGTGTGAATTTAAAGGTGCAGTGTATTTGGGAGTATTTTTTCGCAGGAATTGAATATAATTAATGAATTAATAATTAATAATTAATAATTAATGAATTTCCCCTTGGGGATTAATAAAGTAATTTGTATTTGTATTGTATTGTATTGTATTGTATTGCAATTAGTATGTTTTCATTAGTGCATAATAACTTGAATATATAAATTGTTGTGTTTTTGTTGTCTTAAAATGAGCCCTTTATATGTACAGCGAGAGCGAGTCCACCATTTTGAACCGCCATTATTGTACAGTAGCTCAGAACAGACAAACTACAACTGATCTAGATATGAGCTTTATGAAATGATTATTTTCCTACGTGCTTGGAAGGAGAAGGTGAGTCGTGGGAGAAGCATTTGGTTGCAATCTGCAACTTCACTACTAGGTACTACTATATCCTACACACCGGACCTTTAAGTCATTTTTGGAATAATCATATGGGGCATTGTCAAAAAAAAACTGCATACCTTAAACAATTTGCTTCGACAATTTGCTGCCAAGAACATACCACCTCCTCAGCCATTGCTTTGTGTGAAGGTGCACACTTCAAATAAAGGCTGGAGACATTAGTTGGCTTTTGAAGTTTTTACTGGAAGCAGTTGTGAAACTGGGAAAACAATATTGGACAACAAAAGTGATTATGAATCAAAAAAAGAAGTATTAAAGACGACAAACAGTAAACACAAGTTAGACCAAAGGTATTGCAAAAATGAGTTATACAACAGTACAAAGGAAACTGAATTCACAACTAAATAAGTTTAGCTAGAAACCAATGTCAGCATTTAACTGAAACCAACTGCTGGTGACAAAATAGCAACAGCTAAACAAAGACAATTCGCGTTCAATCTAAAAATATTGATCAGAATCTGATATTTTATGCTGAAATATCAATATACCAACTGTTACATAATGTGTTATTTTAAAGCCAACCGTTTTCACCCTGTCTTTTATTCTTAATGTCTCAGTGTCAATGTGCTCGATGTCTGAGAGACTGATCTCGCATTCTGTTCTGAGAGAAACATTGTCAGTGGTTCTATGCACATTTAAAATATGTGACATTTGACTGACAAAATGATGGATAGCATTAAGCAGAAATACCCATGTTTTTGTAAGTTTGTGTCAATCATTTATGTTGTAACTCAGCATGGTTGTTTCCTCCCTTCAGAAGAGGCTGTTAGCTGCCATTCATTCTTGTTCAACATGAAAAACAACTTCCACACAGCGAGATGATTCACCACAGGAAACATTAAACTGTAATTTGGTTTGGTCAAAGTTTTTGTATTATTGTTATTTGATTATGACTGAGTTGAGTTTTTTCATGTGCGTGCCGCATTAAGGTATTGTTCACAGAAATGTGATTTTTTTTAACAGCAAGCACAGAGGTGGATTACACTGTGGTGTTTTTAGTTTTTGAAAATGTTTTGATACTATTTTTATCCCTATAAACTTTTGAATCCATGTAACTGATATGAGTTCAGGCTGAACACATTTGCTGTAATATATACCACAAAAAAGTTGGGTTTTTTTGCCATTAATTCCAAATGCTGACTGTCAATGAACCATACTGACGCCTACCAATCATTTTTTGTTTTGTTGTTTTGTTGTAGCAGTAGTGGAATACCTTGAAAACAGACATTCAAATGAACCATAATGCTGCTTTGTATTTTGAGTTTTCTTCATCAAATCCAAATTGCTCAAAATCAGAAATCGTCCACCTGACTTGTCACTGGCACTCCCTCTCCTTGCTTCTTCACCTTCATGTGCCCATCACTGAATATGTCAGGGACGTGTAAATTTAATCCAGCATGGCTGGAAATTGACTTTTATAATGGCTTTAGGCTTTTGACTGCTCTGTTTTGTACCAGCTGTTATCCTACTAACTGGCAGGCAGGCAGGGGCCACAAATTAAAAACAATACTGAAAACAAACTTACCTCATCTGTTGCAGGCCATATTTTTGCCTTTTTCATGGCTCAAAAACTGACATTCACAGAAACATTTGGTCACAACTTGAACCAGAGCATCAGCAGATTCATTTCATACCAGATATGATCCATGTGATATGAAGTTAGATACAATACGAAATGAATAAATCCACATTTTTGTGAGCTACACTGCTATTTTGACTGGAAGGGAGCCTGCTGCATGTCACCACACTGCATCTGCAGGGTTTCCAAATTAGAGAATATAAGATCCACTAGTAAATAAATACAATGTGTGTTATCGATTATGACTCAAAAGCATTAATCCTGATCTCCTTACTGGATATTTTTATTGAATATCTGACAATATTGATCGATGGTTAATCAATCTGTGCATTTCTTCTTCTAACAGCCCACAAGCACATCAGGCATTTTGATACAAAGAACAATGCATCACATTTGTGGCCTATGAGTAGCAGACACATTGCAATTCTGTTGACAACCCTAGTGTGCTGTTGACAAAATTACGATGTATTCCAAAACGTAATGCTTGCAAGTCTACTGTAAGAAGAAATAGAAGAATATGGGCCCAGAGATGCAGACAATAAGAGCTGTGTCTTTGCAGAGAAGTTTCATTCAGGTCACAGTGCAGTCTCAGTCAAGACTATACAGTAATATAAAAACAAGCTCGCTATGGTTTATAATGGACCTTTTGACAGCAGCCATGTGGGAAATCAGATCACAGAACAGCTCAAACTAAAGACAGCTGACCAAGACATTCGATCATCCAAGAGCCAGATTGTTGATCGCACTGGCAATTTATAGGTGCTGTGACTGCCCTGAATGTCAAACAGCTAATCTGTTGGAAATTTGGCCCAATGCAAATATTTTTATACTCTTCATTATGTCACCTGTGTGACTGCACGCTCACCCAGAAATTCATTTTATTCATATCCTTGTGTTCTCGGCACACAGCGAGGTCACCCTGCCTTGTCCTTTAGCAAGCTATGGATATCTGAAAGTAATTACAAGCAGCATATCTAGTAGAGACTATGCCATGAAGACAAAGAGTGTGAACTGCGGCGGCCAACATTAAGAGCATTAACGCTGCCCCCACATCACATCATTATCCCAGCTCAATCTAAAGCTCAATAAAATGCAAATCAAAATCACTGCTGTTCCCTCTCCAGGAGATTTATACATTAAAGTGCAGCAATAAAAGGAATCCGCTGAGGTTTAAGGTCATGTTGAAAGAGTGTAGAGTAATGGAATATAGAATGAGCAAGATGGCTGATTAAATTAGCTCTGTAGCATGCACTTTACTGTTTGGTATCAGGTATTTTAATCAGCTTAGAGGCAGCGTGTGACTGGTGAGTTACACACTTCATATATATGTGATTTACTGTGGTGCCAAGCTCATCTTTTCTCATTAGGGAGGGAATTTCTTTAGGCCTTCTTACATGTTCCAATATAATAAACAACAAAGGGAACACTGACGACATTTAGGAGGCAATCATTTTCCAGAAAGCTCATTTAACAAGCATAAAAATGCGTAAATCTGGTGAGCCAACTTTTTTTAAATCGCATCTTTGATCCGTTTCAGTGTTGAAACTGTAAACACATTAGCATACCTCCCACCCCATCCGCTGCTGCCCCCCCCTCTCCACCGCTCTCTCCCCCCATCCTGGCCTTTGAGGAGCCATGCGTTCTTACTTTCACATTTAATCCAATTCATTATTGTGGGCCCCCCTCCGTACACTCAGCCGTCAAGGGAGACAAAAGCCCTGCCAAATATGGATGCGTTTTTGTTCCCTTGGATTTGTGCTGCCCTCCCCTGGGGATACTGCACCCCCTCCCTCACCCCCAGCCCCACCACACACATACACACACACACCACATCCCCCTCCGGTTAAGGAGGGGTGAAATAATACCTGGGGCTGCTCATTGTGTCACCTCTTCCATGGGTGGAAATGGCATTCAGAATGGATGGAACTGAATGCAGTCACAGCGGAGGGCATATTCTTTTGAGGGGCATGCTAATTGAATGTAAAAAAAAATTTAAAAAAAAAGAGTCAGTGAACTCAAAGGAAAGTGGAGATCTAAAGGAAGATATTAACTATTGATTGATGAATATGGGATGCAAGGGAGTGCAGAGGGGCTCGATTATGATGGGGGAATTTTTTTGATTTTTCAAATTGAATTCACAAATGTCTGAATGCCCTGCTAATTCTTTGTGTAAGGGTGTATGCAGAGACATAATTCAAAACCGTAATACACACATACAGTCTTTATTTATTATGCAGGATTATTTTAAACCTCTATTCAAAACAACCTTTGGCAGTTTTGTACATTAATCATTCCAAATGACCAATTCAGTTTCCAATAAAATACATTTAGATACAAACATTTTCCTCTGCCAAATACATTTTGGAGTAAATGTAATTGGTGCAGGCATTACGTTAACTGTAAACACTTTTTCCCCAACGGTCTTTGCTTCCCGTATCACACGTGTTGTTAGGTTATTGCTAGGTCATTGGTAAGTTCAAGCAAGGATCATAGTTTTGGTTAAATATTAAAAAAGTAAACTCTCATCCTGTTCACTGACTCTATATTATTAGAAGAGAGATCATCTGGTTCAAGTCTTCATACAGCATGATGCTCATTTTGTAAATCATGGTTCCATTTAAAGTAAAACAGATGCGCTTTAGATGTGACTACCTTGTGATTGTCAAGTCATTCTCGGGCTTATGAAACTCAGATCAAACTGTCAAACTGGGTATTGCTGATCAAATCTGTATTAATATTATGTTACTGCATAGCCTATTTCTCACCTCAAATGTTTTCAAAAACTTATTTTAAGGACTGTTTAGCTGTTATACAAGAATGCTTGGGACTAGACCATAGATGGTATAAATATGGACGTCATATGCAAGATGTCACCCATAGGTTTGGGAAGAGCCATATTCGAAGCTCAGTGCTGTGCGGTGGCTCTGGCTGCCACCATCTTGGCAAATCTCGCCTCTACCACCTCCTGGCTAATCAAAACCATTTTGTGCTACCAGGCTGTAAACATGTTTATTTCTGCTGTGAAGTTGGTTATTCTATTATAGGAGCTTATGGAGATCAACTTGTTCTGCAGACATCCTCAAGTAGCTGTTCAAGGAACTGCAGTTTTTGGCACTTCCACATTGCTCAGTTTGTTGGCACTAAAGCTCTCGCAGATACATTCAATATTAATGTTTCCTCATTATATTTGAGACAAAGTGGACTCACCTCTACCATTTGTCACTTATTTACCTGTTATGTTCCCTGTTGTTTCGTTTGTACACCTTCTTTTATTTATTCATTATTGTTTACGTTAACCATAAATTCATTCCAGCCGATAATGCATGTGCACATCCAGGGTGTTAAGAGCTCAAACATCCATAAGCTAAGGTTACTACAATAATGACCGGCAAAGGTTGTTTTCAGTTACTTTTATTGTTCGTTTAGTTATATGTGACCAAGTGATACCAACCGCACAAGACACAGAATAAACTGGAACCAGAGACTGCTATACAAAAAATATAAATATGCCTATTCACAGCAATCTTAAGGTGACTTAAACCACACAATAAAGCACACATGCAAAAATGGCTGCACTACTGTCCCCCCCTTGAAGATGGCAGAAAACTCCCCAAAAATAATAGAAAAATGGCCTGTTCAAGTGACAAATTAAGAACAAACTTAAATCAAATAAGTCTGGGGAAAACAGTGGCTGGCCTCTTTAAAAGTATCTTTGTTGGAAACTTTCTAAACTGGAACATAATCCCTTCTCCCAGTTGGGCATGCAGGTGACTGGAGTCCTTTTCTTGGCTGATGTCTTTAAACAATCATTCAATCAATCAGTCCCTCACCAACATGGAATATCAAATCAACTCCAAACAAAGCCTTGGCTCAGCTGCTCTCCCAGGTGCGTCAGTGCAGGAACAAAGGCCCAGGTGAGCTTCCCTGCCCTTTTTATAGACTCCACCCCATTTGCCTGCTCTTAGAGCTAGACTTCCTGTTACCCTCCCTTCCACATATATATTTTGTTTTGTATATTTCATTTCGATTTAGCACGTTATAAAGTTATTAAAATTTAGTTCATTCACGTGTCTTACCTGATGCTGAAAGCCATTGTGTGGGAGGGGGCCACCCGCAATGTGCCAATTAATATGCATAAATGACGTCATCGATTATGTCAAGGAGGTACCAAGTGAAAGGGGGAATAAGTTGAATATTTAGTTTTGTTCTGTTTGTATTTTGTGAATGGTGGAGAATATTGAGTCGGTGTTGTGTTCAAAAGCCATGGGAAATTTGTATTGTTTTTTGAGTAATGATGTTTGTGAAGATCTTGATCAAAGATATCTGAAAATAATAGGGAGGATGGTTTAATCCAGGTTGTAGCCAAGAGACAGGTAAGAGAGTATACAGATCAGTTCTCTTGGGGAAGCTGGGGGGAAGATAGCAGCTTGGACAAGTGCTGTTAATTTGATTTCAGTATGAGTTGATTTTTCCTCAGTTGTGTAAATATTTTTTGGTTGTTTTTTGTTGCTTTTCACATTTTTTGGAAGCACTTCAATAAATGTCCACGCAAGAGGAATTAAACCACAACCTCCTGAGTCTGCCTCCAACTTGTGACCTACTCTGGCAACAACTACCTTACAATATTCCTCATTAAAAATGAAAAAAATAAATAATTTAATGAATCTTCACATTCTTTTCAGTGTTGATACAGGAGTAGGATGTCACTATGTAGAAATCATTGACTCTGACATACCCATCAACTACAACTAGTTCTTGAAAGCTTTACAATAATGACCTAAAGGGATGAAGGAGTCAAAAAATGTTAGTAAGGGAAGAAAACAGTCTCTATTTACTCAATAGTGAACTTTCTGTCTGCATTTTTTGTTGCACTGTTTTTATGCACTGTATGTTGTCCAAAAAAACCCACAATGGAATGAAAAGAAGTAATGTCTGTGGCATGTTCAGTCCTTTCTACAGACCGACAATGCAATGTTTGGCATTTTAGAGATTCAAATCTAAATGTTCTGCCCATTACAGTACAGAGTAAACTATAATGTCTACACTATAAGGAGTATTCAGTGATTTCAGACACAGGCCATGAAGCTTTCACAGTACTTACTTACAGTTATTAAGTAGACACTTTATGTTTATCTCTTTCTGATTCTTCACTACCACTGGAAGTAAAATAGTCAATGTCTGACAGCACAGTTTCATTCTGGGAGGATTTATGTCATCTCAGTGAAGGAAAATATGCTGTTCTTTTCATTAGTACTTTGTGATGCCAGTCTGGCATAGTCCAGCTTTGAGCAAGTTGGTATTTGAAGAACAAATACCTTTTTGCAAAACAAAAGTGTCACCTGAACCCCACTCTAGTCTTCCTAATGAAACCTCCCCCAACAGTAGAATGATTCTTTGTCCAAAACAGATCATTCAGCAGAACTCTGTCAGTCACAGCTCTTCAGTTTTTGAAGATGTTAGCTTTCTCTGGCTCTATTTCTACCAATTACCCAGTATGAGTGATAGGTGGTGGTGTAGAGGGCTAGGGCATACACTGGGGTCACTGATGCTAGGTCTCAATTAACCACCTACACATGGGATCTGCCATGGCCCTTATCTCGTATTTATAGAATAACATGGAGACAAACACCAAGCACTGTCAAGGGGAAAGACCCACAAGGTCAGCTGTTGTTACTGCCGGATATTTGCAGATCCTGCACAGAGACGGGGCAGAAAAAGAAAACTTGAAAGAAAAGTTATGAAAAATGTAAGGAAGTTTTTAGAGCCTGTACAGCTGAGGCTCAGCGTTACTTTGGGCTTGTTTATTGAGGAATCAACCACAGACAGTTGGTTTTCTTTGATCAAAAATCCATGTTGAAAAAGTTAACTTTACATTTTCGTGTTTAATTTGTTCATGATTCTGCTTCTGGAACTACAAACAAAGAAAGCTTTGAAACAACAAAATCTCAAATACATATGCACTCATAGTTATGCCTAAATGAGAAGGTCTATATTAATTCCATGTATATCTGTTGGAGCCAGGAGATAACTTAAAGAATGGGAGCAGGGGAAAAAAGCTAGCCTGGCTCTGCCTGAAGCTAACAAAATCTGCCTACCAGCACATCTACTGCTGCGGAGTCTCTGTTAGCTGTCTGGTAACCTCACAGTGATGACATGAAGCCTCTAAGGCAAGACAAAATGTGGACTTATTCTTTTAACAGTGGGCTATGGTTGTGTGTTTTTTGCTGCACATTGAGCTGCCAATTTGAGGACATCCCATTCATATTAGTCATTATATTTGTCTTGTTTTGTAAGTGAACCTCTCAGTTCCAGAATTCTGCTTGACTATCACAGGGTCATCAGTGGATGCAGCCTTTCCCAGCATGCATTGGGTGAGAGGTGAGCCAGTCACAATTATAGAGTTTGTATTGGAATATTAAAATCACTAAATCAACTTTATATTCAGGGAATGTTGCTCATGTATGTTACTGTACCACACAGCAACGTCCCATCTTATTATAGTAAACAACAGATGTTATGTCCAGTATTAAAAGAAATATTGCAATTTCTCCTCTGAATAATCTCCCTCCTGCACATAAGCATCAACATAATGAGCTTCAGCAGATTAAAAATTGTAATCCATGCGCTAATAGCCATGGCATTTTTGTCTTGCTTCATTATGGAGATTTAATGCAGACAGAGGGGCTTTCAAATCACTTTTTATGACAAGTGAAATGCAATCAAAGCTTGCATTAAGAGGTTTGTTAGGTGACTCTTAAGGCTTTGTGGGATCCAATTTGCATCTGAATCTAAGAACTAACAGAGCTAAACACACAGTATGCATGCAGATTGGTCTAATTATAGTAGCTACTGTCTTGCTGAATGTCCACATATTATAATGGTGCCTGCACTTGACAAGAATAGCCACATAACATATGATAATGTGTAGCAATGCGGATAATATGAAAAACAAGGTTGAGCCCCGCATTCTACTTGTGCAGACAGGATTGCAGTGTGATTCCAAATGCTTTGTGAATACTAAACTAGCTCCATACAATGAGCATTTGATTGAATTCATATAGCTGCCCTCTAACACACTTTCACAAGTGCCTTTCAAGAGCTATAAAAGGACTATGCATATGGGTTAGTTGAAAGCTTACATGTCACCACAGAAAAATGTTGCAGTTTTAATGACAAGTTGTGTTAAAAGGTCAGTTATTCGTACACATGGCAGAGGAGCTAAAGTGAGAAACAAAGCAACTGTAACCTGGTTTATGCTGTTATACAATGTAGCTAGAGTAGGGCAGAGTTTTTATGGAAAAATACAATTTTAGCAGTTTAAATGAAAAGGTGGGGCTGCAATAGAGAAAAGTTTTGCATTTCTGTTGATTAAGACAGCTGAATCTGATCATTTAAATTGTATTTTCACCTTTATTCATCTATTTGCAGGTGACAGATCACAAATTATAGAGCTAATCAAACTGAGACAGGGACAAGGGAATTTCAAGGCTAGATGTCCCTTTTGTCCCTTTTGGTAACACTGGCATTACTATCATTATTTAAGTTAATATAGAGAATGTGGGACCCAACACTTAAACATCCAACAGATATTGAGCAGCCTAAGTATTCATTTGGAATCATGTTTCTGGCCAACTGATGAATGGAAATCCAATATTTACTTTTTTCTTTTTCTTTTTTCTTTTTTTTTTTTTGGTCTTTGTTTTGGGCTCCACCAACTCCTGAGGGAAATATCTGGCACTTAGCTGCTAAATGTTCCACAGCTGGTAACTAACTTTTATCTGTCTCCCATTTAGTGCTGGGTGGACTAGATATTTTCCACTGAAAACAACTGTGGCTGAAAATGACTCTATGAGAACATTGAGAGGAAACCAAAATGGTAAAGTTGCACCTTAAATGTTCGGTAAGTTATTCCAGTTTCAATTTAAGTGAGTATTGTCATGGTCCATTAGCTTTCTTTGTCTATGCACAGAAAAACAATCCAGTGGTTGTCCACAGCCAAAACAATAACTTGTTATTCCAGTCATTACAGCCATAAATTGTGTGTCAGGTAACGTTGAATTATTTGCCCATGGACATTCAACTCACGATCTAGTTTGCTAAAATATGCTGTTATGCTATAGTAGCCCGAAAGTTGGGAGAACTGTTGTGTGGAGCTGGTGTGTTTGCTTGTTGTGTCCTCTCTGCATCTTACCTGCACAGCAGTATAACTAGCAACAGTTTGCAAACCCACAACATCGATAACACTATTTACATTATTTGCTATGTCATGTTTTGTCATTAGATCATGGTATTTATCATGGTATTAGATTCCAGAATTACTTACCCCACCTTTAAAACTCAGGGGAACTGCAGGGTCTGTGGTATTTTTTTTATATATACATAGAAATAGAATCTGTTGTTAACAGAGCCACCTTTAATGAAAGTACAGTTTATCAGGCAGTTTTCCCCTTTTGCCAATGACTGAGTTACTATATTGAATTAGAGTACAAGAGCTACTGTAGACTTAGGGCTGGGCACATAAAGTATAAACAGGGAAAAGTAAAGATTTGGTTCATTGTTAAGTTGTGATAAAACAGTTTCTTTGTGCAACACTGAGCCTGAACTCACACATCTTAAAATCACAAGATTTACACTATTTAAACATAGAAGCCCAAAGTGCTTCGTGCTATTTCACAAAATCTTTTGTTCGACTTTTGACAATGGCTTTCAGAAACACCGTGCAATGACTTCCAGTTTGTTTTTTTTTTATTCTTAAACCTTGAGTGTGCATGGATAAAAGTGTTCTGAAAAGAGAGAAAATGAAATATTATTAGTACAACTAATAAATACCTCTAGGTGTCATGCTTAATTCACAGTAAGTTCAACTCCTGATACCACATTGAAAAGCTGTAATGTTTCACTCACATAAGATATGCAGCATATGTACCATAAGTTGGATTATTTGGTCAACAAAAAGAACATACAACATATAACATTTTGCAATAGATGACTTCTAGTTTCTAGTTTGACATCTACTAATAACAGCACAGAATGGTTTTCAGAGGATGAGTGCATTGATTCATTAAAACATTTATTTTTATTTCCACATCTACTTGATTAAAGGCTAACCCGAAATACTGCAGCATGGTGACCTTCTACCTCCCAGTAGAATGGAGTGGATAGAAAATAGGAGAAAAAATATTCTGTTTCAAACTGGCCTTGACAGGTCTGACTTTTCAAATGGAAGAAAAAGCACTTGCCTGATGAAATGCTGCAAGAGAGAAAAGAACAAAGCATGTGGTGCTTTCTTTTATTCAAATCTGTGTTCTACAAAAACAGAAAACTCAGCAAGAGCGAAAAAAAGCACAGGATTTTTAGAAAGGACGGCATAGAAAGAAGCAGATGCTAACATGTCAGCAACTCCCACATCACCTTTATCGAGACAAGATGCAACCAACAAAGTATGGTGCTCACCATTTACAGTTGAAAATATTCCCCAAGTCATATAAGTGCTATCAAGGATACTGTACCTTTGAAGTATAATAGACCCACGGATAGCTTTAATGGCATGAAATGTGCCACAGTGCAGTTACACCCCCAGTGATGTACAGACCTGTCAGGAAAATCACCCAAATCAGGTCAGTTTTGCTCTCAAGGCAAATGGACAACTCTGGCCCAGACAGATTTAATCAGTATCTGATTTACAACCTCTAACCACTTAATCTCCCAGTGCCACGTTCACATCATATAGTCATTTGTTTTACTATCAGAACTACAATAAATCTGTGGAAAAAAGGGAAACATTTTGGACTGAGGGGTTTTTCTTCTCTGCTCTCAGCTCACTTACAGAGCATAATGGCCATGAAATGGGGGACAGACAGATAGCAAAAGGAAATCTAAAATTATTGTACCAAACACTCCCCTGCAACTGGACATACAGTAACATAATGTTATGATGTTATGCTATATGCACCTTGGTTTTCACATCTCATAACCATCAATTACTTGTGCTTGGAAAGAATAAAATGATAAAATGATCCAACAGTAGCCATTTGAGTAGGATGATAATTCACAAAACCTTTTCCCAATAAACATTGAATTCATGCTCTACTTGTTATTGGACATTGTGAAGATAAAAAAAAAAAAAGAAGAAGAATACAAAATTGCATGAACAGACTTTTTCAACTGCACACTGCCAAATTTGTGAAAGGCCAGAAGGTGGAATTGGAAGCTCAAGAACAGTCACTAAATGGACTGTGTGGTGAGATTGTTTTCTCAACTGCTGTTTCCAAGGTCAAGAAGCTCAGCTTTTAAGTCAACGTGGACAGGAAGTACTTAAAGTGCTAAGAAGAAAAATCTACAGTTCCATGACAACTGGGCAAACTTCATCTGCTGATGGAAATAGTGTCATATGATTGAAAGCACCAAAACAGAGACCTTTTGGTCAAATTGTTTTCATGACAAAATATTTCCTTTTTGATATAGATTTAAAGGAATACTTTGAAATTTGGGAAAATATGTTTCTTCATCTTCTTGCTGAGAGTTGAAATCAGATATAACATGTTAATTGGTGAACTTTAGAAAGGCAGATTTTGTTACATTTCCTATAGAGCTGATCTAAAGAACCTGTGTGTAGCATTTAGTGGCATTTAACCATAAGTAGTTACTGTCTGCAACAGCATCACTCCACCTTCTTGTTCCTAGTGTGAATGAGAAACCGTGGAGGCCGCAAAACACACACAAGACACAAAAGGCCCTATTCAGAGTCAGAGTTTAGTTTGTCTGTCCTGGGCTACTGTAGAAACATGGCAGTTCAACATGGCAGACTCTATAGAAGATGACCCGCAGCATCTGTAGATATAAAATGCTTGTTCTAAGATAATAAACAGAATGTAACCCTTCTTAGTAATGCTTTCAATTACAGCTCGGTAATAACACGGTAGTAGTGGAGCAATATTATTAGAGGTAATACCTAAGTAATACCACGCAATTACTAAAGTAATAACCAGGTAATAGCTTGTTATTAACAATGAGTATATCTGTGTTATATTAGACTGAAATGTATGTAACAGGGTAATAAGGGGCCATAAACAGAAGGTAATGATGGTAAAATAGGTATTACAATTTTATAATAGTATAACAATGTTTTGGTAAGATGATGAAATTGATAATATTGGTGCAATATTTAGATTAAAAATGGTGATGTGGTGACATTAATGGGTCATCTGACAATAATGAAGTAATATAAGTTTATGTTTTGACAATATTAAGGCATAATACCTTCAAAATCAAAATTTAAAAAATCTTAAGCCATAATTGTCACTTACCATATTATAATGCTGAAATTCATCCTACTTTATGTTCCAAACATTCCCTTTAGTTTCAGGGTAACAATGTACAAATGATATGTTTCATGCTGTGACTTGTTACCTGGGAACACTTGTGTCATAACACTGAATCATCACTATGAAACTACTTGTTTCTATTTAATATTGTGGTAAACCAAAACTCAGATGTCAGATATTTTCATTAATTTCCAGAATCTAAATCATGCAAACAATAGTGAATGTCTTTCTATAATAATTAACTGATGGGCAAAATTGCAGTCACATACTTAATGCATCAGCTCACACCCTGGCTCACATTCCCAGGTGGGATCAGATCCAGCCAACATTAGCACACAAGCACACACACCTGGATTCACATCAGTAAACAAAAGAAAGCAGCTACTAAATGGGACCTTTGGTTAGATTGTTTTTGCAACCAAATATTTGCTTTCTAACGTTCCCTTCAAGGAATACTTTGACATTTTGGGAAATACGCTTTCTTTCTTGCTGAGTCTTTGATGAGAAAGTTGATAGTGCTCTCATGTCTGTACAGTAAATATAGCTACTCTTAGCTTTGTGCCAGCAGCTCCATTGTTTGAGATTTGATCAACAGTGCTGCTGCTGTGACCTAAACCCATTCTGAGTCCTAATGAAAAGTCCATTTGGACGACATGCAATGTTACCTCCTCCTCTCATGTGGGCTTATAAAATGAGGGTCTCCATTGGGGGATTGTGAAACGTTTGTCCTCCATTCTCAAATAAGATGAAAGAGACCATGGCGATGCATAAGATTAGACATTCACAACAGCCATTTGCTGCTGCGCGGGAAGGAATCTCGACTGAAGTCACATGAAACATCACAGCAAATAGGATGGACAGTGATAAAAAAGAAATGAAAGTGAGGGCTCTGAAAGTACATCTGAAAGTACATTTGTGCCATCAGGGGTTCTTAGAGAAGGCATCGATTCAAGTGTGTTGGTCAAAAAAAGAAAAAACAATACTATTTAAATTTCATACAATGCTGCTGTGACACCAACAACTATCATAAAAAACAGTAATGTATCATGATGCTTATTCTGCTTGGAGGTTTAATATATCTAAGGCTACTTCAGTGGTAATAGACTCATGGGAAATAAACTCGGCAGCTCCATAACTCCACCCATGGCAGTTTGTTCATTAAGGCTATTGTGGGCAGGATGGAGTGTAGGATATATGAAGGAACTGTCCTTGCCTATTAAATATGGCAAATGTTATGTAAACTTCTATTGAGGGGAATTTGCCACATTCAGAGGAAATAATGTTTTTTTTTATTATTTATTCATTTTTATTTAATAATCAGTACTAAACTGGTAAGAGACTTTATTATTGAAACTCTTATAAAAGGACTGTTTCGGCCTATATGTTTGATACCATGCCAGCAAAATGGCTCTATGGCAATGTTGTTCCTTCTGCCACCTGAAATATCTCAACAACTATAATAGGGAATGTATTCAGTTTTGTGCAGAGCTTTATAAATTATGATATCCCCATCAGCCTGAGATTTACTTTGTGTTTGCACTGCTGTGCTTTGTATACAGTACAACCTATAATCCACCCTAGCTAGTTAGCTGACTAGCAAAAGTGTATCCTTGTCAAAGCTATCATGATAATATATTACAGCAGATTAATATATATATATATATATATATATTTAAAAAATCCTCTTCATGTTTTGTGCTGTATAACAGTTCAATTTCAACTTGTTTTAGGTCACTGAAAGCTTTTCGCCAATGGTTTTATTTGTTTATATCTCTGTAATTGCACAGAGGTCTCACAATTAATGTAATGATGGAAAATTACACGTAGCACCTTTGATTTCACATCATGATCATCTATTTTCCTTTGGGTGGTGGAGAATATGCACTTTACATTTTAGTCAAATAACCCTCTCTTCTGCACACCTTTGAGAACTTTGTAGTGGTTATTCATTTCTTTCCCTGGCAACTTATAGGTCGATGAATTCTCTTTACTCATACTCGCCTTTTTGTGTGTATTTTGTGCTGAAATCAATACACCCTTAGTGGATTTTGAAAGGTTGATGATGCAGAAACACAATTGAACCATTAATAAAACAGTCAAGTCAAATCCATACTGAACAACAGAATGAACATTTGGCTACATGCATTCATAGGCACACACATGCATACACATTGTATAGACACACAATCAAGTGTTTGAGTCTGGTGGGCCAAACAAATGTTTGAATAATACAGAAAAGGTCAATGATAATGATGACCTTAATATAATGATACTGTCCTGTCGATGCACATTTATTGAAATAATTGTACTTGTCCATGTCTATACAACCTAAACCTCCCTCATCGACCCTCGCCGTCCTGTATATCTCTGGTGTATATAAACCCCATCACACCAGAAGGTGGCTGAGCACAATCCCTTTGCCTCTTGTCACATTTATATTCTATAATAACTGTTCTTAGAGGACATTAAAACAACTAGGAGCTTTTGGGAAATTGAATAGGCATAACACATGAGACCAAGAATAGAAATTTTCCTTTTATGCAGTACAGTGACTCAAAAAAAACATAGCAAACCAAATCTTAAAACTGTGTAAAATGTCGTAGATCAATGGTAAGACAGGTCTATTAAGTAAGCTATGTAAGTAAGTAGATTTATGAAATCTGGAGACAAAAGTGATTTTTTGTTTCATTTTTAAGTCTCATCGACTCATGATTGGGTCAAATTGTCTAATCAAGTTTTGCCATTAAGTCTGTATTGTAAAATTTGCAATTAGATTAAAAATCTATTTGAACGCACAGTTACTCCATCCCGTGGAAGAGGACATATACAGTGGAATGAGTATGATATTTCTCTGAAATAAAACGCAATCATAATAATGCTAATAGGCCCTTGGCAATAATACACATTCAACATGTGAATAACTGTAAATTAAATTAAAATTCCAAACTTGAATTATATTGATATGTTTATTATGCGTACACCTACTCGCCATTTCATATCATCATAATGAAAATCTCTGAGGATGGTAGGATTGCTTGTTTAATTTACCCTCAGCACTGTGTAAGTGCTCTTAATGTCTGAAGCATGAGACATGGACAGCATGTCTTGCTTCTCCCCGAAAATAAAAATCTCGAGCGTAGGAGGTCTCTTCAACCTGGTGCACAGAAAGTACATCCTGAGAGGCTTCAGCCCTCTTAAGACACTGCACGGTGGGAGGTCTATTTTCTCTCAATCTTCTCTCCTCTCCACAGGAAGGAACAGAGAGAGAGAGAGAGAGAGTGTGTGTGTGTGTGTGTGTTGTAGGCTGGTCTGGGTCAAAGGCGGCTGAGTCACTTCACATTGTCAGATCTTTTCACAGATTAAAAGAGAGATCTTGAGCATTTTTATTTTTCAGTAGTTGACACTCAACATGATAAAGAGCTAGACCTCCATCATGGCTTAACTGAACCTACCTTCATCCAGAGTGTGTTTTAGTGGATGTAAAATAAGTCAGTTCTCTGACAGGATGGATCTCACAGCAGTACTGTTTGTAGAACATCTTTATGGAAATTATTGAATCAATTCAACCTTTAATAAAGCATGTTAGCTCTGCAAAGAATCATTTGCTAGCAGCATATTAGCACACATGGTAACCAGTCACAATGTAAATATTTTACTATTAATACTCTGACACTGGGAAAAATATAGATGAAAAGAGGTGGTAGGCACAGGACAAGTGACAGCATTCAAGTAACAATATGAAATAGCACAATATATATATATATTCTAACAAGAGAAATAATAAACATGGTTTTATTGAAAATCCATGCAGTCATAGATAGAATATCCATATATAGATACATAAAATAGTGCAGATACAGGTAGGAAAACTGTAACAGATGCCAAGCCTGTTCAATTATTTTTCAGTTATTAACAACTGTAATATCTCAAAAGTGTCTCCTCTTGGCTGTGTCCTCATTCCTGAAAAGATTTTCAAGTGACAGCAGTCAGATGTGAGGACAGAGCATCATAACACAACCTTGAGGTGAACGTTATGAAGTGTGCTCTCTATGTGGCGGTGGTGGGGGGTGGCAGGCTATCACAGTGTACCAAATATAGAAATCCCTCTGTCTCTGGAGAGGCCATCAGACTCTCCTTTCTCCTTTTGCTCTGCCCATTCCAGTTGATGAACTAGACGCAGAGGGGAAGGCTGTGTTCCTTCACTGCCTGAGAAGAAACATGGTTTCTATAGGTTTATAAGGCTATTAGACATGCTGATGTAAGAAAAAAAAATACACAAAAATGTACACAAACACACATTTTTCAAGTGATTTTATAAAGTGTATCCTATGGAGACTGTCCAAAGTGAAATAATTACTACTGGCCGTAGCTGCAACACCTCTTTTCACCCTCTGTCTGAAGTGCTCTGTTTTAGCTCCCGTCTCTTCCCCACTTCCAAAAAGCCCAATCTGCTCTCATTGGTCAGCCTACCACTAACCACGCTTCCACATCAGTTCAGCAGGTGTTATTATTATAATTATTATTATTATTATTATTATTATTATTTTTCAGAGAAATAGCAAAGAGAAATAAACAACATCAGCAATGTAGATTACAGGTTTCTGTGGCAGGTAAATGCTGCTCACGTTATTTCTATCACTTTGTCACATAATGTTGTGTTTTTATGCCTAAACTCTCCATCATGTTTGTCTTTACAGGTACATTTGTGACAAGTGACCTACAGAGCCCAGTGAAGTAGAAAGTATTTATTGTGAGGAGCTCAGTCGGCAATCGGCTGTAAATTAAAGCCAACGGCAAGTGCCAAAAACTCAAACGGCCACTTGAGGCTGGCTACAGAACAAGTCAATCGCCATAGCGACCCACATTAAAATGTCCAACTTCACAGCAGAAATAAACATGTTTACAGACTGGTACAAAAAACAGTTTTGGTCTCTATAGCTAATTTCTCTGTTCATGACAACTGTACTGAGTTTGAATTTTTATAGAACTCCATCTATCCATTATCTGGGGCTGGAGTCTATCCCAGCTGACTTTGGACGACAGGCGTGGTACACCCTGGACAAGTCGCCAGCTTATTGCAGGTCACATAGAGACAAACAATCATTCACACTCACATTCACACCTACGGCCAATTTAGAGTCACCAATGAAGCTGTACCACCGTGCATATTAAGGCTTATAGTTATGCATAAGTAACAGTGTGGCCAATTTGACTGACAGGTAGGTGCAGTTACAGGTGGGTTGTTTTGAGCAACCAGACTTCATTCAGCCCGCTTCAGCTCCACCCATGATCCATGTCTTTTCTCATTTTTGAATTATCTGAGAACCAGTGGAGGTAGGATTGCCAAGATGGTGGCAGCTGGAACCACCGCACTTTGGGTTTCACATCGGCTCTTCAGAAAGCTGTGGGTGACGTCACAGACACTATGTCCATGTTTTATGCAGTCTATGGAGAAACTACAAAGGTAACATGTTAGCATGTGCATGTATCACAGTATGTAACAAATAACAATGTCAAAAAATCCATCAAAACTTCCCCAACCATCAAACCTCTGTGTGTCTAGTATAGTGTAGAATAGAATCAAACTTACAGCAGCTAACACATAAAAAAGATGAGCAAACATTCTCTGCATAACTTTGACACTCACGACCACTGAGGAGGTTTCTGTCTCAGTTGTGAAAGTATCCTGGTAAATAGCCATAAGTTCCCAGCAGTACAGTGTGGGGTGTTTGGATATGAAGGCCGAGTCTTTGTACAGAGAGCCAGAGGGCTGTGGAGCGTGGCACTTATAAAGTTTGATTTATAATTGCAAGCTGCACAGAGAACAGTTCATAGCCTGATTAAGGAGGAACCCGGAAACTGAACCCGCTAAAACAGGAATTTTTAGGGAACTTGGAGGACGGGGCGAAGGTTAGGGTGGTCATAGAGCACAGTGTTTACATTTGCTTGTACATCATTGTGTAGACTAGCTGTACTCTGAAAGCGGAGCGAGGAAATGTTAAATCACATCTGACAGCTGAGAAATTGACCACGTCTTGGCTCTAACTGGGAAGTTGGGAGACTGAGATGGTGGTGGAAGCTAATGAGCAATCATTACAGTTGGTCTACTTTGTGTAATTACATATCACACACCAGCCATTTGGGGACATGCTGGGTACAGCATAAAAATATTGTAATTCTGCTAGTGTCTCTAAAATGCCTGCTAGTATCAAAAAGCCATTATCTCTGAGTATATTACATCAACATGAAAAACAACAGGACAGGTTCACAGAAACACATAGAATACAGAAATCTGTGGATGGGGGAAGAACTCTGCATCCAAAAATATCCCTGCTTTTCTTTCCACTTTCAGTTTAGTCTATGTTGGTTTTCTTTATTAAACGGGAAAAACTGTTTATAATTCAAAAACTGGTATACATATGCTGATTGAGAAACTTGCAGTAAATATTTATTAAGGCAACAAAATCTGCTAGAAAACAGAATCCAGCGATTTGAGTTCTTTCATTCCAAAACACAAACTGCAAACTCCTTTCAATGGATGCAAAAAAATCCTCACAGACGATTAAGCCCACCCTGAATGTTGCTATTTTCTCAGTGAAATGCTCCAGATTGCTAATTAGGCATAATAATATTCAGTGCTTTGACTTGAAGTGGGCGTCTCCTTTTTCCAAATGATACATGTCTTCATTTGGAATTAAAGTAGATGTATTTTGATATTGATTATGAGACCTTTTGATACTTTTGATACTGATCCGTTAGTTGTTTATGCTTCTGTAGTTCCCAGTACGCAGTATTACCAGCCGATAATAAGCCATACGCCCGTAGTCTGCTTTCCTGTATTATTTGCTATGTTCAGCAAATGTAATCGCCACTTATCCTGCAGTGCAACTAATGACCCGCGTATGAGATTATAAAGTATTCATGCAGCTCGACACATTTTGCCAGCTCCATTACCTGTTTTGCTCTGTGGAGTCAGTAACAGTGAATTGATTTACAAAGTTCTCATCCCTGACCATACCTAACCTTCATGTCTAATTTATAGTAGCTGGCAGTTAACGCCACTTTCCCTCACTCTCTTTTACAGCAGTAAGCTCTCTAAAATTGTATAATTTTAGTTATTATGATATTTATCTCACTGCTGTGTAACAGTTGTCCAGAGTGGAGAGCCAGGCCTAGGCTCCTGGAAATATTGCATTTAATTAAGTCGTTCTTTTGCACAGATATTACTTATTTAAATTCTGCAGTAAATTGTCTCTAAAGCATGTAATCGCTTTCCAGCTGCTCTGAAAGCCTCAGCAGTGCCATTAGAGGCGAATTCGGAGAACTCCGTCTGAGTTCTACCTTCAAGACAACTCTGACTCATCTCATTTAAGATGCAATGCTTGCTGGGATACTAAATCTTAGACATTATGACCAGTTAGGGCAAGAATATATATCATAAATATATCAGTGTCATAATATGCACAAGAGGGAGTGTGTGTCAAAACAAGATTGCCACAAATAAACCAGGACACGAGGGGGATATTTACACCACAAACTCAAAGGTTCAATTTCCTGTTTGCAATAACAACAAACAAAAAGAGGTTTACACGTCTTTATTGAGCTGTCCTGAGATGCAGGAATAACATGTACGTTCTTAAAATGGGTGGCATTTCCCTTTAAAGGCTTGCTTTATCAAACCTAGTTCAATGCCTGAGTTTGTGTTCGTTTAAAAAGCAGAGCACGCCATCAAGTGGTGATCCCGTGCTCTACATCTGGTCATTTTTTTTCTTTGTTTCTTTTGTTGTGAGGAGAGGCGATTGTGTGAGCAGCTTTATTATTTTGTTAAAATTACAAAGACAAACCTACATCAAACTGCTGCTTACAAACCTGTGTGTTTTTGTAATGACTGTGTTTGTTTTGTTTGTCATGTTAAAATATTAAAATATATGGAATATCATACTTTCTGAATCTTTTATAAAGCTAATATATTGTGGCTTCAGCAATATATTAGATATTAAAAATGAATGAATGTATTATAGCACAATACTGTTTTACAAACCAATATTATAATATGGTTCACATGTTTCATTACTACTAATAATAATAACTTTGAATTAAACTTGAAGATTTTTTTTCTTCTTCTCTCGAGACAAGGAATTTTTTGATTGTTGGATCAGGAAATATTTTTCAACAGTTTGACAAATTGTAGAAAATAATTTATTCAGCACATATTTATTATCCTCCAGTTCTTTGACCCACAAGTAATACTAGAGATGATGAAGTAATTAACACTTTTAGGTGATATGGTCCACCCACATCTTTAAATTTAGCTCATCTGTCCATCCCCATATTTCCCTTTCTGTAGAATATCTCCATCATAAACTGAAGCTCTGACTTGATGCTGTAGCAGTCGGGCCTCGCTCTGATGTGATCCATGATTTCTCTGAGACCTTCAGCTCTTTGGTTCCTGTAGATCAGAAGGACAGAGCAGCCAGAGGGGCTGAGGAGCTCCTCTCTCTCCAGAGCCTGCAGGTCTGGAAGATACTGCTGGGGGTCATGATCCATCAACACCAGACTGAGACCCTCACTGGTCCCTTTATCAGGCTCAAGATAAGGACGTAATGTTGGGATGGCCTCAGCTGAACTGGATGTCAACACCTGGAACTGCAAAGAATCACAAAAGCACAGGAAGAGGAGTTACATTTGTGTGTAACGTTTTCTTTTATTTTAATGTTCTAAATCAAAAAGCTAATCTTTCCTGGGCGTACCTGGGAGTGTTTGAAGCCAGCTACAAGTATGATTTCCTCCCCTAAATCTGCTGTGAGTGGGTCCAGCTCCACTGTGATCAGTCTGCCAGCAGGGGGCAGCAGACGCAGCAGGCGGACAGAAGTGTAACCACAGTGCATCCCCAGCTCCAACACCCGGGAGGGACAGACACGCCTCACCACTTCATCCAAGGCCTCAGCTAGAAGAGATGGCGGGAACAGGGGACATTGAATACATCAATTTAAATCTTACACATTTTAAACTTGTTGTTGTTGCTCCTCACTATGCACAGTATTAAGCTGACTTGTTCAGGGGCTGCCAACTCTCACACAATGACTGCGAGACCCACACAATAAACCCTTTTCACCTGCTCTCATGCCACACGTCCATTAACCTACAGATTCATGTATGGAAAGCCGGCTAGTTCAAATATACGTGACTTTCAACATGTTGTTTACGTGTTATTGATGTGTCATTAACACGTAAACAATGCATTTATTTGACACACTATAACACATGAAAAATCAACGCGTTGTTTACGTGTTAACAATGCATTAACAATGGGTAAACAATGCGTAGGGGCCACTAAATGCCTAGTGCCGGCCCTGTGTGACAAAAAAAATGGTAATGGTAATGCTAAAAAAAAAGAGACTGGTGTATTATTCATATTTGTGGCTGCTAGATAAGCATATAGATGTAAGATTCCTACAGAAAAAAAAAATATCATATGTGACATGGTCAAGTGAAATACTTGTGTTTTTTCAAAAATTAACAGTAGCTGTCAACAGTTTAAAAGTAATGATTTTACTAGAAATAAAGACGTTTTGATTTGTATTTCACATTTATTTGCAAAAACAATCCCAATAGCCACCTCAGAAACTCAGGTTTCATCCAGAGAAAATCTAAAAAGTCCCACGAGTTGATTGGAAGGTGAAGTGCAGAAACAACTCAGTGATGAGGTTGTAGCTACAATAATGATATTACAGATTATACACAAGTTTAAGAAATACTATATTATATAAGCAGAAAAAGGACTAAAGAAATAATAAAAGTCACGAAAGCCATCTTAGGAGCGTCAACAAAACAATATCAGCAATGGCCTCAAACCCATGCGAGTGCCACATTAGTCTCAGCTGTGTTCATGATGAGAACTCAAGTTAGTAACTCATACTTGAGTCACACACAAATAAATCAGCTTCATCTCGCAGCTCTGTTTTATTGACTCAAGATCTGATGGGTACTATTAGTAATGAATTCCAAACAAAAAGAGTCTTTCAGTTCTTTTTTAACTTTCCCAAATGTTCCATTGTATCACTGTGTGAACCTGCCAACCACATGTGTGTAACACTAGATCAAAACACAGCAAAGTGTGCCCGATCTCAGGAGTTTCCACAGGATCTCTGCCCTCAGTTAGAGCCTTTGGATATTCAAATGACCTGTGATGTACACAAAAAGACTACATTTGTTGTTGTTCCTAGAAACACATCCAGGCAGGTAAATGTTCTCAGCTGACTGTGCTCATCTTGCGAGAGTGTCAACTTTCCAGATTCAACTGCAGTGAAATTTATAGAAAGTGCCACAAGGCCTGTTATATTTAAACTAATGTTAAGATGTGATACTTGGATTCTGAATTGAAGTCTTAAAGGGCAACTTCAATTTTTTTTTCAACCTGGACCCTGCTTTCCTACATATTTGTGTCTATGTGACTAATGGGGACAACAATTTTAAAACTTGGTCCAGTATTGAGTGAGAGCATTTCAGTTGGAGCCAAAGATAGACATATTTTTGAAAGAGTAAGATCATTTTTGTTTAACTAGAAACAGCAGTTGCATCTCTATGTTCAAAACCACCAGTCACTCAAAATAAAACTCACCAAAGCCTTGGTTTGTCTATCCACTCTATCCAACAATCACTCCCAAATCAATCCAACAAAGTTACATGTCTTGTAACTTCATAATAAAGTGATCCTTATGAATACTGACCAATCTGTGGACTGATGCACAAGGAGGGATGCGTGTCAGCGTAGAGGTCAAAGGTCGCCAGGACGCTGTCAACTTTGCCATGTGTGCATTTAGAGAACACAAAGGCATGGGTGCTCCTCACACACACTTTCCCTCGCACCAGCCTCAGTGTCCAGGCCAGAGCTCGATGGCACAGCGCGGCAGCTTTGACACGATAACGACTGGATACCATGATGATGGCAGGAAGAAGTGGGACGGAGACGACCATGAGCCACATTACGAAAGCTGTAAAGGTGACTAAGAAGTGTTGAAAACCTGTGGATGACAGGAAGAAATCAGTTTGTGACTGAGAAAGTAACTAAAGTAACACTTAACACTGATTTTGGTTCATTTTGAATTTAATTTCTTTGGTTAATTTATTATCTGGGAAGCAAGAAATCAAGATTTCAAAGTAAAAACCTCTTTTATTAGCCATGAACAGTCGTGTGTCATACATTATTAGGTATTTTCTAGTTGTACTTTGGTTAGAGGTAAAGGTAAGTCAAGGGTAGAAATACAAATGTTCTTAATGTTGGCATGCAACAATTGATTTTGTTTTAAATGGTAGCATTTGCTAGCATTTGGGGACATAATAACAATACTGTCAGTATACAGAACAGTGCATGTATTTCTTCAGTTATCATAACTCTTTATTATTACTATTACTGGTGACAGACTGCTCAGATGATTAAAATGATGCTTTGATACTCAATCATACACATTACTTAAAAATTAATAGCACTGGTGAGTGCATTTAGCAATATATGATTTTACATTTTTCTAAACTGGCAACCAGTAAGAAATTGCCTTTAGCACCCCCTGCAGACACAATATGGTACTTCTGTTGGCATGAGCTATAAATCAATATGCCTTTCAAATGTAGAAATGTGATACTATAAGTCATGAAGGGCAGAAACTCTCATCATTCAATCCCAGTCGAATACCTCTGCAACTGCTTTCATTGAATATATCTGCTGTTAAACTGGAGTACAGCCCTACAGACTCTCAGTCACCAATGCAACCACCACAGCTTCTCACAGTCAACAGTCACCTTTGTATATGTACACTGCCTCCTACATTTCTATTGATAGTAGTATTGTGGTATTAATAGAGTAAATACTCCAATGATGAGGTATGAAGAGAATTTTGCCAATTTTACCTGAAAATTTGGTAAAGATTTAGTTAAAAAAAATGTCACTTTGCTTGTGAAAACATTATTTATGTGTTCCATAAATGTAACTCATTTTACAGACACTGAAGGTAATAAACAGCTATAATCATGGCTTTGGTGACATACCAAACGTGATACAATGGAACAAAAATCAAAATAGCTTAAAGTTGAACCCTTTCTGACAAGATTTAGGGCTAAATATATTTACTATCATAAAACAAAAAAGTTTATTTTCTGCTCATGTTACTCATCTTTAGAGGCACTGTCCCTGATTTATAGGCTACTACATCTTGGAATGAATAAAAAATGACTGATGAGAAATGACTGAAAATGAGAAATTGAATGTTGATTCTAGATAATTTAATAATTTATCAGAACATTTAAACAAAGACAATTCAAACAAGAACCATGAACTGATTTCTTTAAAGAAAGAAGTTAACTGTTAATAATTAATGAATATAATAGAGGAGTAATACTTGCCAAGCTGCCCTGTTGCCCGTCCAGGTTAGGAGTGCCTTCTGTCAAACACAGATGGGACTGTCACTCCGCCAAGTCAAGAAGCTGAGCAGCATAATAGAAACAACCAGCTGACTGAAAAACACGCCATGACTTTCTCTTAGACACAGAGATCAGAGGACAGACTTAACACGAAAGACAACCACACTAGGCTGTTTTTGGTATCCAGGAAATAGTATCCTGAGAAACAGAACAGAGGAGTGGCATGTGATTACAACCTCTTTACAGATTAACACACACACTACCTGGGAGGCTCCTCCTCCCATGTCTCAGTACTGCTGCATTATTCCACAAGAGGTCAGCAAAGATGTAGGAATATCGCCAAGCCTGTGGAGTCTGCAGACTCTGGGAAAGTCTTGGTGTAGTCTAACCTTGAGGGCTTCTATAGAACAGGATGCAGTTTCATAAACTAGTAGCTTTTAATGTTGTTTAATATAGTATAAAAAATGTTGAAATTATGTTGTGTGTGGCCTTTTATTTTGAGAAATCTTCCAGATTTGTTATTAATATTATTTCCAAAGCACAGTTCAGATCAGTGGCACATCTGGTTGCACTGTATACTCAAAGAACACAATTGTGTTTACAGGTGGGGAGCTGGTGAGCTGTAGATTGCAAAAAAGTGCAAGGCTGCTTTTGTTTTGATGCCAGCTAGAGGATCGAGCGAGCGTCTCTGTGATGAAGGAACAATTCAAAAATCATTACAGTATTTATGATGTCCCCAAAATCAGCCTTAAAAATGAGAATTAACACAACACTGACGGGAATTTAACATTAGGCAGTCTAATTCAACATGAGATTTAGAGAAATAGAATTTTAAAAAATGCCCCCATCTTAATTTCTACAGATTTTTTTAATCAGCCGTTTCATTATTAATTCCTTTGTATAAGCCTGGGGGAGGGAACCCAGGTGAACTTAGATGACCAATTCTTTTACTTACAATGTTTCATATATAGCCGAATTTTGGGGTTATTTGGACCAGATTGATGGAAGTGATATGAAAATATATTAATTAACAAGGATAAAGAATATGTCTTAATAGTATATTTGTGTTCATTGTTAATTGCCTTACAGTATACGCTGTAGGTCAGAGTTGACCCTTTGTTTTTGGTTCCTTTGCTTTAAATCAGTGAACTCTCTGCTCACTCAGTTGCCCCATATAATAGTGAAAGTGGGTGTAGGATCCCCAGTGTGTTGCTGCCCTCATTGGCTGCTGGTGGAGCGGTGCTGCTCGGTGTATTTTTGGCCGTTGAAGCGAATCATACTGCGGTGTGCAAGTCTTGCTAGTCCAGCCGCAGTCAAGTTAGCCAGCGACAGCTAGATAACTACCGGAAACAAAGCGGTTTTACAACCAAAATAAGAGCATAAATGGCTGTTGGAGTAGTGGGCATTGACAGGTTTCATCATTACAAGTTGTTAATAATTTATAGATAATAATAATATTCAATAAGAATTCATGACATTTGGTTAGTCTAGCTGGTAGCAATTTTAAGTCATTATTAGCAATTGCAAACATTATTAAGCCATGGACCATGTTTCCTTCATGACACGACACTGTAAAAGTCACAGTCACTGTTAACTTATCTTCATTAATCTTGTTTTCTATTTACTATTTAATCATAAATACAGACAAAACAACGAAAACGAGCAAATAAATGCGCAACTTTTCGGTTACCTTGTTGGTTTGCACCTCCAAAATAAAGCCACACATTCACTTCCGGTTGCCATCGGCGTTTAGTTTGAGAAACAGCTACGTGAAATACACACACCTTTACAGCTGTGCTGAAATTAATGTAGTTATTATTAATGTTATCAGTCGGTTAAAAGAGTCTTTCAGGAATGTCTCTTCAAATTGGCGGTAGGTTAGCTAGCTGTTCAGTGTTGTGAAACTACCCGAGGGTTTGTTGGTTACTACCTAATTTTGGGAAGCATACATATGTGACTCCAATGTAATGTCAGGTATTAGCTAATGTGACGTAAAAGTCTAACATCTAAAAAAACACAATTATCTTCAGGGACGTCACAACGTGAGACAGAACATTGGACAAGCAAACTAGGATAATGTAATTGTCATGCGTGAATAGCTAACGTCAGTAACATTACACCTTCTCCGGGGTCTGTCCTGGCATTTTCCTGTTTCCACCTCGTTTTTGCTTAACTTTATAACTTCAAACCTAGACAATGTGCGAGTTCTCAAAGTTTAACACAATTAATCACTTTTAATTTGCACACTGCTCTTGTTTCTGTAACACTAAGCTTTAGCTTTGACAACTAACTTTATGCTAGCTAACAAAACAAGCTAGCGGATATTTTTCAGTGAGATAAACAAGTTAGGAAACGGGCATTTAAAAGGGTAACTCTTGTCGCGGTTATTTTAATTATTTATTTATAATTATAATTATTATTTTACATTTAAATCCCAACAATTATGCAGTAACCCATATTCCTCGGCTAAAGCTTTTATTTTAAGCCGACGCACCGGATGTCCTGTAAGTGGCTCTGCCTGACTTGACTGACTGTGGTTGTCTGCCCACAGACTCCAACAGGAGCGACACCGGAGTGCAGGAACTGGTTCGTTCGCCTCACCGGTGCTGCCGCCGCCGCTGTTGCTGCTGCTGCCGCCGCTGCAACACCCACAACCGACGGAGGAGAGCGGGCTGACCGACACGGTTCACGACTAATTTTGGTGGAATAACGCGGCACTGAGCTGCTGTTACACATCTTTTTTTTTCTAGGCTTTAATAGTTGGGAGAGCAGAGCCTCTTCGCCAATGGCAAGTCCGGTTGCAGACATAGGACCGTCTCATCAGCATCACCCTGTGACAGAATCGGCCGCAGACTCCGCATTTCAGGAGGCGCAGAAATGGATAGAGGTGAGCACAGACGCAGAGTGGAAATACTGTAATAACTCCTGAGCACTTTGCTTGTCTTTAGCGCAGGTGTTTTGTTGTCACTGTGTGGCCTTAGTTACTGTTTCGCAGTCTGTATCTGCAACGCCTTCTCCTTTAAACGGCAGTTTGATTTTATTGCTTCGTCACCTGTTGAAAGGTGACACAGACTGCGAGAATTTGACTCAGACTCTGACTAAAAATCATATTTACATTCCTGTGAAGTTCCTCTGGTGGATTACAGCCTGCCTGTTGCTCAGTAATGCCTTTTATTTGTCGGCATTTTAATCTTCTGCAATGTAACATTCCTTATTAACTTACGTCTGAGTACTACCGTAATACCCTTAAAAAAAGACCCTTAGTTTTATCCTCTGAATCCAGTTATGTCTGAAATAGGACGTTGCACATATTTGTGGTGGACCCTCCTAAATGTTGCAGTAGGCTTTCAGTTGTTTTTGGTGAGGGCCATTGTACAGTAGCTGTCTGTGGCTGCTGTGGGGCCTGGTGCGTGTTTGGCTGACAACAATGAATGCATCATGTGGAATGGATTTTTGCCTCATTGCTAGCCTGGTGAACAATAATCACACAAACGAGTTTTTGTTCTGGGAGAATTTCAATCACGACACTTGCCTGCCCCCATTGCATTTGACTTTGTCATCCTGCAGTGGGCCGTCCTCTTGTCAGCCTTCAAAACACTGATGACTGGCTGATTATCTGTTGCCTGATGGTGGAATCTCAGCTTTAGCAGATTTACATAAAAATCTGATCTGAAGCCCACTGAGGCACGAAGTGAGTGATTCAGTGTAGCAGGGGTGTTGGTAAGGATAATAGGGCCTCTGCACAGATGAGAACCGGGGCCTCCCACACTCTTCCCTCATTTACATTTTACTAATCATCGACACATTGAATGCATCATGGCTTTTGGGTGCCACCCTTATCAGTCATCCTCTGTTTAAAGAACAAAAAGTGACAGCAGAGCTGAAATGATGAGTCGATTTGTCAATCAAAAGAAACATTTATGATGTGCAAGTAGCCTAATATTTCATTTTCAAACAAAAATCTGTTGTCTCAGCTTCTCGAAGGTTCTTGTTTTCTTAGTCTTCTAAGATGACACTACTAGTTCTTGCACTATTGAACTGTTGGATTCTGGGGAAATGTGATGACCAAATGATTCTGTGAGAAAATAATCTGCTGACTAATCTACAAAGAAACTGTTGAGCCTGTTTTATTTCCCACTTGTTCCTGATTTTGTCAGGTAACATCCCTGTGACAGTTATATCAGAGATGAGTTTGTATGTGTGTATTTAGCTTTTGGTTGTTGCTGCGTACTTTTCTGCTGCAGGATGAGGCTGTTTAGCAAAGAACGAAGCTTTTGTATTTGTGCTACGTTTCAACTGTTCCACTGTAACACCTACTTCAAAAAACCAGCATTGTATTGGTCCAGTTTTATTATTAATAATAATGTCAGTAGAGATTTGATAGATCTCACGTGTTACCTAAATCTTAAGATTAGATTAAGCAACGTTGGAGCAAACTAGCAAAATGGCAATATTTTGAAAGTATCCAACCAAATAAAAGTCCCAATATCCCTCCCTCCAAAACCACACCTCAGAATGAAGCGTGGCTGTGAAGTGAAGCCAATGCGGAAGTGCCAAAAGCTGCAGTTCTTCAAACGTCCACTTGAGGCTGGCTGCAGAACATGTCAGTCTCCATAAGCCCCTATGTTAAAATGTCCAACTTCATGGCAGAAATAAACATGTTTACAGCCTGGTACAAAAGTAAAAAACAGTTTTGGTCTCTTTAGCTAATTTCCCAATTCATGACAACTGCTTAAAGTTATGCATGATTAAGAGACGCTTTGATTGACAGGTGGGTTCTGTTCCAGGTGGCTTGTTAAGCACCCAGGCATCATTTGGCCTGCCTCAGGTCTGCCGATAATCCAGGTCTTTTCTGTTTTTTAGATTAGCCGTGAAGCGAAAGAAACAGGACTACCAACATGGCCAGCACCACATATTCTGAGCTTCAAACATTCAAAACTTTTCAGAAATATATGTGTGACGTCACGCATACGCTGTCTATTCTTTATACTGTCAGTGCTCCAAACACATTTTCATGCACCATGAGTTTATGAGCAGGGTGCATGCAGGTGTAGGTTGGGAGGTGGGGGGGTAGCTTCATTTAAGCTAAATGAAATGATTGACTGGGCCTATTACAGGCCTGCACAGATACCATTTAAAAAAACAAATATAGCTTCTGAACTATATTACCAACCCTAGCACATATAAATATCAGATCAGCAGCAGAATAAAAATACAATTAATCACTTGGAAGAAGGTCTGTGGACCAGGTTTTCCCTGTGCACTAATGCCACTGTCAATATTGGTCTGCATGAAGAGGCGAAATATTAGATACTGGTATTGGCTCAGCCATATTGTTGCATCTGTGCATATTTATTTCATCCGTTTTATCAGCAGCTGCCACTCTACATTCGGTCTTGGTTGGACTGCGCAACCTATTATTTATAACAAATTAGTGCATGAGTCATTCAGACCTGTCATTGCTGCAACTTGATAGACAGTCTCTGTACTACCAAGAAGACAATAACAGTAATTTTTATATACTTTGAACAATTTGTAAAAACATGCCTGTAACATGCACCATTGCTACCACTATAAAGATATAGTTTGAGACTATAATTTACAACCTCAGATATCTTACAAACAACTTTATGTATTCATGTGTATTCATTACCTCAGCTTATTGTGTTTAAACTAATCCAAGTGTATTACATCTCAAAGCAGTATTACGAATGACAGCTCCTCTTTAAGAGTGTCAGGCGCCATTACAGCCCTATTTAGCAGCACCATACTCCTTGGAGGCACACATCAAATCTTTAAAAAGCCACTACTGACCTAGAATCTCTGAGGCAGATCAGGGCTGAGAGCTGAAAAGGTGGAAGTGAACTGATACCATTCCCGTGTTGTTGTTCCTCTATCACCATTCCCCCATGGGGACTGATTTCATTACCCATACACACCTGGTGACAGTCCTTCAGTCACCTGAGGGAACCAGAGACAGGTCAGTGGTTCGTGAATGAATAGAACAACACAAAGCCTCAGTCAGCATCACAACGGCCAACTGGTTATATTCAACTGCTGTGTCATATATGATGTCAGGCTAGAGGCTAGAGGTTATAACAACAGGTCCCCTGTTTGTATTGTCAGTGGCAAATCAAGATATGTGAAGCAACTCGACATCCTCACAGGTATGTGTTGTGTATTCACCTCATCAGCCATATTTCACATAAACCTTCACTGCCTGCCTTTGTTCTCTCATTTGTTTTATTTTAGGTTTGTCAGTTAGAACTCTGTTTGTATTATGTCAAAGACTCATGTGTAATATTATATTCTTCAGTGAGAAGGCATACATCTCAAGTTACATACAAGAAAAAAGTCAGATGTAGGGGTGTTCTTCAAATCTGTATAACGATAGCTGTCATATCCTTTTTGGTATGTATCACAGCAAGGCCATATAGACAAATTCAAATAAACTTATTTAAATAAGAAGAACTTACAACTGGGAACTAACCATACAACACAAACAGCTCACCTGCAAAACCTGGGATACTGGGAAAATCATTGATCTTGCTTATGATTCTGATACTCAAGTGAAAATTGAAAACTTATTTAGATCAGTTTTTGATGTAAAATCAATATTGTGAAACCCCTAGTCAGATAACATAGACATAGACATTGCAGAGGCATGTTTGATCACTTCCTCGTGCTGTTTTAGAGCCTGTTTACACCAAGTGTATTTGGGTTTGTTTGGTCTTTTTTTTTAAATGACCTGGAGCAGTTACTCTTTAATTTAGTTTTGGCAGGTGAGAATAATTCCAACGTCTGTGTTCTAGCTGACCACGGAGATGTTGAAGCTGCTGTTGAAAACCAGATATATGCTTCTCTGTCAACGTGTCCTGGTAGTCCTGCCATTGTTGAATCCAAAGAGGAAACTGATTAGCCAATAGTGCAGCATAAGATGTTACTTAGATGTACAGATTACTATAGTATCACTGAAACAGTAAATAGACATATCCTGAAATATCATGCTGTCATACATTTATTATACACCTAAAGTCATTCTTTACATACAATCATGGGAGGGTTTGCACTCTAAAATACTTAGTTAAGGAGCTAAATCACAACATCTTTTTTTTTTCCAACAACTGAAAAGAAGATTATTGCCATGCAATCACAAAAAGGTAAATATGTTAATGTTCTTTTATTTTTTTTAATTTCTTTGCAAGATGTTACTGAAAGGGAGAAGATTACTGAATCTTCAACTTGCTTCTTTTTTTCACTGAGTGCATGACCAACCCTAGCTGACCAATCACTGTTGTGGTTACTGGCGGTATTGCCATAGCACCGAGACATAGCTGTATTTTTGAGAAGGTGCATGTCACATCCAAATATTAAAGTCAATTTTTCCACAAAGATTTGAACTTTTTGGAGTTAATCTTTCATTGTAAGAGATATTTTTTTCCCTCATTATCCACTTTGAATTACAAAATAATGCTCTAAAATGAGCCATCATGGGAATTGCGTTGAGACAAATGGCAACCAGTGGCCCTCTTTGTAAAACTCAACACCTTGAAGCATTCACACCTGCACTCATTACTTGCCCGCCGTTTGCTCTCACCATCTCGTCAATAACACGGTCGCTAATGACAATGTTTAGGCTCCTCTGAACTTCAGAAGAGACTGACTGACTGACTGGCCCTTTGATGAGGGTGGAAACCTTCAGTTGGTTAGGTTGATTGATTTGTGCCATGGAGCCGTGGGGTGTTTGTATTCAACAGAAATCCAATGGAATGATCTGACTGGTTCTTTTCCCAGCGCACATCTTGGTGGTTTGATGAATTGGCTTTCTTCTGAATGGTGGTTGAGGCCTGTTTTGCTGTTGGCAAATTGTTATGAAAGCTATAATTGTGAGAGAGACTTGCAGAATTTCATCACTTGCCTTGTTATAATAACATGGAGATTTTTCATGGGAACAAATGGGGAAAAAAAGTTGAAATTATTTAACCAAAACACAATTTGGCATGTGAATCGCAAGAAGATATCATGTCAGTATTATACACAGCCAAGTATGAGAGATTAACTCACTTCACACAACCGCTTGTACAGCTCAGAACACCCTACATGATTCAAAACCTGCTTAAAACTATGACACTGCCATGACAGCTGAGTCTGCACAAAAGGGCGGGTCATCTTGCACTGTTTCTGCAGATTAGCTTGTAGCATGCAAGTGTAGTTTAGTTAGATTTTTTTGTGTGCAGCCATAACCATTCAAGTTTCAGTCTCATCTTCATTATCATTTAATCTGCCAATTACTTTTTTGATTGACAATTATTTGTTTGGGTTGTAAAATTTGAATTGTGAAAAACTCACTCTGTGCATATTAGTTTTCTTTTTTAGATTTAGATTTTTAGTATTTTGTATTAAAAATGGCTGTTTGCGTGGCTGTTTAATTGTCTGAAGATGGCGCTCAGGCTCTTGTTACTGCCTGATAGCTGCGTTATGTATGCAAAAATGTATAATGTAAATAATTTCTCTTGGCAAGATGTATTTTTTTCCAGCGTTTGTCTCAACCTGTTCAGTGTCTCTTCTCTATTAGTTCTGTATTGTCTGAGTGTCTGTCTCTCTCCCTCACCCCGAACCCCCACCTCCTTCTATCCAAGTCATGGCATGTTCAGGGGGCTGTGAATACAATGAATACAATCCATTGTGACATGCCTGAAAGGCAAAGTGATATCATCTACATGTCAATGGGTGATATCATTCCTGTGATACCATTATACTCAATGGTTAAATAATCAGGCTGATCTATGTTATAGAGTATAGCTTGTGTGCAATGCAATCCTCATTCTGCTTTTAACAGTATGCACACAGTATTTTATCTTGGGACTTTACTTGAGGTATAAAAGTGAGTATGTGTGCGGTGTTGTAATGTGTAAGTCAACTGCAACTGGAATTCCACCTTGTTTTGATATTTGTTCTTAGTCTTAGTCCTAACTGAAGCAGAACAACATATTTTGCTAAGTCACAAGTCTTGTTGTAAGTCTTGTGCAAATGGGCAAAGACATGCAATAGACACCAGACTACTGTTAAACAAACAGGCTTCGATCAGTCACCATGCAAACGTACTGAGATAAAGCCTAATCCGGCTAGAATGAGATACAGTATATCAGGATAAATTGCCAAGCGGGACTAGACTTGATGACAGCTCCTGGTGTTTGCTACGGAAAATTTGACTTAAGGAGCCAGGAAATGAACCAAGTCAAGCAAATAGGGAAAACAAGGTGATAGTTGCCAAAGAGTTGATGATGATGATCCTTGTGAGAACAAGAATAATATGTCATGTCACCTCACCAACAAAAACAGATCTTTATATATTTTCATATTATACACTAATGAAAACATAGTTGGTTGGTATTTGCTGCACAGACACTGTTGACATGGGGACACTGTCACCACCCCCTGCCTGATTTTAAAAGTGTCGTGATAACCTGGTGTTTAGTGACACAGGCCCCCAACCAAAAGATCATAAGGGCAAGCTTACAGAAACTGGGCTAATGCACATCCATCCACAGTCATTTGTCTATCTGAGTGACTCATGTTGCACTGAATAAAGAGGATTAGCTTGATACCTGCACTATAAAAAAATGTATGTTTTGTATCTGCACTAATAAGGGCTCTTTCCATCGTTGTATGTCTTGACAGACATAGAAAATGAGAAATGCTACAGCACACCTGTCTGTTTTTGGCTCCAGGCTGTTTTGGAAAGCCAGCGGCATGCGCATAGAAAGATCTGTGGTCGCTCGTGAATTCATCCATGATGTCATTTGAGTTTGAAGGCATTGTCATTCGTTCCTACAAAAAGGACTGATGTGTTTAGTGCTCAGCTTTCCTGTCAGTTTTTCTAAAAGTGCATGAGATGCACTGCTATGACTACAAGCCGCCAGCAGAATGTTATTTTAAAAGGAAGCATCTGTCAGAGAAGGGTTTAGGTTAGACTGAGGATGTCCCCTTCATCACTCACCTTAATGCTCTGCTTAGCTGGAAATCCATGGTCCACCACAACCCCCCCTCTGCTCACTGTGCAGCTTGAACGATGAGCTTAGGATACACAGTTAAGTGTATTATTCCAGGATGAGAATTAAGTCGAAACATGGACATGATTAATTTCAGCTGCCCAAGTCTTTGACTTGGTTTCATTGTATTCACAGCTAAATTACGGCATCTGCTGTCATGAAGGAGAGTGTGGGAACTAAAATTAATTTTCAACATTGCAAAAGCTGCTAATTAGGATGTTGAATAGACTCAAACACTACATTTACAGACTCAACACATACTTGTTACATAAGCTTTATTAGCCGCAGTTACAGTAGTTTGCTGTTTATTTGTGTTCCCTGAATAAAAGCATCCAAAGTGCTATTGATTGAGCAAGTCGCAACATAACCATTGACATTCTGCTCAGCTGAGCTGTAGCTGATACAAGTGAAATACAAAATTGAATTTTGTAGTTTTTACATTTTGATTGATGCTCCTCCTTTGTCAGTACAATAAATCAGCACCACACAGCTTCAGTCACTCACACAAATGAGAAATCCCTGAAAGTAAGATGCTAATCAGTAATCCTGTGGTTATGATCGTCTTAATCTCAGCAGAAGCCTTCTGTCCTCTCCCAGTGAAGCAGGGAAAAGAGCTGGCGTGTTGACACAGTGGCATTAGTGAAACAGCAAGATCAGGGGATTAGTTGTTTAAGAGAAGCAGATTTATGGACATGTCATTACCCTTATGTGTATTTTAGCCACCTAACACAACAAAAGTTTTTTTTTTTTTTAACTAAACTTGCATTTTATAATAACATCAGTGCTATGGAAGGCATGATTTGACCACAGTATGTCAGATATTGTCAGATGTTGTCATGTATGGTATTCTAATTCAGCAGATTTGAACTTGTAAAGAGGATGCCGCGGTATACAAACAAAATCCAGTAAGTAGTAAGATAAATTATGCAGTATCAGCAAAAGCCTGCCAGTCTGGGTCCAGATGGGTCTTTATGAACACACGCATGTTTGGGGTAAGAGGTGATCATGTGGTGGATTACCAAAGTAGATGGGAGATTAGCCGTCTCCTTTTCCACGATATGTGCATGTTTGTCCATGTGTGTTCATGCTGTCACTGAGGCAACATGAATCCACTCAAGGTTATTCCAGGCTGTGTAGTTTCTAGAAATCATTGGCAGTGACACTTCAGCAAATAATGACCACAGTTGCTTTGTTTTCACATTTGCTGCAGCTGATCCCAAAGGCAACATCTCTGATCATTAGCCATTCTGGTGTTCATGTTGGTTCTGTCTGCAATGCCCTTCATCTCAAGGAGCTTTCAAATAAAGCAGTGCATTTGTTGGCTGCGCTTCACTCCCGTTGAGGTCAAAGTGGATATATGAAGGCTTTACATGCCAAAGTATACAAATAAAAAATGTGCTCATCTGATGTTGGGAGGAAAAGAAAAACCAAATGGCTCAACTTATCTAGTAAAATCCACAGGTACTTCATTTCACAAACAAATATATGCAAATGAAGTAGGCTACTGGATAGGGTGAGAGCAACTTAACCAGTTAGGTTGAAGACAGTGTATCACAAACAACAGTACTCTGAAAAAAATAGATATTTTTACTCTCCAGTATGGGATGACTTGCTTTTTTCAGAAGCTTAAGATTCGATTTCTTGGCTTTGAATGAACATAAACTTGGAAGAGAGCGCTTTTAGGATATTAAGGAGTCCAACTGATATTTTGGAAATGACTTTTCTGTCTTTCTCACTTTGATACTAATACGGTTTACTCTGTACACAAAGGTGATTAAAATATGGGGGGTGGTGGGGGGTCCACATTTAGACAGTCTCATAATGCTGCATGAGAGCTTGGGAGACAGAAGTTCAAACCCTGGCGTGCACAGTTGTTCAGTCACAGTGTGAAGTTGGTGTAAATGTTGGATTATTGGTTTTGGAATGTTACAGGAATGGACTTTCCAATCCAACATCGGATAGTGCGGTTTTCTCTAGCTATTCAACCGTCCAATAACCAGTTCTGATGGGAGCATACTGGCCACTTTAGGGCTGGTATCAGTCTGATTCTTGTGCCACACAATGCCAAAATTTGTGATTAACTAAAAGGGCTAAAAAAAAGATGCTCAGTCTGGGTGTCCCTTGACTTTCTAGGTTTGTGTGCATGTTTCTGTGCATCTACTAGTTCCTGTTGTCTTTGACAAGGTGAACTTATTTATCTGGTTTAGTTGTCAGGTCTGTGTGTTGATGTACTGATAAAGAAAAACAGAGCTTTCAAGGAGGAGAGAGCAAAGCAAAAAATGGCAGTCAAACTGCAGTGCGACACACCACAGAGAAACAGTACGCACCAGTCTGAAGGAGATACAACCGGCTGTGTGCCAGTGCTGCAAAGCCGCTCTCTGCAGGGAAGCTGTTAACAATTGTTATGACCTGCCATATTAGCCAGCACACCTAATGCGCACTCTGAAAAGAAACTTAACTGACAGATGTTGACAGCATGTTACTGTGAGGAGTTGGAGGTTAAAGCCTTTTAAGGGAAATTTCAAGCATGGAAAGGATGCTTCCACCCAAAACAACTTAGATTATAACTGTACAATAGACTTAAAATTATAAGCTGTTTATAAGCTGAAGCTGCCTTTTTTTTGTAGTTTACATCTCTGTTTGTGTGTCCAACTGTAGATTGCGTGTTGGCAAGCTTTAGGTCAGACTCTGCACCCTGATAAAGCTCAGAAACTTAATCTAGTTCTAGTATAATGAGACAGGAAAAATAAACTCTAATGAGCCAGTGAAACTTTCCTCCTGTTGGTTTCTGCACTAACCGCAGCTGCTTCAATTAAGATATTGCCATTAATAATTTTTTAAAAGAAAAACAAAACCGCTCCAAGCTACACTTGAAGTGGAATTTATTATACACAGTCATCTTGCAATGTGCTGTGCTACTTCCTCATGAAAACCACAGCATGTCCGAAAAGCCCTAGAGTTGATTTCCGTTAATAATATTCCTTTGAACTAACCACAAAATAAAAGTTTTACTTGAAGGACCTGGATTCCTTTTCATTAGACAGCAACCACAAACCAAAGATGACCTTGAAACAGACAAACAAAGCTCTGTAGAAGTGTTCTCTGATCTGTTTTCTTCAAGTTAATCAAAAATTCAACTCTCGTTTTTGTGGAAAATCTGCAGAGAGAAATCAACCATACCTGAGATCAGCTCTGTAAAGTCACCCCAACCAGTCTGCCAAATCCTTCACTTCCTCCGAACAGATTTTCTCAACCCATTCAGGGACTTGACCGGCTCAGTCACAAGCCTGCTCTCTAATCTTTGCCCATAATTACAAGCCATACCTCCTATGTCATGTTATCTGCCATCACTCTATTGATTGCCCTTATTCACAGGCAATGTGGGTCACATTTGCATGCTTCCCATCAAATTCAGATTTATTGATTATTTAGTGGGTTTCTGAGTGAAAGGTCACAGGTTCAAGTTCTTAGACCAGTTGGGAAAACCTTTGCAAATCTGTCCCTCCAACAAATATCTCTCAATAAATAGTGTCCTGTCCTTATGCCACATCTGCTGGAGCTTATTTAGCAGCAGTTGTAGATTCAGTTTGTAAAGGGGAGGTGTTTAATGTAGGTAGCTGCTGAAAAAAGAACACAAGCAATCTCAGAAAACATATTATATAAGGTGTTATTTGGAACTGTTCTTTGTGGGCATATGGGACTGTCTGATGGATAGGACAGAGACTGATGTTTCTCCACCGTCCAGGGGATGTTTCTAATTGGGTCATGCAGGCTGAGCTGGTTTCCTAGTTTTCTGAGTTGGGGCGCTGGGGAGCTGGACTCTTTCTGACTATCGAGGGAGCAAGTGCAACCTGCACTGGATGGCAGGCTGACTGACAGTCCTTTAGCAACAGTGTAGCACCATATTATGAAATATCTTCTTTAATTGGCCCAAGGTTTTGACTCTTACCAAATTATTCTTTGCTTTGCAAATTTAATAATGATCTACGTTAATTTGGAGCCAAAATGTTTTCTTCGTGTTGTCTTTGGATGTGTTTGAAGTACCAGTGACTGCTCAGCTAGTTTCAGTATTAGTTAGAAGACGAAAAGTATCATGAGTCAGATAGATAAATCTACCTTGCCTTGATTCATTGAAAGATATTTTCTGCTGTTTCAAGCAAACAGTGATATTGTTAGACACAGTTCAAGATAAAATTAGTTTTTTTTGCAGTGCAAAGAATCATAGGACTCAATTCCTCCATGAAAGGAGGCTTTTAGAACGGAGTGGGATGGCTTTCATTGTCTCACTCACAGTCTCATACACATGATTGTATGCCCACTCACCCCAACATTCCTGAGCCCCTCAGTCCCCATCCCATTCAAACGCATGTATACACACATACCCACAGAGCTTCCCAGCTGTTCGCCCCCCCAACAACAATGCATGCTGTCACCACACTCTGGAAAGTGACACAAATGTCCCTCAGCTGACTGGCATTTGTCTGGACACAGCTGCATGATGCAGCATTACTCTCACCACGCTTATCATATTAGTTCTGTATCGTCAGTATGGCTTCCTTCCTATATAGCTACAGTCTACGTGATTTAAATCATTAATGCTGTCTTGGTCTGCTGGACTGTTAAGACATAAGAACATACTAGACATCAACATCTCTGTGTCACAATAGTGCTGGCAACTAGAATTGATTTTCTTTAGTTTCTTTTTCCCTCCAGAGCTTTGGATTTAGTTTTAAAGTTAGTCATAAAGTGTATTGAAGAAAGAATAGAATAATTGTAGGTTTAGGAATAATCTAATTCAGTATTAATAACATGCACGTTCCTCCCCCTGTGCTGCCATTTCAGACTCTTTAGTATTAGTATTCAGTTAAAACCATTATCTGTTATTTGCATGAGAATAAGCGTCTACCGTCGTTCTTTTTCTCACACTTTCTTGTGCTTGCTGTTAGGTTTGACCACTACACTGCTATACTGTCAACTTTGCACCTTTTGCACAACATTAAAATGAAAACAACAATACTTTATAGGCACATTCACCAAGAAAGAGGGGACCTAGCAGTGAACCAACAACCTCTATTCACTAAGAAGAATAAATGTTTGAACATGTTTAGCTGTCAGGACCTGATTCTAGACTTTCACCACTCAGTTTGTGTTTTGGAACAAGTTGTCATTTATTGGATGTTGAATCCTCTGAGTAAAGTAGGTGGTCTAGCTACTAGTTACATGTTGATTTCCTATCATCCATCTGCACTTGTCAAAGACGCCACCGCTGCATTAAGTTCAATTAACAGGGTTGGAACCAAGTCCCCATAAATATAGTTTGATCAGATGTTAAGTTGTAAACCTGTCAGTTGAATTTTTCAGACGGTGTCTGCACCAACACTTGTTGCATGATTAGGTGTAAAATAACTGCCCCTCCTTTTCTACATATTATTACTTTTTCTTTTCTTGAGCAACACGATGAAATAACTTCTATAGTGTACCACCTCTTGGTAGCACTGAATTGAAATCTAATTCCTTTGATTGGCTTACTCTAATGTTGACTGATGCAACCAGTGATCCAGCTTATACCCAAATCATGAAAGCGTCTACATCTGCCTCATGTGTCGTTCGGTATACCTGGTGGTGTTTGGGCAAAGATGAAACGTTTTATACTAGAGACAGCAATAACTTGAGCAGAACAGGAGGGAAATTGGGTAATAAGAGTAATAAAAACACCATGACTGAATCCATAAATAGCACCACCTGCTGTCCAGACACTCAAACCTCATTGATCTCAAAATCAGGACATGGACACATCTTATCAGCTGTACTGTTTGATTTTAATATGCATTCTATGGATAGTGCTGAAACAGAGCACTCTGCACTAGATAACAAGATAACCAAATTACATCAAGATCATTTCAAGTCCCATAACAAAAGAGGATCTTGCAAATTGCTATTTCATTGTTACATCTATATAATGATTGTCAAACTGCGTACGTTCACTGTTGCTTGCTTTGCTCTGCATGGCCTATAGTTGAAACACTTTTCTGTATTTTTAAAGATTCTCTGTATCTCTCACCCTTTGTGTCAAATCTTTCTTCTAAAGTGGAGCAATTGCCTTTTAAATGTGTAGCCAATAGTAGCTGTAGAGAGACAGACAGAAAAACCTCAAATTTCATGACTGCAAATATAATCAGGATGGAGGACCCAGCCATTTGTCTGCCTACTATAATTTGTCTTGCAAATTTGCAATTTAGTACACTGCTTTTGAGTCATTAGTGAAGCTAAGCCACAGAGTAAAATCCATTAAATGTGAAGCTTTACGTGCATCTCTGACAGAGAGAACGAATAGAGAGAATTAAAAGGAAATGTGTTAAAATTTTCATTGTTTTACTCAAAAAAATGAGTATAATTCAACAGGACCACCATTGCACAAGTAACATCACTTAAATTATAGCAAGCATCCTGGTAGCTTTGTCAATGCTGGTTCTAAGTCTGGTAACCAGTTTTAAAGTGACTTTTAATTGTCAGTTGTTTGTAGCTCAGTGGCAACAGCCTGACACTGACACTGTTGCTGCCAGGGTGAAGGGTTCAGATTTCTACTGGGCCCAGCCATGCTGAAAATACAAGCACTCACTGTAGTGAAGGGGATAAAAGCATTCGCCAAATGGCATATGTTTGACTTTGTACAGTAGGAGTCCTGTTCTCTCTGACTGCAGCAGGTCAGCCCCTGTGTATCGACAGCAGCAGGCAGAGGCCTCCTCAGACTCCCTCAGGACTGGACCAGAGCCAGCCCTCCAATTCAGGGAGGCTATTTGTTAAATGTTGGCAACAATTTAATTGTAACAGAGTATTGAAGTACCTGACATAGACAAACTCTGCAAAAATGCATTTTAGATCAGTGATAAGAAGTCGACTGGCCAAAATCAGTCCTTATGTGCCGTCTAAAAGGCCCAAAAAGAATGAGAGCACAAAAGGTTGTGCTTGTTATTGTTCTAAAAATAGTCTAGATTGGTGTAGAATTACACAGACTAAATAAATACCAGAATCCTTAAAAATCGCTTGACGCTACATCCCTACTTTGTTGGGTAACTTGATGCTGATGATCTTCGGAGTGATCCTGACCTTTTTCTGCCCCAACTTTCACCTCTTCATTCTTGAACCTATTCTGCATTTAGTGTTAGCTGAAGGGATATCATGAATTAACAAAACACTAACATTAGGTGGTGCATTTTTCTTCTGATTGAGCAATACTTAATACCAAAGGGTATGAATGTCTCCGTATGGAAGATGGAAGTTATTCTAAAAGTAAAAATACATGATGTGTGACCCTGTCTGACCTCTGATAAGTCTTTTGGCCTCTAGCAAACCATTGATATATTGATTTAAATAAGTATACCCTTGTACACTTGCCATGAGCATTCAAGACAAGTACATTTACTACTGTCATAAGTTGTAGATGGAGTTGCTGTATTTTTTAGTATAGAGTTTGTAGAGCAGGGTATACATTTTAAGTCTTAATTTCAAGAACATTTTGTGTGTCATATATTTGGGGTTTTTATATGGAATGCAGGATGGCATACAAGAGACAAGAACCAACAGATTGATTCAATGCAGTGGTTGTTATGCAGTATGTCCCGCCAGATAAAGTGTCCTTTATCAAAACACTAGCAGTTAACTCACTTCAGGTGAGGTCTACCTAGTTAAGAGTGTCAACTAAATACATACAATGGAATGGCTTAGCTTACAGTACTGCTCTCTTGAGTGCTTTTATCCCCATCAGCTTGCTAGTAGCAGGAGATAAACTCTAATCCTGACTAATCTAGCCAGCTGCACCTCCTTCTTTTGAGGGTGAGCATGACAGGTCCCCTGGGTGGCACTGAGTCCAACTTTGACACTATCAGTAAAGAGATACAGGAAGCTTATCTGAATGTTTTGTCTTGGTGCTGTGACCTTTACCTTTTGGATTTTTTTTTTTGTTTTGGTTTCCTGGACTCCACCAAGTATACATACTGATCCTCTGCAACCCAAAACCAAGCTAAATAAAGCTGCCATATACAGTAGGTCCAGCCTACTCTTGGTCCTCACAGTCACATGTGCCACTACTCAGCCACAATCGTCATAACTGGGCTGGCTACCTGTGAGAAGAGGTACTAAGTTGTCTTTGTTAAAACTAAGACTGATATGCTCTCTCATCTCTGGTCAATGACTTGAGACACTACCATTCTGTACAACATACTACTGTTTGGAGAAAGGGCCACAACTTTTTTATTGAAAAATACTTAGCTGGTGTTTGATTTGCTTTACCAATCTTTACATGGAGTCCAGAGCTGAAAGTAAGAAGTTCATGAACACTCTTACAGGGTTGTTGAAAGGCTTTCTCGGAATTCACTAAGTACAGAAGACAAGTTGAGGGATCACAAAAACAACAAAAAGAATGCACAAATATCACAGATTGATAACTGTAGAATGTTTTCCTTTAAAGTTTATCATCACTTGTAGAGGTTTTATGTGGATTAAAGTTTTCTTTGCACTGTTTCATTCAGAGAAGTATTAAACTTATACATTTTCACATTTTGCAGTTACTCAGCAATAGACTGTTAATGTTCTCAGTAATATAATCAGTTATTCAAACAGTTCCTAAGCAACTTATGCAATTTGAGCAAAGCCTAAGCTTCGGTCAATGAACGATTCTCAGATTGTAGGCGTAATAGCTGTTGTGAAACTATTCATACTTTGCAAACTCAAAAGTTCTCTTTTCAAAGCTTTTATTCCAACATTAATGTTAATCCCACTGCACAACCTGATCAGTCATCAGTCCATCTTAGATTGCTATACAGTGTGTGCCAGTGTGCAGGCGTGTGTGTAGGCATTATGAGCAATGTGAGTAAGTGCTACGATGTGAAAGAGTGTAGGCTAGTGGTTTACATGATCCTACTATGGAAATCGGAGCTTGATGTAATGACTAAATTCCTCCTAAAAATCTGCTTAAAGAAGCATTTCATTTTATCGCATTTGAACATTTTTAGGGTTTAGCTCACAATTACAGAGTCCTCTGTTCTTTGGTCCTACTTTTTCACATTTGTCACATGGATTTTTACAGGACATAACCCTCAGTCTCTGTACAATACTGTTGGTTTTGAGTTTACATTGCTCGCTGCACTTCAACAGTTACCTGAAGAGTGTAGTGTTTCTACCCTTTATCCATTCATTTCCCATCTGGTCCAGTGATTCAATCAGTGAGGGGATTCATTCAACCAATCAGCAACTGTCAGTCACTTAGATGTCTTAATACAGTTCACCTCTTTCTCTCAGTCAAAATATTTGCCTCTCTGAAAATGTGTGATTGTTGATATTTGAATTACTGGAGGCTCTGGTACACACACCTACACAAACAAACAACATACAAACATCTTTGATGACTCACGTCTTAGAGTAATGGTGCACATTTAATCTGATCTAAATCTAAACCACACTGCTGAGAGATTTGAGATGTGTTACCATTCAGAACTACATATGTATAAATAAACATATTTTAAAGCTGAACTATATCTGCATGTTCAGTATAGATAATCCATCATCGACAGAATTTGCCAATATGGAACAAAATTTTGTCCAAAATTGTCCACCCCTTTGGAATTGGGAGATTTACACTCTGACCCTTACCGCAGCTTTAAAGGAACTTAGGCAGTGAAGAACTGAAGCTTGTTATTGTGTTGTCTTTGAAAGATACTGTATCGGTCCTGGGATTCTTTCTTAAAATCCCTTAACCCCTGGGGAGAAGCACAATGGCAGGATTTCTTTGCATTTGGGGTAAGGAAAGCCTGGCCCCATTGCTTCCTTTTCCTAATGGGAGCTCACTGCTAACTTGGACTGACAGACGCCTATGTTCCCAGAGGTGACAGAGGGGCTTAGCCTTGGGAAACAGTTGGGGGAACACGGATTCCATTACATCCCACTTACACATTTAAGAATCTGAGTCCATAATATGGGATATAGGGGATATTTTCAAGCTTTAAAGTCAATAAAGCTTTGTCTAAAATGGCCACTTATCTTGTCGTGTCCTCCAGTGATAGCATCAATCCAAGAGAATCCACGTACACACCTTTAGTTGGCCAAGTCATCTTTGTGTATTATGGTATTGGTTTAGCATTCCACATGCAGTACATTCATACGAGGATACATTTATTTTAGTTTATGCCAAACATGTCTAAAATTATGCAACTTTTGTTGGAGATGGAGCCTATTTGTCTTTAAATGATCAAGAATATTTGTTATTTTATTTTGTATTCTTACATGTTTCTGAAGATTAGTTAATAGTGCAGGGCATCTGTATTTTGGTAATGCCAGCTGGCTGTTATCCTGAAGTTGTAATGGAAACCAAATTGTAACGTTGTGTTGCTTTTCAAGTGGAAGTTTCAACATGATCATACCACAGGCCAGAGTGTCTCAAACGTCCAGAAGCCATTGTACACACGCTAATCAACCACCTTTGTGCTCCGGTGTTGACACTGAATGTCACTCAAGATCCTGATTAGTTCAGCCTTGCTGAGGACAGAGCTTTGTAATGCGAAGAGAGGAGAGCATGTTTGAACGTGTACACAACGAAAAACAGAATCTTATCACGCCGAAGGTTTAGACAGGTTTTTGTTTGTATTGGCTGGAATACAAACCTCCCTATCTTAAAATGACAGCATGGAGATGAGTGTTCTTATCATCCTTCTTGTATTTACAAAGATTCAAGGTCTGTTGCCTGGATACTGTATTGGGCATGGTGCATTTCACATGCACATGGTGCCAAATCTTATATTGCTCATTCTCTAAGAAAATAACACTTGGGTTACACCAAATTCACTGAAAGAATCAATGACTGAAAGCTTAAGCTTTGATATAGTGATATATAGAATAGTAATATATAGAATGATTGCAGCAATTGTCAGTGATACAAAGGTGAAGTTTAAATGGCCCCCGTCTTCAATAAAAGCACCTTTTGAAAACCTGGCTGATATAACACTGGCGTCAAGATGTCCATCCCAGCAGGTCAAGGCTGGGGCGTCTGTCTCGCTGACTATGGCTCCCAGTGTGGCCACTGGCTGGATGTTGCCCTCGGCCTCATGGAGACTGTAGCAGGCAGGATATTGGAGACTAGTGGAGGCCCCTGGAAAAGCCCTGCTGCTTAGGAAGCTTAGCTCAGAGAGCTGCTGTCGACACGGAGGCCCTTTGTTTCTGATCTTGCAGAGCTGTGGGGGGTTGTCACTAAAATCCTGTTTGGTATGGGATGTATAGGGAGGTGAGATACTGCTGCGTTCTGCATGGGATATTGTGTAAAATCGGAAACCACCAGAGTTTGGATGTTTTTGTTCAACGACATACCCAGGGGCCTTGGTTGATGCAAGGGCATACTTGTAAGTACAAGGTCACATCTTTAATGCATGCAAATGACAGTAGTTGTCTATCATGAGCAACTTGTCCTTGTGTGTTTAATGAACTGAATCCCAAACCTGTTCACAGGGTGAAGTATTTACTTCCTAAGTTTTCATTTGATAGAAGATATGTTCCTTTTATTTCTTTTTAATCTTCATGCAGTGCTCTTTTGTGTATTTACTCACACCTTCTCTTCCTATATCTAATTTCATTCAAATGGAAATGTGTGTGAAGTAAGCTGGGTTAGTAGAATGGGGATTTGTAACTGCACACCCAAGGTAATGGCTAAATTGAAGAGGTGGCATTTGTGCCACTGAAGGGAGTTCAGAGGATTCTGGAGTGTGTACTGTGTGGAAAGGCTGATTCCACCTCACACACACATCACTTAAAGCCAGTGTGGGCCAACACAATAAAAGGCCTGTTTGTCCTTGTCCCACCCAAACAGTCCCCCTGGTCATCTAATAGGAAATTCTTTGCCAGATCAGACAGTTTTACTTCCACCTGACTTTTTTTTTCTCTAAAGCGTTAAACCTGGTGGCTGATTAGTTCTGCAGCAAGAGCAGGAGGCTATCTAAACTTTAAAGGCCCAATCCTTGAGTCAGATGTACGTTAAACAAAATCAAGTCAAACCACCACCAAAAATCAAAAGGAGATGTACCTGTATTAAAAGGCCAAAATTATAAAACTTGCATGATCACTCATTTCCATTACATCTACAGCTGTGCCGTTCAACTTCAATCCGATGCGATACAATTGGGAAATATGTGAACCTTAGAGAGAAGGGCAACTGCTAACTCATATACCATTCATAAGTAAGTTGTCAGTGCTGGTTATAATATGATTACTTTTATAGATTTCATTTTTTCATGACACTTCTAAATGTCAGGCATAGGATACACACAAATCTTTGACTCTGTTATTGTATTGGCTTACAAATAAAATTAAGTGACTACCACTGTTCCATCCACACTCCTGTTCATACGCACACTCGGTAAATTACTTGGCAGGCAAGTCACAACTGTCAGCATCACCTTGGAGCTAAAACAGGATGAAGTAATCAGGGTTAACCTGGCTCTCACCTGACACCCTATTTCATATGTGACCCTACTCAGAGTTTCCTTCATCCTTTTTAGCACAGGTCCGCTTCCCTCTCCTTTATCCCTGACAACTGCCAAGCCATCCTCAGGCCAAATACTCCTTCCCTTTCCCCTGATGTGGGCTTAGGTCCCCGCCAAGCCTGGAAGAGAATGGGGAGGAGAAAAACATGGGAGGGAATAGGGGTGGAAGTGAGTAGCGCCAATGGGGGCCAGGAGTGGGGTTAATCCACAACCCAAACATTGTTCCATCATCTAATCAGGGTGGAAATGGGACAGACTAGCTGGAATACTAACATTTAGCTTAGGGCTAGGCGATTTTAGTCGCAGGAAATTTGGCTTGTTTAATCAGAGGAGCTTATCGAGAGTTGAGGGGAACGAGAGGCATAAAGAAGGGAACCAGGCGTCAGAATTCAGACTGTTTGAGCAAGAAAATATGTAAGCAAGCAAGCAGTCTTCTCTGCCTAAATGCCAGGTTTATAGTTTTAATGCAAAGAGCAGTTGTTACATGGTGAACGTCTAAAGTTGGTGCATTCTGGTGCAACCCAACCTTTTCTTATTGACTACTGAAAGTACAAAAGCACTGAGCAAGCCTGAGTATAAATGGCACTGTCTGGCATATGAATGGCTGCAGTGTGGTAGAGTGTGGCACACTTGCTGAGCTGTTTTAGCCTCACTTAGTAATAATCACTGCCAAGATGTGACACAGTTGTAAAGAAAACTTCTTCTACTTGTACTGAAAGTTTGAATTTGTTGGAATAATTTCAGTAACATCTTATCAATATAAACTTTAATAATATATTCCGCTTATTACTTACATTTGCTGAGTTTATCCAACTGTTTAAGACAGGTCAAGCCATTTCTAAATATAGTTCTTCAGAACATATGAACTACTTCTGCAGTATAATTGACAATAGCAAAAATGGACCAAAGGAGCCCAGAGAATGAACAGAGTTGTTAATCTCTGTAGAAGGGCAGCAGTGTTTTCCTTAGGAGAGAGGAATGTTTCCGGTATGTGACAACAGCGAGAAACATAAGACACTGGTTATTAAAATGTTATTTATAAGCAAGCAATCAAGTTTATATCTATCATAAGACTTGTGGTATGTTATGAGTAAGACTATATTTTTTCCAGGTTTATTTCATCTCAAGATTTCTTAAATGAAAAGAGAGTTAACTGCTTGACTGTTCTCAACGACATATCTCCAAACTAAGAATGTCAGAATACATTCGGATGTGTACCTGGGTCTATTAAACCTGTGGAAAAATAAAACAGAAAATACAAAAAATATATACACATTAATGTGAATGTGAGACGCACACCTGCTCTTATCTAGCATGTTAACTTCACAATGTATTGAACACACCCAACTCTGCATACAGTACTTGTAAAAAGTCTATACTTGATTCTTTACTTCTTTACTTGTTACTAAATATTGGCTCTTCAGGATGTCAGGATGTTCAACAAGAGAGTGTGTAGAGAAAAATATACAGCTTGACATGAAACGGCTATGTTTCATTCTGAAGACATTTGAAAGTAGTTCTTCTTGTTTAGTTTTAAGCTTCCTCAAATGCTGAGTTTATGAGAATATTGGCGTAAAGCCACTGAACTTTTCATCTTTCGTGTGAAAGGATGTGAAGAACAAAAACCACTTCCGTAGCCAAACCTAGAAATCTTACAAGGGTCAAAGACTGTTATGAAATCCATTGAGAACCAATGAAAGATAACAAAGAACAAACGTTTTGTCCTCACTGAAGTCTCAAAGGAACTCTGGTTTCCTAAAATGACAACTTTGTGTACATATTTCATACATCGCATTACATAATTTATTCACTACGCAGTTTCTGAATTACGTGCAGCGATGTTTCGTTACGGTTACGATTGTAACAGAAATATTTAAAGATTAGTAGTGCGACAATCTTTAAGATGTATTTTTTTTTAGGTTGCACCTTTTGCTGTTTGTTATTATATATTTCCAAATTGTTGGTCCCAGAAGGCAACCAAAGGTCAAGAATGGGTCGCTGTTTCTCAAAATGGTTTCCAAAGGCAACCTGGCAACCATTACTGCCGAGCCCTGTTAGATGTGTGAAGATTTGATTCACAGTCAGTGGCATTCATTTGCAACATCATGCGCAGCCGCCCTATACACCAGATCAACAGCATTCTGCCTGTGTTGCTCTGGCTGCCAAGGACTGAATTATACTTTTAAGGTGGCAGTAATTTGTTAAAATGCTACTCACTCTAAGAATGTAGTTGCCTGTTAATGCGGCAACATTTTTTTTGAAATTTTGGATAATTTTGACAGCATTGCTTGCATAATTCCCAATTGACATAATTTGTTTAACTTTTTGTGAGACCCACTGACACATGACTGATGCTTGAAATGATAGGAATGCACCTTTTTAACAGGTGATTCATAACATACTTGGATGACAGGTGTCATAAGCAAATTAGAAGCAGCTTGTTCGTTGGGGTACATTCCCTTGCTGAGAAAGAGACAAAGGATCAAAGGAAACAGAGTTGTAATTTGACCTTTTTAAACTTGTGTCTCATTGAAGCATTGTTAATATTGAGGTGTCACATGGTTCTCTTGAGAAGTGCTTGATTCATTGCCCTGTTCAAGTGAGACGCAAAAGCTGAGCCAAGTCTGGAAAACTTTTTGCACTCAAAGTTCCTCACTTGTCTTTCGGACTTACTGTCTCAGAGGGTTTAGCTGAATACGACAGCTTCTGTGTGTGTGTATGTAACTTTGTGTGTGGTGTGCACATTTCCTTGTAATCATGAGCAGGTGACTGTTTTGCTTGCAGGCGTGCTTGTCTGCATGGGGCTGATAAGATGAAGTGGTTGGTATTAAACTGGATATAAAAAACTAAATGTTATCTTGATAAGTGTTATGACAGCGTCAGTATCAGTTTCTCCACAACAGAGCATGGATTGTGTCACCAATGAGGACTAACAGTACTACGATCACGGGCTAACCACCGCTCACATACAGTCCACTTAATAAAACCGTCAAGGATACAACATTAAGGCAGCTTTCATCTTTGAGGCTGTCAGGCATCATGTGGTGTTTTGGCTTTGAGTGAGAGTACAGGGAATATATATGGGAATCACTTTCAAATCTTAATTTCTCTGCACATATACTGTAAGCTGGGTAAGAGGCCGGCTTAATTGAGTTTGAAAATGTCCTTTATGCAACACAGGCACATGTCAAAGACACTTGTGTTTTTGTGTTTTATATTCTGATATTTTAGAAGTTTCCAGTAAGGCAGCAACTACATTATTATTAATTCTGCATATTAATCCTTTATTAAATAATTAAAACAGTGCAAGATTTAAACAGTGAGGTAATGTAACCACAATTGCAAACACTGCTACAATGTGGTGTCACATTATGCCGCGTGATAATAAGCTGCGTCTGTTGCCTTTAAATGAGGCCTAGCAACCAGCACTTTGATACGTAGGTATCAAAGCAACACGAGACAGAGCAGCTCAAAAGAATCACATCATCTGCACCCAGATCCAGATGAAATACTTACATCATCAAAGTGTAAACATACTTTAAAGTTTGTCCTTTTTCTTATAAAATATATTTACCATGTACTATATTTACTTATGGTTTCATTTTTAGTTTGTGTACATATCCACTCTCTATTTTGTATCCTCTTTGAACTAAAATAGTGGAATGTTTTTTATATTATTTTTTAAAAGAATTCAGCCACATATGTACCAAACTTCCAGGTGGTCTCCAGATTTACAGTGTGAATACAAACAGCAGACGCCCTGACAGACAGTGAACCAGTCTCTAGAGACGAAGGTGTGACATCGAAAACAGCTCCGCCAAGGGAAAATGTGTTCCTCCAGACTTGTGCAGCTGACAGATCAGTAGCCCCTGGGGTGCTGTTATTTGACTGTTTTTAATTTAGCATGTGACTAACCATGATTTTTAATTATTTGAAATGTTTGTGTCATTACAGTGAGTTTTCTGCTGAGTTCTTTGCTTGTTAGGGTTGGATTTAAATGTTTATTTGGACCATTTCTGTTTGGCAAAAGAAAATTGGCTCATTGCTGCGTTAAACTAAACACTGGAGAGCCTTCACGCATTCTTTACCTTCACGCCAGTGAGTTTTTATCTTAATATTATGTAATATTAATAAAACATTATGAAGGGAAATGTCTGGTTTTGCATACAATTGCATGATGGTTACATGGGGCATTTAGAATTTAAGCTATTTTCTGATTATGTAGCCTGTAGGATGGTTTCGTTGTTTGTGAAGCAGGTCTATAACTTGAGGGTCATAAGGTTTAATCCCCACAATCTGTCTATCACCAGCTTGGTGTCATTGAAGTGACCTTTAGTAAAAACAAAACTGAACAACCTGCATTTTAAAATGACCAAAAATGGTATAAACTACTCCCAGTGATTGTCACCTGACAGCTACAGTCTAACATGTAAATGTAATGTAGCTTCTGATCAGATGAAACCAGTGTGTCTTGCTGAGTAGGAGCAATACATGAGTAATCAGGAGTTGTGTAAGGTTTCCCACGCCAGATGACTCTCACAGGATCCACCGTGTGCCTGGGAACATTTGTGCTTTTCTGACTAAAGTGAGAATGCAACAGTGGAGTGTGTATTTGTTTGTGTTATAAATACATGAGCAAGCAGTGAGCGTGAGTTTGATAGGGAGCTGAGCCGTATCCCTCCTCACATTTTTCAAAATGTGTTAGAACATGGACTTTGTTATAATGTAAGCTGTTGTAAAACGTGTTTACACTGTAAACTCTGACAAACAGCCTGATAGTATTCACTTAAAATGTCGTTTCTACAAACATTGTAAGGTTTCATAGTCTCCAGCACTTCTGTTTAACTGATCTGGCTCGGTGTGATTTTTCTCCACTCTGGAACAGCACACTTATTTATGTCTTCCTTTCCTCTTTATTCCGCTCTCCATGACTACAAATCAACATAATTCATTGCTGTTGCCTACAGCGTGTGGTTGGCGCATGTGAATGGTAAACTTGTGGTAATCCAGTACAAAGGTCTTGCATAACATTCTGTCCCACTCATAATTATTCTGTATATAATGATGTGATAATTTTGTAGCTGAATGGTTTTTGAATCAATGTTTGATCCTTTATTCAGACAGAGGTCATTATTTTTCTTGTTCTTCGGGGTGGTCTTTCAAGATGTTAGCTATTACGAGTTTTACTCTGTGAAACACATTCATCTATCACAACAGTGAGCCTAAATAGTCTGCTGTCATCAAATCGGCCTATAAATATTCCTCTCAAAAGCCGTGGTCAGACTCTGGGATTTGACTGTTGCGGTCCAGTGCTGATTCCACTTTATAAAGCATGCCAATTATGCTCTATTAACTGTCATTACCTGTGATAATCCCTGTTTCATAATACTCTCTTATTCATTGTCTCCGGCCTGGGCAGTGACTCCGCTACAGTTCCAGCTCGACTCAACTGAGTTAAAATTTCAGCTGCTTCCTCAAAGCAGTCTGTCTCAACTCCTGCCAAAAAGAAAAAAACGTGGTGTTTGTCGTCAGTCTGCTGTACACACGGTGACATCAAATGTCTGAGTGAATGCTACGGCCCAGTGGGGGTCCATGAATCTTGTGTGTTTGATTCAGTGAATAAAACATCCCTAGCTCAGTTGTATTTGGCTCTAGACTATGCAAATGTGTTGTCTGATCATCATCCTACTACAGTATATATTCTTCTCTATCTGCTGGCGTCATTGTCTCCAGAACAGTCTGACATGGTGAAGGGTTGGATCTGCGACTGATTGTGGTGATTTAGCGCTGATCTGCCATGTGGGCTTTAGAAGCTTGATCCAATATTAGCCCAAATCTTATAAAATCTCTGCCAACTCAGGGAAACCTCATGATGCATGCTAAAATTAGGCAACAAGGAAAAAGATACACAAGCTATTCTGTTTTCCAGGCCCACATTGGACCCACATGCCAGTGTCTACTCTCCGAAAGGAAGACTTTGTAACAGAATGTTGCATCTCACGTTTTTGCAGGATAAGAAATATAACATTCTGTGTGAAATTGCATGTTATTCTTCCAGGCATGGCTTGATTTTCTGTTGATCTCCAGTAAGTAATCACCCCTCTGGTGGATTGTTTTGCTCTGGGCCACTTCAGCGAGACCGAAAATGTAGCTTATGTATGGCTACAACTGGTGATTATTTTCATAACCGATTAATCACTTCTTCTGTCAAAAATAGTGAAAAATGCTCATCACAATTTCCCAGAGCACAAGGCAACACCTTCAAATGGATTCCTTTGACAAAACTCAGCGACACGCAATGTGCATACAATGCAGCAAATCATCATATTTTAGAAGCTTTAGCCAGAGACTGTTTTGTATTTTTGCTTGAACAACTTCAATTAATCAACAGTTTTCTGTGGCTCCACTAATTGAATAACCAACTAATATTTTCAGATGTAAATCTGGACTTGACTGAAAGGTCCCTGGTGTCTCTGCTCCTCATGTCAACTGTTGCCTCAATGCGACACTAAATCTTCTATCTTATGGAGAAAATTAAAATGGTGCCTGTTTGTGCTCAAACTTTTATTGCATTCATCCTTTACTGCAATTACGTACTACGATGAAACATTTCAAATAGACTACTTAAAATTTTATCTCCGAAAATCCCCTCCTCCCGACTCCCAACCCCCATCAGTTCATGCAACAACATGCCAGCACACTGAGTAGCAGAGCAGACAGGCTGTAGTCACAATAGGGGATCCCTGTGGCGGTGGCAGCGGTGGCAGCTTGTGAAAAGGTCAGGATGATTGACTGTAGGCAGATACTACTCCTGACCCTTGGCTGAACTTGTTGAAGCTCCATGAGTTTGAGGGGTTGAGGGGACCTCTAGCAAGAGAGACCCCCCACCCCCCCTCATATGTTACCAATTTCAATATGGTTGTTTGTCCTTTGGACATATTTTTTCATCAAATCCTATTTCTCCTGAAGCCAAAAGCAAGATTTTATCTTTTTTATGATGATAAAAACTTGGCGGTTGACTCAGTGCCTCTGTGCCAGAGCAGTGTTTTGCTTTGTCATGAAAGAGATGATTTAGGTTCTGCAATACTGAACAAATTGAGTGGTTTTATTGTTCAGTCACTTGCTTGAAGAATAAACAAAATAATTTATTAGCAGTATTGTTTGTTTCTATTCCCCTCTTCTCGCTCGGGTCATAAAGTTTGTATTAGCGAATGGCCAGATTGCACACTGTTGTTTTTGTACTGTTAATCAGAACCCGAAGCATTCACAGATTAAGCTCTCTTGCCAAGTTAAATTAACAAGATTATTGGCTCAAGGCCAGAAGACGTGTTTACATGTGTTCTGGAACTTAGAGCGCATAGTGATGGATTCAATCAGGATTATGCAACACACTTAAGACAACATCCTGTAAAGTAGAATGCCTTTGACTACAAAGAAAGTGTGTGGCTGTAAAGCAGGCGTGTGTGTTGGAAGCACATGTCTCTGTTTATATTCACCAGCCCTTGAGCGAACAGCTGTCAACTCTTTAACAGGCTGATCGCACTTCGCCGCAGGGCCTTGAGGTAAGTAGTGTTTTACTTCCCCAAGTCACGGAAACCAGTCTGTCTCTAACCTTGAATTATTGGTCGTTAATTTGGGACAGGTAGCCGTCCAATGCAGGGCCTCTGAGATTGCTGCCGCACTGCAATAGATCTGTTTTCATTGGGCGGCCCTCGGGCTAGAGGGATTGCAGTAAGCTAGTTCAGACAGGGAGATTTAAAAGTACTGTTACACAGTTGTGGTCTTGATTGCTGGTTGATGTAAAGCTCTTTATTTGGCTGTTGTGTTGACTAAATATGCAGTACCATTTTTTTCTCTGTGTCCTCTTCTAAAAATGTTTTTCTTGCCGATATTATTTCAGTAAATTGTCTTTGAGTTGTGATCTACTTCCAGACATAATTTAAGGAATCTCTTCTCATGACTGATGTTTTATCTCTCAGAACATGAAAGCAATGTCTCTTTCATGGCAAAACTTCATTGGGTTTTCTATTTGTTAATTCATCAAAACAAAAAAAATAGACTACTGCTCCCTCAGGAAAACTATTTGGCAAAACACTAAGTTTGCTTCTGCAAAGTTCAATCAGGCATTTCTAAACCAACAGAGACTTTGTGGATACAAAGTGATGGTGATGAAGGCTTTGATGAATGAATCCATGAGCTTGACTTGGGTTTAGACATGATGGGTTTTGAAGGGGAAGGAAGTAAAAGGTGGGAGAAAAAAGCCAAGCAGCATCATTTGATTGTTTGTGAAACAATGCAGGCAACATTCCACTGAAAACAACAGAGGCGACACATTCCTCTTTTTAATTGAGTCCCCTCATATGACCCTGCGGTGGTTTGAAAACACTATTCAGATCCAGTAGTTTCCAGCATTTTTCGGATGTACCTTTCCATCGAGGTGTTTGTTTGACTGACCAAAGTGTAGGTTTTAGTGGCATCTAGAGGTGTAGTTGCTAATTGCAATCCCCTCAGTTTACAAAACTATGGTGGCTGCGAGACATGCAAAAGACTTAAAAGGTCTTATCTAGAGTCAGTGTTTGGTTTTTTTGTCCTGGGCTACTGTAGGAACATGGCGGTTCAACATGGCAAGCTTTGCGGAGTAGGACCTGCAGCATCTGTAGATATATAAGGCAACAAACACAATAATGATTCTTATTTTCAGGTAATTATGAATGAATGAAGCCATAGTTATGAGTATTATGTTCTATGTCTGCCATTCTGTAAATAGAGCCCCATTAACACACCAGCCCTTTAATTTGTAGCAGTTTTAGTCTGTTACAGCAGACTAATGCTGTCTACTGACCAAAGATGTGACCTCTGTGGTAAGCCTTTGTCTCATCTCAAGTATTCAGATATGGAAGCTACAGTACTTTAGCTCAGCAGTTAGCATTGGCTGCTCTTTCTCCCATCTCTCATGCTTTATCTTGCTCTGTGTCAAACTTGTAGCTATTCCTCTGCCTCTAAATTGCTGCTGGCTGCTGTATTTATACTGTGGAGGCCAAGCAAATGTAGCTCCTGGATTTATAGCTTGTTCAGAGTGCATATCTATCTCACTGTGGCTGAGGTGGCTGTGAAGTCTCCACCGTCAGTGCCACATGGCTGTTGTTGAGTTATTTACTTGTTTCAACTTGACCAACATTTATTTTTCAATTGATGAAAGTGTGGTTGTGTGACTCCTCCGTCATGCAGAGCACTCATCCAGGCCCACACAAGACAGACAGCTGTGTTAGCATCAAATTTGTTTTATTTTACAATTTGATTATGTATTTGCATAAAAAATATTTATTGACACAATGATGACTTTTTTTGATGCAGTCAAATCTTGCATAAATAAGTAACATCAGTGTTCTATCACTGCATTCCTATTAAAGTTTCCTTCTTTTCTACATGAACACATCTTGTCCCGCACCGTAGTGTGTTGGACAAACTACCAAACAAACATTCACCAGCAAAAGTGCTCTGCCAATCCCATAATTAGCTGCTCAGCTGCAGCAAATATGTTAATGGACCTGCAAATGTCACTTCGGTCTGGTCAGATGCTGGTGACATGTAGGGGACAACATAAGTTTGTTAACTTTGTCTCTTGTTCTGTGCGGTATAGCACGGGCACGCTGGCATCCTGCCAGTTGCTGACAATCATATAAGACACTGACATGTCCCTGTAACCTATCCTTCTAATCTATATCAGGTGAAAAGAAGCATTTCCCCAAAGACCTTTTTTTCTTCCTTTTTAATTGGATAAATATTGCCAACACATTTAAAATTCATGTTGCTATTATTTTGGACTACATAAAGGGATAACTAAATTTGATTTCAGTTGGACTTAAAGGTGCAGTGTGTAGGATTTAGCAGTATGTAGTGGTTAAGTTGCAGATTGCAACCAACTGAATACCACTCACCTCACCGTCCTGTTTCAAGCATGGAGGATAAACTACAGTGCTTGTGAAACTCACAGAACCCAGAAAAGGTCCTATGTAGAGTCAATGTTTGCTGTGTCCGCTCTGGGCTACTGTAGAAACATGGTGGACTCCATGGAAGAGGACCCCCTCCCTCTGTAGATATAAAGGCTCATTCTAAGGTAATAAAACATAATGATTTGTATTTTCAGATTAATATACACAAATGAAAACATAGTTATGCATAGTATATTCCATTTCTGCCAATAGATCTCCTTAAATGTTACACACTGGACCTTTAAAATATTTAAAACTTCACATTTGCTAGGCTGAGGTTTAGTAGGTTAGACTGTTCTTTTCTTTATTGTTTTTGTGATCACAATATAGTAATACATTAGTCTGGGTGGGTATTTTATTACTTCCTTTACTAGATCTGTCGGTTTCTAATTCAGTGCTTAATAGCCATTTCAACATTTTTATGTTTTTCTAAGCACCATGTGCTTAACCTACAGTAAACAACACTCCTTTACATGTGAAGGGAATATGTCATTCAAACTTTTATAGCAATGTTGCTGTAGCTGAAGCTTCCTGCTGTAACTTATGAGGTGTTTTATTAGTCAGGAGCACCAGCCACTCAGCCGCCTGATGATAAGGTAACAGTGAGCGCTGGAGGGTCTGGTCAAATTGTATTTTAGGACGGCCAAGGCATGTGTGATACCCTTCCACACAACGAAATGTACAAAGGATTCTGTGTCATATGTGAGTTATCTTAAACTAAAGTATTCTCTCTGGTCAGTTGGAGTTTCATGTGCACTTCAGCTCAGGATGACACTTATGGGAGCAACAGATGTACATGAATCAAGGTCCTTAGCAGCTCTGCAGTCACTGCCAAACCGAGCCGCAAGATAATGAGAAAAACGGAATCCCTGCCATTTTCCACAGTTCAGATGTGCTCATAACCAGAAGAGAAATATGTAATTTATGGTAATGTGTATGGACCCCAAAGGACACAATATTAATTAACCTGACCTTTAAGACACTGGTTTCCAGCTGGAGGTCTTGGTTCACCAGAGGCCCATTAAGTTATTTTGGGGATTTATTGAATATGGAAAAAATGTCTCAAATACATACAGATTTTAATGTGACTGCGACATTATGAGTGTGAGCAATTTATGTGTTTCCAATTCAAACTTTGTACAATACCATCTGTAGTCAAATTATGAGCCTCATTTATCTGCATAGTACTACAAGTACATTTTCTTTAATAATAAAATTAAAAGCAAGTGTCATCTTTGTCTATCCTTTCCTCTTTTCTTGCAGTTATTGTCCTCAAGCTGTAGATGAATCTTTGTAAAGGCAGTGACATTGTAGTCTCTCTTAGTGAAGGAGGTGCGACACTGTAATGTCCTCATGCACTCATGCTCATTGACAAGGTTACTGAAGAACTGACCTAATTATTAGACTGTAACTCAAAGCCCACAGGTTCAACTCCTGCAACAACCAACATGTTTCCTTTTTAAGCAACAAACAAAACCTGACCGTATTTACTGTATTATAAGAGACTGTGAACGCTGCATGTCAAAGCAGTAAAAGGTTATCCATCTTTAGCAAGCAGAGTACTACATTCATCTGACACATTTATTGAGGAGCTCCTAAATCAAGGTCATCTACTCAGCTGCAGATTTTTTTTTTAATCTGCAGATATAAACGTATCTAGGCCACTGAATCTTAACTGAGATCAGGCCATGAAATGTTTCTCTCCTAAGAACAAAACCAGGGATGCTATTCTGTAATGTACTACACCTGGGGTTGTTATGCATTTACAGTGAGGACCTGGAAATGTTATTTGATCACGTACAAGACTACAGAATGTTATTCTGTAATGTAAGATCTTGAAATGTCATTTTCCTGTGTAGACAAGACACACATTGAATATGAGTCAGAGCTACAGTCTGCTGTCGGCTAGTCGTACGCACAAAAGATTGAATATTGTGTTTCACAGACATTTATCAGGGGCCTGATCTGGAGAAATAATTAATCCCATTGATTAAGTTAATTGTCAGTGGGGCAGAGCCAAAGAAATTTGTCTGGCCAAGTAATTTTAGCGTGAAGCCAAGTCGAAAAGGCAGGTGGTCATTGTTAAACGAAAAAATGCAGCCTCGCACCATCTCTCCTAGCCTATAGATGTTCTATAGGAAGAAGTATGATATTTTAATAAATATTTTAATGCTAATTTTCCTAACCTTACCTTCAAGTTAGATGAGAAGATTGATGTATGTACAGTATACATGAAGCTTAGCTTAGCATGAAGACTGAAAACGGGGGTAAACGGCTAGCCTGGCTCTGTCAGAAGTCCCCTGTAAAACCACAAATTGATGTTTTTACAATGAGTTTTTTGTACACATTAAATATATTAACTACAACATGGTAACTGGTTAGCTTTAGGACTGTAGTTAGCTAGCCTGCTGACTTTCTGAGGTCATGAATGCGATGTCAGGATGAATGAAAAAATATATAAGTTAATAATTGGTAGCTAGCTCTGCCCATTGATGTTTAATTCAGCAAACAACATTATGTCTTCCTCCGGGAACTGTAATCAGAATATGAGTGTTGTACACCATAAGTCTGTACTGTGAGGCATTTAGGCATCACACTCAGGCCTCACTCATCACTTTTCTGCTGTCAACACCAGACACACAGTGTCCCGTTCACAAGTGCTGCCACAGTAGGGGGATAATGGCAGTGAATAACTAAAGGTAAGCATAGTTGGAAAATCTGTGCCGCTTTCTTTTCTCTTTGCCTTTTTCTTCATCTGCCTCTCTGTCTGCCTCCCAACCACCAAACACAACCTCTCACTGCGCCCTCCCTCCCAGCAGCAGAAATGAGGCCTACTGTCGGCCTACTCGCTGACATACAGCAGTCCATTTCTTTTGTAACTGGTCCAAGCTCCCCAATGAGCCAAGAAGCTGACAGAAGCACACAGCCGGGCCAGACACTCTACATCTACACACATTTTTTTCCACAGCTGTGCAAATAAATGTAAAAGAAACTCTCAGGAAATTTAATCTTGTAATTGTTTTGGCTTCAAAATCAGCAGTCCAACTGGGTCCCCTCTCTTTATGGCCAAAATCCCTGCCAGTGTTTGTGAGAATAAATGGATTTCAAGTAGGCCTGGTGGTAAAAGACGAAGTGGGAAGTAATTATTTCACCGTTGCTGTTTATGTTTGCACTTCAGATATTTGTGTGCGTTCATGTGGGAGTTCTCGTGAGGTCTTGTTCATTTACATAAATTAACGGTAAAGGTCAAAACCTCAGCAGAAAGTTGAACATCAGGAGTTGAAAACAGAAATTTGGATTCAGTTTGTTTGCTGCAAGTGAAGAAGCACATTTTCCAAAACATGTATAGGTTTACTGCCCCAGGGTTTTGTGCACTCAATGTAATGCACAAAATAAGAAGCAATATTTGTGCAAGAAAAGCACACATGTCTGATAATGTACCGTAGTCATGCAAATACATGCGAACATTCAGCTTTCCTCCTCAGAGGGTCTGACCAACTATTACCTGATAAATCCCCTGTCACAACATATTAGCCTGCCAGAGCCATTTGGTCAGGATGATTGCGGCTTATGTCAAGCTTGTTAGTGTTTAGCACTGTTAACCAGAGAGGGACCTGATATACGGCCCACAGCTCTTTGTGCACCTGTCCATACCATTTCCAGGATTTACTGCGAAGGAAAGACGTGAAAGGAGTGTGAAAAGAGGTTGTTGGACTTTTTTTCTTGGATTCTAACTGGAGTTTGTGTGTCTAGACTTCAGATTCAGAGACTGACTTGATTGTTTGATGATCTGTTTTTGGTCTGTAGCGTTATATTTTGCTAACTCACTCCGTTTGTTCTCTCTGTAGGCTGTGACAGGAAGATGCTTTGGTGACAAGGATTTCAGAGGAGGTTTGGAGAATGGGATACTGCTATGCGAGTAAGTTCTGACTATTATATTTTTATCTTTCTTTAGTAATTATATTAATAACATTATCCACTAGCTGTTGCCTAGGTTTTCGTCTTTGTTGCTCCTATTCTGTTCCTGAAGAAAATTATTTCATCCTTACTCTCGTGTGAGTGATATATAGGTTCTTTTAACTTGATTCTTTTAATTTTATTGGAGCCAACAGCAAAGAAAGAATGTTCACAAATAGGTCAAGTAAGTGCTCACAAATTTCTTCTTGCATTTTTCTTTTATTGAATTTATAGCAACACTCAGTTTCAGTTTCAGTTATGATATCTGTGTATCAGAAAAAAAAACTAAACACTAACATGTTAACCTAGAAATAACCACATCATCAATGATAAGAAAGAAGCATGAAACAGATTTTGTAACTCTTGTCTGCTCACTCATGGAGTCGAGGTGCTGAAATGAGACTGAAAATAAACACAGACACTTGCACTTTCTCTCTTCTACATTCCTTTCTGCCAAGTTCAGTTACACAAGACCAATGTTTACCCCATCTTTATTGTGAATACAGACATGACATCCAATTTAACAGTGTCCCCACTGATTTTGGAATTTCTGGAATGTTGATTGGGAAACAATGTTATCAAATGTTATGAAACAAGGTTAATTTATTTAGATATGAAAAGTCCTGAATACATACTGACACTGAATACTTTAAGGTTTTGGACCATTGGTCGGTAAAAAATAAAACATTTGAAGTCATAACTTTAGGCCCTTGGAACGTTTCTACAGACTCATATTAATAATTGAAAAAAAAGATGAGTGAATAATGGAAATAATGGTTAGTTGCAACTCTATCAGATAATTAGGGTGTTAGAAAATAGAGTGCTCAAATCTCTGCCCATGCTGCACAATCCCCTGTTTGTTATATAATAAGAAAACTAAAATCAGTGATAGACAGTCATGGATAGCTTGTCATATTACTCAGTGCAGCATGAGAAAGAAGCAAGAGCTGTCAAAGTGTCCTATCTTGCAATCTTATGAATTCCTTTGAAAAAAATAAATGGAATCATTAGTGCTTTGACTCTCAAACCTTCCACTAGATTTGATCTAAAAGCAAACAAAACTAAAAGCATAATTAAGCCTGTTATGCTTATATGGTTTCACAATACAAAATCTCTTTGGATTTTAGTCAAATTAATGCACTTAAATGGTATCAAAGCAGCAGAAGAGAGAGCAGATTGGACTTCCTGTGTACAACTTGTTTTGAATCTCGCTAATTCCACAAGCGAAACATCCTCCAACCTCTTCCTCGTTTTACCGATACACAAGGCGTCAGGAAATGTGTTTGTCCCGGTACGGACTCTAAGATGATGTATTTATGTTGCCTGTTCTCTGTTTGTTTTGTGTCTGTGTTTTACAGTACAGGAAAGCACTCTCACTCTTGTAGTCATCCCCACTTCCTCTTAATGCTGTAACAAGTTTGAACTGTGACAGTCTACAGCACACACAAATTGGCCGCATATTCCTGCAGATAACTGGCAAAACGTGTTTTTATGTTTGAATTATTTCTATCACAGTTACAACAAAGTCATCTGTGCCGATCATAAGGGACATATTTGTTTTAAAACACATGGTGAAACAGAGAAATCCTCTTAAAACTTCTGGTTGTAGGGAAATAAACAAAAAAATCAAGCAGAATGCAACATTATTCTCATTCCTGGCAATCTAATTTAAAAGATTAGAGATATTGTTTTCACTGTTGCCATTGCTCACTCTCCCCTCCTACACATATTGCATGTAACACTAAGAACACGCTACTCTTTGGGTTGTTTGAAGTTATTCTGGGAAACATACAGTACAGCAGGAAATCTCTAACTGAAGTTGAAGTAGATGAGGCAGCCTGAGGGAAAGAGAGTCTACTAAAAAGCTGAATTACAGCATTTCATTGCAAAATACCTGCTGGAATGTCATCAACATCGCAGGACCGGGGATATCCAATACTGTAAGAGTATCCGAGGGAGGTTTTTCCTTTACAGAGAAGAATCATTTCAGTGTTTCCTCTGATGAAAACACACACAAAAGATGAAACTGGAGACACAGAGAGAGAAGAAAAAGCTGAAACTGCTTGTTCATGTCTGACAGCCCTTCGGAGATTGCAGGAATATACTGTAACTTTCTGTATCTTTCTGTGTGCATGCAATGAGAAGTGGCAGCACAAGGACATACCTCTTCACATGTGTAGTTCATGGTGACATGAAGTGTACTGGAATTAGTTAAACACTCCCGATATGTAAAAGGAGAAGCACTGATTCTCAACACTGATCTAGGATCAGTCTTGTCATAAACTTTTCAGACGCTACTGTGGGCCGCTCCAAAAATGTTTCTTTCTCCCTTTTTGTTCGCCTTCTTTCATCTAAAGAGACACACAGTTTCACACACTCTTGATGTCTTATTTCACTCTGCTTGAGTTGAATATGAAATTACTTTGTGCCTCATCATATGAAATATTCATCTCAACTTACCATGAAGACAAGTTTTAAAGCTTTAGTTAAAATTCAGGTTCAGATATCTTCTTCCCTGTGTGTTTTTTTTTTTGTCAGGTTGCTGAGCTCTATTAAACCCGGCCTGGTGAAGAAAATCAACAGACTTCCAACACCCATAGCGGGCTTGGTGAGTCCTCTACCCTTTTCCCCATGCTATCTCTTGCTTTTTGCTTTCTTCGTCACTTTGCTTTATGTCTGTGTCCTCTCGTTTATTTTATTCCAACATCTGTTCCTCTCTCTTGGGATAGTTTTGATGTCATTCTAGTATTGTTAATTTTAAAAAGTCCTTGTAACCTGTCATCATTACCCCTGAATAAAGTGTACAACTTAAAACTTTATACCCAATATGGCATATTGGTATCACAGGAACAGTATGGCAGCCACACGCCTTGAAACTTGAGCTTTGATGCCTGTGTAGCTTTCCGAAGCAGAAAGTTGACTTTGAAAGTTAGCAACATGATCATACATTAGCTGCCTCATATAAAGTGCCATCATTAATTATTGATAATCATTTTCTCATTTTATTCTCTGTCATGGAGTTTGAAGATTCTGAGACAGTTACTATGTCAAGGTTGAAATTGCAGTTAACTCTTTGGTCTTTCTCTTTGTGGTGTAGGTAACAAATATTGGATAGTATCAAACTACAGTGTCACCGCAGACAATAAATGCAGACATGTGCTGACAATAATTGTATGACATGCTGATTTACTGGCTTGGATAGACTTGGCATTTTATAATACTAGCTGTGTTATCAGGGTTTAATTACAGATACCTGCAGCTGAAAGATCTCGCCCTAATGGTACAGTAAGACAGTTTTATTATGACACAGATCATCTGTAAACTCCCTTTTATGTAGGGAACCCTTGATCACAACAGCATACTGTAGCATACTGTATGTTCCAATACCATTTTACTGTCTTTCTGTTGTATCTCTTTCTAAACACGTTTTGTTTGGTTTAATAAAACCATCAGACATTTTTTTTATTTATTTATTTTAGCAGGAAGCAATTTCTTCCAGCTCTGAAAACCTGAACTGAATAACGTACATTGTTGTCCATGGTTTTATTTAAGACTCTTAAGTTTGCCTCCTGCTTTGAATGAGAGCCTGTGAATTTCAGTGGACCTGAACACTGATACATTTCAGTAGAGTACAGGGCAACACAGTGGAGCCCTTTCATGACGTCTTAAGACCTTGATCTGGATGAAGTGACCTTTCAGGCCTGAGGCACACTGGAAGTTGATCACATTTGGGCTCACGCTAAATGTCTTTTTATTTCCTTCCTCGTGCTCACTCCTAACTGCTGTCTTAGTTGTTAACTGAAAAACGAAATGTCAGAAATTGTGTGAACAGTGCACACCAGATCACAGTGCAAAGTCAGTTTTTTGAAAGCAAACATTTGTTGCTGATCCTGCCTCCCATTATGAAACTGTGGCATTATTATTTACGTCAGCTATAGGCCACATCAGCATGATCAAAGAGATGACACTGAACTGGTAATCCCTTAATAGAGTTTGAAGTCAGATTGCATTCATTAGCTTGTGAATGAGTTATGAACAGTAGTAGGTAAAAATGTGATGGTGGGTACACAAAAGGAGTCCAGGTGATTAGGACAGAAGCTCTCGTACTTAGAGTAAAAAACGTAAGCAGAGCTGGTATTATTTCGATGACAGCATGACAGAACAGAACAGGAAGTCTGAGTTGGCTTTTCTTATCTTATGGCGTCACTAATGGCTGCCAATGAGCCTTTTCTGGCTTTTTACAAGTGGCAGATAATTACACAGCCACATTCTTTACAGGCCTTTTTCCACAATCACTACTAGAATAACAATAAATGATCCTGTTAGAGCTTTTAAACCCAAGAGCTTCTGTGCTGCCATCTTGGTACTGTTTTAACTATGTGATCTGTCCATAAACATAAATATTCAATTTCTATTGCCCTTTTTATTCATGGATTTGCTTGGTTTTTGCATTTTTCTGGTTGAACTATCATGCATTCTTCACCGTAGCCAATCTTCTTTATTTGTGGTCTAATGTACTCTAAACAGGTATTTGCACTGGTGGACAGCCATGTCTGTATAGTGCCTTTAAGGCCTTTTTAAGGGCTTTCATAGAGCTATCAGGGCATGCTACTTTTCTACCTAGCAACAATGTACTGTGAAAACAACTGACCTTCAGAAGCTGTTTAAGAGTTGTTTGGGAGTGTTTAGTTGTCAAATCTCAATTTAAGACTAATCAAGTGAGCAAATTGGATTGGCATTAGCAGTTTGACTTACAGTTTCAACTCAAAAAATGTAATGTAACAGTAATGCCACACTGTAATAAAATGCAATCTATTAATCAAGCCCAGTAACAAATTTCACTCTTTGTGAAGTTTGTTATTTTTGTGCAATTGTTAAGCTGTGTCTTAGTTTGTGTCACAAGTTTGTATGGTATCTCAAACAACAGTGACTGATGCATGTAACGATGACATTATTTGTTGGCCCAAGGAGGGGCAGTCCAGTTACAGGATGAAAAACATTACATGACCAGTACTAATTGGCCCAAAGGGGCAGTTGAATCATCCACTGAAGACAACATGTTTACATTTGTAGGCTGAGGACAACATATAAAAGGTAAAAGAAAAATACACCTGCTGGTTTCGTTCCAGTCTAAACAATATGACTCTTATTATTATACTTTAGGAGTTTCATAATTCTGCCTCTTAACTTCCTCCGGCTTTGCAGGGGTTTTCTTCCTCTTGGCTGTGATTAAAGAGGTGAGAAACACATAAACAAGGGGTTTGCTGTTATCTGGCCTATCGTAATAAAACACAGGCTACTCCCCCTTCCTTTTCCTGTTTGGGGGCTAATGGGAAAATGAGTCTCTGAGGAGGGTTGGCTGTTTTGTAATTAGAGCAGCTACCTCAGTGCTTTGGCAGCTCGGCCTGTATGGCTCAGTGTTCGTCTGAACAGGTTGGTTGTTGCGTGCTCTGTTCCTAGACGTCTCTGGGTCGACTGGTATGTTCATGTTTTATGGTGTGTAAACAGACACGCAGTGGAGATCACCCTGCAAGTTGAATGGTAGTAATTCACATTTAAAATTTGTTGTTTTCCAGACATTACATTCAGCAGGCATTTTAAGTGATGCACATGTAAAACAAAAAAAAAGAAAGCCAAACTTTTCAGAATGCTATGTAAAACTCTTGCATTCCCAGATAAGGACATTTTCAATTTTCAGATTCATACTAGCGATTGTATGCCTCATTAGAATCTTGAGAAATTTCAGCTACCCGCAGTGCAGTGGGAGCTTTTCTAAGCCCATAAAAGGAACTAAAGATCTTATGTGATTCATGCTCAGGACCATCATTTCTGCACTGCAGTTTACTTCTACTTATCGACTTCACTGCAGTTATCTAATATTGGCTCATATGCCAGTCTTACATTAGTGAATATGCAAATAAATTCATATTAACACAGTTATCATTGTCTTTTGCTATGTAATATCATATACAACCCAGATTTTTTTTTTTTTTTTTTTTAAGTTGGAAAACTGTGTAAAACACGAAACGTAAGTTCTGCAAATCATTTTCAGCCTATATTCAGTTAAAGACAATACAAAGATCAGATATTTAATGCTCAAACTAAAAAACTGTTTTTTGCACTCATTCTGAATTTTATGCCTGCAAATAGGGGGCAAATAAAGACTATGAATTTAAGGGTTACAACACCCACAATCCATAATGTCATAAAAACATTGAGAGATCCAATGAAATCATAATAGGCACATGGGGCAAGGCCAAAAGCATTGAACACCTGTAACCTTATTTCCTCTGTGCATTTAAAAAAAAATCAGCATGATTGTATAAGATAGAGATAAAGATATTACTACATGGCTCATGAACAATTAGGAAAACGCTTTCAGTAAACAGTTTATCACTACTTTAATAAATACTACCATGCAAAGTGAAACACGTACATCCACAACATCTGACAAGTCCACATTTCAAATTGTTTTTTTTGGAAATCACGGACATCACGTCCTCTGGGATAAATGGAAAAAGGACCATCCATATTGTTACCAGCACACAGTTTAAAAGCCAACATCTGTGATAGTATGAGGATGTGTTAGTGCCCATGCAATGGGTAACTTGCACATCTGTAAAGGCTCATGGAACACGTTGCAGGCATCAAATTCAGAATGAGTGTGTATTTACAAAGAACATTAAATGAACCCAACTCATTGAATTGAATATAAGTTGAAAAGGATTGGCAATTCATTCCATTCTGCATGCAACAATTGAGATACAGTGCAGCATGATTGAGGTCTCACCTTCCACTTGTTCTTGTCTTGTTTTGGGGAGTTATTCTTGACAAGGAGGAATGGAATCAGGAACATCTACTGTAAGTGGCTTGTTTCCTCATGCTAAGCAGCCTTCCTCTGGATTCTGACCAAAATCAGGGTGTGAACATTGATCCTCCTCCCTGAGAAACCTTAGTGGTCTAATCGTGATAGTCAGGTATTGATTACAATGTGAGTTATGTTCAAGCTATTTTTTTAAATGTAAATGCCATTCAGATGTGCCCTTGATAATTGTTCTTCATCTTTGCTTCCTTTGCTGTTATTAATACTAATTTTACTAGTGTTGGTATTTTCACACATGACTTCATTTTTTTTTTTTTTTTAAACACAGTGGACAGGGGCTTTGTGTCCGAGTCAGCCTCCTCCCTCCCAATCCTTCTATAAACACATTCAGCTGTCAGTCATTCCTTTGCGGTAGACGCCCAGTTTCCTGTGGCAGTGACCTGCAAATCACCACATCGTTATGCTCACTTCTTAAGACACACACGCTTGCACACACTCCAAACACCCACTAAATTATCCGGGTTGCTGTTACGTAAGTTGCTACTAAATGAGCCTCTTTAATCGTCTGCTGGCTTGTTGTTTATTTCAATGCTTGTTATTCCAGTGTTTGTTATTCTAGACCGTGTGAAACCCCAGCTAGTGGGAAATGAGGAAAAATGTGGAATAAAATTGTTCAGCTGCTGAAGTAAGAAGTTGCTCTGTGATACCTGGAAGGTTTGTTGTCAACACCAGACCACCTGCATGCAACTTCTCAAGCGCTCACTTTTTGCTTTGTGGGTTTTTATTTTTAATGAATGGAACTGATCAGAAACAATCAGAACAATTGTCAGTAAGAAAATAATCTTCTCTGACTCTCCGGATTTCTCACTATCAGCTCTCCCTCACTCTTATTCACTGTCTATGTCATTTGACCATTGTCTCTCTCTCACTGAACAAAATAAGCTTCTTGGTGTCAGTATTTTGCTGCATAGACTGGACAAGTGGACATAGATGTAGAAGCTGGGTTTAGAAGCTAGAACACAACTCCACCACCTGGATCACGCTGGGTTTCAGTGACAGGCTGACTGTAGAGGACTAGTATGATCATCCGATTGGCCATTGCAGTGTGACTCTCGAAAACTTGAATCTGGCTTTACTTCCCCGCCGTAGGTCACCACAAATGAAACACATTAGCCCTGTGCAAATGAATGAGGACACCTGTGTTTTCATCCTAGCCAGTGCCTCCAGCAAGCCAAAAATAAGTACACTTGCTCATGGACACTGAATATATTCCAGTTGCAAACATTTTCTAACATGTAACCAAGTATTTGTACAAGTGTGATCTAGAAATAAATTGATATTAAGTGGTTCATGAAAGTGAATAATTCACTGTTGATAATGAATATGATTGCAGAAAGGTTTTCTCATGAAACTTTCTGTATTAACAAAAACAAATTCCTCCCTGTTGTTAACTTGACTACAGAATTTGGTCATATTTGGATCTGTTTACTTGGATTTATGACAGAAAGTTTAAGAGTCCCTGGTACAAGCCGTCCTCACCCTAAGGGAGTCCCTTATTGTTCCAAGTGATAACTCATTTCTGATATTTAGAACACATTTTTAAGTAGAGTTCACACTGATATTAAGCAACTGGGCAGAAAGCCCTTTATTTTGAAGTCAAGTATGACCTTGAGAAGCGTGTGTATGTGAGACCCAGTTCAAGCCCACCCTAGGTGTGTCCTCCCTGGAGTAAGTAACTGTCAAAAGAAGAGATAGCTGTGTCCTTTCTGAAAGAGACTGGTGTTTGTGTGTGTGTATGTGGGCGGGTGGGGTTGCCTCACCAGGAGAGCAGAGATGGCGCTGTCTCAAAAACACAGGAAGCTGCAGGGTGGATTTAGAGGGGGTGTTTTGCTAGAAATGGGAAAGGATCGTGAGAACTAGTGTTCCTAAGTGTTTGTTTGTGTTTATAGCCATGCTTGTGTTCTTACACCAGCTAGTGTGTACATATAAATAATTCTCTCTTCGTTTTGTGAAAATATGTGTATTTAAAAGAGCATTTTGTTTAAATGTGTTCATATTGTATGTAAATATAAGCACATTGTATTTGTGGTTCGGTGTGTGAGAGAGATAGTGAGAGAGTGCAGCCGGGGTGGAGAGGAAATGGTGACACCCAGAGAGAGAGAGACAGAGAGACAGAGAGACAGAGAGAGAGAGAGAGAGAGGGAGAGAGAGAGAGAGGGAAGGGCTTTGGCTGTGGCCCTCCGAAGGATAGAGAGACATAGAAACAAAGAGAGAGAGAACCTGGGAACAGGAGAGGAGAGCTCGGCTCAGGTTGCGACCAACAAAGAGTTTGTCTGAGAGCAGAGGGGAGAGAGGGAGGAAGACCGAGAAGATGGAGAGAGAGTGAAAGGTAGAGAAGAAGAGAAAGAAGGAATGTTCGGAGGAAAGCAGGTGAAGAAGGAGAGATAAGACAGGAAGCAGGAGACACTTGAAGGAAGCAAAAGGTGAAGAGTGAAAGTTGGCGTAATCAGAGAAGAGACGTACGAAAGCCAGCCACAAAACCAGGTGGTGTCACGTTTCTTTCGAGCAGGTATACTGATTTTCAGGTGTGTGTGTGTGTGTGTGTGTGTGTGTGTGTGTGTGTGTGTGTGTGTGTGTGTGTGTGTGTGTGTGTGTTGCATGTTTGTATGCAGGCGAAAGAGAAGAATGAATCCTCTTCAGATCAGTAAAATAAGCTGCCTGGACTTTTGTCATCTTACAGTTCTGCGTATCCGACCAGCATGTGTTTGTGTGTGTTTGCCTGACCTTTAAAGAGCTGTTCAGAGGTGTGTGTGGTTCATGTGTGTGTCAGAGAGAGACTTCGAGTGCAGTAAATGAAGAGGATCTTGACCTTATATCTGATCATCTCTTATGCTTCCATGTTTGTGAAGACCCATTTGAATTTTACACCTTAAGAACAGGATAGAAGAAGTTTAGTTTAGGGAAGTCACGTCAGTGAGAACAGACGCACTTTGCACATTGTTTGAATAGAGAGGTGCAGTAATTCTTCAGCTGTGTGTACATGTGCTTATCCCTGAATTAACGGTGTGTAGCATGCTTAATGAGCCAGACTGTTTCTTTTCTTTGATGTAGTGTAGCAGTGCCTGTAGTATATTTTCTACATTCATTTTAGAGAGTGTGTGTCTGAGTCACGGTTGTACTTCAGTTAAGACTTTGTGTACTTGGACATGACCTCGCTTTGCCTTCTGTTTCTGCCAACAGCGTATTTATCCTGACAAAACTGTGCCTTGTGTGTTCTGTGCAGGACAACCTCAGTGTGTTTCTGCGCGGCTGTGAGGAGTTGGGACTGAAAGGCTCCCAGCTGTTTGACCCTGGAGACCTGCAGGACACGTCGACACGCCCCACCGCCAAGTAAGACTCAAAGCTTCAGTGTTACCTTACTGCTCAAAGGGTGTGTGTGGGTTTGTGAATGTGTGTGCATTTCTTTCAGTTTTGTTCCTAAGCACAATAGCCACCATTTAAAAAAGGTGAGAGCTAACGCAAGGTTACAATAACAGGAAAGGTGTTGTTCTCTTTGAAAGGGTAGCATAGAAATGAATTTATTATTTTGAGATATAAACATAACTAAAAACAGCCTTTACATGTGATTACAGTTCTTATTCTATTTATTTATTTTATTTGTAAGGGGCCATGTACAATATCAACAGTGAATATTACCATTTAACTTTCATCTGCAGTCCCTTGACAGGTCACATTTAAAACAGAATAAGTAGATATAAGTAATACACACAGCAATACAGTACACACACACACATTCACACATACTCTTACCTGTATTCATACAATATATGTCCTGAAAATGTATTTCAGTTGTCAGTTCCCCGTGTTTGAATGAAGCTGGGTTAAAAAAGCTTTCTATACACCGTCTCATCTGTCTGCTTATGACACTATACAGAAAGCTATTAAACTGTCGGGCTGTGTTGATTACTGTTGACATATTCAAGTCATCTCTAAAGGTCATAGTTTAGCACTTCAAGACAATATTTTTTGTTTCTTATCGATCTTTACTTGAGGAACCGACTATTCCTGTGTAATTTTTCACTGAATTATCTCTATAGACTTGTGCTCAGTGTTATTGGCTTTCTTTTTGTGTCTATAATCTTTATATCTCTATACACTGTTTTGTGCCAAGTCTCTCTTCAAACACCAAAGTTGACTTTAACTAGTTAAAAAAGGTTTAAAGTCTTTGTGCTTTACTGCACAAAACAGAAAGAGGGTGCTCTTTCAAAGTAAAATGATGTAAAGTGTTTCTGTTATCAGTAGATTGCAGAATCACCATCAGGGCAGTAAAAGAAAGACAATAATGAGGCACACGAGATAAGAAGAAACATTTTTGTGACAACATAAAACAGGTTAAACTATTATACAATGACGAATATGAGCAAACAGTAATGAAGGCCTGATTTGTGGTTATGACCAGTTCACTGAGTCTCTGCTGGATTTGACAACATTAGCTGAAGGTAGCTATTCTGGTGCTTTCAGTCATATCACATGATCTTTATCAGTAGATGGAATTTTCCCAGTAATTGAATTGTAGATGATGAAATTAAGGACTTCCAGTTCTCTTAAAAGTTGATTTTTAACCTTGGAAATATCAGCTGACAAAACAAGCTCACCTCAAGGTCCATTTAGTATCTGTTCTGCAACTTTTGTGTGTACTTACAAAATTCGGTAATGAAGGAAGGCTTGTTTATTTATTAAGTGGATGGACAAGTGTTGACAATGAACACCTCAATTGTGTGTTAACAGATCGCTTGTCTGTATGACTGGTTGTGTCACTCCGTCACCCACTCTATCTGTCATTCTCCGCATCAAACAATCGCCCAGTTCACTGCCAATATAAATAACTAACTGAGAGTCAATGGAAGTTTGTAGAGCTTGTGTCAGTGAAGCAACAATAGCACATCTGTTAGACACAACTGGTCTCTGTCCAAATACAACACAAGGGTTTACATCACTCAATGAACCATAACTCCTGCTTTGTTGCTTGGTAACAAAGCCAAGTGCATGTATTTTTTTCTTTGCTATATGAACTGTGTGAATGAGTGGGTGTGTGTAGCATGTGCTGTCCTCATGCTGGCTGTGCAGAGAGCTGGTCTCAGGAGGAGCTGCTTGACTGGTTTTGTCAGAACAAGGAATTCTATGAGGGCACTGAGGTGTGCGTGTTTGTGTGTACACTGATGTTTTAGTAGCTTTTGTTTCTGAGCATGTGTGCAAGTTTACATGAGTAAACATCATTTTGTTGCATTTTTTCTAATTTTCAGTTATGGTCCCCTTACTTTTGTCTGTGCTTCATTTAAATTGATTCAATCATAATGTTAATTTATTGTTTTGTTTTATTTTAAAACCTTTTTGTACAAATATTTTGTTGAAAAACATAGCCTGACATTAACTGGTAACACAAAGGAAACATGGTAAACAAGACATGGATGTGACATTGAATTCTGTAAAATTTCTGATAGATATTTTCAGGTGGGTGTCAAGCAATGTAGCAGTTTGTGTGTTCAGGCTGAAGGTTGTCATTTTTTCAAACAGTTTAATTTGAGCAAGATTTAAAGGTCCAGCATGCCAGATTTAGTGGCAGTAAAAACAGCCAACTCTGTGGAAGACAACACGCAGCGTTTGTATATAGGCTCATCTGAAGTTAAAGGTCCAGTGTGTAAGATTTGGGGCCTCTATTTTCAGAATAAGGCAAACATGTAATATAATATTCATAACTATGTTTTGATGCATGTATAATCACCTGAAAATAAGAATCTTTTTTATGTTTGTTACTTAAAAATTCTCCTTTTATATCTACAGTGGGAGAGGGTCCCCTTTCATGGAGGCCGCCATGTTGAAACACCTTATTTATACAGTAGTCCAGAACAGACAAACTAAATACTGACTCTAAACAGGGTCCTTAAAGTGTTGTTTCTCCTTTACACTAGGAAGGTGAGGGTGATGTAAGGAGATTACAATGCAGTGATTGGACCACTAAATGCAACTAAATTCTACACACTGGACCTTTAAAAATAATAATGATAATAATAATAATTTCAGGTGATTATACATAAATGAAAACATAGTTATGCATATCATATTTAATATCGGCCTTTTAAATCTACGCACTGAACCTTTAACCTGTACGCAGCCCACATAGAGCCTATCCTAAGATGCATCGCCTGCATTCCCACAGGATTTCACTCCTCATTCTTTGATGTGAGGAATGGGGTGAGACGTAGTCTTTGCTGGTTGCAAATTAACTTTGCCTTGTTTCGTTTGTGCAGAGTATAATCAGAATGGCATGCAAAACTGTGAAGCTCTCCAATGTCCAGCCTGATTAAGAGGCTTCTTGTTTATATACGCACAGACATTGATGGCAGATAATGTTAATAAAGCCTTTAATAAGAAGCTGTGTAACTTGTAACTTAGAGATTGCTGCTGTTAGCCAGCTAACTGTGCAGTGCTTCTGCACTTTATACTTATTTTTGTCCCACATGTATTTTTTTTCCTTCAGAACATGAATATATTTTGCCACATGGAATCCTTTCTGACCACATTTTGTTCATTTGGTATGCCACACCTTACACAACATGCTAACTTGAGTTGAAAAACAGATAGGGGTGCATTTTAAGAGCCGGCACGGCCTGTTGTACTAATATATCTTATATATTATAGAATATTATGTTGAATTGGAACAGATGATTACATGTTTTTCCGATGGTCATAAAAGACAGAATAAAAGGGGAATCAAAGCTTCATCATAGCTATAATGGGTCTTTTTTTTCTGTGGAAGACTGCTTCTATGCTGCATAAATATGAATATGCTCACTCTAGAGATCTTATCAGGAATGCATGGGCCATCTCAATTGGCACAAACTGAAAAGGAAATAGTGGTGTCATTGTTAAAGTGGCCCTGTGCTATTTCCAGTCATTATGTAAGCCTCTGTCGTACAGGATGCTATTTCCTTGCAGCTTGTACCCATGACAGGAAGCAGTTTCAGTGCTTCTCCTCGCTGAGTTTCTGGACAGGTGTTTACTCACCTAGGAAACAGCTTGGACAGGGAGGCACGAAGACAGGCAGGTTCGGGTACACCATGAGCTCAGGCCTGAAATATCTCCTTCTTCTTCTGCGTGTTGATGGAAACCGATCGATTTCCAAGATAAGTGACAGTTTGCCAGGCAGAGTCAATGAGAGGACAGGAGGGGAGAGAGAAGCTGCAATTCCACTCAACTGTCAAGCAGATTTTACACAAAGTTTTGGAATGCTATAAAAAAAATAAAATACAAATGAAATGCATTTCCCTAAGCTGTGTAGATAAATATGATGAAAACACAAGCAGGATATCTCTTATATTGACGTTCTACTACTCTTCACTGTCAGCAAGTAGTTGAAAGTGTTTAATGCTTTTCTCTAAAAGAAATACATGCAGTAATATTGACAGTAATGCCATTTAATCTTCCATCACACAACATTTAAGCAAAAAATAATAATTTCGGGTCTTCCACGGCCAGGTTGTACCAGGCTTGCCTCATTTTTTTTATTCAGGAATGCATTGCCATTGTAATGATTACAACAGAATCTTTGAAATTTGTGACATTTATGTTTCTGTTCATTATTGATACTGTTGATGAATTAAAATAATGAAATCACAGATTCTAACTCAACATGCCCCTAAAGATGATCTAACACCTTGTGAAATCTGCTGTGTTTGTCCTTCAAGTCTGCTTCTACAAGGTAACAGCAGAGAAAATCAACCTGTCTCTCTGTTTATTTAGTCAGCCGACAGAAGGAGAGGATGATGAGTAAGAAGGAGGAGGGGGAGGCTTTACAGATCATTCCCTCCAGCTACTTTCACCTTGCTCTTCTCTTCTTTCACTCCTCTTTGTCAGGTCACTACTGTCATGGAAAACTCACGCAACAGCAATTTGGGTGTCACTGGTGTGTTGAGTGAGTTGGGCTTTGTGACCCTTCGGGGTTTGGAGACTAGTTAGAAACAGTCTCGTAATGCATACCATGAGTTAGGAAATACAACTTGGGCAAAAAATTGCTCAATATTTTCTCCAAAATATCGTCTATATGTTTCCCATACAAGATGATGCACTACGTTATGCAGCTGTTTTGTATCTGTACAGGATCTCTTATCCAAGATTTGTTTGTGTGTTTACTTGAAGCCCCAGTAGATATGGCTTCAGTGCTGTGCATGTTAAGCTAGAATTATTCTTCACCAAAGATGCACATAAATGTCTCAAAGTACCCATGCGGAGACAAGTTTTATGGGTAACCATAGGCCGCAGAGGCTCATGCTCATGCACAGTGCACAGTTCCCAAATGTCAGCTACACATTGTGGAGATCTATGCATGGAACAAGCTGATTGGTTAATTCAGCTCTATTGGGTGGTGTACTACATACAAAAGAAAATGCAGATGAATGTGCAGCCTGGGAAAGCATCATTCCAGCTTTATTCATATTCATTTCTTGACTATATTGTCAACTTTCTTCACAGTAAGACACTTGCATACTCATACAAAGTAGCTCGTTTTTCATAAGGGGTTATTTATTTTCCATATATGGGAACTTGTGTCCCATGTAAAGCAATGCATTATCCATATATGGCAAGGTGTTTTTTCCAAAAAGTCAACATCCAAGTCTGTAAAAAAAAAAAAAAAAAAAAAAAAAGATTTATCTTTACTGATCTTGAAAATGAGATATGATTCATAATGAGAGATAATGAGGGAAACATATTCAAACCATTATGGTTTCCTGCTGATCAGACCTGCAAAACGCAGCAGCCAGTTACCTCACAACTAGAAACCAGAAAGAGAAACCACATTCCTCCCATCCTGGCTTCTCTCCGTTGGCTCCTTTTCAATCCAGAATAAATTTTGAGGATTATTTGATCTCCTGTAAGGCTGGTTTTGGGGCTAGGACTTGGTTATATTGCAACATTTAACCCAATGAGCCTGAGTACAGATTTAGAGCGTTTTTGGTCCCAATCCCGGCTGAATCCTGAGGATGTCCAGGCTTCTTCATTGGAGTGCTTTGACTCTGGCAGGAAGACATTGGCAGGTCTCCTTTTGCCTTAAACTCCGTCTGAAGAACCTTTTAAGACTTTCCTTTAGTTTGGATTGTACTTTGTTCTGTGAGTTTCTTTGTGTCCAAATTGTTTTTTCCATAGTTATAGCGAATAATAACACCTTATATTGAAAGGTGTCTGCCTTTCCTCTGGCAATTTGTTGTCACAATCAAAGTTTAGCTAAAGGAAGATGACATCGTCTGTGTGTATCTGTATTTTAGTCTATTTATCTGATGCTGCCATCTCTCACTCTCTCTCTCTTAGCCTAGAAGTATATATTTCCACAACACAAGTGTGTATTGGGGTCAGTTTTACAACTGGTTCATTCCACTTCCCATTTATAGCTTCAAGTGGTGATCCGCAAGATCCACATCTTTTCATTTTGGCAGCATCTGTGGAGCTAAGTGGCCACTGCTGTGGTGTTTCTGCTTTGCACCTCCCAGAGATCACTTGGCAGTCAAACCATGTGGCCCCTACTGTGACATCTGCTCCCCTGACTTTCTGTTGAAGAAAGTCTTTGTGAATGATGAACGCTGGTGCAAAATGACAGATCTGGAAAGGCTCCCTTGCTCTTTGGTACAGAGGAACGAACACGAATATTCCATTGTGTAGTTTATCTTTTAGGTAAAGAAAACTGCTGTGTTTGAACTGGAAATATGAAATAAATACATCCTCAAACAACAAACTAGATCCAGAGATGCAAGCGTAGAGCCTGTTACTTCTACCTGCGTGGGAGAAGTAACAGGCAGATTCTCTATGTATTCAATAAGTTTTGCTTTTGCTGCATGAATATGTGGGAGTTGTTTGGTTTAAAAGGCGTGTGTTGTTATTTTTATGTAAGATATTGCATTAAATTACACCAGAAGTCAATGTGTCACACTCTCTCACTCTTCCTCTCTTTCTCATCCTTCCAGGGGAAGTGACTGCAGCCGGAAGCTCAAGAATGTAAGTGATACTTCTGGATTACAGTGGGATAATTTGTTTGTGTGCTAAATGTATGTTTGGATGGAAACTGTTATTGTGGTCCAGTGTTTCTGTTTGCACTGTGGCTGTCACTCTTTTTTTTTTCATGTCTGCCCGTTCTGTTCACTCCATATTCAGCTCTATGGACTGTATTGTGCTATAAGAACACTACCTGCTCTAACTATTTCTAGTCTGGTTTTACCCTTTCTGGTGGTTCTTATCGATCCCATGTAGTCTTCTCCACTAAATCTTTTCATTTTATGTACTCTCCTGGATCTGCTTTGGTCCATCTGTTCTATATTTTAGCTCTTCATATTCAGATGATTGTGTGTTCTACATTTTCCAACTCCTTTTGATCTTCCTATTCTACTTGTGTATTCACGTCTGTCTCTATTTGTTCTTGCTTGACTTACTCCAGCTGTAATTGCATTGTCAGTTTTACATAGACTCCACCCGCAGTACAGTACAGTTTGTTTTGCCTTCTTTTTATTTATTTGTTTAATTTCTAAATATTTGAACATCAATACTGCTTTCTGCTTTATCTGACTTTCTTTTCTGCATATTTCATCTAGTTTAGTTCTTCCTATCCTGCCTATTCTGGTTCTCTGAGTGTTTTCTATGCATTTTTACCGTCCTAGTGTTGTTTATTTTTGTTCAAATACACCTCAGCACCCATTTCTGTTTTTCTAATAATGCTGCTTTAAGAAGCAGAACACATATAGCTAGCCCTGCCCACTCTGCAGTCAAAGCCCCCCCTCTCTCCTTCTCTCTCTCACTGTGATGCTGCCGTGCACTGTACAAGTTAATGTCGAGTTGCAGAGCCGGCCTGGGCTGCTAGCTCATTTAGCTGACTGCACACAGGGACTCTCAGCCACATTAGGTAGCTCTTGCAGCAATAGCAAACGGCCCATAAAAATCCCAGCAGCCAGCACTTTAGCCTGGACCTGCTACTACGATTTGCTGCTACACTTATGGATCTGCCCTGAGGATTGTGATTTGATAGCAGCTGTCGCTGCAGCACATCACATATTGAGAGGTGAAGGAGCTGCAACGGGAAGAATCTGCTGATTTGGGGGTTAAAGGTGTTGTTTAGCAAACAGATTGGATGTTGAAATGAGAAATAAGAGGGGACTGCGTGGATGAGTGGAATATTGCGGGAGTCACGAGTTTAGCAGGTGCAGGTGTGAACAAGAAGGGCTGATTGTGCATGCATGTATTCTGATGACTAGTACAGGGAATCTGCATCTGTATGTACCAATACAGGTCTGCAGATTGTGACGTGATTATGCATGCATGGGCTTGTGTGTGTTTACATTGTAGGTGCATATTTGGGTTTATTCCTACCGTTGTGTGTGTATCACTTAAGTACATGAACAAAGAGATGACATTTTTCAGTGGAACCTCTTTGACAGGGTTTTCCACATCTGCCAGATGAAACGGCAACTGAAGAGACAAATCAAGTGTGACACTGTGCATCACTTCACTGTTAGACCTGTATTCCTGACTGTCAAAACTCCACTGACATGTTTTATTTGGACTACTGTAGCTGGTGCTTGTGTCAAAGTTTCATTTCTTTTGTAGTGTTGCATGTCTAAATCACACAGGCACAGTTGTGGCATGTTTTCCCATTGTGCCATGCAGTTTGAATGAATATGGATGTGTTTAAAGCATACTAATATGTGACTGAACACATTTGGTGCTGACCCACTTCCAATGGATGCTGACACGGATGTTATTGTATTGGTTATTATACATAGGCAATATACTCTGTTGCTCAGGGTGCCAAAGTGTGCAGATAATGAAGCATAACCACAGCAAGTACAGAACTGTTTTAGCATAGTACTTAATATTTTTGGCATTGTTTGCAGTAGTGCAGTGAAATATATAATAACACAATGGTTATATATAATTCCTGGTTCAAACCTCAGTTGGGGCCTTTGCATGTTCTCACCGGGTACCCTGATGATGCACACTTTTGAATGGTCCTTTATCAAAACATTAAATCCCTCCCTGCTGTAATGTTGTAATGCAGTATGGCTGATCCTATTTTGGCATTAAAGACAAATTTCCCTTCAGGAATCAGAACAGTATCACAAAAAAGACTCTGTGCTTCTTCTCATCAGCACGCCAGTCTCTTTGCTCTTCCTCCAAGTGTGTTTGAACGGCAGACTGTGTTTACACTGACAGTATGACTGAAATAAACACATTAAGCCATGCTGAGCTTTCTTATCAAAGCAATCCCTGCGGAGTGCCGGTTGACATGGACACAGTAAATATAGCTGGAACACTTGGCCAACAGTGCTAAAGGTGCAGCTCTGTGTGATCTCCCTGTAGCTGCAGCCAATCTGTACGTTCTGCATTTTAGGCATTTAGCTGACTCCAAAAGGAGTTGCACTGAATGCAGTAAACTTCACTTCCTCAGTCACATTCAGCATTACTGTGGGACATTAGCTCACAAGCAAGAGTCAGAAGCGCGGCCTCCTTCAGTCACATAATTCTACAGGGTTACTATGTCGGAAGGAGATGAGATTGATCTGGTAATTTATGCACTCACAGCTAAGGCAGCTAACAGGGAAATATAAATCACTCTGACCTCTGAAGGGATGTTGTGTGTTTGCAGGAGAAGTGCCTGTGACTGGTTTCAGGGTCAAAACAATGGCCCAGTCTTGTCGTGTTTGTGCAGCATGCATAGCTAACGTGTAACTTCTTTTGAAGAGGCTGGATTGTATTCTGTGACCAGAAAAAACATGTTGTATTGCTCCGTAGAGAGAAGAGTGAAAAGAGCAGAGTGGAGAATGGTTTCAAGTGTTTGCTTCATGCACTTTCATCTTTCTTCAAGATCAGTACAATCACGATCTGACAAACATCATTCATAGTGATTTTATCTATTCACAAAGTTTTCATATGTTGGCCACATTTACACATCTGTTTGATTGAATTGCAGTTTTCCTCTGAAAAACATTATATTACTACACCTTAATGTTATGCACTCGCACTCACTTTGTGGCAATGAATGGTTTGGAACAGCCAACTCAAGCTTCAAACAAATTGGCTCAATGTACCTTGAATGACATGTTTTGTCTTGACAGTCTAATGGACAGTCTGTCTGGATCCAAGGTATCATTATGAAGACTTTTGACTGCAGTGAGGAATTTAAATTTGTAATGGCACTCGAGACCACTGGATGACTTGTGCTGCTATTGTTTTAAACACGACTCAGCAGTTCTCTCCGTTAGCGTTTCATTGAATAAGATTACATCTGAAGCCTGAAGTCTGGACGATGACATAGGCAGTATAGCATGTGTTATTTTTATTGAAGCTGGGTCAATACACACACGTAAACAAACACATTGTGTTTGTTATTGAGCCATGAAATGAACCTATGCACATGTATGTCATTGTTTTCACTTGGCACTAAGATGTGCTATTATACTTTAAAATGTTCAAATATTTAGCAGCAACCTGTGTACAGTTGGGTGCCATACTTAGTTTTGACAGTTGTCTTTACAAATCGCCATCTCATTTTATCATGACGCCTGTATTTTTTCTTTCCTTTAGGTTCTAATCACCATCTACTGGTTGGGTCGTGCTGCCAACAGCTGTACCTCCTACAACGGGCCCACGCTGGACCTGAAAGAGTTTGAGGGGCTGCTGTCACAGATGCGAAAGGTTTGCTAAGTCATATTTAGTAATGTTCAGAGCTAAAAAATATCAGGATCATTTCCATCTAAAGAACAGGGACCTCACAGTCAAAAATCTCTACAGTATAAGGGCTAGAAAGAGGCTGTCTGTTTCCTTTTGAGTAGATTTTGATCCCTGCTGTAACCAAATGTCCTGACAAAACATACAAATTATACTGGATTACTTATTAAGATGCACTGAATGAGTGTGTTTGTTAAATGCACACAGACCTCTCAGAAATCATCTCAGGCAACGTGTAAAACCCCCACCCAAGGTCCAGGGATGATCTCTGTGAAATGTGCTCTTGGGTCGGTCATCTCGCCTTTGTTCCATCCCTTTACAGACCCAAAGGGACAGAGGAAAGTTGGCATTAGAAAACCTCAAGACACGCATACATACACACTAAGTCTATGACAACAACTCATAACCATGATGTCACCCCCATGCGATTTATTCCACAAAGTGACGTCCCTTTGCTGTTTTATAAAACTGAGAAATCACTGCCAACTCAGCAGAATAACTTTCCCAGATGTTCATACGTTGCAGCTGACCAAAACAAAGCCACGTTTCTATGAAACAAAAAAAATATGAATGTGTCTGTGTGAGAGTATTTGTGCCTTAATTAATAATAAAATGAGATTTGACAATCAAAGAGAACTCGAGATGCACACATTTAAGAGTAAATTGGCCCTTCTCAGCTCCCTTCTAATGCTAATAAAATGGAGCTGGACCTTTTTAAAAAATGATGATTGAAATGCAAGGAGCAGGTGGATATGTTGCCCAGCTGCAGTTTTATCTGCTCATTTATTGTATGTAGTTCAGGATAAGTGCATCAGTTAAAAAGTCAGTTCAAAAAATAAAATGCCACCTCTCTCAATAATGGTTGCATCGAATGGTTTTGGTTTTTAAGATATCATTTTCTTTGATTTCTTCAAACCTGGCCTGATAAAGCCAAAACTATCTGCTTTTTTAGTGTAATTTCCGTGAAATCAAATGGTTTCAGGTTTAGCCAACAAGAACGGTTTGGTTAAGTTGTGATAAAATTCTGGCAGTGATAAAATAAAAACTTTAACAAGCTCAACTGGGATTAAATCTTACTCATTTGGTATTAAAGCAAATGTTTTCACCCGTCCTCCAGTCTGAGCAATGCATCTTTACTGAACCATTGCCATGGCATGTTAGACAAAGAGAGAACTCAGACAGTGCAGCCTAATTGTAAACATAATATAGTTTGTCAGAGGTTTGGGTGTTGCATAACAGACGGTCCAGGGGTCAGCAACAGGAAGTCTTTTGGTAGACAGGAAAGGTCTTTCCCCACCGTCCATTAGCTGCATTGTCATGTTTCAGCTGTAGACAGACAAGAGGGGTCACTGAGTTGAAAAGAGAAAACACAGAGAGGGAGGAAGGAGTACAAAAAAGAGGGTCAGAGAAAGTAGATCTATGACTTACAGTGATTATATTTGTAGTGGGCTGGAGGTACACATATTTTTCTAGTATTTGATCAGGTGAAAAATACATACAGTTGTCAGGTAATTGCAAGGACACACAACACATGTTTAATCACTGTACTTTGTATGAAATGTTTTGTATCTTTCTGTTCCTGTATACACATTTCATGCCAACTTGTGCATTTGATACGTCCTGCGCACGTGTTTCCAAATGTTCAGGAGGCGGAGGAGGCAGAGAGCCCTAAACGCAGCATCCGAGACAGTGGCTACATCGACTGCTGGGACTCTGAGCGCAGCGACTCTCTCTCCCCGCCACGGCACGGCCGCGAGGACTCCTTCGACAGCCTGGACTCCTTCGGCTCACGCTCACGACAGACCCCGTCGCCGGACGTCCTGGTCGCCCGCGGCAGCAGCGATGGTAGGGAATAGTCTACACTTTACACATTTTACACTCTTCATGTTCACATAGGACACTGCAAATATTAGTTTGAATTGATTGCGAAAGGGTCATCGTGCGGTTCCAATCACCACCCTGAAAATTAAAGGTTGCAGGTAAAATCTGTTCAATAGCCATTGTGTCATTCTAGCTGGAGCCGTACGTATGTCTTGAGGACAGGAAGTAATTCAGTACAGGCTGTTTTGTTGGGGTCAATTGTGGTGTACAGATATAGTATATAGATAAATGAGATCTATTGTCCTTGTAATGCTACTGTAATAAAGCCTGTTGTTCCCCTCTCTGTGTTTTTCGCAGGACAACGCCCAGTGCTAGTTAGAGGCTATTTGAAAGCAGAGAATGATCTCAGTGTGATGCTTGTTTTGAACTCAGGCTATGGCCATTGTTTTATTTCAGCTACAGCTATATGTCTTGTGAAAAGGAAGAAATTCAGTACGGGTGCTGCTGTTTTTGTTCTTGCCAAATTTAGCATGTAGACACTGTACGTATAATATAAGAGGGGTAGTTTGTGAATACAGTCCGTGTCATTTTATTAATTCCGGAAAAAAAAAAAAAAAGGCTACATGCACGCTAGAAGTCTTGATGTTCCTCTCTGAAAATATGCTTGTGTACATCGTTTGCGTGTCTATATCAGTTCCCAGAGCACTCCTATCTCATATGCACAAGCCTGGCTACAATAACAAATGCTGTCACATCTGTTTTGGTTTCAAACACATTTCAGTTATGTAATAATAACCGACTCCACCAACATCACATTGAATGACAGTTGTGTCAGGTGACGTTAAACACAAGACATCTGTTTTATTTGTCTTCATGTAAGCACTGAAAGATTCATATTTAGCTGATAAAATATTGGCAGCAGAAAGGCTGCAAGAACACAGGTTTGATTTGATCTTTGGAAAATTTATTCCAGCATAGTAATTTGTTCATTACACATCAGATCTGTGTCAGAGAAATAGAATCTGGAGTGTTTAAGCTGTAGTTTAAGCACTGTGAGACACATCAGGTAAATGTTCAAAATTGAACTAGAAATGGTAGCAGAAGTTAGATGTACTAACATTAACATGTTTTTTTTTGAGTTTGTGGAACCCACTGCCCACTACACTACCTTCTATACACATTGTAAAGTCAGTGTTTCTCATTTAAAATATTTATTCCATAACTTCTCTTTTTTTGACAAATAACAGTACGGGAAAATGTATCAGTTCTCCCATTCCCCTGCCTCACCTGTTTCTTCTCATTTCTTCTCTGGTTCTTCGTTTCCTCTAAAAACTGCATGTTGCAGCAATTTTCTTTTATTCTACAGTAATTTGATCTATGTCAGCATCTGTGTGGGTTTATCCGTTTAGTGTGTGTGTGTGAATGAATGCGTGCCTCAGCCATCGTGCGTGTCCAGCCTTGCAGCCTCATAGTATGTTTGTGACAGCTTTCAGAGAGGATTTCCAGCTCTGCCATTGACATCCACACAAAAGTGGCTCTGTGCTGAGTGTTTGGGCCTGTTGTCTTGGGCTACAGTTGTTTGATAACTCTCTACAAGTGTGAACTGAGATGATTGACAGGAAGATATGAAGCTTCCTGTTACAGTGAGACAAAGACATGAAAGAGGTGTGGTTGTTTGAATGATAGCTTTTAGTGGTTTATGATCTGCCAGCGAAACTTCCAGCTTTCGGTCTGAGAACAAAGGACACGATTCCATATAATGATACATCCTCATCTTCAAAATAATGAAACTTAGATTAGACTAACTAATGACACCAAGTTTCCTGAGTTAAAAATATGTTGGCAGGTAGAAGATGTGCAGAAGTTTTCCGAGAACGTTTTTTTTTATATGTGAAGCACTATACAAGGAAATGAATGTATGATTGATTTTACCTCCCTTTCTACCCACTATGTTATAAGTATATTTTGATTGTCAGTTGTCATAGAAACAGGCCCACGTTCTGTGCACCTGACAGGTGCTGTTAATTCTCCTAGACTGCTACTTTCCATAAAATTGGACGTGGTACAGTTAGGCATTTGTACACCACCTTCTCTAGATTTCCCAAAAATCGCAGCTACATCACAGATACTAAAACAGAAAAAACAGAGCATAAAGATCTGTCTGCACGTATGTAATCATTATATGTTGTTTTGTTTATAATAAGTTTTTTCTTGAGATCACTACATATTATAATATGTAATTTAATGTATCCAACATGGTAGCATAAAAGTTTTACAAGTTTTTCAACAAAGTCATGAAGTTCAAACAGCTGTAAATTTGTTTTATGTTTCATGCTGAAGTCAAAAAATAGTTTTCTTCTGCATACCTACTTTACTACTACTACAACATAATTACTTTACAATGCCAAGCTGACCATATGCTGTCACTGAAAGCTGTTGATTGCTACACTTTATTTGAATTTGAACCTTTTAAATTTTAATGACAGCCTATAAAACGTTATAGCAGTCGTCACAAATCTTAATGTGCGTTCCATCTCTAAGCTTCATGTGGGAAAATGGAGTGAGGCCGAGCATCCTGCCTGACTGTGTTTTTGTTTTGAGGGAAGTGCAAAGGAAACTGCCGTCTCCAAAGCTAAAGCTGCTGTCACTGACAGTCAAACTAACTGAAAACCTCACTGGGTGTCGATGCTTCTCAGAAACGAAGAACGGGAAGGAATCCACCCAAAATATCTACTGATAAAAACAAAGCAATGAAGCTTGTTATCTGATGCAGATAAGTAGCCATATTTTTTGATAACAGGAAAAAAAAACAGAAAATAACAGAAAAAAAAAATCTTAGCTAAGATTTTTATGTCTAAAACATCCAAAACATGGGACATTAAGGAGAAATCCATGAGCTGCAGTCAGAGACAGTTTTCTTCTCAATAGCTTCAATAAACACAAAATAAAGCCACAACACATAAAACAAGCTTTACCACAATCAATATTAGTTACATCATCAAACCTCTCATAGCCCCATACCTCTGATACAAACATGCTCTTTCATTTTGGAGAAATTAACAAAATTGCTAACTGATCACAACATAATCTGAAGTTGGGGTTTCCTTTAGGCTTTTTTTTTATTATTAATATTGCTGTCAGAAGCAGTTCACGGTTCACAAAGTTTAGTAATACCAACATCTACATATTTGTTCCAATAGCTGATAGAAATTAGCGTGTCTGTTGTTTGTAAGCCCTTGTTATTATTGAAGGCATCATACTATCAACGTTCAGATCAGACCCAAGAGGCCCAAACTAGAGATGTGAGAACAGGATAACAATGCAGTTTTCATCCAATCACAGGGACTTTTCAGTACAACCAGAACAAGAGAATCCATTTATAAACAGACAACCTCGACTCGGCCAGGTTTTCCCTGCCCTGCCCTGCCCTTTAGACAAAACCCTTTTACTGTTCAGCTCTGTAAACTGACTTCACCCTGACAGTAATTAGGGGATACTGAGACGAGTTTAATTCAATCTCTGAAAGAGATTAAATATTGGCGATGCGCTTTTGTTTGGGCCAAGTTTGGTCGCTGGATACAGTGTTGATAAATGAGACACTTTGTGTTTCTGGTGCTCCTATAGTAAAGCCTGCTCTTGTCTTTCTCTATTTTTGCAGGACAACACCCATTGCAAGTCAAAGGTTTCAAAGAATAAACTGAGAGATCTCATTGAGATGGTTTTCAGGGTTTTTTTGTATAAGAAACTGCCCTGAAGTCCAGCATAATGATTTTTAATAAACACCAGTTATCCAGTCTCTAAAAATGGTTTCATACCACTGCTCTCACATCTAAGGCCTTCAAGCCCAGAAGTTGCTGCTCTGACATGACTTAAATATGTTCTGAGACATAATTTACATCCACTGACAGTATGAATTGACTGACGAAACACAAGCACAGAATAACAATGATCACATTTAAGTTGTTTTTCTTGAAGTTTAAACTGAATTGACGACGGTTGGGCTCTCTTTCAGTTGCATTGTCTTGTTGTCCTCTGTGTTCTACTACTGCCTCAGCCAAGCTGCTGTCTGCAGCAAAATGATGATGAGGAGTCTGTTGTTGGAGCTTCATCGAATCTGGTCTGGACTCTGCATGAGTAGTTTGCTAGATAAGTTATAAATACATACAGCCTACACTACAGTTTTTAGTCATGGTCTAATTAATAATCACAGCCTGTAGCTCCTACCAGAAAATCAGATGAGATAATGCCTACTTACTTTCACACTTTTTCGCAAACTTCTTGCTTCAAGTACTGGAGGTGAAAATGAATATTATTTAGCTACAGCTGCTAGTGAAAGTGGCCAACGTTGGCTAAAAGTTAGATGTGTTTGGTAAATGTTTTGTTAACATATGAGCTTAACAAAAATTTGGTATTTGAGAACCAAATCCTAAATGGAATTGACTATCAGAACATTAAAAAATGAGATATTGATATCAAGTTAATAATACAGACATGTAATATTGTCTAAATAGTCCAGGACCTCTTGAATAATTTCCATGCTCTGTTCTGACTTTGTCATTCACACTCAGTGTTGCACCTCCCTGCACTCAATTTTGAGTGTAATACAAAACACACAACGAATGTTTAAGATGAATAAGACTTTTTTTTACTTTATTCATTTCAAATAATTTTCTATAGATATCCTAATAACATCATTATTGTGAATTCTTTAAGCCATTTAAACTGTATAGTGAAAGTGTGATATCCTGACAGCGCTACTTTGCACACTTCTGTGTGGTCAAGATCAGTATTAAACATGTGACTCCTTGCAGACTTTTTCATTCTGCCAAGAAAGGTCTGTGTCATATAACAAGAAAATTAGAGGGGAAGAAGCACGAATACTATCCCAGAAAGTGTCACCATCTATTTCACTTTAATGCTATTAGAAATGTTGAGTGTATCACTATCACTCTTTATTTGTAATCCTGTTCTTGCTTTTTTAGTCACTGTAGCGCATATTGAAGTAGACTCCATGGCTTTAACATTTCCTGTAGTATTACTGCATGTTGATGATTATTCATGTAAATAAGTTTCTGTGAAGCCCTGGTACAGTGTGGCACTGACCCATGATAAACGTTCCCTCAAGCTTTAGTGTTACCATATGTGCAGAGAGAGCACATCGGCCCGTAAAGACATATGTTGTTCCTTAAGGATGGATAGACTTGGATGGTACAGTCACTCATGTTTCCAATTGATATGGGTTAAGAGTCATAATTGAACCATTCATTGTTGGAAGTGGAGATACCTCAAGGCCTCTTTTGGACCTTGATCTGTCAATCTTTTAGACCACATAAAAATGAAGAAATCTATTGATAGAAAGGAGGGCTTTCACAAGCTTTCAAAATATGACGTTTGTTTCCAGTGAGAGCTGTGGCTGCATCCACATGTATCTGTTCAGAGCTAAAGGAACATTTTAGGCTTTAGATCTGGTTAAAATTGCGGCTTTATTCTTGGAAAATATATACATTGAGTCATAAATTCATAGGTCATGGGATTGAGCATGCATGCATCCAAAGGGAGGGGAATTCCAGTAGCACATGTGCTGAACATCTTGGAGAGGAATTTTGAGAGACCTTGGGTAAAGCAAGGCTGCAGGTATCCATTACTTTCTGTTTCCAAATGTAGAATTTGGGTTAGCATTAGCAAAAAAAAAGCTCAATGAAGGTGAAAATGACTGGCATGCTAACGATACATAACTGAAATTGTAACTTGATGTTCTCAATCAGCTTTTTCCTAATTGCTCTCCTGTCATCTCTCTCTCATGTGTGCGCTCTGAGGATCACACATGAACATCTTGAACTCAAGACGCCATGCAGGGAAAGTCCTTGAGCGAAGCACTTCTGCAAAGCCAGGTGTTGCCACTGACATTAAAGAGCTAACAATGTGTTTAAAATGTGATACAGACAGACACAGTGGCATCCGAAGTGAATTCTTCCGAACTGTAGGCTAGAATTCAGTCATCAGGAGCTGCACAGTACAAATTTAGTCATGATTTATGGTACTTGCTTTGTTTCATAAAAACAGGCCATCAACCTGCTTGGGGTTGATTTATGTTCAGCCACTGGAATGCGCTGCATACAATAACGCTGTAACAACACTGTAATGCTTTGTAAGTTAAGAGCTTTGGGAGAAATTATGTAGATTTTAAGTGATATTTTTGTTCAAAGATTAGAAATCATTGGTATCTGCTATGAGACTTCTCAATCAACTGTTTCTCTGTTCAAGTTATTTTTGGATTTGTTCTTTCTCTCTCAGTTCAATTGAATTTAAATGGCTCTATTGACATAACTGCATGCAATACAATACCACAGCAAATCAACATAATAATTAATGTTTCCATGGCACAGTGGTTGTCGCCTCAAGCAGGTTGTAGATTCAAACCCCTCATCTGGCCGGGGCCTTTCTGTGACTGGGAAGTTGTGGCTGGGACCTTTTTGTCTGGAGTGTACTTGTTCTCCCTGTATCTGTGTGTCAGCTCTAGCCCCCCGCGACCCTGATAAGGATAAGCAGTCATGGAAAATGACTGAATGAAAACATTAATTATTATTCCATGTGGGACCGGAGACTCACAGAGCTGTGGAGCTCATAGCTGCTACATATCTTGCCGCCAGTCTACAGCAGTCGTCCCTCTCTCCTAGTAGAACTGGAAGTCTGTCAGTCACTTAAATAGATGAGATGTTTTATTTTATTTTATTATTTTATTTTATTTTATTATTTTTGTAAAATATTGATCTTTTGACTTTGGTAATTGTAAGTTAGGAAGTGCAGCCCTGCCTCAACTGTTCCCTGGTCACAGTATGAACACAAACCTCTCCTCTCTGGGCAGCCAGGTCTGTTTCTACCGGCATACCTCCACTGCCCAGTTTGTGCTCACTCAGTCTGTACTTAGTTTTCTGTCTGACACTGTGGTCAAGTAGGTTGCCACTGTACTGTCTATTTAGGGCTACATATGTTTCCACTTAGCTCTGGGATTTTGTCAGTTTTGTCCAATAATCTCTGCATTTTTCTTCTTCTTTCATCATAATGTGGTTGGGTCTAATGTCCTGACCACTTGTGTTGGTTGTGGTGTAATGACCTGTGGTTGACAGTTCTCCCAGCCTCAGGACAAGTAGGCAGAGGGGACTCCTTTGTGGGTACAACTCGTGCTAGTGTAGGACCTTCTGCTCTCTCTGACTTAGCAAGCTTGGGGCCTCTTGCACTCATTCTAGAAGCATATCATTAAGAAAATTAATAGAAAATCAGAGACACTGCTGCATGTGCGTTTCATTAGCAGCAAACCTACTAATATGGCTGTGTAATCACATTATAGGTTAACAGCTTTTAATGAGGAGTAAAGAATTGTAAAGTAATTAGCTGTTTGGTAAATCTCTGTGTTGTTTTTTGACAATTCAAATCTCTCTTATTAATTGAATATAATAACTGGCAGAGGGGACTCCTCTGTCCTTATAAAATGTATGCTAATTGTGCAGTTAAGTCTGTTCTAAAATGCATCTTTAAACCTGAACTTGCAAACAAATTAGCTGCAGAATGATCCCTGTGTGATGGACATAAAAGCTCCATGACACCGTTAATAAACTTCTTCATTGCCTCGCCGTCTCCTCTCAACAGGCCGCGGCAGTGACTCAGAGTCCGACGGTGCCCCCCACAGGAAGATGCCAGACGTCCGTAAGGATGACATGTCGGCACGGCGGACGTCCGTCAGCGAGCCACGAACCGCCATGCCCTTCAATCAGTACCTGCCTAATAAGAGCAACCAGAGTGGGTATGTGCCCACGTCACTCCGCAAGAAGAAGAACGACAAGGACGAGGGAGGGCGCAAGAGTTGGAGCACTGCCACTTCTCCTATAGGGGGAGACAGACCATTCAGGTGAGTCTGACTGTTACAGGTATTAGAAGTGAAGAAACACTGTCTGATAGAGGAAATGCAATTTATTTTGGATAGTTTAGATATGTTAATGTAACTGAAAACTGATGAAGTGCATTTCTCCAACAAGCAGAGTTTTAATATAAGAATTAGGGTTTCAGTCAGTGAACTGTAGTATACACATACTGTATATATTGTAAAACTTGACTGATCTAATGAAATGATGTCCTGAATACTATGATTTCATGACACAGAGTCTGTGTGTGGTTAGGAAATTGAAGAGGCAAAATGTAACTTTATATAATGACCTATTTTGCATACAAGATTTGAATATTCAATAGTTATAGTCCACCTATGTGTTCACAGAGCGGAAGAGCATATTGCCTGTGCTTTCCTGTTTTGTGTAAACCCTGGCACATGCTTCAACATTTTATATTTAATATTTAAGAGGCGGTGCAGCTGAGTTTTTGTAGGAGATGATGGATTTGAAGACAGTGCAGAGCCATTCAAAGTCCTGGATGCTGCTGGTGACAGTCAGGCGGGGGTGTATTTTGGAAACAGGTTTTGCCACCATGACCTTGTTTCAGCTTGAAATTGATTTGCTAATTAAACGTTGTTGTGAATTTTCTTGCAGATAATTTCTGCTTGTTGCTGTTTCTGTTCAACCAGAAAGTCCAGCAGCACTATATGATTATCTAGTCCCCTTCTTGCATGTTTTGTGAGTTTATAGAAGGCAAGTGAGAAAAAACTATTCTAGTGATCCATTTTCTTGCTCCTGCATTCATGGCTTTAGAGTGAAACGTTTTGCCAGGATAATTTTTGTAAGTTTTTTTTTTTTTTCAGCTGTGAAACGGGGAGGGAAAAGTTTTAACAGTGTTTGTTGTTGTAATATTCATTTTGGCCACAAGAGGCTGAAGTGCACCACTACCCTATATTCTAAATAAGATTCACTTATTCTGGCTAACCCTTTTTTTTTTGCACCTTTCTCCAGTCATAAACACAGGAAAGGAACCAACTTAGAAGAGACTTAGAAAATGGATCACAAGATTTTTTTTGTCACTTGCCTCTCAGGGCTTCCATAGTTTAATTTAATGAGAAATTTTGGACACAAAAGAATCAAACATGGATTGACGTTGACCATGAAATAATTTAGTGAAGTGTAACTTTTGCCGAATTGATAAACCTAACTGACAGAGTGACTGTAAATGTTGTTATTATTATTATTATTATTATTAGTAGTAGTAGTAGTATTATTATTAGTATTATTATTATTATATATCCAATCCACACCAACACCCCTTTGTGTTACTTTTGTGTTGTCCAAACATTATGCAAGAGAAGGTGTCACTTTGCATATGTCTGCAATTAAATGTTGCAGTTGTTGATTATTTTTTCTCTGTCTGGTATTATACATATGAGAAGGACTGATGGAGGCCAGATGCGCGTGTTCATTGGCTCATACTCTGATGAAGCAAAAGGGTGAAATATGTTGTGTAGACAAAAATGAGGCAGATTAAAGTCTGAAGCTTTTAGTGGCATTTATTGGTTTGGCATGTCACCACACAAGAGCGCACAGATTTGTTTCTTCTAAGCATTTCATCGTCCGTGTCACTCACTGTAGGGGCTTCAGATGTCTGCTGGCGAAGTTGATCCATAATGTGCTTTGATCAATTCTAGTATTATCATGTGCAGTATTAGCGGCGTGTGTGTGTGTGTAGTGTAGTGTAGTGTAGGGGTTTGGACGTATCATTATTCAGCTGTATTCACAATCAAAGATATTTAATTAAAAGCCAAATATCTGCAATCTAATTAGTCTTATCCTAGTGTGCTTACATTTCCAAAAAGTGCTGTGAGTGGGTGAATATACACTAGGGATGTGTGTGTGTGTGTTGCTAATAATTCCCCCTATTGTTAAGTTCATCCATCGTGTTGTGTTGCATCAAAAACGCATGTATTTATTGATTTTGCATTATTGGTTTTTTTTTTCCTCCATCTCTTCCTTTGCATGTCATGGTGTTTTCCCTCTCGCCTCCGTTCACCTCCCGTGTGCGATCCAACATTTCCTTCACATCTGTGTGCTGACCATGGCCATCCTTGTGTCATTGTTCCTAATTCCGCACCAATGTCATCACGTCTTCCTGCGTGTGGTGTGTGTGTGTGAATGGGTGATGTAACAGTCCAAATGAGATCCCTATCTTAGACCCCCAAACCAGAGAGTCCCCCACCCCACCCCTCGAACCCCAGATACAGATTCAGGAGGAGAACCGGGCTATTAAGGACGAGGAGGAAGGGGAGCAGACTTGCTCCACACCTTGCTGTGAGATCCATGCAACGGGCATGAGGAGGATCAGTGAGCCTTTGCCCTGTAGCCTCCCCCAGCCCCATGCAGAGCCCCCCATGGAGACTGTTACTCACCTGATGGTCACCTCTGAGCAAAGGTCTTCATCTTGTTATATGTTTTTTTCTCACAATCACAAATCAGTAGCTCAATTTTACTGACACAATCAAAAAGATAATCCATTGTTTTATAGAATTTTATTTTTTTATTTTTTCTAATAATAAATTGTTGATTTTGGTTTTGAATTTTTATTTTTTATGTTGTCCTGAAAGGTTGATGATCTGCTTACAAGTCTTGGGGAGTTGTGCAGTTAGAAAGAAGTGAGTTTATCAGACCTGGAGCATGCTTCTCAGTGCTGCTTGAGGCTAGAGACTCAAGTATTAATTAGCAGCTTAGCATTACACACCCAAATATCCGACTGAACGAATGGCTGTCGAGTTTGTATTGTGGATAATGTAGGAGCCAGGTTTTGACGGGAACAAAACATTCCGGCGTCTCTGGTTCTGCTGCATCGATTTTATTTATTTATTTTTCAGTTGTTTTTTTGTGTAAATTTGATCATAACTGCCACTGAGTGTCCTGCTTGTACCACCATACAGTGTAGATGGATGGGATTTGTGTTAAAACACACAAATCTGCAGCAGCACAACTGTCCAAAAACAAGTAAATCAGGGAAACCTTTGCTGTGAACAATTTTCATCAGGACTGTTTCTTTCACAGCTGGTGTTTCCATCCTGCCCTTTTCCTTTTTGGCACTGCCGTTACCCAATCATCGTTTCCAATTCCTTTCTTATCCCTAGTAACATAACAGTGAGTTAGCAAGAATTTCAGTCCAATGAAACAAAGTTACATGTAGAACACACTGTTGTTAAACAGTCTTCACCCAGCAGGTGGGGGTCACACATTTTACAGTTGGTGTCAGATAACAAGGTGAGGATTATGAGCTGTCAAGACACAATTCTCACAATGTAGAAGTCCACTATGAGGCACGCTCACAATGTTGCTCTGTTGAAAAATGTCTGTTTTGGTCTCTGTTGTTATTTCACAATCCAGCCCTATCCTGTGTTATTTCCTAGCCCAGCAGACGTTTCATTCACGGTCCTATTGGAGAGTTATTAGAGTCACACCCCCAGTTTCCAGCTTTTTCTGGCACAGATGATATGGCATTGATTTGGATTGTCAGCGTTTCAAGGGAGTGAAAAGAATCCTCAGTTGTGTCCGTCACTTGTGTATAGCTGTGTTCCAAGAAAAAAGGGGGATTTCTGGGATGTTTGTGAAAGGCTTTGATATGAGCTTTTTTAGCTGGTAACAGCTTGCATTTTTCCAGAAGAAAACAGAGGCTGGAATTTGTGCATTCTAGTGTTGCCAGCAATAGTTCAAGCTTTTAAAAACAGTTGTATAACATCAACATATTAGTGTTTGCAGTTGCTCATCAAAGCTGTGTTGATGCATTTCTAAGATCATTCTGTTCCTGATATGGCTGCTTCTGTCAGTTTGTTTGCGTGGAAGTAGAGTAGAGGTGACCTCAAACCATACGGTTGGTGTTTTATCCATTTACTGTGTTTCTTAGCTTGAGCAGAAGTGTCAAAACAAAATGAAACATTTGGATGGGTGAGTATTATTCATGAGTTCAACCAAGGATATGACAAAAACATCAACAATGATGCATTTTGAATTGATAAAAACCTAAATTTAGAAACAAACCATGCACGGACCAAGGAAATACAATTGAGTGCCATCAGGTTTCTAATAATATCGTACTTGACCTTTGCTGACAAAGTGTAGGAACAAACTGCACACACCTTCATATGCACACAGCAGTTACACAGAAAAATGTACTGTATGTGTCCACGCACAAACACACTCGCATGGAACTTGAACATGCGACCCACCCTCAGGATGTTAGGAAATGAGGCCTTCTTCCTTCCCTGACTGTGAGGAGGCTGACACTTAAGCCTGACGTGTTCACAGCCTTTTCACAGCCTTTCCCTCCCTGTCGTGCAATCTGGGAATTTACAGTCCAGTAATAAACATCCTAAAAAGTAACTGTTCATCACAGGATGACAAACAACAGAGCATTGAGTAATTTTTCTTTTGGTTTTAGACTCCAATATGATTTCACATCCATTCTGTTTTGAAATGATTTGTGACCATGCTATGCTATTTGCTTAGATTTACAGTATGTCTTCAAAAACCTCCAGAGGAAAGCTGTCTGATGATATAGGGTGATAACCAGGCAGCAGTACGTTTTAGTTTGCTTTGCTTTCTGCAGTACTCCAGCTCGCTCGTGCTCAGAGGAACTCTTCCACCACTCGATGACTCTAGCCGCAAAATCTACAACAACCCCCTTGCTTGCAACAAGCCCCATCAACACGTCTGGGAAACATCCACCTGTGACGGAGGAGGAGGTGGCGGCTGTGAGGAAGGAGGGTGCCCTGTTAGTCGCAGACGCAGAGCGAGATGAGAAGCGGGGCCGCCAAAAGCTTACCTCTCCCAAGCACGTCACCGCTCTGAGTCCCTCCCACTTCCTTCCCGTGCCCACTGCCGCGGCAACCGCTACAACCGCAACTACCAATACAGGTCGCCGGAAGGGAAGGGCGCGTAGTGAAAGTGAGGACCCACAAGGAGGGACATCTTGGTTGGACAGCAGTCTCCCAGCAACGTGAGCCCCGTCCAGCAACTACACTACATTTTATGAATTTCCATCGCGTTGAAGTAGAACTACATAATCCAACTTTAAAATCAAGGGATCTGCTATTCCAGTGATCCTTACTCAATCTCAGCATGTGACCCAGACCTCAGACTGCAATGCACCTCTATGGATGACATAACTTCCTAAAGATCGCATGATCTTTTTTACATGAATGCTGATAGATATATATATATTTTTAAAAAGCAGTTGTTGTTGTACACAGAATGCATGAAAACTCTGAAAATATGTATTCTTACTCATTTCTTTTTTCATTGTTAAGAAAAAGTGAAAACATTTGAGAATGTGGTCTTTGATTAACTCTGCATGACATAAGTTTGCATCATTTGAGCTCTTCGGGAGATCCAATTAGAGGATAATAGCAATGGAGACTGTATTGAATTTGATTAAAGTTAAAGAAAAAATATATAACAAATGCATAAATTGGTCCAACTATCAATTAGTCAATCATTCCGTGTATACTAATAAAATGACTTTGGCTTTAATGCAAGCCCCACATTATCGTAGACTGACCTATTACTACAAAAACATATAGCAAATAGACATTTTACTACAACATACCATATGGCAAATAACATCTCAGAAAATAGTCTATCTGGTCTTGGTTTAGTGAGGCGTCTCTTAATTTAGTCTCCTTGTTCTCTAGTGGCAAGAAACCACAGGCCACACTTTCTCTCACGCCCCTCCAACATCACAGAGGAAGCTCCATAAAAAAAGACTGTGAAGACCTTTGTGGTTAAGGCCAAACCTACAAGTGGTGGTCACAGACAGAAAGAGAGCCGCATCCTTCATGTTGCTCTTGTGCTGTCTAATAAAGATGCATGTGCTTCTTTTTTTAATATTTAAGTGTCAGCTGCATTCTAAGATCATTGCCATATGTATCTGTAGTGTGCTAGCAGTGTTTTGGTTTGCAGTGATGCAGTAAATTTGTATTCTGTTCTGCTCTGGCTGTGTTATGGATAAGACTGCCCCCTTGTGTTTGGATTGAGGATGATCATAAAACCCATAAACTGACAGATACATCTGTGCATAGGCACAAAACCAGCAGGCATGCGTGTTTAAAACTTTAAGCAATCGTTGCTGGTAAATAATCTGTATTTAATCTGTCATAACTAACTCATTCTCAGCTGTGATCACAACACTGTCACAATCAAATATTCCATCACTGTGTTTAAATATTCACATGGGTGACTGACGTGTTTCTCTGTTGAGTGGTCTTGTATTCATTTGTGATTGTGCTCTCTCTCCACGCTCTCTGCCTTCTGTAGATTCAGCCGCACACATAGTGCGTCAGATGATCCACAGTAAGTTGTCCTTTTACCACTCAGAGCCTCAGCTAGCTGTCTGGCCCTGCACTGCTCTGCACTAAAAAAATAACCCCGCTCACTAAGTCATTGAATCATTCATTTAGTGTAAGAATTGTCTTTTTCTTTATGCAAGTGAGAAATTTGCTAAAGGTTGAAGCAAACTTTCCTCAAACTGTCTTGAATCCAATGAACAACGTCTTGTTCTGTTCAAGTTTTTTTTTTGTTTGGTAGTGTTGTTTTTGTTTAAGGATCACGTAAGCAAATATTTTGTGTTCAGTTTTAATGCCTTTATGTGTAATGATGGAATAATTACAATAATGTTGCAACTTTTTTTTATTTTTTTATTTTTTTTATTTTTTATTTTCAGGCACTATTTTTAAGTTGTATGAGATAATTTCATTTATAAAACCACATTGAAGGGTTAGGGTTTTTGACAGTGCACCTTAACACTAACCCACACTGATCTGAAATATCATCCAAATCTGTTTTCAGTAAATCTCGTAGACATGCTTTTTTTGCCGTTTGGTTGGTGCCAATCCTCTCAGATTTTTTTTCAAATGCCCACAGAGGTGGAGAGGATTTACTAAAATGTGCTGCTCCGACATCACCTCACTGCTTTTGCCAGCTGCATGTTTCATGTAACACAACCCCTCCCAACATCCCAATAAAAAAATCATCACAGTAACCTCCTTCGCTGCTAAAAAGGGAATGCAAGAAGTGCTGCTTTTACATGAAGCAGGAGAGATGATTCATAACCAGGAGATGGCTCAAATGTTTTTCTTTAAAGTTTTGATTTAGAGGAGCAGATGTTAGAGGTACAGATGGGTGGAGGTACAGATTACACCTGTATCTCCGCTGGCAGAACTGTTAAAGTAAAATAACATGTCAGTCATCTCCCAGGTTGAAAGCACTCTCCTGCTACAAGTTTATTTGGTCCACCCAGCGACCAGTGGCCTCCATAAAACATTGACCGTGAGCGAGCACTGTAAGAGTCTGAAAATTGTTTTGATACGACTTCTCGTGTAATTTTAAGCCAAGCGATACCTTTCTATATTGGCAATGCATCAGTTTTCTGTTAAAACAAGAACAGCTATTACACTCATGACTAATAAGCAGGACAGTTATTTTAACAATATAATCATTTTATCCATTTTACTCATACAGCTGCATGCTCCTAACAATGAAGGCCACGCTGTCTTGTCTGTAATCTACAAAATGGATCCATTAACATTAACATACCGACTGAAGAAATCTGACGACCAGTGTAAACTGTCCTTAACAAATCTTTGACTGTATGAAGACTGTTCTGGTTGTTGCATCTCATACATGTTACTCAAAGTTTTACAGCTGATATTTTCAAATGTCTGCCTTTCGTCTTTAATGTGACACATTTCCTGTTGAAACAATGTTTGAATGTGACATTCAATGTAACAAACCAAAGGCAAATTGCTTTCAGGGAGAAATGTTGAAATAAGGGGAAGATAGGTTGGATTCCCCAAGATGTGAATCTTAGTGAGCATGAGATTACCTTTTAAAAATGCATTCTGTACTGAACCAGTGGTTACATTATTGTTTTTTCCCTATCATGATGGATTGATGATGTGTTTTCTTTGACACTAGTGTACTGTGTCAGTGCTTTTTAACATTTTTGAGCATCTGTGGAGGCTTGTGAAAGGTTAGAGGGTCACAGTGTTTTTCCTGTGTTCTATATGGCATGTACAATGTATGAAACAGAGACACCAGCATACAATCATACAGTATTTACAGTTGAGTGCACTGAGGGAGGTTTACAGAATCACGAGCAGCATTCTAAAAACACATGAAAAACTGAACCACGTCCCTATTCCCTTACCCCATTCTGGAAATGATATATCAACACATGTTTTTCATTATCCATATTCTCTGTCTGTCCCTCTCCCCCTCCTCCCATAGGAGTGTGAGTATGATCGACATGCGTGGTGAGGAGGAGGCCGTCTTGCAGCCCCACAGTCAGGTGCGTCATGAACTGATGCACAACCAGTACAACAAGATGAAGGAAGAGGATGATCACTGGCAGGACGTGAGTGTGTCAGATTTGTCTGACTTCATTCTGTTTTCTCTTAGTCTGTGTGTGTTTTATTTTGACGAGTGATTAAGATTACTTTCTAACTCCCAGTACAACTGTGTTGCATCTTGCGTCTGTATTTCTTGTTTCCATTGGGTCAGGACTTTTATCAGTTATACGCAGTGATTTTAGTGACTGCAGGCTGAAGCACAAACTCCAGTTAGTTCTTCGCCCCAGTTAAACTAAACTTAAATCAGATTTCTAGGACCACAGCAGTGCTTTAGGTCTCACAGCGCTGCTTAGCCAAGCCCTCTTGTCTTGTTTCATCGAAACACTTCCAAACTGTTTGTGTGTGTGTCAGGACCTGGCGCGATGGAAAAATCGGAGGAGGAGTATTTCCCAGGACCTAATCAAGAAGGAGGAGGAGAGGAAGATGATGGAGAGGGTGATGTCAGGAAGCCCCTGTACCTCTGAGAGGAGGAGAAGCATCAAGACTTACAGAGAGATAGTGGAGGACAAGTAGGTGATATACACACATAATTTAATGTTCGTCCTAATTGCTGTTAGTGTACACAAAAGTGACAGCGACTCCTCCTGGAGTTGATTTAAGTAAGTCTCACCACAGAGGAAATTTGAAAGAGGAAGGGCAGGTCTGCTCCAGCTATAGTGAAGTGGAAGAAATAGATGTCTTGTTATGATGGGGTACACTATATTGTTTGCTGTTGCTGCTTATTCTATCTATCTAAAATTCCATAATGTAACATAAGACAAGCATAAAATCCATAATTTCCTTTGCACCACAAGATTTACTGCGTAAGTGTTAACAACAAGTGTGTACATGTTTAATCCCAATCATATCAACTGCCAATAGAGAATAGTAAAGTTAACCTTTATTTAACGTAAATCAAACTGTTATTGCAGTCGCTTCACATTTTACACAGCTGTTTTGATTCATCTCTTCTTCGCCTCCGTTCCTCCTTAACAGGGAGCGACGTGAGGAGGAGCTGCGGGACGCATACAGAAGAGCCAGAACCCCAGATGAAGCATCAGCCATCCTCCAACGTTACGCCCAGCGTTTCTCCATCAGTGACGCAGTCCTCGAACGCCTACAGCTGCCAAAGCTCCTGGACCGCAGCATATCTGCTGATCCCTCCTTTCCCTGCTCACCCTTCCCTCTCTCCCTTTCCCTGTCCGCCTCCCCAACAACCCCAGACCCCTTCGACATGGACCCCAACGGGCCCATGAGGTATCTGCGCCAGCAGTCTGCCCCGGCTCCAAAGTTCACGTCTACACTGGAGGCGCGAATTGAAGAGTTTCCCAAAGACTCCTCACACCAGCGGCCTCAGATTCGCTCTCGTTCGTCTGAGCCGCCAACTACCCGAGGCCTGTCGCCCAAACCGGTGCCTTTGCTGACGCCCAAGCCTTACTTCCAGACTCGATCCACAGCGGTTGAACCATGGTCCAGTAAGGTGAGACTGTGGAGGACGCGTCATTATGTTATCAGATCACTTACCAACAAGAATGGATGCAATTATTGCTGCTGTAAATATGCCTTACATCATCCTCCAAAGGCTATGATATTTGCTTTGTTACCCTGTGTGGCAACAGTAAAATCTTTCCACTAGGCTGCAGCTCAGTGTTAACTCTGTTTAGGTTCCTAAAAAAACATACTAGTTCTCTTCATACATACATGAAATGATTGAGATTTGATAAGTGTCACCACAACAGTTCAGCAGAAGGCATGGTTGAAGTCTTTAGCACTTTACATGTGGTTACTTCCCAGCGTTGGCTGCCCTCCTCACAGACTCGTGGGTAAATTCCCCTTCAGCTCTCTTGGCAGTCACATTAGAATGCCACAGAACCACCATGGTGATGAGCCGGCTGGTTTCTAGGAAAACACAAGACTTCCCCTCCCTGAAGAAGCATGTAATGTTTCAATTTAGCTCAAAGTCCTCTCAACAGGAACCATTTCCTTTTCTTCTGGAAAAATTGCCAAATGGGAATATTCAAAATGAGATCTTATGTTTTGGTGTGGCGGGGAGGGAGGGGCAGGTTATTACCAGATCTGATGGAGCTGAACGCTTTTCTGGAATGTCTTGTCAGGAGTCTGAGTGGAGCCCGGCTTTGAATGGAGCCCTCTGTTCCCTATTGACTTAAGAAGTTGACAAGTAGGGCCCTCTCAATGTGAAGTGGGCTCCCAGCGGACAAAGAGGGCCCACACAGGCTGCTAGGAGAAGGATGAGAAGGTGGAGGCTTCGGGGGGCAGACTGAGAGCCTGCATTCACCCAACTCCACCACTGTGTCTTAAGTTACCGCTCGCTAGGAGCTCCTCACACATACATTAGTGCCTCTTTGTCATAGAGGCCAGCATGGTGTTGTGAGCGAGATGAATAGCTAATAATGAGTAGAGATGAGAGGCTGATAATAACCACAAATGAGGGTGCTGGGTTTTTAGGCCTGGAGTTTATTTAAATATTTTGGTTGTCATCACTTCATTTTGCTTACTGTGGAAAATATTGTGAAGTAGAACAGCCTGATTGTAGCTGAGCTGTAGGCCATGTTTTCCCCATATGTCTCATACCTATAAACTAATTTTCCATCCACCAAAGACTTATATTTTAAGTTAGAACTGTAAAATAATTGAATTTAACAAAGTATGGACGGTATGAATCTCATTTAACATGCAAGTTGACTCATATTTACTCCAGAATTCTTTGGAATTCAACAGAATTATCAACAATATCCATTCAAAGAAAGTCAATATTAAACCTATTCTCTTTGATTCAGGCGGATGGTTTGCTCCGAGTCAACGGCGACATAGGAAGTGTCGACGCTCCCGCCACACCTGAGAGCCAAGGAAGGGAATCTCCTCCTCATTTCGAGGCGTCTCCTTCCGTAACCGTAAACAGCACTGTAGATGCTCCGTCATCAGCAGCCTCGCCAACACGCAGTCCACACGCCTCGACCGAACGAGAAAGCCCAGTGTCGACAAAGGCCAATGAGGAGGCTCAAGGTGTCGCAGAACCAGCCTCTAAAGACATCCAAGAAGAGAAAGTCATCGAGCATTCGACACCACCCAGCCGCCCCACCTCACTCCCATCGGTCAGGATCAGACTCTTTTCATCGTTGATTACAAAAACATCTGAGATTAATTTTATTTCTAGCCCATGATGAAAAAATTGGCTGGATCTAGTGTAGGTTTATTAGCACAAACTCGCCCCAGTTAAACATCTCTGGAAATTGAATCTGTTTTCTGAGAGCACAGTGTTTTAAACCTCTTTGTGTGCATTTTGTTATTACTTTACATTCCCTTCCTCCTCTTACAGCAGTTAGTTTACGTACTGTATATGTAACACTAGTGCTGTACTGTGCTCTTTGTCTTTAGATGCATTTTACCACCGTGCAAAGCTTTTGGCAAGTTTATCTTATTATTGGAATTTGACTCCTGACTCTACTTCATACACTACACAGACCTCTCATTCTCAGGCTTGTTTAGTTCATTATTGAACATGGAAACCATCTGTGACCCTTGTAGGAGCTGCAGAAGCCAGAAGAAAGCTTTGGGAAATCTGGAAGCCAGTCAGTAGCTGCTCCGGAGGAGGAGAAACCAAATGCTGCAGCTCAACAAACGTCTGAAGGTCTGAGCAGCATGCTGCTATACTGCCCCCTTGTGGTTACTCATAGACTTGTATCATACAGCTCATGGACTTTTGTATTTTGATCTAGAAGAAAGAATTCTGAGGAATATTGTTACTTTTGTTTTTCTGATTTAAACAGCATTGATAATATGTGTTGTCTGTGTGTTTTTAGAAGCCAAACAAGAAGAAACTGAAACTGAACTGATCTCCAACCTTGTCCAGTCAGAGGTCAGCGCACAGCAAAGTCAGCCGGTAACTTTACAGGTGGGGCAGTTACCCAAACTACTGTAAACTTTTTTTTCACCAAACATATCCAAAGAAACGGTTACCCAGCCATCCAAGTGATTATCTATGAATGTCTCCGCAGGCAAGTGTTCCCAGTTCCCAGGAGCCTTCACAGGAAAAAGAGAATGCACCAAGCTTAGCCACACCAGTAACATTTGGACATCACCCACCGATGGAAATGACGGCAGGTCAGTGAACTTGTCACATCCAAATACCAAGCTGGCAGCTTCTTTTCCATACATCTCCTTGTTTTCTGAGTTTGATGAGCATATCCTCCTTGCTGGCTTTTTCCCCTTTTTCAGCATGACACTAGTTCTGTTTTGTTGTACAGCAAGATGTTTGAATCAGAGTTTAAGGGGCTTTCAATAATGTGACCTTTTTCCACTTATTTTGACAACCTGCTCAAACTTCTGCTTCACATTTCTTATCTGTTCAGCTCTAATTGGCTGTTACGCTAAAACCCCTTTTCTTTTTTCCCAATGTAGACAGGTACCGCAAGCTGATCAGACAAACAAAAACATGTTGAGATAGTGTGATAGACACACTGCTTTATTGTTGTTTCCTTTTCTGCCTTTATTCTGACATTTTGGCCCTCAAGTTAGGATTGACCTGAAATTCTAGTGGAGTAGAAAACATGTTGAATTGTTACTAAATCTGGATTTAAACCTCTTTAAAGACTAAAATTTGTTTTTCTAGTTTTTTAAAGTTTTCTAGCAATTCATTTAGCCTGCAGTATCACAGGAGCAGAATTATAAAAGGCTTCCCCAGTTCTCTGGATGTCCATACCAACTCCTGGTTTTGACATCTCTCTATCCCTTATCGCTCCTCTCCCTCCCTTCCTTCCCTTACTCCCTCCTTTCCCTCCACCCACATATTTTTTTATTTCGCTATAGAGTTTGCAAACAGTATCAGGTCTCCGCTGGCAACCAGCAACCCTAAGTTACGCTGGGACTTCTTCGCTCCACCAGGTAAACCCCTTCATTCATCGGTGGAGCTCATGTTTCCGTCCCCAGGTGCTGAATGCACAGGGTTTCCCTGCCGTTTCTTCAAGGGCTAGACAACAGCTCTTCAGTCCCATGTCTTATTTTTAACTCATTTCCAGAGTATTGTGGGTGATCAGTGATGTGCTCTCTGTTTTAAATGTGTTCCTCATTTGTACTGCAGTGATGTACAATGAAACAAAAGCAGAGCTGCACCAGTTCTAACTCATCGCTGTGTTTGTCATTGTTTGATTCATATTAGTATCATCATGTTAGGATGCTATGAAACTTGATCCTATGAAACTTTATGAAAATGATCATGGGTGACCTACTTAACGTTAGAAATGATCAGTTTTATGTTTGCCTTGGTGTGCTTTACATTGCTGTCTTTTCCACCAAAAGCTATAACATGAGGTCTCAACATCTGGTTTACTGTAACCAAGAGTGATTTTTTTAAAAGTTTCAAATTGCAACCCCGATTCCAAAATAGTTGGGAATCCTCGGTACAAAGACAAGAAGCTTAGTGTTCAAACATACAAACACAGGGTGAGGTTCACCACTTTGGGAAACACTGCATGGGTAAATGGTCCAACAGTTGCAGAACATTTCTTAACGCAATACACAATTTATGGATTTAATCATCTTACAGTCCATAATGTCATTAAATGTTTGAGAGGATCTAGAGAAAAAAAAACAACAGCATTAAATGCCAGTGACCTTTAACCCCTCAGGTGGCACTGCATTGAAAACCACCATGACTGTATGAAGAACATTACTACATGGCCTGGAGAACACAGTTTTTTGCTGCTTATTTAAATGCAAGTTAAGACTCTACCATGCAAAGAGAAAGACATATATCAACAATATCCAGAAACTCTGCAGACTTCTCTGGGCCTGAACTCATCTCAGAAGGACTGACTGTATGCTATTGTCTGACAAGTCCACAATTCAATTACAATTGTCTTTGGAAATCATGGAGGTCATGTCCTCTGGGCTAAATTTACATTTTACTTCCCAACTTTTTTTTGTAATCGAGGTCGTACAGCTGAAAACATCAAAACAAGTCAGAATAACAGCTGAAGGACCTTGCAGTGTGTTGCTCTTGGTGGATTGGTTTCCTGTCACTGGTCTTTGTTTTCTTTCATCAGCATCTTTACTTCTTAAGCTGTTAAACCAACACTTGGTGTGTTGTCATTCTCCTAAATATTTGCCCAATCAAAGGGCTTTTATTTTGATCCCCTGTATCCAAAGTATTTGTTTAAATTGTATTTTAACTAATGTTTCCTCTCACACTTCCTCTACAGAGGACATAGAGAAGGATTTCCGTGGAAACGTGAGTAAAAAGCATCATCTGACAACATAATATTTTATAGTGACTCTGACTCATTTTACTGCTTCTCATCTGGCTTGTCATCTCCTGGGTTACGATGTTTTAGTTGAACATATCGCATGTACACAAAGACAAAACAAGTCAAATGCTGAAAACATAATGAAAGTTCAGCAAAAAAGAAAAGGTTATTACCAAAGTCTGCAGGTAAGATTAAGGAAAAAAAGCCTTTTATCTAAATGGAAACATAACGTAAACCAAGAAAACTGGCGGCATCGTTAGCAGTGTTCAACACTACACACCTTTCATAGTATACATTTAGAAACCAGGATGATTTTATGAAGTGTTTTGTGAGCAAAATTTCACCATCATTTTCTTAGATCAGGCTTTAGTTGTCAGTGCAGTTTTGTGAAGTCACAACGTCGCACTGTAAGTCTCTGTTACATATCATAGGACACACAGAGCTGTTCATGTAGCATGCCAGATGAGGATGCTGTAGAAAACGGCCGAGACTGCTTTTGTTTTCCTTTGAGCTCATCTGTCTCTTTCTCTGTCTTCTCTCTCCTTAGTAGGAGTCCTTTGGCTAGCATTGGAGTAGTGCTGTTGTGGTAGACCAACTATTTCTGTCTCCTCCCTTCCCTTCTTCTTCTCCTGTGGTGGATGTGTGTGCACACTGGTGTTGATCTGTGTGTGTGTGTGTGTGTGGGTTGGGGCCATATCAATTGGTCTCTCATTGGCTTCATGGTTGGGTGCGAGTGTGTGCGTACGTGTGATAATGGTGGTTGGTTTGTGGGTGTGAATGTGTGCATGAACATTTCTGTGCCATGTGTGTATTTGTGCATGTTTGGTTGTGTGTGTGTGTGTGTGTGTGTGTGTGTGTGTGTGTGTGTGTGTGTGTGTGTGTGTGTGTGTGTGTGTGTGTGTGTTGTGTGTTGGGGTCTATCAGGTGTCAGTCCCGGGGTTGCCCCAGGCCAGGCGGGGTGACCGCTGGTCTTGGGACCCGGATGAGGAGCGAAAGCGTCAGGAAAGGTGGCAGCAAGAGCAGGAGCGCATGCTGCAGGTACACTATATACCTCAAAGGGTAAAGCATGGCGCATGAGTCTGCAAGGTTAGCGGTGCGGTTCCTCATGGAGCTTATTGGGTGATGGAGCAAGGCATCAACACTGTGAGGATTAGGTGCAGGACAGACCTTTTAGTTTAAGAAGCTGAGTGTACAAACACTCATAGGAAAAGAAATAACAGGTTGAGATAAACTGAAGCCTGCGGGGTGGAAGATCCTTTAACCCTGTGGTCTTCATTTATTAGTCCATTTGCATGATAAATGTAGGTATAACAGGATAATTTGCTCTTTATCAGTTAGAAGCTGCACCTCTCATGAGGACAAGATAAGCGTGTCAAACTCATCAAAGTTATGTATTTGACACAAGAAAAGGTTTTCATTTTTTTCTAGCAAATGCAGTAGTGCATAATCATATAGCTTAATGAATACAAAGAAAAATACATAATACAACAGAGGCTCTCTGTTATACTATACTTAATTAATTAAATTAAATTAAAATTAATTAAAATTCCAGTCCCGTAGTTGGTCTTAAATTTACAATCATCACTATGAGCACAGAAAGTCACTAGCAGAGCCCACATGATTGAATTTGGGTGGAAGATGCTTTAGATTAAAAAATAAATTGTTTATAGTGTATTTAGCATGGCAGGCATATTTTGGGATGACCTGTTAACAAATAAGCGACGCTTAAGTGAATGCATAAGCCACAGCATTATATCCCAGTAAGTATTGAGTGGGTGATTTGTGGATAAAATGATGTCTGGCCTCCTTCTTCTTCTTCTTTAAAACCTTTTTAGACATCTAGGTTACATTATAACTGCTGTTTAAACATCATTTCAGTCTCTAGATTTCAGGTCCTTATTAGATTTTCAAATGCTGTAAAGTCAATAATTTGCTTAAAATAACACAATAAAGGTTCTATGTAACCTAAATGACTGTAAAACGTACTAATGTTTATCCACAAATTGGATACTTTGCTGTTTGCCAAACCTTATAATCTGCTGTGTGACAGTTTGTGCTCAGCTCAGAATCGGATGGATTAACCACATTTCATTGCTACTCGCAAAGCTTGCCTTCATGTTTGTTTTATATTGAGCATATCCTCCCCACAAAGGCACACCCCCCGACTACTCTTATGCACACTTTGACCACTAGAGGGCGATTTTGTGCGGCAAAAGAACCTCATCTTTGGTTTTTATCTGCTGACTGTCTCCATCTCATGCGCATACACAGAGAAGGACTTTGTCCGAAGTTGCTGCTGTTGCTGCTGCCCAAATCACCCTCTCTCTCCTCGACCAATCAGGTGCATCTCAGGTCCACATATTTTTAAATACTGAAAGGATACATTGGTCTATCCATATTATACTGTGCGCATCTACAAAGTAAACCCCCGAAAACATCAGTGATGAGAACAAATTCCACTGCTTTTCTGGATGTCGCAGGACTGTTTGAGATGAGATGCGCTGAAATGGATGAATGTCTGGTGCATCAATGTGCTTGTTACCTCCCTGGTTGAGTCTGCGTTGTGTCTGTGCCTCGATCTTGTTCTGTCATCTGTCTTGCTTATATTGCTTTCTCTCTAAATCTTGTTTAATTTTGGCCTTCTTTAGGGTTCCTACACAAGTCTGAAGAGAGTGAAAAAACTAGTCAGTATACTAGTATGATGTCTGTGCTAGTCTAGCATAATCTTAGGTGTCAAAGGGGCGTCATTTCTTTCTGGTCATGTAACCCAGTTGCTATTATTGTAGTGTACATGAAGGAAAATTAAATTTAAGGCAGCTTTTGAAGTGAAGATTGTGTAGGAACCCTGTGCTCCACAGGCTCAGCATGCTCTACTTTTGTCTGTCCGCAGTGCCTGCTTCTGGACTTTTCTGTTTGCTTTTTATACCTAACAATACAAATATCAGATCTGAGCCAAGTGTTTAGCAGATATAACAGAGCTATAGCAAGCTACATTTGCATTTATTTATGTCTCTAAGTCAAGGCTTATGTTTAAAGCACATGCTGAGGGCATCTCACATGATAATTGTATGCAGTGTTTTAATAATCACAGCAGGATTTACAGGTCTCAGTCCCATCTTGGAATAAATTAAGCGAGACGCACTAGGAGAGAATTTAATCATCGATTAAAGCATTTTGAAAATCCTCTCGAAGCCCTTTTGATGACAATTTAGTCTTCCTCTTCATTGAGGCTCTGCGCTGTAGTTCATGTGTCTGTTGCCATGGTAACAGGAGAAGTACCGGCGCGAGCAGGAGAAGCTGAAGGAGGAGTGGGAGAAGGCGCAGAGGGAAGTGGCAGAGGAGGAGAGGAAGTACCACGAGGAGGTGTGTGAATGTTCCTGCTGAAGGGCACATGTTGCACCAGTGATGTGTATTTATTTATATAACTTGCACTCAGAACATCTGAAATCAGGATAATTGTGGACTCAGTGTTGTGTTTCTAGATGAGAGCCCCGGTTAAATATGTAATATGTGCAAGCTGTGTTTTTCTAAATCGAAAAGAAAAGTGTATTTGCTTTGTGCATACTTAAGTGTTGATAACTCTCCCATCACAACAGGAGCGTAGGATACTGGAGGAAACTGTGACGCCTCTGACTCCCCGCTCCTCAGCCCTGCCCTCCCCCAGCCGAGGAGAACTCTCCTCCACCCTGGAGCCCCAGGACACCATCGTCCGTTCGCTGGCCGACTGGGAACGCAAACAGGAACTGCTGGAGAGGCAGTCGGTGAATGACTGATTGATTATTAGATAGCTAAGTAGATGCATGCGATAAATTTGTAGCAGTTCAGGAGGGGACAATTGGTTAGAATTACTTGAGATAGCACAGTGTGTTGTTTTTGATTTGTCGATCAGCTAACTGTTCCCTGTTTGTGATTGGGTGCCACAGAGGGGGAGCACAGAGAGCGTCGAATGGAAACGGAGAGAAAACGACAGGACAAGTGACATCAGCACCGCTGACGACAGCATGAAAACAGGCAGAAGGTTTAAAATGTCTTCAAGTGGTTGTATTTTAGACATTTAAGCTGACATTCTGAGCAACAGTGGCCTTAGTGTAGGTATCATAGCAACCAGAATTAATCTCAACGTGTTTTTAATCCTCAGCCTGGTGAGTCAGAGCAGCAGTCAGGCAGAGACGCCCGGCCACAGCCTGCAAAACGGCCAAAAACTTCCCCCGATGCCGACCAAAACTCCGACTCCAGTGAAGAAACAACACGAACCCACAGCAGACAGCAACAAGCCCAGTCGGCCTGCAGGAGACAGGAGGTGTGTGAATGTGTGCGAGAGAGGCCATCAGTCCAGGTTCTGTCAGGCAGTTTCAGATTTTACATCCATACTGTCGCAATCATAAAGAAGATGATGTACTTAATAACAGTGTGGGTATAAGACTCAACTAAGCACAGGTTACAGTGCCAGTATGGATTTATTATCACAACAGGGAATAACTGTCAAGTGACAAAAAACAAGTTCCAGTGTGATTAAAGAGATATTTTCCTTTCTTTCATTTCGATACTTAACATTTAGAATTTGTTTCATTATCTCATGTTACTTGTTTGATAACATTCCTCTCCATGTCAAGTCTGGTGCTTGAGTACAGTCACATTTCATCACGGCTGTAAAAACATATTCTAAAAGACCAACGGGGCTCTGTTAAGAGTGAGTCTTTTAGTAGCCCCATCAGTTCACCTGTTTGACCAGCAGGTGGCATCTTGTACCTGTATTTCCCCCCTCAGTCTTTCACCACATAAAGAAACAATGACAAGAATTGTGTTTATTACAATCATATAGTAACACATAACACTGCATGTTAAAGAATAAAGGAAGCCTGGGTTTGGTCCAAACATTGCTGAGTAGATTTCCGTTGTTCCGTTTGTTCTGGCTTGGATTGGTTCGTGTCTGTTTCTGGCAGCCAATAGGGTCGCTGTATCTGTGAGTCGTCATCATCATATTGCATGTTGCTGTCCATTTCCAGGATTGGTCCCATTGATAATAACATGAGCCGCAGCTCATCAAAACCCCCAGCAGCATGTCCACCACCACCTCGAGACACACTGCCTCCAGCACCCAACAGGTACTGCATCACAAACAGCTCACATGGAGGGAGGGAGGTGGAGCAGTTCATTTCTGCATTGTCACTTTCTGCTTTGCTGCCTACATTTCTCCACCCAGCTCATGACATGTATCACTGCAGCAAGAACCCTTGAATGCAGTGTGAATTTTAGTACAAACCACATGGAAACAGAGTTTTTCATTCCTCTATTCATTTATTTTACAGTCAAATGTACACTCGGAACATTACTGCGAATGTGCCAGAGTTCTCCAGAATTTCTGGACTGGCTGTGTGCAGTTTTAGGTCATTAAAATACAACAGAAGACACAAAAGACACGTAGGTTATCAGTGATGGGACAGAAAATGCATGATTATGTCAGCTGTGCAGAGAACAAGTGATGGACATGAACACAAAGATCAACAGACATAGTATCAAAAACAGCAAAAACAAAGAAATGTTGAAAAAAAAAAGGAAAATACTTCACCACACTTTTTTCTATAAAATAATACATCTGATATCATTCACTATAGTCTACTTGAAGGGTAGAGGAAATGCAGAAGATGCAATCTGACCTTAAGTCAGTCATTGTTTCCTGTATAGAGAGGTACGTCTGCTGCTTTAGGTTTTGGGTGTGATTTAGTTTTTCTGTATCAACATTTGTCTCTCTGTTTTCCTCAAATATCCAGGCCAGCAATACACTAATAAACAAAAAGCTTATTAACTCCCCTTTCATATTTAAAAGTGCTTAACTGGTATAACAGAAAAGTGTCATAGGTTCTCTATGTATTTCTCTCTCCTGTAGGTCTGTCAGTGGGAAGAAGCTGTGCTCCAGCTGTGGGCAGCCGTTAGGGAAGGGGGCGGCCATGATCATAGAGACCCTCAGTCTCTACTTCCACATCCAATGCTTCAAGGTCGGTGACGGAGTACTTGTCTTCTTAAAAATCCCTTTTTCAGAAATATTTACCATAATTCTTTATATTCTTTTGATTTTTATTCATTTAATTTTCCATTACAAGTATGACAGTTACTAGTATATATGCTTGCATTGTAGCAGAGGTGTTGTTATGTGTTGTGTAACAAATATTGCCTGTGTATAGTTCATTCCTCTGTGCCATAGAGCTCCACCGCCATAACTGTTTAGTCTGTTTGAATAAAGTTTGTTCAGATTTGCTGTTTCAGAAATTAGTGAGATTTAAAAAAAAATAAAAATAATTAAACATGAAGTATGGTTGCCATATTTTTAAAGAATTCCATCCTCGGTAGGATCCAGTGAGCTTGTGTCACATACAAAGGAGGGAAGTCAGGAAACATTCAGAGATGAGCAAATTGTTGATTTTGTCTCAGGGAGTTTGAAAAGTACATAATAACAAGAACCTTATCCTATAATATATGTCTGTAACAACTAATTAATGAGTAATTCATATTAATTAAGACCTTTCTCTCTTCAGTGTGGAGTGTGTAAGGGACAGTTAGGCGACACGACCACAGGGACAGACGTCCGGATCAGAAATGGCCTCCTCAACTGCCACCAGTGCTACATCCGCTCCCGCTGTAAGTCCCTCCACCCCTCTCTCCCATGCCTTTTTCCATCTCTCTCTCTCTCTGCCTCTCTCTGTATATGTTTCCACCCATTCATTGTTAGTTTCAAAGCAAATCATAAAACACAACCATCAGAAATAAATAAATTACTTTCCTGTTACAGGATGCTCATAAAGAAATCATTCTCTAAGATTATAAAAAGGGTTAGGTGCTGTTGTTCCTTATTGTTTGCTAATGTCGGCCGTACTTCATGATGAATAAATGCATTTTTCATAAGGTGATGGTGCCGTAGCACCAACGGTAAATAAGATGCTCATAAACCAGGTAGAAAAACAGACCAGTTTGTGTGATTTATTGTTTTCAAAGTTAACCTGACAGTATTTTATGATCAAAATTTAAGGTGTATTTCAAAGGTTTCATTCTTTATTGCTGCCCTGCTGTGTGGCTGATAAGTCGAGTGTATTTTGTTATAAAAATCCTGCCCAGTGCAGGTTTAATAAAGAAGTGTCAGACACAGTGAAGCTTGGCTGAAAAGAGGGATGGATCAGATGCTGCATCGGGAGGAAGAGAAACTGGTGATGTAACAGCTGGGAGAGGATGACAGTAACTTTCCGTCTCTTTCACCTTTCCTGCACAAGAGCAAAAGTTCATGTTTTCTAAAAGACGCAGCTCACATGACCTCTCAGCAGCCGTTATCATTTGGGCATCAGAAAACCACAAAATCAAATCAGAGCCTCAATCAAAAGACTCGCAAGTCATTATCTCGAATTAGGAGGTTTTATTTCATTAGAGCTGTACGTCCTTGACCTTAAATTCTCTAGAAAAAACAAATCTGCTTTAAAAAATTACGGGTTTCCTTCTCTTTCTCTTTCTTTTTCCTTTCAAGCGGCGGGACAGCCAACCACGTTGTGACGCTCAACAGAAAAGCACAAGGTTCATGGAAGAAACCCCATCCTCGATTTAACCCGATTATCTGCAAATCATGTCCTTCACAGCGTGTTGGGATCTTTGCATTTTCTGCACTTCAGTAACCAATGAAGATTCATCATGGGGCCAAACAGGGATCCGGGGACAGTCTTAAAAAAAAACAAAAAAAAAAAACATTCTTCGTGTTTATGTCATCTGATGTGAGTGAAATCTGGATTTGATTGGTCCACGTACCACCACAGACTCTGTTTCATCATGCAGCGTGAGAGAAAGAGAGAGAGACTGTTCTGGGGTGGCGGCCATGTTGAAAAGAAAACACAATAACATTTCGAGATGTTTCAGGTAGGCTACATTAACTTCCCATACTGTCAGGGTGAACACACAAAAAGAAAATACAGTGTTCAAGTCTTGGCTGAGTAGAATCAAATTCTATTTTCCTTGTTGGAAAAAATGCAAATATTAACCATTCAGTTCCATATGATGGAAATGCAGTATATTACATATTACTGAATCACTTTTTTTTATCATTTAAGAAAGATTTTCTTAATTTAGAGTGATCAAAATCTAAAATCTGGAAAGAAAATTGTGGTGAGGCATCTCAGATTGGATTTTTTTAAATTTCTCTGAACAGGCTGGATCTGAAAAATCTTAATTTTACTCCCCTTTAATGAAGTACTAGATTAAAACAAAATTATAAATATAAACTTAATTTAGAAAGTGCAATAAAGATCACTATAAACCCACTATTTAGATCCACAGACACTATATACAGTAAGTCACTCTTTTTTTTATCTTTTGGCCCTTCCAGTGACCACCTATGTCTCGTCTGTGCTCCTGAATAAAATTAGCTTCTAATATAAATACATAATATGGATGTAGTTTCATTATTAGGGCAATAACTCGACTTGTGAGCTGTTTCTGTGCTTTTGGGTCACAGCAGGTTTCTCCTCGGCAAACCTGTCCGCTTGGAAAGTCAGGACTTCAATGTGCCTTAGGAAAGCAAGGTGATGCAGGAAAAAAACACCGACTATATGGTGTTTTATTTCTCTCTTTCTTTTTTTTTTTTTTTTCTTTTTTGGGGGGGTGTAGGGAGGGATTTTGGCCAAATTTGAACCCTTAGACTGCAGATAGATAGGCTGCAGCCCTCCCTTACATCACGGTTTACTTCAGTTGATAAGTACTGTTTATTTTACATAAACAACACCCTTAATTTTCATATGTGCCCCCCTGTGATTCCTCAGTATTTGCAGTGATAAGAAGCAGAGAGGAAAAACACAGTATAGAGTATATATACTGCGGGGGAAACCATTGATTTCATTTTGAATGTTGTTTTATTCTAGAGCGATATAGACTTATGTATGCTATTAATTGAGGTAATTTTGATAATTGCTCAGTAGTAGGATTCATTTATAAAATAAAAAAATCAATAAAAAGACAAAAATCACCAGTACATGTTACATCTAGTTAAACAGCAGAGGTAATATGAACACACATACCAGCAGCAGTTGCACCTGTGCAATATTTGGTTGGATGAAAACTGAAGATCTGTGCTGCCAGCTGCACACTTTAAGTCACTTGCTTCTTCTTTCTTTCTATCTCCTTTTTTTTGAACTTGTATGAGAAGAGCTCGGTTATGTATTGTGGATGTAAAAATGCACGTTTAAGCCTAAAACCAAATGATTTGCTGTATGAAAGCAAACTAGCAGCCTCCTCCTTCTTCTCCTCCTCCTCCTCCTCCTCTTCCTCCTTCTATAGCCAAGCTTCTCCTCCAGGTTCATCTCTCTAATCTACAGTATTTTTAAGCTTCTGTTCCGAATGTGTATTTTATTTTTTATCCTCATTTAGTACATAATAAATCTCGGCTGAGTCTCTTATAGCGGGATCTTTGAGACGGAGCTCTATATTCAGACGGTCTTCTTAACAGGATAGTTGGGGAATGAAACCTTTACGTCTGTTCTGTATTTATTGTAATATTCACCTGAACACTATCCGAAATATAGAATAATTTGATGTTTAAATGCAATGGCATTTATAGCATACTGTATGTTTATAAATAAAATGTTATAAATTAAAACTGGGCTTTTGTCTGTTGTTTTTAAAACACCTTGCACGAGCTGTACAGAAGAATCGAGGTGAATTAAGACTTTAAACCGCAGACGAATGTGTTATGGTGAAGTCTGTTTCCATTTCAAGTAGTGTTTACTGCAGTGCTGCCCACGTGGTTTCATTTATTATTCCACCCTTAAACAGCTACGTCTCATCAAGAGAGAAAACAAGCATCCTAACATCTGACTGACAAAACAGACACAATTGTGAGTAAAGTCTGTCAACACAGAGTTTAAACTCTGGGTTTAATTGAAGTTAATGTCTGATTAAAACATAATAATATAATAGTATTTGCATGTCCGTGCTTCAGGCCAGTGTTGGGTTCAGGTTCTGGCCCCTGAACAGGTATTATACCAAATTCTGTGACCTGATTAGAAAATTTAAGTCATGTTGCCCAAAACGCTGGAAACTGTTAATCCAAAACTGTGACTCCGTAAATCTTCAGATTGGGCCATAAAATGTGACAAATTGTGACTTTACCCCCAAGATACTGATTCTAATATCTGCAGCAAAAAAAATGGTGGTTAATATTCCAGTAGGACTGTCTGTGGAGCAATCAGGCCTCACCTGTCAATGTTTGGTTATTATTTTGAGTATAACACCTGCTGCAAAATTTTCAACCAGTCAAATATTGAGCTTTAAAATATGATTTTCTTAAAAATCATCTTTAAAATCCTGTTTATTGGGACCTTTGTGTCAAGTTTACATTAAATTGTTTCCATCTTTTCTTTTTTGAAATCATATCTCCAGTATAGTGATATTTTCAGCAGTTTTTCCAAATTCTGTCGACCCAGACTTGACTCTGGACTGGAAAAAGACAAATATTTTCACCTTTTTTGTAGAAAAAATAAATCCTGAAGACTTGGCTGCTATCCGTGGTGCTGAAAATCTCTGACAGGAAAATCTTTGCATTTAAGACTCATTAAGAGGTTCGTTTAGAAATAACAACTCAGCTGGATTTCCTTACTCGTCCAAAGAAAACATGACAAAGCAACTTTGACTATTTTTTTTTATCATCAACAACCATTTCAATGGTACACCTGGAAAACTATGTGCACATGTAGAAATATTTCCTTCTTAAATATAAGCATTCATTACCTACATATAAATAACTTTGAGATCCTGGACAAAACATGTTACATAATGCTCACAAAATGGAAGGAAATCATTGTAAAATCAGACAAAGAGACAACATGCAAATTATATAGAAATAAATACAATGTTTGCATCCATTCCCCTGTTCTTTTTTTTCTTTTTTTTTACCCAAAATAAATTCTTCCGAGGGAATTTTGTAAAACATCAAAAAGACTTGTATGATCGATCTACGAGGGAGTATGGCCTATGGTTCAACTATAGGAGACAATAATACGTATTAACACTATACAATTTGAGCCACAAAAACACTGCCGTAGAAAGACACACAAAACATACAGATTTCCTGTCAGAGGTGAACATTGCAGTAGTTTGTGCCTTTTTTTCTCGAGGAAATAATTGTGTTTATATCGATAATTTAAAGAAACTAAACTTCCAGCAGCCCCGGAAACAAAAAAACACAGCTGTAAGAGGCTACTTCCGAACAGCAGATTGTGTCTATAGAGAACAGAAAAGCAAAATGCGTCAACGGTCTCGTTGGATACTTGTTGTGTCAGAGCAGTGAGATTTGAGATAGAGAGAGAGCGAGAGAGCATCCTCAGTCATGGATATTAAACGTCTCTCTACCAAACAAAGCAGCTGTTGAACTCTTGACATGTGATGGGACTTAACGAGGCTCCTTTTACGCACTGATGGCACGACGCGTTTCCAGTGCGCAGACGTCTGTTTGCTCGTAAATTTGGCCGAAAAAAATGTTCATCTTAACAAGTGTCTTCATCCAGTATTCAGTCTTATTTTATTTTTTTTTTCTTAAAACAAGAGGAACGCTTTGCTTTGGGATGAGAGATGTTTTCTGAATTTACGCAAGAAAATCAGCACAAGTGTCATTTCGTTGTTTTTGTACAAGCCGTTTTCAGGATTTCAGTCTGACTGGAAACAAGTGGAAACATTTCATCCAACTTGCACTTGTTTTAAGAAAAAAAAACAATTGTTATTATAAGACAATATGACTTGTCAAGATGGATATTTTTACAGCAAAAGTGTCCACTGACCACAAGAAACGGCGCAAGGCTTAAAAATAAAATAACAGAGTTGTCATCTTTTTAACTGCTTTTTATTGTCCTTAAGTCTGTCACTGACAATTGCTTTTCAGTCTCCGGAGGATGAGGAAATGTATCTCTTTCCCTCTGCTCTGTTTTTCTTCCCCCGCTGTGAAGCTTCATTAGAACATGCTGGTCTTTACTAATGTAGCTTTGGCTCCGTTCTGTCTTTGCAAAGACGACAGTACGCTGGCGAATGGCCCGCCCAATGAGTCCGGGATAGAGGTGATGGTCCCCGGGGCGGTGGCCCAGCCTTGGCTCGGTGCTGTCACACCCATGCCGGCGGACACGGAAGTCTTCACTTGGTCCACCTGTCCGTTCCCGGTGGTGTTGACCTGGCCTCCGGTGGGACTCGGTCCGCCGCAGTTGGAGGTGGGCACTGGGTTCGGGCCCGGTCCTCCTGTGCTGTCGGGGTCGGTAGATTTGTTGTCTTTGCTGTCTTCATCTCTAGAATCGGCCTTCTTTCCCGAATTGGACTTGGCAGCAGCTGCGGCTGCTGCAGCTGCCCGCTCCTGTTTGCGGAACTTGGCACGCCGGTTTTGGAACCACACCTGAAGTAAACCAAGTACAAAAGTTAAACTAACATGTTTGGTTGATGCCTAAAAATTCACAACTGCTCATCTCAATCGATGTATTATATTGTTCTCTCTCAATTAACAAACACATGTCATGACCACAGATGCTCTTTAGCTCCGGTGATGTGAATAAACTCTAAATAATCTTGCTTATAAACGCGTTTTGAGGTTTAAATGTGTAAACGTGTCCATAAAGTCACGTGTCAACATGTTTATTTTGCGCATTGATGGTGCCACTAGTTGGAGGCCATTGTTCATCATGTCAGAGCAATAAAACTTTTATTTAACTACAATCTATTAAAAATAATTGATTAGACTAAAATGTTTTCTATTTGCATCAGAAATCCACCCGTGCGTAATTGTGTGCAATCGTGCGTAAATGTGAGCAGGTTGCTGTCTGTTGGAGAGCCGGTGGATGTGTACCTGCACTCTGGCTTCGGTCAGATCGATTTTGAGTGCCAGCTCCTCTCTGGTGTAGATGTCCGGGTAGTGAGTTTCAGCAAAAACCCGCTCCAGCTCCTTCAGCTGGGCGCTGGTGAACGTAGTCCGGATGCGCCTCTGCTTTCTCTTCTCGTTCAGTCCGCCGTGATCCGTGAAGAGTTTGTAGGGAACTGTAAACGAAATAAAAATGTCACCGTCAGACTTGCACTGGTCTTATCTGTGCAGTGTAAGATATGAGTGTGTGTAATTGTGATGTTGTCAAATGGAAGTAAACTCAAATTCGATATTTTGTATAAAATCCGGTTAAGGATGCTGGGCTCGAGCTTTCAATTGTATTATGCCTTTGATTACCTGTGAATTACTTCTGAATTGATAACGCTGCTGACCTGTGATGCGGTTAATTGTAATGTTAAACTAATTGTTGCTCCTCAGATTGAGGCTCAAGTTTGAAAACTTGTCATAATGTTCCCATCCGCCCCGCTTGTTGCTACTGTAACTCCAATTCGGTGTCAATAATGAGCTTTAGTCTTTGGTTATCTAATTATTTTCGAAGCTTTATGTCTCATCGCAAAGTAAATAAATTATGCCTATCATTTTGGCAGCTTAAGATAATTCTGTTGGCGGTTTTGGGTGTGACTGGGATAGTATAACCCCGTAACCGAATTACAGCTTGCCTGCAATCGCTTCTAACGTGATAAATTCTTTCATTTGTGTAAGCAAATTTCGTTTGGTAAATACTAAACACATTTCCATTTTCAAATGCAATCAAGACGTCCTATAATACGCCGGGTTGAGGCTCCGGAGCCGCTGCTTACCTGCGGCGTACGGGCTGCTCTGGTGGTCCCGCAGGGTCCCCAGGCTGCAGGACCCCGGCGTGAGAGACGGACAGCCGGAGGTGGCCCCGAAAGTGGTCCTGATGGGATTGTACTGAAACCCACTGGCTTGACTGCACGAACTGAAGTCCGCATAGGCCGATGCCAAGCTCGATGTGTCCATCCCGGCCATACATGACTCGTAGGCAGAGGAATTTAGGTAAGAATACTCCATTTTATACATTTGAGAAGGCTCGGTGGAGTTAGAAAGCTGCACTTCCCGGGAAAAAAAAATGTCAAAACAAAAACTACCCAAAAAAATTGGGTTAGAAAGTAAAAAAAATAATAAAAATAAAAATGAGGAGGACGCGCGGTCTGAGTTTGGGGGGAAAGATGACTTGTTTGGTTTGAACTGGTTGGAAGGAGGCTGGACGGTGGGTAGATGTTCACTGCTCAGCGCCTGCTCCAAAACTGGCCTCCTTTATAGGAACCTAGCCCTGTTTTATGAAAAGCCCCCTAAGAGCCGCCTAGCCCGAGGTCTCTAGAGCATATAGTCCTCATAATAAACTTGGCTCTTTCCGCTTGGACAATAGCAAAGCGTTTGGTCTTATTGCTAGCGCTTTTTTACATGACAATAACTCATCAGTCTATTGGGCTGGCACTGGGGGCCCGGGCTGTCCAACCTCCCTATCATTGATCCCCTGCATCTCTAATTAGAATTTAATACCACGCCATTACGCACCCCTCCACCACCGCCGCCGCCCCCCTCCACCCCTCTACCCATCCACCCCACTCCTCTCCAACCACCATCTTGCCCTTTAATTCAATCACACCACTTGGAAATAATGAAAGTTGGGTGACGATTCTCCCTGATCCAATTTTCTCCAAGCTTTTAAGCCTTTTAAGCGGCCGTATACCTTGGGCAGGATTTCACATAGTATTCCCCCTCTGCCTCTTCTTTCTGCCCGTCTGCTCCGGCTGTTTTCTCTCTGTTTTTTTTTTTACTCTGTTGTTCTGCACTGAAGCAGCAAAATATGTACGTTATTATTAGGTATAAGAAGCAGTTTTGTGGTTTAGGTAGGGCGGCTTACTTAGGTTTAAAATATCTCCTTTGGATAAATAAAAATGCAACTGAGGTGAAGTCACCCGTTTCAGGTGCAGCAGTTTTTTTTTTTGTTGTTGTTGTTTTTTGGGGTTTTTTTGCACCATGTATTATTCTGCAGGAAAACTAGTGAAGCAAGCAAATAATCTCACCCCACCTTTTCTTTTTAGAGCAGAATACGATGTTTGCACTGACTGTAAAAAGGCTTGTTTCTGTCCCAGTGTTTGCACACCAATCACATCCACAACAGCTACAGACTGTACCGACTCACCTCCCTTTGGTTTGATTTATGTTAGATTTATTTCACATTGCACCGCACTGATTGTTGTATTGTTTGTAATCAGGCTTCCACATCAGGTGTTTGCAGCTAAAATTGACGTGAATGAATGTAAATTAGAACTCGTCTCTGTGGATTAAAACAACACATTGCATTTTACGCACAGTAATAAACGAGTTTACCAGCTTCGTTTTAATAATGTCCCCTTTTTTTGCCAAATAAACAAAACGTTTCCACATTTCCTTCCTGCTGCACTGCTGCAGTATGATCTCTGCTAAACTTCCGGGTGTGTTTTTATGATTCAAATGAGTTTGTAATTCTCTTTATTACTTTCATTATTCCGTTTATTTGGCAAATAACATCTTTCTAATGAAAGTAACGAACTGGCGAGGCAGTCATCGGACCTCTTAGGCTCACAATATTGGCTGAGTGGTTAATTTGGTTTGTGTAATAAGGTGAACCGTTTTGTATGGCGCTTACACACTCTGTGTGTTTCTGTTTTTTTTTCTTCTTCTTCTTCTTCTTCTTCATTGAACCGAGTTCAAGTCCTCGTTTGACACTGCGGGTTTTTTTTTTTTTCTTGTCCAAATTATCGAAGCACAAAAAAAGCGCAACAGGATTTCTGGCGCATCAATTAAATTTAGCAGATGAGTGTTTGATGTTTGTTCACCACTGGACGTGTTTCAGCTGATTGATCTGTGAGACCTTACACTGAAAAATCACTGTAATATTCCCATAATAATCCTATAGGGACTGAGTGTATCAGTGATGCTCAGTATTGAGTTTATATCAGTGTTTTTATCACACGTGGCTGTGGCATCATTTTGGACACCAAATATTATAAACTTGTGTCTCACAACCTATTAAATTTTATTACAGGATTATTATAGATCTTGGCTTTGGCTGCTTTTTTTTTTTTTTTTTTTTTTTTTGATTGGATTTTATCCGTCACAATATTGATTTTATTTTTCATCATAATTAAAGGAGACTGGAAGAATATTAGATAAACATTTATTTGTTGAAATCAGAACGACAGAGAGATATTAAAGTAAAAAGAAAAAAATAATAAGAGACCCCTTTTCACCACATGCAGGTCAAATACATTATCATATCTCTAAACTGTGAAACAATCTGCTTTATTTCTACCCAGGAACCAAAATTATATATATAAAAAAGCTTCAGTTTGATTAAATATTAACTTGTTTCTAGAATAAAAGAAGAATATGGCACCACATGTTTTTTTTAAATGGAACATTTGGTCCGCACAGGCTTCAGGCCGCAAGGTGCACCTCCCGTATTATCTGTTAAAATAGACCCGCTCGCATTTGTCATCAATTATTTTTCTCCACAATTGCTGACGTGTTGCAGTGTGTTTCTCCCTTTTCTTCCGTGTGTACATTGTCTTTTCAGAGATCAACGAGCGCAAAAAAAAAGTTAATTCTTTCTTGACACAACCCGGTCCCTATTATGTAAATGTTTTCTTTTTTTATTTTCTCTTTTCTACACACGAGCTGGGACCCAAAAGTTGTACCAAATGGTTAATTTGATTATTGAAACCAAAGAGCCAAATGGTTCACCGTCCTCCCTCCACGCGTCTGGCAGCGAGAAAAGAAACCATCTCTGGGAATTAATCTAATAACGCTCAAAGAAACGAGAAGTCTTTTCTGATATTTCGCCGAGGCAAATACAATTATAGCTTTTAGCCATCGGTTTCTTTCACTGAAGCCGCTCTTTATTCTTGTGGTCTATAGTCCCTCCACCATAGTCCACCAGCTATTGAAACGCCTCCTCTTTTATAGTTTCAACATCTTTTAATTCTTTCAGCTGGTTCGGCTGGGACAAGAAGCCGCACTTTGATATTTTGATGTGAGAATATTAAATCCGAAAGGCGGAACTCTGCGGTCTGGATTGATTGAATGGATTTTCTTTCTTTGCTTTTGCAAGATGCAAAACGTGCAGGCCTGCACATGGGGGGCCTGGTGGCTGCAGGTTGCAGCTTCGTATTCAACACCTTCTCCAAACAGCAGCGGTGCGCGCAACCAGTGATTTACAGTAACATAATGACTGTTTAATTCAAGTAAAGCGGTGGTTAATTCGTAATTATGTGGCAAATAAAGGGCTTCAACCATATGCCTTCACTTAAATAAATCAGGAAAATGCGATGTGTGCGAGACCCTAAACTCCCCTGGCAAGTGCCGGACAATAGCCGGGATATGGGAGCAACTCCTCTCCATTTAGTGCGCACTATCGTTGCTCAGCAATATAGGAATGCGGGTCGACAGGAGGGACAAAAAGAAAAACAAAATGCCATTGTCTCTGGATGGATTGGATGGATCCACTCCCCCGAAAAGGCAAAAGACACAGAGGAGGATAAAGAGAGAGAGAGCACGATGGGAGGGTCCCGCTGTCACATTTCACCTACAATGTCTCACTCCTCCGCCCGAGGAAATCCTACGCTTATCAAAACGGTTATTAATAAGGCTGCGTGTTGCAGGGGAGGGGCTCGAAAGCGGATAAAAAAATCATTTTGGGGATGCTCTCGTGGCAATTTAGTCTGATGTCTCAATTTGACAGGGTGGATACAGGCGATGGTCGCGGTTTCACCTGCAAAATGCCTAAAAACATCTGAGATAAATGTCAGAATTCTAAAAGTGACTTCGCTCTCCAATGATAATTTATTAATGTGGAGCATTATCCAACACTATAACATTTTGTAATAAATCATAATCCGTTTTAATAATTTGTTGTTTCTCTTAGCTGATTTGATTTTATGGTCTGAACCTGCACATAAGAAAACATGTTAACACAAGAGAGAGCAGACATCTGAGTTAAAGGTGTTCCAGGCCGGTGCGTAAAAAGGCGCATCGCGTTTCCAAGCGCGCAGATGGAAAGTGACATCTGGAGAAGAGGCAAAATTCAATTAGAAGCTGGTGTCTTCTCTCTGTGTCTGCAGGAAAAAACGTGCAGCACAAAAGACTTCAGTGTGTCAATCTGCTGCGTGCAGGCTCGTGTTGTTGTTATTGTTATTAGACGTTTTTTTTTTTTTTTCGTATTTTCACCTGATGCATGTTTATTCAGTGTTTGGCACATATCTGAGGGCGTTATGCGCCTCGGAGATGGTGATGGGCAGGGATGTAGAGAGGATAAATCTACCTGTATCCAGATCTTTATGTAGGAAATAGACTTTATGCATCGTTTTGCTCTCTATAAGTTCTAAAATAACAATATCTGGAGGTCAAACGTCACACTGATATGGAAATAAAATACATTCACAACCCTTATCAACCTCAGTATGGAAACAAAATGATTAATTTACAAATTCTACAGGCGGATAAAGGTAAGAAATTATATTCTCATGTACCATAGGCTCTTCGCTGTGTGATATTTCCCTCTTATCTTTCATTAACTCGTCTCTTTGTTTTCCAGATGCTGCAGCCAGCTCCTGCACAGCACGACTCGTCTCTCCTGGCCTCTCCGGCCCCTCTGAGCCTTTATCTGTGCTTCCCAAGTGACCAAGAGACCAGCCAGTGGATTAACATAAAAATCTTATTCCGGGGGATAAGATTAGGAAACATATTACCCTCAAACGCGGCCTTGGCACGGGCGAGAGCCAGGCAAGGAATCAATTACTAAATTACTCCAACCTCTAAGTCGACATTAACGCAGAGAAATGCCATCGACCGGTTCTGAAATAAGATTTCGCAAAGATGTGATCATTAAATCTCTTGCCAGTGTTCAAGAATTTGATTCATAAAATCGTCTGAAATGAGATGGAATTAAATTCTTATCGGAGCTCTTGTCATCGTTTCATCCCGCGCTGTTTAACGTTGGTCAATGGCCTTCATGAGATTTTCCCTGTAAATAAACTTAGTAATTGAATCCGCCTCTCCACGACACATTGTTTGGTTGTTATTAATTTATTGCAGCCATGGATACAGGCGGACGGATGGGGCATGCAGGCCTGAGTCTGTCTTGGATGCTGCTGCTGCTGCTGCTGAATATTCTCTCTACATGTTTTTAATCCACAGACACCAAGACAACAATGTGTTTTTAGACGCAGTTAAACTGCAACATGCTTTTTTGGGTGAGGAGGGGGTGGCTAACTGAAACATCATCTGTCATTTTTTTTTTTTTTTTTTTTTTTTTTTTTTTGTCTTCTTTTTTGGCCTCCTGCATTTCACCCCCAGTGGGGTCAAGGCATATTTTATTTAGAATAGTCTACTGGCATTGCCCCCCATCCCAACCCCCGCATTAGCAATTGACAATTATTAGCCCCAGCCTCATAAATCAGCTGCGTGACCCGTTATTATTGTTGAATTGAATAGCTGTTGGGGAAGTGAGGGTCAGTGTCATTAACTTGCCCCCTCCTACCCTCCCTTCCCTCTCCACACCCACCCCTCCTTCTACCACACACCACCCTCGGGCCCCCTGAAGGCATTTGGCCCTCTATACAAGGACCTGCTGGCTAATAATGCCGTGTGGTCGGCCTAAAAGCTTAATCACACATGCATTAAGCGGCAGACAGCGGCCTTTTGTGCGCACGTAGGTTTACTGGAATTAAGCGATTAATGGTCATCTGAGCGGCAGGCGACAAGGCGGCGCATCGAGAATGATGGAGCGGTTTTTAATGTCAAAAAAAAAAGAGAGCTTGGCCAGTGAGAGCAGAGGCGTCAGGGTGAAAGGAAGGAAGGAGGGAGCGCAGGAGTGGGCAGCAATTACAGTAGGCCGTGTCTCCCAATCCATCATAAAACGTCAAGGTCATTGTGAATTATATTGATTATTATACAACGCATTGTAATGTTTATTACACCCCCCTGCTTCGACATTACAATATGCAAAAGATAGCACATGTAAACACCTGCTATCAATTTCTAAAGCTGATAATTTGTCTCGCCTTGTGCGCTCCCCCTTCTCATCTCATATTCTTTTGATTTTATGACTAAACACGTGGCCTCAGTTGTACATTAGACTCTTGATTTTGCCCCCAGCCGCCATCTGCATAAACCATCAGGCAGCTCATATGAATTACTATTTCCATATAGTCAAAAGAGTCCCAACAAGGGCCTCTAATAATCATAACATGCGCACAACAGGATACTCCGTCCAATATTGTTTCAAATAGACCAGAGTCACACACTATTAATCAATACTGAACACATCCTTAAGTGAGAGATTCATGAATAATTTGATATGCAGGTGTTATGAGTTGTTACTCTATATGTTGGCCTGTACAGGTGTGCTTGTGTCCTGCTCTTACCTTTGTTCCACCTGTTAGATGGGACACTTTAAAAGCCCCTGCACACACCCACTGCACCCACACAGTGCTTTCAAATAGGAAACAGGAAGAGTTTCACTTCCTGTTTGTTTGTTAAACCTGTTGGGGCGGGAAAACATACACCTTTATGGTTCTTAAGGTTTGGTGATACATGCATATCCCAGCTTCACCCAAACTCAACCTGAACAAGAGGTCCATACTATCTGCATGCACAATTCATATAGACTCAGAGCCCTTTAATGAGTCAGTGTTACACCTTCATTCTCCATTATTTTGCACGATATACCCTTCAGTGAAGTAAATGTAATTCTTGTAAATGTAATCATTACTGCATTTGTTCAACAAAGCACCAGCTTGGATTGTTCCTTACTTATTCCATGTGTTCTAATGTTTAAAAGTACAATGTTATTTTCAGGTTAGTCCCCTGCAGGAAAGTTTTGGTTCTGTATAATCTGCATACAACCAAAATCACTCTTATTCTTGTGACATTTGGATGCAGACTTTTAATATCTTGCAAAATACAAAAATACTCTCAAATATATGGGACATTATTTCAATTGATGGATATTTTGGCATGAACCTGACTTGCTTATGAGAGACAAATGAAAATCAGTTCAGTTTGTGAAAATATTAATTGTTTTCAGTATCTTCCGGTACCTTTCTAGGACCAAGTAGCCACCCACTCACTTCCTGTAACCGACTATTCTCATCAGGGTCATGGGGGGGCTGGAGCCTATCCCAGCTGGTATTGGGCAAGAGGCGTGGTACACCCGGACCAAGTAACCCTACAAGTTTCTTCATGTTTGCTTTCTTTGCTTGTTTTCTGTCATGCAATTCAGAGTAAGTTGATGTTGTTTTATATTTTGTCTCATTGATTTCAACTTGATTTAATATTTAGAGTTATTAAACTATTTATGATACCACTTTGCACAGCTTCATACTTAACTTTCTGGCTCATCACTCACAATACTAGTCATTTGTCAAGATGTAAATTTGTTTGAAGAATCAGGTAAACTGTGAACGTTAAATCAGGTAAATCCTGAACAGAGCTGAAGACTTTTGCATGTATCCACTTTGGAAACATAATGTTATCTGATGTTTATTGCTTTATGTAAAAAGAAGTCACTTATTTTATGAAGAAAAAAAAAATACTCAACCATGATTATAATTATCAACAGGTTTACAGTGTAGGTGGCAGACTTTTGGTCTGTCTTTATTTCCTGTTTCAGGATCCATCCATCTTTGAGCACTCGGAGACGATTATCATCATCTCTCTCCGCACTACAACACAAACCTCAGATTAGTAAACTGTATATTGGCCATGAGGAACTCGACTTCCTTGAATTTAATGTACACTTTGTCACTATTGCTCTTCCTCCGGAAAGCCATCCATATTGATGTCAGAGTGTGATTTATATTGCCATGACTACCGTCCAATGGCGGCGCCTGTTGATCAATCAAACCTAATTTGATTGGATGGAATCCTTAAAGAACAGCCAGATGGGAGCCATCAGAGTCGGTCTGTCCACTGCAGGCTCTGATTCACTTCCTGTTCCCAGAAGGCCGCTCTCTGATCTCTGAAGGATGATGCTGCACCACAGAGCTGGAAGAGATAGATTCGGTATTCCAGCTGAAATCAATACATGTGGAGTGAGCTGCATTGCATACAGCTTAGAGAACCAATAAGTTGCTTGTTAAAGGATCTTAACATAGTTTCAGCAGCAGTAGTGTCTTTTTTACAATGTTACTGAGTTTCTAGAATAGTCTGGTAAATGAAGCAATGACAGCATTGTGAATAGATAAGCCTGTGATATTGAGATATAACAAATCAAATGCAAAGACCAAAACCAATCATGAACTGACCCCAACAATTATCGACGGTATCCAAAGCTCATATAACACACTGTTTTACTTTGTACCTGTACCTTCATTATCATGAACCTGGACACTGTATTTGAGTCGATCCTGCCTGCATACATTGTCCTACTGCAGTAAATACTCTCTAGTGAACCAAATCTGCTACTGCTAATAGTCCCAAACAAATGCACTGTTTACTCCTGGTTGAGTAGCATTTGCTAAAAACTACAATTCCCAGCAGTTTTGAGAAATTATTTAGCCTTTTTTTAATCAAAAGAACACATTTATCTTCTGTTTTTAAAGATTTAACCCTCCAGAAGGAACCACAGGCTTTGGGGCTGAGAGTCAGAGACAAGCTCAAGATGCTGGAAAGTAACGAGACACACAGACACAATAACACCAGACTTATCCATTAAACATTTCCCACATTTCAGAGACTCAAACACTGTGAAGCTGCTGCTGTTTGGCAGGTATAATGTTTACCATGGTCACCATCTTAGTTTAGCATGTTTGCTAATTAGAAGAGGGCTATGCCCAAAGTACAGCTGAGGCTGATGGGAGTGACGTTAGGTCATAACTAAAGAACTAGAATCTATAAACATTTTTGCATTAAAATATCTAAAAAATGATAGTCATATCTTATTTTCTTTATTCATTGAATACTTCATTTGAATTTTTTCTAACATCCTTCAAACCCAGAGAAATCATTTTATTCTGTGTTTCCTTGCCTGTAGCTGCTAGAAGGGCTCTTATACAGGATACATCAGAGAATGAGCAAAGCAAGTCTGTGAACATTACTAAACGTAATGTGAATTAAACTGTTTATGAATATAATATAATGAAGACAACAACTCCCATGATCCTACACTACTTCACGTCATCAAACTACATCTTTTATATTGTTTTGATGTAACAGACACCCTCGCAGAGGAGAATTACATGCTGTAAATTTAATCATTGTCATAAATATTTTTTTTATAAAATTTCATGCAATTCCGTCCAGTAGCCGAGATATTTCCCTCTGAACCAAAATGGTGGACCGAATCTGAACAACATCCGTGGATCCGCTAAAAATCTACAGCAGCAGTCTTAATTTCACTGTGGTAGGTGACTGAGCTTCTGTTCTATGTCCTCTATTTCTATGCGGTGTATCTTTCCTCCTCTGCCTCCCCTGTTGAAGCTTGACGTGACAAATAGCTGGATCTGCACTTTTCTGCATCAAAACCAACATGCCCCTCATCATCGCTGGGTGCAAATTTGATCAGAACACACCCAGAATCCCCTGGCTGCCTGATGATGAATTGGCATATTAGGAACAATGTTTATGCATCAGGCCAGCACTCTCCGGCAAATGACAGTAAATTGCTTCTCAGACAAATCTCTGGTCTGGGATTCCACTGACTGAGGATGAATTGAACCTTCTTCGTGGATCCCATGGGTTCCAGGAAACCTTGTTTAAGAGAGCAGACTATGACGCGCTCTTAATCAGCGGGGATTTGCAAATACTTTTCTGTGAAATCAGTATTTTTTTTAGATCATTTGACAAATACAAAGGTGAGATTAAACAAAACAAAACTGCATAGCAGCTATTCAAACTACTGCCATTGGTTGGTTCGATATCGGCAGAGGTAAAGCTACAGTGAAAACCACCATTTATCTACAAAGCATTATGTTCAGATGTTGTTTTTTTAAATGTATTTTCATATCTGATGTAAATTAATATGACTACAAACAGACCTAAATACACAGAGGAGCTCCAGGAGGAATATTGATTTACCCTTATTAGTTTGAGGATTTTGAGAAAAGCTGCAGTCATCCACAAATTACTCTGTTTATTTACCTTTTAAATACATTCTGTCAAATGTGATGTCCCGTTGATGGAGTGAGCTTGTGAAGTCAGGAGCTGAACTTGGCTGTTCATATAGCTTTTATATGAATTAACGTCAGTGTAAGCTGGCCTAGCTCAGCCTGGTTCAGGTCCAGATTGAAGCCACAGAATGAAAACCAATAGCCCTGGGCTGATATAGAGTAGCAGTGAGAAGACGGAGGGAACCGTAAGAGGAGCAATAAAGCTAATGTGATCAAAGAAAATGGCTCTCTGAATAGAGGTGGGATGAAAGCCATACCCCTGAAATCTGGGTTTGCAGGCCCTGACAGAGGTGACAGCATGATGAAGTTTCTATTGGATTTTCTGAGAGTAGAGGAAAAGTAGCCCTAAACCACTACCACTCACGTGTTGGATATGAAATTGATAGGCAATATGTGTTCATAGTAAGTGAGTCTATAAATACTATCCCAGAGCTGAGAAAATATGACATAGACATTAACTGAATGTTTTAATGGTTAGGTGTAGCATTTGAAGTTTTACAGACATCATAAGCAAAGATGCCTACAATGTCATTAGTAGTAGGCCTAACTGTAGTTCAAGCAAATTACCTGTGGTAGCTAGTATTAGCATAAGTGGTATGTACTACCTCTGTTGTTTCTAATATGTTGAAATATGTGTAAGTAGTAAGTAGTGTAAGTGTGAACATGCTACTTTGCCAAAACAACAACATACATGTAAAGAAACCTGTGGCAAAAAAAGCCACAATTGAAGTAGAATCCAGTATTATACTGATCAGGTAAATGCTGTAAGAGCTCTATGCTACTTTGTTTGTTTGTGCTTTCTTTTGTTAACAAACCATGTATATATATTTTCATGTGCTAAACGTTGTCACCTTTGTGGCTATGATTTTTTAGCTAATCCAATGGATTTCAAATGGTTTATTTAGCTTCAGAATTAGTGTATTAATGTGTTAGCATGCTAAGTTTACAGTGGCCTCAAACTACAACCGAGCATGATGATATTTAACTTTATTTTATTCAGTTATGAAATTAGTTGTACTTGCAATAGCATTAGCATTAGCATAATGACTGGAAGCAGGGGAAACTGTTAACCTGGCTCTCTCCAAACTTTTTGAAACCCACCTGTCAGCATGTCTAAAGCTCAGTAATTAACACATATTACATGGTTGTGGTCTTATCCGAAGTTATGTGCTGTAGGCCTACCTATTTGTTTGTGAACATCAGAGATTTCCTGGAGCCACACAACCTGCAGAGATTTTGGTGTTCATCAGTAAATGTCATTTTCCTGTACACAACTCTCTTTAAAACCACAGATTGTGTTAATTGGTGAGTTTAAGGACTAGGCTCTCTGTTTCCAGTCTTTATGCTAAGCTAAGCTAATTCCTTCCTAGCTCCAGCTCCATACCTGACCTCCACCACAGACATGAGAGTTTTATTAATCTTGCCATATAACTCTCAGGCAAGAAAGATAATAAGCATATGTCCCTAAATGTGGAAGTATCCCTTTAAAAGTGTTCAATTGTCACACAAGTGGAAGTTTTGAACTGTTGGTGGCGCTAGATGAAAAGTTAGAAAATCATCAAGGCCATGAACATAAATGTGTATAGACTACTGTTTCATGACAATGAATCCAATAGCAGACCAACAGTGCCACTGAAGAGCTATTTACTAATGTGGCTAAAATGTAATTGCTAGTTTCATTAATGTAGAATTCAATAAAAATGAATTTACATTCATTAAAATCACAACGATGATGCTTGTTGGAGTAACTCTAATCTCATATACTGATTATGGCAAACTCAGTTTGACTAAATCAGCAATGTATATATCTAGCTAAATAAAATCACAGATAGTGTGAAGATAAATAATTTGTGAAGTGTTTTTATAATGTATGGAGGAATGTAAGCAACCTAAACTGTAAATAATTGAATACCTGAGATATTCTCTGCATGCAAACACAGCTCTGAACCTCTTGATTCTAGTTTGGATACTTAACAATCAAAACAATAGCCTGGTAAGGCAAACGTCATCATCATTTCGTATCTATATGGTATCTATATGTTGGCTGTCAGCAGCATGTAACACCCAAAGGCAACAACCAGGGTGTGTCGAGGTCTTGTTTAGCTTCTATTCAAAAGCAATCACAAAATGCCCACCAGTTTGCAACCAGCATTTGTCCGCCCTCTCCTTCCCCTGGCTGTGTTTGCAGGTTTGCATCTGAATCAGGGGGCTGACGGGGCCCGAGCGCTTGGCCACGTGGACCAGATTGATGTCATTGTCTCGGCACACTGACCTTTGCTGTAATACCCACGGCAGACATCACAAACTCTCACATCAATTTAGTCCAATTGGATGTGGCATGTCTTGGCTAACTCAATTTGTGGAGAAATGCACCTGTCTCTGCCTTCCCTCCCTATAGATTTACTCAAGGGGAGGAGGGGGGGGGGGGGGGGGGGGGGGGGGGGAGATGGTATTGCAGGGAAGAGAAAGGGAGAGTGAGGGGAGGGTTTTGGAGTGGAGTTGGCTGCTGATCCACTACACCTCCCTACCCCCTCCTCACCCCCCCCCCAAAAAAACACTCACCCACACGCATATAAACACCATACACCAACTTCTCCCGCTTTCTCTTTCTCTCAGCTCTTTTCCCCCGGCCATACTTTGCAGATGTAGCTCTTCTGCAGAAGCACACACCCTGAATACTCTGTATATCTGTGTGTGTGTGTGTGTGTGTGTGTGTATTTTCCAAGGTCTGGGCAGAGCGTCTGGGAGGAGCAGAAGGAGAGCCATTAGCCCAGCGGTAATCAGATTAGAACGACGTTAAAGGGGGATGTGAATTTAAACAGCCAGCAGAGAGAAGAAGAGGAAAAGTTGGAGGTGTTATTAAGGTTGTTCATTACTCATATGCTCTCAGTATGTGTGTGTGTGTGTGTGTGTGTGTGTGTGTGTGTGAGTGTGAGAGAGAGAGAGAGAGAGAGAAGCATATACTGTAGTATGGTATGCAAGGTCACTTCTGTATGCAGCATATGTGTACTCAGTGTGCTGATACAGTACATGGGAGTCATGTGGCTGTACAGTATGTATGCATTCATGACAGCCTGTTAGTTTATGTGTACATGCGTTCCTGAGTGTGAGCTGCAATGTGTGTGTGTGTGTTTGTTTTATGCAAAGCGGGCGAGCTGTCAGAGATGAATAATATGTGTTGGGATCTGAGCATTAGGTAATGAGCAGCATGCTGTGAGGTGAGGCATAAGCCCTCCATCTGCACTGATGCTGTTTACTTGTAACCACACACATTTGTTATACTATCCTTGTGAGGACCTCCATTCACTCTTTCATAAGCGCCAATCTTAACCAAATCTGAGTCCTAATTTAAAGCTGCACCTTTTATATTAATATCAAAGCTGATTAAATGAGAGAAGTTGGTTGAAATGAAAACAATTATAACACTCATTGTGTAGCTCTACAGAGCATTTTAGCTTCTTTTAGCTAAATGTTTTGGTTTTATGGTGCTTGTACAGTTCAGTCTACCAGCAGCAGCAGAGCAGAAAAGATCTGATAAAACCATTGTACACATGCCCAGCACCAGCTGGTGGACAGATAAAGAAAGCTAAAGTTAGCAGCTATTTTTTTTTTTTTTTTTTTTAACATAGAGAAGCATTTACTAGCTAAAGAGCTAGATGTTCGTTACTCAGGAGTTGGTAGAGACCAAAACGGAGTTGCTGCTGGACCTCTAAACAGACAGTTATTGCTACAGCCAAGTATCCCTGGGATTTACATCCATATTTGATGATTCCAAACATGGCTAATGCCAAGTGCTAGTGCTGTGTCCTTTATTTTATGCATTTAGAATAGTGCTGTGGAGACCAGTAAATCACAAAACAACCTATAAATACACACATGTATGAGCAATAAATCAAAACCAACAGCACAACAGGTTCTTACAATGGATTGAACAAATCAACAACTGTTAAGTTTCCTATCACATGAGCACTATCATTTCTCAGTACAATCAAGACATCATATGCTGGGTTCATGTATCAAATCTAATCTAGTCAACCTTTGAATTAAAGTGAGTGAAAGTTAGTGCCGCCACGCTTCGATGGTGATGGCAAGAGTACCATAGTGGTTAATTGCCCTTATGCATGAATCATACATCAATAATAGTCTAATTTAACATATGATCCGCAATGCTGTTGGAACAGAAAAATAGGAAAGCATGGCAAAAATAGCGTCTTGTCAAGTTTTTAAAGACACTCACAGACCTGCAATTAACACTCACCTTGTTATTAACCCTAGACACAAGCTTTTCTGAACATCAACCAAGTGTTTTAGTTGCCTAACCCTGATCATACCTTAACCCAGTGATTCTCAAACTGCCCCACTTCAGACGCCGAAAAAAAATTCATGCCTTCCCACCCCACAATTTTCATCAATCATTAACAGTCATTGGGAAAGTAACTGATGAAAAAGGATCCAAGTTGAATATTAGTGAAATAAAGGTAAGCAGGAGAGCATTAAAAAAATATATTTTTTATTTTATTTTCCCTACATACGTAAGTCATATTCATTTTAGTTAGTATGACACGAAAAATTGATTTAACACTAACATCCTAAACATAACCTAAAAATCTCCATTTGTTAGAATATCTTATTTAATTCCCAAGCATCTTCCTACCCATGCAAGAGAATGTATTGATGTTTACATTGTGCATTTTGGTAATATATTGTGTAAGACCTTTAAAGCCTCACATGCATGGTTGAACACGTACACCCACAAACGGATGTTGAGATAACATTTGCAGGCTTTATGGATTTTCCCTGCAGTGGTATTGACAAGTGAGTCAATAAGCCAGCAGGGTAAAGACAAACCTAACCTTACTATTCACTTAACATTGACTTGAGTGGAATCTCCTGGACAACACAGTGAAAAGAGCACTGCACATCAAAATACCAAAATGCCTCGCATGTCAAAATGTTAGCGATGTTCGTGTGTCAAAATACTTAGCATTTCAATATGACTAATAGGGTCCATATTATAACGAACAACAAATATTATCTGCTTTATGTGAGGCAATATTTCCAGAATGGGTAGGATTACAAAGTGTTGGTGTCTTATTTTACATTTTAGGCTGTCCAAACCTGTGTGGCTGTGAATCTGTGCTGATCCACTGACCAGTTTTAACTATTTGTTTTCTTTGTTTGTAAGTGATAACACCAAGTTAGATGTTCTAATGTACAAAAATGACAGACTCTGTGGAGGAAATGGAGTGATTTTCCCTCATGTATTAATTTACTGCATCATAATGTACTACTGTATTCTGTCATTATCAGTTTCGATATCCAGGCGAGGTCAGTATGCTTCAGATTAAGTGCTTGTCTGTTTGAAACCTCACAATTTGACACTCCCACCCACTTGACACTGCTCGAATTGATTTGAATTTCTCTTCCAGCCTTTATTTATTTATTTATTTGCCTTTGGATAAAGTGTTGTCCAAATGCATAGGCAATTGGTAAGTTGGCTGCTTTTGAAATGGCTATTTGGAACAGGTAGCCAGATGTATAAGATGTGTCAGACAACACTTCATATGAGGAATACTAAGCTCTCAACCTGTGCTTATCTCCTTTTCACTCCAGACTTAACTGGTAATTTTAATCATATGGTATTTGCTACCTAGTCGACTGTATTTACTTTCAGTGGTGTCTGGATTTTTATCACCTCATTTTTTTGCCAAACATCCCATAATGCAATGTTTCCCCTTTGACAGATCACAGTTACAGTACTGCAAAGTGCAGTAATCTCATTGTGTCTGAAATCTCACTTCACTTTTCACTACAGAGTAAACTAAATAGCTAGTGTTTATAATGTGATAAAAAAAAGACAGCTATAGTGCTGCTTAATGCCATGGATACCTGCAGTTTAATACTGTATACCTGTACTAAGAGTGGTGTTTCCAGACGGTTGAGCTATGTTTAAGTGTTGCCAATCAAAAACAAGTCTTTTTGTGGCTGTTTTATAAAGACATTATAGTTAAATACAGGACATGGAGTTTCTGGGTCTAAGAAGTTTTAAACATGCATTCTTTCTAATGACCACTTGGGGGTGACTCTACTGGTTGCAAAAAAAAGGTTAAATTGTACGTAAGCTTATGAGGAAATCACCCTACTTCTCACTTGATCTATTACCTCAGTAAACAGATGAATAAAATAGGGTATGATTTAGGCTGTGACTACCTTGTGATTAGCAAATCGCTACCATGGTGTGTCCTCGGATTCAACTTCACCTTTTTCTCTAAATATGGTAACTCTTGGCTCCAAAAAAGCAGCATAGTGATGGGCATAATTCAAGACTTCAAAGTCATCGTCCACAAACCAATGAGTGATGTCACGGTGGCTCCATCCACTATTTATTATACAATCTATTTGTAATACCCAAAAATTTCAAAAACCAAACAAATGCACTACAGCAATCTATGCCATTTTATCACAGAGACTGAAGATGGAAAAAGAGATGACTGGTTGCTTTGGATACTCAAACATTTGACGCTTGGAAAATGAGGAACAAAACTGGACAGATTGGAAGTCAATCCAGGCACTCCAAAATATAAGAATTAATAAGGGTTAAGAGGAAACAAGGGTTTAGTTTGAAGGACAGTTAAAGTGCACTTTCATTGCTGAAATTAAAGTATCAAAATGTTCATAGAAACATCTCAAACCACTCACACAACTTGAAACAACTAATGCAGAAGTAGTATAACTAGCCACATTTCGGCAATTTGATGTATTGATTAAACTGAGCATATGAGTAGATCAGATGAATAGATTACGAGGTACGTTTCTGTGGACATTTGATAGCATTTCTGTGCCATGAAAACAGCTCATAATTAGAGTCCACTTAAACTAATGCAACACAAGCTGCTTTTTCTATCAGTGCGTAAACTATGACTCTTTGCAGTTTGAGGAGGATTTCAAACGGCATTCTGGGAAATGTAGGAAGTCTCCAACTGAAGTAGAATTACGAGGAGCAAGCTGTAAAAATTACAACACTTCATTACTAAAATAAAACAGACTGAACATGACAGATTTATAATATCTGAGTCTTAGGGCAGATTTTTTTTTATTATTTAAAAAAACACCTGAGCAGGTTCCAGACACACATACTATTCACACACACAGTCATACAGTCATATGTTTCCACCCCCTCATTCCCAGCCAAAGGTTCAGTCAGTGACCTATTACGGCCAGGCCGCACAGTGACCCCCACTGCCCCCTCACACCACCACCACCTCCCGTCCCTTTGCCCTACTCCCCACCCGAATGCTGAGGCATCACTGCTCCTGAGCACACAGTCCTGTAGCACCCCCTGACCCTACGCTGTCCCCCATTATAGAGCAGTCAGAAAGCTTTTAGGGGCTCCGGTAACGCTGAAAGATTGATGGCGCAAAATGGGGTGGAGGAGGGGGGAAGAGCAGGTGGTTAAGAAGAGAATGTCCTGCTTAATGGGTTGCCAGGAATGTAATTCAATAATTATGAAAAGTGACTCGGGAGAGCTGGCTGGATGGATGGATGGCTAGATGGCTACTGAGGGAAGCAGAGAGGCTGCCGGCCCTCTGCACATGCCGGAGCAGCCTCATCCTCCTGGCCAGGAAGAAACAGGTAAACAGATTTCTCTCACTCCAAAGAACACAAGTAGTTATGACTTTAGAAATACAGGGGGCCAAATTCAACGTAAGACCACACTCCCTACAAAATGTCTGACTGATCAAATATTTACTCATAGAGATGCAAAGTGGGAGGAGCCATCTTTGGTACCCATTTATTTTTCCCATAGACAATGTTACATAACTCACAGTTGGTGCACTTTTACATCTTGGATCGGTATTGATTCTTCAGGTTGGATCATCAGGACAAAAGATAAACATCTGCTTTAAAAGAAATCTGGTTCTTTGTTTTAAATTTAAAAAAAAAAGGTTACATGAATGCATTTCATTTATTTTTGCAAGAAACAAACAGTTCCCATGAAACAGAAAGCAGCAGGTGCATCTACCTTCCAGTTAACACAGTTAGATCCAGGACCAAAACATAACCTACCAAACCAGCGGTGGCCAGTTTGTCACGAAATACAGTAGCCTACCAAGGTGGTTTTCTTGCTGGGTTCAGCTCCTGTCATCCTGGCTGAGTCAGTTCGGTTAGCTGCCTGGCTGACCGAACTAATGACAGTTAGTAGCTCGCTACTCAGCAGTCTTTTTCACCAGGAAAATTTGTAAATCTACCTCGTTACTTTATTGTTACGTTGTAATGTTATTTTCTGTTGGTCTTGGGGGCTGTGCTCTAACCTGCTCTGGCTGCTGAGCACAGTTCTTTTCCCTGCTAATGGCAGTTAGCAGTATAAATTTAGCACGTTGTTGTCTGTCCATCAGGAAACTCTATAAATCACAGAGAGTTGAAGCTGAGCAGCCAGAGAACATCAGAGGGCAAACCAGCAAATATATTCTGTAGAAAATCTGATCCAGTTTCAACAAAATCACTGAATAAAGTTATAAAGGTGTTATTTTGTACAGTAATCAGTGAGGCCTGATTCAGACTGTATCAAACAGGAATTGCTCCAATATCATAACCAAAGCAAAGCAAAATGAGTGCAGGATGAGTCATCAACCACTTTTTATTGTTTATCGTGAATTGACAAATTCTGAAATACATAAAGAACAATAATTTTTGTCATTGTCAGGCCATATATTGGTGCATAAGTGACATATAGTGCTAGACACGTGATAAAAGAGACATTAGTTTCATGGTGACTTTAAGTACATCACTAAGGCAGGTGGAAGCTAAAGATTACAAGATTGAGAACATTTGCAATACAATCTGCAGCTTAAATCAGTTTACTTACTTTTACTTTTACTGTAGTGCTTAGACCCATCTGCTATGCCCAAATGAAGAAAAAAGTTGAAATAATTAAAACTAGTGATCATGTTATGACCGACAAGATTGTTACATTACCCAGGAGAGTCCTGTTTCCATATTAGCTTTCATTAACACTGAGGCTGTTAAAAGAATACAAACTAATGAAAAAGACTTGAACCTGAACCAACATATAACTGTTGAGTGATTTCTTTCTATAAATGTCATGGCTAAATGATGAGCTAAATATGTTTTCTAATAATTCTCCACACTGCCAGGTATGCATAAATACTTCTAGTAGATAAACTGTATCACCATAATATTACTTACCAGTACGGTAAGTAATATTACTAACACTACACTTGCAGTTGACTTGGTCTGGAGTTGTTACACTTGCTTCATGTTTGGTTGTGTTAGCAAAGTTGACAACTTGCTAGTTTTTGATCATACGTAATATAATCATATCAAATACACATCTACAACTGTTCATATTTACCACAGTAGTATTACACTCTGAAACAGATGGCGCTAAAATGCAAAAATTCCAATTCCTATATAATATTGTTTTAAAAACCCACCATGTGTAATGTGTAATTTATGTTTTTGAAAATGTATCTTTTTTTTAGGTTCTTAAAATTCTCAAATTTCCTGAAACTATATTGAGGACTTGACCTCAGTGTTCTCAATGCTAGATACAAACAAACACAAGGCAAATGTAGTCCACATCCAAAAATAAATGGACACATTGTCTGAGGTTTGTTATTCAATCTCAACAGTATAGATAATTCAGACTAAACAGGTCTCACTTTCCTAAAGGAGGACTAAAATTACTCATAATCTTATTAAGAACTATAATTTTGCTTGGTTTTCATGCTTTGGCAAAGGTGACAAATCGCTATCTGTTTCCCTAAATTAGACACAGTTTTTTTTAGATGTCACAGGGGGAAACAGACACCCTAACAACCAGTCCAACTACAGCATTTTCACACAAGAAAAGAAAGTTTCAAGCAAAAAAGTTTGATCGACCCGTCACACATGATTAAAAACAGAGTACCTACAAGCAGTACAGTTGCTTGTGTAATTGTAGATAAATTTATGCATTTCTACTGCTGCTTCCCATTTGTAAATGCCTTAATGCCAAACACAGAATCCCTGGCTGCACTGCTGCTTTTTTAAAATCACATTTCAGGATGGATTTCTTTAGCTGTCCATGTTTACTGTCTGAGTTTACTGATTGAATTAAAGGTATTGGTTTGCCTCAAACTCTGTGTGTCATCAATATTTCAGCAGACCAGATGCAAAACACTGCAGACCTGCGGCATCACTTTAAAGTCTGTAAGTATAATTTCAGTTCCTTACTTTTGAGGTTGTCAGAATAATTTACGCAGCAAAAGAAAACAGAAAACTAGTTCTTGTTTTTGTGTTTTGTTCAGTATCAGAGTGAAAACACAGGACAATATCCACTGCAGCTGATTGCAATATTGTAGTTTTTTGGTTCATTTATCTAATAAACGAGCTACTGAAATAAACTGCAGCTTTCTGATATTTGCTTGCTGAGAAAATTGGCTTTATTTCCTGTGCTCCAAATTTATTTATTTTCTATTCTTGGTGAGAGTAAAATGGTATTTTTATTTACTGTACTGTACACTTCTTCCATTCCACATTTCAATATACCGAGGTTACTTACTGGATTTAACAGGCGCACAATAAAGTAGCTTCTGTGCAGGAGCAGTATTTTGCAGTTTTGATGTGATTTACAAACTGTAGCATATACATCTGACCCCAGTATGTCAATAAATCCCTCTTCCAGTTGGTGAAGTCTTCCCATCAACTCTTCCTCATCTTTCATCTATTTCATCCTCCCGCTCTCTCTACCCAGGGTCTACTTTTGCTCTGTGTCTTCTTACTTTTGCTCTCCGAGATGTATTGATAATTTCCAGCAAAAATACGATTTCAGTTTATTCTACAGAGCAAAAAATCTAATAGCTGAGTCCTCAATTCAATTGTGTTTTACCGGAGTGGAGAACAATAAACAGGGAGGAGGGCTCCGTTCCAGACGTTCACCATGAGATTATTGTTCAAAAGAGATCTGATACAATTACAGGAAGCAATAGATGATAATTACATCAGAACATGACTTTTCCTCAGCGAACACTTATATTCATCTGGGTTATGCATTGGCCCAAAACTGAAATGTGGCAATGCATGAGATGACATGGCCTCTGGTAGTGCTAGAGACTGAGAGACTGGGGGGTGGGGCTGTGTTTGCAGTCATCACAGGGTCATGAGTCCATTTATGATGTTTGGTGAACTTGTTTATCTATAACTGGACTATCACACCTTGTATTTTAGAGCTATTATGTCACGGATAGAAAAAAATCTGATCACCTATTAATCATAGATTAATCATTTATCTTTTAATCATCCATTATTAAGAAAAGATTAACAAACTTAACTGGTTCCAGCTGCTCAAATGCAAATATTTGCTGCTTTTCTTACAGTAGTAAATTGAATATATTAAGATTTATTTTACAGCAGCAATTCACAGTATGAATATGAATTGTAACCTGGAACCACAGGTAAATATTTGTAATGTTTCCAAAAAACACAAAAACTGATTAATGTGTGTAAATGTGTCCATGACAGTGAACATTAAAGTTGCCATTGGAGGTCCAATCTGAGTTTTGATCATTTCAATCTCATCAACATTTCATCAACATTTGAGGAATGTTTACAAAGATTTTGAGTTAAAAATGGAAAATCAAATCATGTTTCAAAAATATAGGCAGTTTTTATTTTTTAAAAAAATGGTTAATGTAAACAAACAGCATCAGAAAATTTTAGTCATAGAAATAGTTGTTTAATTAATAGGTTTAGTTAATCCAATAAGTGGGATACAAGTAAAAAATGAATGAGTAAATAAATAAAAGAAATGCCACAAGAAATACTTAATAACAAGTAGATGCATTTAAAAGTAAAAGTACAGACATATCCGAAAGTACCACAAAAATGTAAAGCACAGCACTTGAGTCCACCAAACATTACAATAATATTGTAATGTACTTTATATTACAGTTATATTACAGAGTTATACATGTATTGCAGTCACAAAATATGCAGACAAATGTTGGTTATCATGCACAAAGTTCACAGATTAACATAACATAAACCACACATTGAAATTGAAGTGTCACAGTTACAAGAGAAAAGTATAAATGCATGATATAGATGAGAGACAAAATTAGGCATTACCTAAATAGTAAAGTGTGATGTTGAAAGACAAATAATCACAAATGGAGTGCGAGGCTAATTAAATTGTGATAGTACAAATTTGCTCCTGAGAAATGGAACTGGGTGCTGAATAAATAGTCCACTATAAGCACTGATCCCTGTTCTGGGTCAACCTGTATGTTGGTGTGACTCTGGCTCTGTTTGGTCAGTCCCTCAGCACGCTGGCCTCACGATCTCTGAACAAAACCTGTGGAGAAAAAGTGAAAACAAACAGAAAAACAAACTAATGACTCACAGTTTGCCAGGGTCGGCTGTTTGGTAAAGAACAAGCGGTGGTGAGGGCCAGGCGGTGAAAGATGACCACTTTTACAAGGCAAGACAATGCAAAAGAAAAATAACAAAACTGGCCAACTTTGATGGCCCCTGAATATATTGGGCACTCTGCCTCGGCTGTGTGTGTGTTGTGTATACGTGTGTGTGTGTGTGTGTGTGTGTGTGTGTGTGTGTGTGTGCCTGCAGCAGCGGGTGGGGGGCAGAAGGGTTAAGTAGGATAGAAGGCACCCATACTTCAGATTGGCAGCAAGCTGCCGCAAGGATAATCTAATCAGGGGATGCAATTCAATTAGCCAAGGGTCTCTGGGGCCACCGAGCCAGGCAGCCGGTGGCAGCGTTGCTACCGAGGGGGCTGCTGCCTCCACAACCCGACACCCCGACGCTAGCCTCCGACGGGGCCCTGGCCGCTCCGCATGAATGCAGATGAAATTTGAAATATGAAAATCTCCAATAATTTATGGAAGTTGTCAGGAACACAGAGCCAAGCTGCTGCTGCTGCTGGCCGAGGGGAGAGTGAGGGAGGGAGGGAGGAGGAGGGGGAGAAGGGTGTTATTTTTCTATGGAGGTAAAATTGTCTTACAGCTGCTGCTGCTGCTGCTGCTGTGCAAATATTGCCATTATAACACATATAACAGTGTAGTGTATCAGTGCTGTAATGAGAAAAGCCTCTATGTTATTGCTATTTTGGTTTCCATGCTCACTGTACATTGTTAATGTGTTTCTGGACCTTTTACACCTGATAACAACAGTATCGTTGAAGTATCATTCAGAGAAGGATCATTTCATTTCTGGTAAAGCTTAAGTTTTTTGTAATTTTCAACTGAAACAACAAACAATAACTTTTGACAAGGTGTCACTGTCCCACTGTTTTCCTAAGTAAGCTTTGTCTATTATCGAGTCCTTCCTTCAGTTGCCAGTTTATTAGGTACAGCTCTGTCAGAATCATGAAGGTTTTCCATTTTAATCAATGAGGTCTAAATATCAGTAACACCCAAAGCACTACAAACTACAGGCTCCAAGATAGAGTTGAATCAACACCGCTCTAAAACCGAAAAGCAAAAACTAAAGATTCTAACCTCCATGTATTTATCTGGATTTATTGATGATACATGATCAGGAATCCAGAAAATAAATACCAGTTGATCTTTATAAAACCCTGATGGTTGTTTAAGAAGACGTACTGCTGTTGTGACATAACCAAGTAAAGTATTACATTTTTAATTAAAATATAAAAGAAATAAGGAAAGTATTGGCTGGCTTTTTTATTTGGATTAGTTAAAAAAATATATATCATGCAACATAATATTGTTACTACATGTTGATAAGAGTCTTTGAGGATTCTGGAAATCCCGTCAGAGCAGTGAGAAGTGTTGAGAAGTGCCCTGTGGAGTTTTCTTGTTGACAGACAACCTCTGTCTATCTTCACTTTTTCTTTGTGTGTATCTGTGAGATCTAATAAACATAAATAAATAAATTGAAAAGCGAAATATTTAAAATCCTGTATTGATTACATCTTTGTTGACAACCTAGCTGTCTTCTTCCTTGCCTTTGTTGGCATATTTCTGTGCTTCTTTGCACCTTATCGCCATCAACTGTCAATCAGAGGAATAGTTTGAAAGTAGCGGCGGGAATGTGTTGTGTCCTTGTGTACATGCATGATACAAACAAAACGTAGATAGCTCCATAGCATAAGGATACATTTAAACAACCTCCTTGAGTTTCCTGGGTTTTATTTTTCAGGAAAATCAGATGCGTAACCTTTTGTGTTGGAAATTTTCTCGCTGCACTGCCAGTTTTTTCACTTAAAAAAGACTTTTAAGGAACAGAAATGATATGGTACTATGGAGATTTTTGTGTTTAATGTGTTAATCCTCAGATTGATCTCAACTAACACTGTACACACTTCATACACTCTACTGTGCAGGTTGTACTCCACCTCACCTCCGTATCTGTGTCACATAGCTGTGACATGCACCTCCTCGGGAAAACAGAGGAAGCTGATGAGAGCTGGAGTAGTGGGGGAGGGTGGAAGGAGGTGGAGGGGTGAGATAGAAGATGGAGGGAGAAACCAAAGCACCAAGAGAGAGAGAGAGAGAGAAGCTCTTAGACAGATTATTGCTCATTAGAGGCTGCCTTGCACCATACCATTATGTCATGAGGAATCCTTTTTCATTTGCACAAATTTGCCTGGAATTTTTCTTATTTAGCCTGGCCTCCATTATCAGAGCTGGAAATCAGATTAGCCTATGATTATTCTCTGGCTCGCTTGCCAACATTTCCCCATGCGGCCAACGCCGGTGGCTTGGATTTGTCTTGGCCTTTTGTTAACCTCTGCCCACCAACAATGCACACAACAACAGCCGCGATATGAAATAATTCAGCGCTGGATAATGGCTCAGCCTGAAAGCCCACTCAGAATTAGATTTGTTCATGCTGCACATAAACACATGTTTTCCATATCAGTCATAAAGGGGACATCACCAATTATATCCGTCTTGGACACATAAATCTTGATCTATATGATTTACCTATAATATGAATAAAGTATGACTTGATTTTTAACCTTATTAACAGGGAGGGTGAGGGTGCAAGTAACTAAATACTGTATTTAATTAGAATTTTAAAGGGAAATCCTCCAATTTTTTTTTTTACAGCTTCACGAAATTGATAAATAAAAAACATCAGTTGAGGCTGAAGATTACTGAAACTGAACTCAATCCGGGGTCATGAAATACAGAGACTACTACTACTAGCATAGCTCACCCGAATTTAACGCAAAACAGTTGCAGTTACAGATTGAGTTGCATTATGGGTAATGTAGGCCCCAAGTTTTGACAAGGAAGAAGAATGTGTGGAATAAAAAAGACAATATTTCTGGTTCTGCTGCATTCATTTGGATCTGAGATCCTAATAGTAAAAATAGATCTGTGCAGTATACATTAAAGCAACACTGCATAGAAATTGGTATTTTTGTGATTTAGCACCTCCAGTTTCAGAGTGTAATACCACAGTCATAAATATTGACAGTTGTACGCGTTTATTTGTTATAATTACATTATTTAACAGCCAAACCTCAAGCGCAACAACACAGACATAGCAGCCAGCTAATATTACTTACTAGCCCAACAGCAAGAAGCCCAGCTCGGCGTCTGCCTTTCAGCCTTTTATTTCACGAAGGTCTTGCCAACGGCTAAAAGTCAGTCCCAGATATTTGTTTGTCTGGCAGCTTCTCGCTCGGTCACTCTCTCCTTTTCTCTTCTTGGCTTCCTCAGTCAACATCCCCTTCATTATATCCATAGAAGCTGCTGAGCCCGGTTACATTGCCCACTTGCCCAGCTCCGGATCTGACATGACACCGGCTCCAGTCCCCGTCTGCATTCATGCCCCCAACCTGAAAAGCCCTTCTTTTTGGTGGTCTAAAACGCCTGTGGTACAAACACTAAGACCCCCTTCGATGCTCTGAGCTTACAGTCTAGTCAACCTGGCTAACAAACTGAGCTGACATTAGCTAACATTGCCTCCAGGTCATAGCAGTTTACTTTACTGTCCATCAGGAAACTTGAGTTGATGCAGAGCCATCAGAGGGAAAGCAGAAAACAATTTCTCCATAAAATATGATCCATTTTCACCAAAATCAGTCAAATCATTGGTGGTGTGTGACTTAGTGCTGTAAAGAGTTACATAATTCTCACAGGTGATTGTACCTGGAGCACAAAGTTACATGGTGCAAGAACAGGCGTACAAATGACGGACACCATTCAGCTGATAACACATCAATGTATCATCAAAATGATTTTAAAATCTGTTATTTTAAGTTACACCATGTTGCTCTAAGTTCCCAGATTGTTACCCCTCATGGCCTAACTTCACATTAGGAGTGTTCAATATACCAGTATTGATGATAACTGATATATTAACAACACCCATGTGATAATATGTATGATGACATCTTAAATCATTCTTTCATTGTTTCTTTGTGGTTCACACTTTGTACAGTTAAGGTTACAGACTCTCTCTGCCTCCCTATACTCATATTTTAAGTGTAATTCATTTGTCACAAAGGAGACAAAAGACACAGTTTAAGTCAAAGATTAATTTTACTTTTAGATTTTTTTTATCACAATAATATCATTATGTTTGGCCACAATAATTTTATAGTGACAGTATGATATAATGACAGCCCTACTACTACAAAAAAACTACACCATAAATCAAAAAGCATTGCACTGTGTGTTGTACATACACTTAATTAACAGCTTTTTATTAATTGCTTTTTAGATTCAAACCCTACATAAAAAAAAACATATGATGTAATGATAAATTTTAAAGATTAAAAAGTGATTACAAACTTAATGTAGCAGTGTCATGTTTCAGATGTCTGAGTTGATAGCAGTTCTACCAAAGAGACTCTAAATTTCTCCGATGTTTTCATTTAAGTGGCTGTTTGATGAGGAGGAAAAATAATCCAATATTTCACAAAAAAAGCAGAGTACAGAATTTTTAAAAAAGAAAAATACCTAATTGTACAGCAATCCTTTGTTGTATCCTGTCCAAGTTCATTTTTCTAACTTTCTATGCTTTCATGTTTGTCTTTGTGTAGCACTTTTTAAACTTACCCCACATGCATAGTATCATTTTTTAAAGCACAAACTATGTTAAGCACATATATAAGTCTGTCTTATAATTTTGTCAATTTAACAAAATATAAAGCATCTAGCAACCGAAGTTACCAAACAAGAATGGCACAGGCAACTATAAAATGTATACTGATGAATGGACTTACCCCAGAGGATTTTTACAACCCCTCAGATTTATCTTGTGGCCCTCTGGGGGGGCAAATTGTTCATAATACCTCAGTGTTTTAGTAGAATTCTGAATGCAGAACTACTTAGTATTTTTAAACTGGTGTATAGTGGTACTTTTACTCAAAGGTTCAGAGTACTTCTTTCAGCACTTGGGAGAATAACCGTATGTGTCAACAAGACTTATCAACCACTGGTGACACTTCCAGAAGTACAGAGGAGGAACAGGTGCAATGGTTTCCCATTGCTAAATAATCACTCCAATTAGGCAATTAAAATCTGAGGCAGAATCAAGTTATGGATACCCCATGAATAAACCCCCCGCACTAATCACAAATCAATAAAGACACGTTTGACTGTTACGCTTTCATTAACCTATTGCTTTTGAACTGCTCGCACAGATTTTGTGTGGCTTTAATTGGCTGTAAAGCAATAAGGTGCAATTTGTTGTTAGTTAAGCAGTTTTAGGTTCATTAGTAAATAGTCGTTGATTATAATCATAAAAAGATTGTTCAACTTTAATAAGAAGTCAAATGTAAGTGGGGATGAGCGTGAACGCCACGCAGCTTCAGGATGCACCTAAACAGGTATGTTGACCTGGAACATGGAGTTGTTACTGCCATCATTTTAAATCCTGTAAAGTCAGTTTTTGGTTTGTCATTTATTATGAGATTTAATGTGTCCTTTAGTGTGTTGTAATGTTTCAAGTACTGTACTTAATTTGAAGTACTTCTACTTTTACTACTTCTACACTACATCAACATTTTTTCTCCACCACATTTGCCTGACAGCTTTAGTTAATAGTTACTTTTCAGATTTTCTTATTCTTTCTGTCCATTGAAACGTCTTTTTTTTTTTTCTGAACTCATGAAAACTTTTTAGGAATGCGTGGTTCTCACAGGACAGTGAGGCTACAAACAAATGATGATCTTATAGACCATGATGCATTGCTATAGATCAAACTACCCAACTGTATATAAAATAGTTCAAATTATCTCAGCCTTAAACATATTCAGCAGTAAAATGCAACATACACATTAATGCAGCACTTACATACACATAAGTAAGATTTGGAATCCAGGACATTTACTTGTTTGTACTATTTTCACAGTGTGATATCTGAACTTAAAGCTACACAACTGCACTAAATGAAAACTCTCGTTTAACGTTGAGTAACGAGATTCATTCTTCACCTTGGGGACTCTTGTATGAATATTCTAAGTACAAAGATATAGTGTTTCAAATATGTATCATGTTCTTCTCTGTGCATCCACTTTCTGTGTTTTCCACAGAAGCAATGTTTGTCATATGGTCATGACACTTTTCACATTAACCATGGAAATGTGGATTAGTTTAATGTCAAGATTTAGCATTAATTAATTGTGTCATTGTGATTGAATTTAAGATTGAGGTTGTTGTTCGGCTCTGTCTTTTGCTTTGCTATTGGCCACCACAGAGAGGTTTGAATGTAGTGCCTCATCAGACATGTCATAATGAGCACTTCTGTTCATGAAGAAAACAATAATTTGTATAACAAGCAAAATATGTTCCCAAATATGAACACCTGTTCTTTATTTTTCAAACTAACTTACTTTACTCAATTCCCTTCATTCCATTGCTGAAAATGTCCAAATGCAGATTTGGCTTGACATGGAATTAAAAAAAGATTTGAGACATAAAAGGAGACTTTCTTTGGCAGACGAGAGAATTATTTTGGATTTAACTTAAATAACTTAATATTTCAAATGAACTTCCCCCAAAATAAATGTATACTCCTGCATATATTTCCTTAAACGACACACAGAAGAGCAGAAATTCAAAGAACAAAGAGCAGTTATTTTGTTGACATTTGGCATGTTTATTTTCATGAAGTACATTAAAAAGCAAATTAATTTGACTGACTTACAAAAGAAATTGCTGATCAAGAACATGTGCGAAGTATTTTTGAGATTAAAACATTTACAAAATGTTTTAAAGCTCATTTTAATAAACAACAATTCAGACTTTTAGTGCATTTGGGAATCTTGTTGCAGCAGCCCAATACTTTGAAAGTAAGTGCAACATACGTAGGGTCTTAAACCACACTAGATGCATAATGATTTCTCATCCTTCTCAACCCTGCAGAGTCAAAGACGATCATCATGCCATCAGTCTCCAGCCCCTCTGCTCTCTCGGACCTTCATCCTGCCAACTCCAGCCAGGAGGGTCTGCAGGACATCGTGTAGCCATGCTGGAGTCACTGAAAGCTGACTTGGTAGGAGCAGATTGCTGCCTAATTGTGCTTTTCAGAGCTGCTGTGCACTGGGGGTTACAACAGGGCTGCATGCGGTCTGGGGCCACAGCAGTGGACGCGGCACTGATGGAATCCAACCTAGCAGGGTCTCATTGATCTGCTGAAGCAAAGGTCACCACAGTTATGCATCTGTAGGCTGAATGATGGCCACCAGAGTAGCAGCAGAGATGCTTCAGTTATATTCATGTTCAGTTTAGGCACTTTCTTGTGGTTTTTGGCTCTAGTATGTGTGAAAAGCAGGCAGATCTCATCTGCAGTTTTGTTCATTCGCTTCCCTTTTTTTCCCATTATGAATCGTGAGTCTGGATGATCCATCTTTCCCTCTCTTTCTCTCTCTCTCTCCCTCCATATCCTTCGTCCCTGCATCCCCCCCCTCCAGCACTCCACCAGCCAACCCCTGCTATTTTCACCCCACACACATCCGTCGCTGCACTTATCCAGCCTCAGACGGCTGCTGGCTCGATAGCTAAATAGATTATCCAACAACAGAGCACCTCTCCTTCTCCCTCTCTTCCTCTCCCTCTCTTTCTCCCTCTCTCTCTCTCCATGCACTCCTCTAGCCGTGGGTCCTCGGAGGCGGAGGGGCCCTATTGAGCGGGGCCCAGGCTCTCCACTAGCCAGGCTCTTTATTGAGGCGTCTATGGGGCTTTATGCTGCCAGCGCTCGGCCTTGCCCTCGCCATCATCAATCATCCTCGGCTCCAGGGCTGCTATCACTACCCAGACAGGCGGCCAATCGCAGCCTTCCAGGAAGCTCTATAGGAGATGGAGAGAGAAGCAGAGGAGAGAAAAACTAGAGAATCACTCTGTGTCTGTTGCTGCCAGTCTCATGTCTGATTTGATTGACATCTTCTGAACCTTCTGGGCACATGACAACACTGGTATTAACCAAGACTGGCCCGTGTGGAATTTGATTAGATCATGAAGTGAGAGTCTGAGTCATAAAAGCACATATAACAATGTTAAAATAATAATTATAGTAGGCATGTGGCAGCAATAACAAAGCAGTTTATGAAAGATCTATATTAATCCTATAAGTCTGAATTTTAGATGAGTGCTTCAGTATACAAGTATTGCAGCAAAACTATAAATCCCCAAAGAAATAAAGAAATATTCTGGCAGATTAAACCCTATAAGGTCACTGTAAACTGATTAATGCCACAGTAGAAGTTTCTATAAGAATAATGTAGGTTTATTTAAAGAAAAGTCAAACTAAAAAGAGAACAATTTCTATGTTAAAGCTCACTTTACTCTTTTTCATCAAGCCTGAACAGTATGTCGAATTTCTACTCAAGTCTTAACTTGATTTTTTGTTTCTTTTCTTTTCTTTTCTTTTTTTTTTTTACCCCATCTCTCTCTGCAGCCCTGAGCTCTCATCCTGCTCCAGGAGGAATAGGCAGAATCTGATTACAGACCTATTTTACAGCAGACGCCGGGGCGCAATAAAGGGAGAGAGAGCACGGAAACGGGACTCGGCCCATCAATTAGATCTCTATTAGCAGCCAATGCAGACCTCACCTCAGGAAACGCCGGGGCCCTGAAATTAAACAATTCTTCAAGCCCGACAAGCCAGTCAACTCTGCTATATGTTTGAGAGAGGAGGAGGGAGAGGAGTGGTGTCCTTATCAGAGCAACTATTCTATAGTACCTCTTGTAAAATCATTAAAACTAAACAATATGGACTATAGGGAATGGCTCAAAAGAAAGAAGAAACATAAAGACCTAAATCTATAAGATAATGTTTACAAATAAGCACAAAATACAGGCTGTAAGTTCTTATTTTAACAGTATAAATGTTACATTTAGGTACAATAAGGTTAGAAACACCACTGACACAATAAAAGCCACGTGACTGACTTCAAAATCTAAGATCTTAACAGAGTACAAATATGACACTAAAAAAGATAACATATAATTCATTATAGTAATATTACAGTGACTTTGCCTTGTTCTATAACCTCCTTCCGGTGCCATTAATCTCCAACTGTTGACCTGATGACCTGAGGCGGAACAAAATGTCAATATTGGATAATTAGCATTCAGCATTAAGGCCATTTAGAGAGGACACTCTGAGAGGCGTCTGCACGGTCATTAATTCATAATTGCTTTTTCAGAAAATTAAAAGTTTAACTTGTTATGCAGTTTTCTGATTTCATCCCAGGTCTGCTCCAACGAGAGCTGCTCAGAGATAATTGGGTTTTAGTCAATAAGATGTGATATTTCCATGTTAACAGGGGGTTTATTGGTGCAGGAGGACTGGATCCACTTCCTGTAGTTCCAGGCCAAAGACTTCTTTATCTGGTTTGATACACCCAGTGGTAAGAAAAAACAATATTACTGGGACGATGTCTAGCCTCATACCTGTCAGTCAGTCAGTGGTTGCTGTGTGTCTTCCAAAAAGCAGAAAAAGACCAATTATTCTAATATAGACCAACATACGTTATATTTCAATATGTTTTAATATAATTACATGACATGTCTAGTCCACTTAAGGTTTATCCTTCTTATGTCTCAGAGGTTTGGGAAAATGCAGTTGCTTTTATAGCCTAATGTTTGTGGTCGATTCATTTCTGGCATGATCTGACGCAAGACCGTGAGTCATGAGTCTCTTAACAATCTTCGCCTGTTTTCTCAGTACTGTGGCACGTATTTCTCTATTTGCTCAATCAAAGGATGGCCATTTATCATCGAGAAGGACAGCTTCGTATTTTCTACCTTGCCCGCTCGGTTCCAGGACCAAATTCAGCATTTTTATGGAAAACTGCAGTCATTTTGATTGATGAAATCCAAAGATGTCCAAAACAATCCGGGGGATCCCCAACTGTGGCGCACCGGCGGGGTGCTCCAGTGTTGTCATTGTTCCACAGAAAGAAAGGAGCGCGTCCGGAGAACACCAGGGGAAAAAATCACGATTTTCAGTTCAAAAGGGCCAGAAAAGCAGCATTTCTTTACAGGCAGTGGGAAAGTGGAGGAAAACCTTTTCCTCTTGCAGACGAAAACAATACTTGCTTGGTTTTTTCCCCCTCTTGATGCATTCAGCTATAAAGACATGGGCTAATAGAAACAGGCCAGAATAATGAATTGATTATTTTACTGTGAGGGTTGATGTTATTTGTGTTCTCGCCTCTGAGCCAGCTGAATGGCTGGTGCAACACATCCCCCTGCATTCATCCGATTTGCGCATATAGCCTCATTGTGTGTCATGTAGCTGCGAAAAGTAAAATAACTATTCCTTAAAACCGATTTCAGACCAGGCTTGCTCATAGCTTTTATTTACCCACGCTTGTCTTGTTTGCAGTGATTCATAATGTCACAAGAAATGTCACCTGTCTGGCCTAATTGGCACCTTCTGTTATTAATACCAGGAGTGTGGCTCCCTTTTGCACCCGCGGAAATAAGCCTATATTGCGTACTTAATACAGCGTCACCCAAAGGGAGATTCAATAAATCTCCCTTTAACGGCGTTTCCCCTCAAAACTCCTTCAGGCGAGTGGAGGCCGTGTCAAGATTGCGATTGTGCGCCAGTGCTTAGGACCAGCTGCTCCCAGGACAGACAAGCCCTTGTCAATTAGGCGGTGACAAGCAGGTCCTCCAACTGCCTGCAGGCGCTCTACCAGCCAGCAGTGTACAGTCCCCGCAATTAGTATCAATTTCTGTCGAGACCTCCTTGGAGCGCGCAGACACAGGCCGGGTAAATGGCCAAACATTGTCCAAATAACACCGAGAGCCACAAATGACAACGTGTAATGGGCCAGTGTTAACCACGGTGCGCTGCGGGGAAAGAAAAACGTTTGAGTTTTAGGAAGAACAGGACATAAACACAGGATGGTTCCAAGAATAAATCCAGAAAACACGAACTGTGAGCGCATTAACAATAAATGATCATATTCCTACTTAGGTGAAGGAAAACATTGTGTTATGACTTTATCTAATATTTAATTGTAATATTGGAACTACTCAGCACTTGGCAGGAATAAACACGAAAATATGACGAGCATTTTTACTATTTATAGCACCACTTATAAAGCGCTTATAAGATGTAACTAATGGCTTTGCTAACGATGAATAAATTATTGACTAATGTTTTATAGATCAGCTAAAAACCACAAACAAGGAGAAATTTTGGGTTGACAAGTTGTCAAACCTTCCTTTGAAATGATGTCTACCAAAATCCACTCATTGACCTCTTATGAACACTTAAAGATTAAAACCGTTAATCAATGACTTATTAATATCTATGACTGCTATTTGTTGGCTAATTAGAAAGTGAGACTCTTTTAAGGATGAATTAATTTCCACCATTTACAAAACGCGAAGATATGACTTCATCATTTTCTTTATTTTTACAAATTTGGGTAAGGCAACGTTGGCAGGTTGTCTGCAGATGATCTGGACCAGAATCCACGGATTAACCTCCTTTTAACAACTGCAGACCTGATGATTAGAACCTTTTATTAACGACTTATTGACATTTTAATCTACCAAATTGTTGGTTTATTAGAAAGTGAAAAATCCATGAGCATTAAATAATGGATTCTCAAGATTTATATACATATAAAATAAGAAAGGTGACCTGAGCATTATTACAATTGGTGGTTAATAGATCATTATAATGCTTCATAGAGCAGTTATAAGCCATAAAAATAACTGATTTGTGGTTTGTACTTTATATTTGTTCAGAATGTATTTATAAATGTTAATAATTCAATAAATGTCCTTAGGTTTCATAGTTATAAATGTTAATAAGTCATTAATAGAGGGTCACAAGTCCACAGTTGAACATGTTTATAACCTGCCAACACACAATTTGTTCTTATTAATCTTTAATAACTGATCTGCAAAGCGTTATTAAAGCCATTACAGTTTACAAACACTGACTTATAAACACTTATGAAGGATGCCTTATTAGAAAGAGATACAGTGACAGCATTTAAGAGGTGTTGGAAGCCAACTAAACTTACTATTCAAACCAAACTGGCAGTTTTTGGTCCTATGAGAGAGTAAATAAATGTCACAACACTGACAACCCACAGAAAGATTGCTCACCAAGCCCCCTTTGTAAATGGTGTCACCACTAGCAGCTGGTGGTGGCATTCCCGGGCCTTGGACGCTGCCCTTTGGCCCCTGGGGGGTTGGACTCCGGACAGGGCGGTCCAGCCGTCTCCACAGCGCCGTGATAGCTCGGGTCAGAGGGGCCAAGTTTCCAGCAGGAAAAGCTGGGGCAAAAACGGCGAACAAAAACCCCAAAGCTCACCAGGCCAGTGGGATCATTAGTATGAGCGTTTGTTTAACTAATTAGCAAGCTGAGCAGCAGAGGGAGGCTTGTATAGGCGACATGGACGTCATATATGGCAAAGGTATGGACATCAGTCATTGTGCGTCAACACTGGATGAATGAATGCAGATTGTGGCTGAAAGCAGAAATTAAGGAAAGATTGTATTGGAGGAGAAGGTCCATCTAATAATTCATCACATGGATCAAAATATGATTTTGACAGTCATCGACAATTGCGCAATGGCTCGTATAAAAACTGGAGATGCAGTGAGTTGCCATAAAATGAACTGAAGCCACTGAGTTTGTGAACAATGCAGCATTATTTTAAAGGGGATTATTGTTACGCAGGGTTCAAAGTACAGGATGAGGACAGGGCAGCACACTGAAGTTCAAGAACAGTGCAAACAGCACATGCCAACAAAAGGAGCCACGCAGCACTGAGCTGTGGTAGAGCAGAAGAAGCTGAGGGAGGGGAGAGAGAGGGGATGCGGGGCCCGCGTTAAATATGGGAAAGTTTGGGGAACGAGGTCAACAGGTCAAGAAAAGTCAACAAGAGAGCAGTCTTGATGACAGAAGGAATTTAATATCAAAAATACATAAATCTTCAAGTGAGGGCAGCCGCATAATGGGTACAAAGGAGGCGAGTGTTAGAGTCAACACAGATTTGTTGTTGGCGATTAAATGGATCGGGCCAAGTTGTTAACATTTAACACAAAACGTTGGCACTAGAATAGAGGTTGAGCAGAAAAGAAGGGGGTTTCCTGGATGGAGCATGGCAGGCATGACATGCAGAAAGACAGCGCATAAGTTTGGAGAGATTTGGCGCTATCGGACACATTTATACGTCTGTAATTGTGCACCAATGCATTTTTTAAAAATGAAAATGATTGTAAGTTTCATTCAAGTTTGATTTTTGTAAATTAAAACAGTCTATCTGTTGATCATTTAAGACACTGCTCATATGGTTGGCTTTAGGTGATGGAAATGGGGCACTCTTGGCGCTGTTGCGCATTTACGCACGAATTCTACTCATTTTGTGAATCCTCACGGATAAACCCCCCTCAGCTTGTTGAATCACAGTGTCACTTCATGGATATCCTTCATTTGGTGCAATGTAGAGATTAATCTTCCTATCATGTAGGAAATAAGCCTACATTTGTCTCCGCATCCCCTCTGACTGCTGCACCACACTGGACGAAGCGCTGAGAACTCTGCTGACCTTCGCCCTCGCCCCTGCGAAGCCCTGCAAGTTCCCCGGCAGTCGCAAACAACTCTGAATTCCATAATTCTTCACCAAAAGGCACTATTAGGGAAAAAATCCTTCCTTTTTGACAATTTAATAGTGCAAACTAATCATCTGGTTGACACGGGCCATTCATCTCCGTACAGGCAGACAAAGACAAGGCCTTTTCCATAGGTTCGTCTGGATCCTGCAGTCAGACCAGCCTCTATTTTGAGATCAAGTGCACAATAAAAGCATTGTGACTGCTTAATGGCTATGTTTGTGAAGCCACCCAAAACCCAGTGTATTAAATGCATTTTTTCCTTTTTTCTTTTTTTTTTGTGCAAAGAATGGAAAAGAGGCCAACGTGCACTAATGGTCACAGAACTGAGAAGAAACCCGTTTCAAGGAAAAGCAGAATGGTACAAAACTTTGTTTGGCTGCTTAAAGCAATCAAAACATGAAACAAAAGAAAAGATAGAGGATTAAAAAAAACTGGGCGCCACAAAATTGCTTAAACCCCCCAAGTTATGAATTCGTTTCTGAATCAATTTAGCGGTGCAGGCATTTTCCAAACATCCTCTTGCGGGAGTAACAAGACAGGGAAATTGATCCGGTGAGACCTCACCTCTCGGTGCGCCTCAATAAAAGAGACATCAGCCTCTCTCGACGACTGTATAATTTTTAATATATATGCAATAAATGTTCAATTTGTTTCCAGAAATGACGGGAAATAATAACGTCAAATTTTAAAGCCATCCATTACAGCCAAACAATGCTCATGCATACGTGCTCTAACGCAGTGTGCTTTGATTAATTCATATTTTGATTGTGTTTGATAAAGCAATAACGTTACAGCGCTCGACTTTGGACCAGTTGGACCATTTTCCCTCCCGGAAAACAAATATGATGGTGGCGGTGCTTTGATTTCTAAAAACATAGATATCAATATTTATTTTATTAAACACATTTTTAGAGTCATTTTCTGTTATCTGTCCAGGTGGAGTCCAGAAGTCCTCCAGGGTGAATTTCTACACAAATATCAAATTATGAATGACATCTAATTATAGGTGTCACACCATTTCCCATAGCAGTAGTCATTTAAAAAGCAATACTAAATCCTCAGACACAAAAATTCCCTATAGAATACAAACATTAATTTCATCTGATGGGATCTTATTGGTTAGAAAACTTTTGCCCTGTCTTAAATATTGAATAAATTACATTTGTTAATTGCGCACGTAAAATGCCACCTTTGTAGATTGTATTCCAGCAATTGGTGTCCAATTTAAAAGCTTCTCCTCAGATAGAGAATGAAAAACAATGTTGTTTGATGTCCTATAATAGAGAGCCCTGAGAGTGCAACAGTAATGTAAAATAAAATACATTTAGAAGAATTCTATTTGTAAGAGCAAACATGTTTGTGATAGCAGAAGAGATAAACTGCAACTTAATACACAGTAATGCCACTGTAAAGTCACAGTTAAGACACCAGAAGTCCTTGTAGGAATGTTAGTGATCATTTTATAAAATGAATGGAATAAAAGGTCATCATCAGTTCAGCTTTAAGTGCCATGTTAAACGTCCCTATAGGGATATACTTGTTTTTTCAGTCTGGTTGCAGCTCAGCACTGCAGGTAGAGGGTGGCCTCGGGTCTCGGATCACTGTAGACCTTGACACAAAGTGCATTAAGTTGGCTGATCTCTCTCAAACCATTTGATTAATTCACTCCCATTCAAACCCAAGCGAGCAAGGAGTGGAGGGACGTGACCAATGACATAATAGGCTCTGTCAAACAGCCTTGCAAAACGCCCAGACCATTTGTGGTGACAATCCTGATGCCATCAGAGCCATTATAGGCCCCCATTCAACCCAGAAACAAACATAGCTTTACTCCCAAAAAGGGAAAAGTCAGCTTTCTGGTAGATCCCCTTTGCTTTCTATGTCAATAGTGTTTGGCTCACGGCTCACTGTGGGCATCAGATTCCCTCCAGCCTTTATGGAAGTAACCGAGCAGAAAACAAGGTGCTGCTTTTATCTCTAAAGACAAAGTAAAAATCATTAGCGCAGACCATCCCTACCAGGAATATTACAGGGATTATATTTGTTCTTTATATTATATTTTGGTAATTTTATTTTTAAAATATAAAATGAGAAATCCAGAAGAAGAAGAAGAAAACAGAAGGGGACTCTTTCTTGACAATGCATTTAAAATAACAAAACAACACACCATGTTTGTGCTCACTCCTCCTGTTCAGGGATGTTAATTGTATTTAGATCTAACTCTTTGCTTACCAAAATATGTAGAAAGCTCATTTCCTGTTTCCTGAAATCACTTCAGTGATAATAATATGAATCAGAGCCAAGATTTCAGTAAAGTGTATGTCTTTGCATATGTGCAGAGACAAGTGTGGAGTTAATGAAAGATCTTAGAGATGCTTAATGGAATTAAATATAAAGTCTTTGAGTCTATGAACAGGTACATAGTGGGGACTAAACTCCTGTTTTCTCATCTTTGTATTTACCACTATGCTCCATATATACGATACACTACAGGCAAGAAGAAGTGGAGGAAATGTAGCCGGATAAAATAAACCAGAGCCTTATCTATGAAAGATGGATTACTGCACGCAAGAAAAAAGCTCATGAGTAAAGCTGAGAGGCCGTGAGTATAGCCTATCACTGCATGTGTATAACAGCCATGTTAGAGCAGCTAAACTGAAGCCACTCCTGCAAGGAAACAGATTATCTCTCAAAATAAGTGTTACATCTGGCTCAAATCAAACCATTCATGGTGACAATCTCCCACAAGATGACCAGACAGATTCAACATATTCAATTTTGTTATTTGAACTATGTGACAGCAGCACACAGGCCTTAATGAAGGGGACAATGAGTTTCTCGAAACATTTTGGAAAATGCTGCATGATCTGATAAAACCAAGGGAGCACACGCTTCACGAATAACCTCCTCGTAGAAGCACCATGCTATTTTGTCTTTGCTGCAAAAATTATGTCAAATATCAACTTATTTTTATTAATAACATAAGTAAAAATAGCAGAATATTACTAAAACAACTAAATTAAATAAGGAGTTTCTGTAATAAAGACATGATAATCAGACCTCCTTTCTCAGAGGCTTTCTTGATATTTTAGTGATTTCTTTTGCTGTTAATAAAAACAAAGAAATCAAAAGCTGTTTCTGCTGAAAATCTATATTTTTATATATTTTTGAAGATTGTCAGAGAAGAGCAGCACTGATTTTTAATGTTCATTAGTCTAATTATTTATTATTTGTTCTTTAATCCAGGAAAAACAATCAAACTCTAACTTAATGTGTGTAAAGACATTTTATATTGACTATAAATCACAGGGAATTCATTCACGCTGCAGCCCATCATGAAGTAATCGTGAACGGTCCTGTGACTTATGTGAAACGCCTTCTTAGATCAGCCAACAAAGACATGAAAGGCCGAGAAGTCTGTTGATAACTCGCTTTATTGTTTCTTTAACCAGTTTGAGGGAAATTCGCCGTGTCCTTCTTTTCCTCCCTATCAAACCATCTCTTTCTTCACGTCATCTTCCTCGCTTGTCCCGATTTTCATCCCTTTACCACACCCTGTTTGTTTTGGGCCGAAAAAGATCCAGAGACTGAGATGGAGCGATTACAAGCGCATTCTTTTGAGTATACAAGTCTGTTTATTTCTTTTAGAAAGCTTTCACTTTGGTCTGTCACTCACTCTCTATTCTTTGGTTCTTTCTCTTGAAAACTGTTGATGCAGAAGCTAAAAGATCCATGTGAAGAAATAAAGTGAGCGCAGGCTGAGTATCTTTTTGTTTGCGCAGAGAAAGCCAAACATCAGAGAAAAATGTTATTAGGGCTGTTGATATAGTAACAGTCTTTAATATTTCATTTTAAATACATTAAAAAGCCTGCATTATTTATGCATTACCAGCACCTGACAGCATTTTTATTTACTGGTGGTATTATTATAAATAATCCTTAAATATAGTGTTATTTCTAATAATGCTTTTTTTAAGTTGCAGTTTTTGCTGCAGAACTTGCGGGTTTTTACTGTCGAAATTCTCGGAGTGTCAGTGCCTAAAAAGATTTAATTCTTTCAATAAAATAATCAACATTAGCGCCTAATTTTATAATTGATATTCATGCTACATATTTATAGTAAAAAAATAATCTACATTTTCGTGCAAGACGCCTCATTTTCATAAGATTAAAAACAGAAAAGTCAGTGATATTCTTTCGTTAATACTTCCTGGTTTTGCCATCATTATGTGCTAATACTCCTGTATTAATAATAATAATTGTAAGAGAATCTATATCTTATATAATTTAGTAGTGCAGGGTATATTTCAGGGCTTTAACGGAGCTCACAGCTCTTCCTAAGAAGCCTGGTCAAATTAAAACTCAGGCACAAAATGTTGTCTCATTTAAATTCTCACCTTGAGCTCTCTAGTGACTGGTAATGGTCCGAGAGGAGCTGACGCTTAAAAAAAACATCATCGAGGTCTACTCTGACTGTTCGCTACCGTTTGGAGACTTCTGTCATGCCCAACAAATTAGACCACATTGTAAAGAAGGAAGTAAAGAAAAAACAGAAAATAGCGACAATGTTTTTTGCAGGCAGAATCATCAATTAAACATAGAAAATGCATGCATGGCAGGACGCTGCAGCCTTACTTACTCTGTGTGCTGTGCTGTGCTGTGAGTCCCCGCAGTTTAATTACAAGCCCTAATTTCCAATCGCAGATAGTGTCAAAAAATCTGCGACTATTTCTCAGAGATTCCCTTTAACAAGTGGAAACTTAGTGTCCTCCTGCACCATTTTATACATGATGAGCCGTCAGTAATGGGATTATTAAACAAAAACGTTTCAGGCGCTGGCGTTAACCTTTTTTAATGCCTAATTAGGTTTTGCAAAGAAATAATTAGATTCTACAGTGCTTACACTGCCTATATTTTCAAATGGCATCTCCAGCAAACACATCATCCTGCGACACTCGTGCCAATAATCTGCGGATATATGCGCTACGGTAGCAGTCAGATGTAAGATTTTAAAACATGTTGGGACCAAATAAGGTGCACTTAAAGCTAAAATAATTATCCAACACAGGCTATAGGCCAACCTAAAGGAACATGATAGTCTGGTCGAGTGCGCTCTCTTGTGGTAGCCGAGTAGCATTTAAAGTACTGATAAAGCAGGAGATCATTTGGATGAGATCAATAAAAATACTATTTTTTTTATTTTTACTATCTCCAGCTAGAATAGCAGAAAGGCTGCTGGTCTTCATTCGAGGGATGAGGTACGATTGTTAAATATAAAAACAACTCTGTTTCCTGCTGTCTGGATGTGGGCGTTGACCTTGGCGCAGACGCACTGCAGTTTTCTTTATTGAGCGTCTTCAGATGCTCAAAAACACAATCATGTAGCTCATGTAGCACAATACCACTGCCTTAGTGCATCCTGGGCAAATTTAATGGAGACTTGACTTGTGCTGTTATGTGATTAGTGTGTGAGTCCTGCAAAAAGTGACATTTCTTCCATGAAAACACGTTATTGTCCATTACATATTACATCTAAGCATCAGAATGTGGTAAACCTCTTCATTCATATTTAACATTTACAACAGCCATTAAAAAATGATGAAGGGGGATGTTAGTTACCACAGTGTCAGTATGTGTTTACAGCTCCGCTTTGCATCTCATCAAGTGCTCATCACAATTAGAGCACATTCATCTTATATGCATTGTATTAGATTCTGTTATTTTGAAATTCTGAAGTCATATTCACTATTATTATTATCTGTAAACACACGCAAATTAAAAATTAAACAAAAGCCAAATGTCAGTAGATTATCTATTCAAATTAAGACTAAATAGGACTGTCTGTTAAAAACTACAGTTAAACTGCTTGTTGCGGTGTAGCATGTTCAAACTGAGTTTGGTTTTAAATACATACACACTGTACTATAAACCTTGCAGACAGAGTGAGTTCCAAAAAACATTGAAGTTAAAAGTTCTTTTTCCATTTTAAGGCATTAGAACATTATACTGAGGTGTTCCACATGCTTTTTGTCATTCTTAAATGTGGAACTAACTGATCTATGTGTTTGTCATTGAGTAAATGTTTGTTCTTGTACAGGTCTGTCTTGAAAACAATGTAATGAGACTACCTGTTTAAACACAGGTTTTCATATCCTGAACAGAATTACACAAGTAAAAACATAATTTAGTACATCTGTATCATATCAGCTTTAAGTACGTTTATGCATATGGATTTTGACTCCAGTTTCCAGGTGCTCTCAGTGAAACATGCAACATAGATATACATCTAACACAATGTCAGGAAAGCTAAACAGAGATAAGTAAATGTACAGCCATTGTGCACAGGCAAGTAGGTAAATAATACATAGCATATATAAACAACAGTAACATGCAGTGTCTATATGCAGGTCAAACTGTTACTGAGTTTACAGTGTGTTCCAAGTTAGTGCAAGGGTGTGTGGGATTGCAGTACAGTAGAGGGTTTATTTATATCTTTTTATAGTAAACACAGCCTGCTTAGATGTACACTTGCAGTAATCCATAGGGATCTACACGTGATTACATAATTTGCACATTAACTGTAATTTGTAATTATTAGTTATTGCACAGAGATTACGTTCTGGCATCAGTAAACATTTCAAAATATAAAATATAGTTTTCCAATACTTTATTAACAAACAGCGTGGTAAAATAAATGAAGAGATAATGCCGTACGACACAAAATCATACATCAGTCAACAATTCTTGTGCACGGTATATAAATTCAAGATTTTGTTAGCTTCCTTGTTTTTAGAATAGATGACTGATGTAATGTATTGTTTGATTTGATTTACAAAAGTGAAAAATTATTAATGGAAAACTAAGTAAATAGTGAAATTGATTACATAGTATTGACTTTCTTTTGATAGAAGGGAAGATAGGGAAAGGGAAAATTTAGAATCAATATGTTAGGAAATAAATGTACAGACATTTTGGCAAAAAAGTACAAGAATGGAGTCAAGACAAAAATCAATATCCTTTTTACATCTTTGTTAAAAAAAATTAATTATTTTTAAAAATCACTTCTTTAGATATTTAGAAGCCAGGCACCAGAATCTGCATTTCATATTTACACCACTAGAGGGAGGTGTTGTGTGTCATCCACGATCTACCAGTCTAAAATATCGCGAGAGGTCCTTTCCCTTCTCGCTTCAGAAGGTCAGCTGATCATTTACTTCAGTGTGCGACCAGCAGTCTGTCACTTTTAGCCCAGCACGCAACGTAATACATCGACGCTGTAATATTGGTAAGCTATATGCTTTTTTTTGCTGCAGTATATATGCGATAAACCAGGAGTGTTCATTCACTACGAGCTCCTTCAAACAGCTCGAGCGTTAGCCAATAACATGAAATTCACGAGCTAGCGGAAGACAGGGCAGCTAACGCTAGCGGAGGCTTTAGCTCACATGCTAGTAACGATGGTAACAGAGAACATTCTAGAGCCACCTGCTGCTAACGTTAGCTAGCGTCCTGCTGGCACCGGCAGAAGTCATTCATGATTGTGTACATATGTTGTCCTGGTCTGATACATTTGATCATTAGTGGCGCGTTAGTTTTTCCATTTGAATCGTGCTTGAATTCATAATAACGGTCTTTACATAGCCAAATTAGCGGAGGCTAGGTGGGCTAACGCTAATGTAGCTACATCATCCACCTCGGCTACATAGAGACTTTTAGTTCCTGTGTTGAGTTTCCTATAAATATTCATCCTGTAAATACTCATATCATTCAGATTTCACTCTTGAAAGACACAATGTCTTCCTTGTCTGTTTAACTAAATTCACACATAACAGAAGAACTATGATGAAGCTCCATTATCACTTAATAAGTTACTATTAAAAACAACGCCAGTGATTCAAAGTTTAAGATTCACGTTAAAAACTGACCTGCGACTCTCAGACTACTGAAAGGTTAAAGTGTAAAGGAACAGTATATCTATTTGTTTGACGAATGAATGAATGAATGAATGAAACGGAATTGAAATGAATCATTTTGATGATCGATTCAGTTTCAGTAATCTATCAAACATTACACATTCTTTAATGTGAGGATGTGACTGCATTTCTTTGTCATGTACTGTAGTCACTTGTACATCTGTGTGCTGTTTGTCAACAATCACTTTGAATATGTCTCTTTTAGCTGTGGGAAATTATGTTTTTTTTTTTAAATATATATATATTTCCTGTCTAAAAAAGTTAATCAGCTGATAAATTGACAAATAAAGCAGCTGTTGGTTGCAGCCCAACAGCTAACAAGCGTAATCGTGACTCCTGTTTGTGTGACTAGTCAGTATTGCTTCATGATGCAACTTTTTTTCCCAACAGAGCAACCCACACTCCCAAAGATGGCTGATACAAACCAACAAAGTCCTCCTCAGCTAGGGCCTGTGGTAAGTTGACTGTTACATCGCTGTTGTTACACCGTCTATTTCCGTCTGTTTCGCCATGTGAGATGCACTCCACTGATTCTAATTTTATGTTAATACACAAAATGTATTTTCCTTTTTTTAAATTGAAAAACCTGCACAAGCAAGGCTATTTCTTATGTCGCCATTTTAATTCTGCACCTTAATGTAGTGTTTACTCACAACACACGCCTGGAGTGAGCCCTCTTCCACACACTGCCATATTGAACCACCACGTTTCTACTGTAGCCCAGAAAGGACAACCCAAATAGTGCAAATAATGCTGCTCAATCCTATGCACTGGTCCTTTTTTGAACATGAATGAGGAAAGTACAAGGGTTCCATATTCTCCAATGTGAATATGTCCTGTTTTCTGAGTCCTCTATCATTGTACAGTGAATGAACTTGTAAACAAATGATATGAACATGAATAATCATTAGTTGCAGCCCCAAGTCTCTTGATTCTTAGATTTTTTTGGGATCGTGGTACATTCCACCGCCTTTCTTCCTCCTTCAAACTCTGTAGTATTTAAACTAGTCAGTTTATGCAGAAGCTTTACTCGGGCGATGTCAGCTGAAGCACCACGTTCTCTCATGAGGTACAGATGAATCCCGTCTCCTGACTTTTGATGACAAGTTGATTAAAATGAACCACTAGATTGAATTAAGTTGTTTTCTGTTCTGCTGACGGTTGAGAGAACATGAGTGAAGGTCTGAGCCTCACAGCAAATCAGGTTTCAGTATACACGAGAAAACCGTAGACCCATCCTGTCATTTCAGATGCCTGAATGCTAAAAAACAGCAGATCATTCAGGTTAACATGAAAAACACGTACATCATTCACCCATGATGTTATATTGTAAGTGATGGAGCAGGCTCTGAATGTCATTTTTTTCTTTCTTCCACAGCAATTTTTAAAGAGCAACAAGCTGGAAACTGCAATGTGGCTTTCACGACTCTTCACTGTCTACTGCTCCGTAATGTTTATTCTACCGATTCTGGGGTGAGTTCACTCGTTGACAGTGTTTTACAGAGTTTGATCACTCAGAAGAATGACCTTTCTCCCAGTCTGAATAGATGTCAGAATGGTTGTGACTCCTCTGTGTATTTCAGACCCTATGCAGCAGCTAACTTCTATCAGCGAGCCTTGTTAGCGAACGCCCTCACCAGTGCCCTTCGGTTGCATCAACGGCTTCCGCGCTTTCAGCTGAGCAGAGCTTTCCTGGCCCAGGCTCTTCAGGAGGATAGCTGCCATTACCTGCTGTACTCACTCATCCTGGTCAACTCCTACCCCATCACAAGTATCCTTTCACGTGATTATTGTCCAACTAAGAAAAACACTCCACTACAAATGTCGGGTCTCTGTGCCGTCCTATTTTTTTACATCATGGGAGCACTCAACGTTCAGTGGTTCTGATTAGTATCACATGAAAGTGCATGATGTGTTGCACTGGAACCTTGAAGAAGATTCAACATATCGCCGATGCTTCAGCATGTTTTTAATCATTCAAATACTTAATATCACATCATTATAGGGTCATAATAACTGCAGTAATTTCTGGAAGGTTTACGATCTGTCATTTGATGTTGGTCCTTAACATTTGTGTCCAGTGAGCATCTTCCCAGTCTTCCTTTTCTCCTTGCTTCATGCAACTACCTACACAAAGAAAGTCCTTGATGTGAGTATTAGGCAGCAGCCACCTGCTGTGACTTTTAATGCTGTTAGTTAAAAATGTATGACAGAAAGCCTTTTGCTGAACATTGTTTAATCCCCAGGTGGGAAAAAAATCGCCACCAACCAAATGGCGTTTTAATTATCTACTTAATCATCCAGCCATTGCTCAGAGCCCCAAAATCCACCTTAAAATCTAATAAAGCTGATGATTGATAATGTGATTACCTACACATTTACTTCTCTGTATCAATACATCACCTAAACTCTGCCTCGCTGAAAACTTTGTTACTGTAGCTTTGTTGTCAACTTCTGATGTTTTTAATCTTTCTTTGCAGTCTGTGGGCCCCAGCAGCCTGATGTTTATTAGAAACCTCCTGGACAAGCTTACAGCCAATCAACAGAACATCCTGAAGTTCATCGCCTGCAACGAGATCTTCTTGATGCCAGCCACTGTTTTCATGCTCTTCAGGTAAGCGCATAGCTCAGAAGTGTTTTTCACTTTTTTTTGTCAAGAGATCCTTGCGGTAATATTTTATTTATTGCATTGGAATGTCACTACAGTACTGTTTTAAGTTTCAGTTTCAGTCCTCAGTTATAAAATGTTATGTTGCCAAAATCACAGAACAGATCATGAGCAAACAAAACACCGTTTTTTTCTAAAAGCACATGAAAATGCAATCGTGTAAGTCCCAGTTACCAAATTATCTACATAAATCAGTCTTTTTGAATTCTGTCTGATCTATATGCGCTTATTGGCTCCAATAGTCAACTCAGACAGATCATTTTCATATGCAAACTTTAAAAGTAACCCACAGAGCAGCCCACAAACAGGCCAGATAGTCATTGTGTTGTTGGAGATTATACATGGTTTCCATTATTTATTAGTGCAGTTTGGATTCATATTAACAGTGTTTTGAAAAGTGCTGAACAAATTGTGTTTAATAGAAACAAAAGATTATTGTTCTTGTCATAGTTTATTATAGTCATAGTTATTTAGTATATTTATAACATCGAAGAATCCACATGTGTAGTGTCGGTTTTCACTTATTCACATCGTGTCTTCTTGACAGTGGCCAGGGGAGCTTACTGCTGCCATTCATTTACTATCGATTCCTCACTCTGCGCTACACATCCAGAAGAAACCCATACTGCCGGTAAGATACTAAATAATACAATACTGTTCTAATGTTCAACCAACATTAGTTCATCTTATGTACAGTGTAACAGTGTGAGTATTACAAGAAATTTCAGTACAGAAATGCTGCTGCAGCCGGACAGAGCATTCTGTAGTACAAAATGAGAAAATTTCTAATATAAGACTAATTAAAACATGTCAGTAGCTTAGAAAGCTTGAGATGTTCCTGTGTACAGTAATTTGAATAGAAATTTACAAAAATCCTTCTTGTTGATTGTAGAGTAATATAATCTGATGATGTTATACAGTTTACTTCTATGCAGAAATGAAAAAGTTTTACTGGGTTGTCAGAGTTGAGTACTAAACCAATCTATTTCCACCTCAGCACCTTGTTCACAGAGCTGCGGATTCTTCTGGAGCACCTCATCATGAAGCCTGCCTGCCCCGTCTTCTTCAGGAGGATGTGCCTCAGCAGTATTGCCTTCATCAGCCGTCTCGCCCCCACGGGGGTCTGAGCACGCTACATAAAGTTTTGTTTTCTTTATGTTTTGTCTTCCCACCATTTAGGATGTGACTTAAACTTTGATGGGGACAGACATTGCCATCAACAGAAGGAACTGTTTTTTGAATGTCAACTTTACAGTCTGTGCTCCAACTTCTCTGTATATTGGTACAGTGGAAGATCAGCCAGTAATGCACTGAAGTCTCAAGGTGATATTTCTTTTCCCATCTTCTTAATGTGACCTCATTCAAGCAGTGGACACCCCTCACTTTGTTGCGTTCACTGAATGGAGCACAGTAGACATGTTCTGTGTTCTGTATGTATCGGCTGTTATTATTTTTTTCCTCTTATGTGCTTATTTATTCATGAAGATTTCTTATTCTATGATGAAATTAACATTCTGAAATTAGTAACATAGTAATAAAAATAAGCTTATACATTATTAAAATGTCCTTTTTTAAATAATCATGTTGTACTTGGATGGATGGAGCATGGAGCTTGCCTGCAGATTCTACCCAGTCCAGTTTCTTTTTTATGTGCATCTGATGCTCTGATTTGTCTAAATGCCTAACTTTAATGTATTCTATCAATGCCATCAACTCACTCATCTAACAACATGCACAATCTATGTAGGTATGACGTCAGAATGGGTGTTAAATGGAGAAACAAGGTATCTGCTGTATTTTATAGAATATTTTAAGGTAACAGACATTTTGCTGTAGGATTCAGCAGATTCATTTGAAGTTCATCGTACAGTGCATGTCATGTTTCTGAATGCATTGCGACCTCATCTCTCAGTTTGAAAACTGTTTTGAATTTGCTTCAGTCATTTGTTGCTTTGTAATTTTCTTGCTTAATGCATGTTCAGATTTTTTTTTTTTTAAATGTCTGCCATGTTCCAAGGGTTGATTTGCCTCCAGACACACCACATTTTTATGACAAGAATAGAATGATCTCTTAATTAAATCAATAAAATAATAAAGAACAGCAATGTGGTTTTGTGCTAATAATTTGCATGAACTACTATAGTTGATCTTTGGCTCATAATGAACAAATAATGATCAACCATTGTCATCTATCCACAGATGTTAAATACATTTATGTCTATGATGACAATGTGTTCATAACCTCTGACTGGACGAGTTTCTTCTCGCACTTGAAATCGTCTTCCCAAACAACTTACTCTAAGATCACTTAACTGTAATTAAAGTCATAATGAACAGCTTTCAACGCCATCTAATGGTCTTCATCAGAAGATAGTTGAGTATGTCATAGTGTAGTATAAAGCTTGTAACACAGTATAGATGCATACTAAATATACCTTCACAATCTAATTTAATCCAGAACAAATGTTCTGCTTTTATGACGTCCATAATGTCACAGTCATAAAGTGAATTCGATTATATTGCAGCACTGATGTCATAGTGTTTTATTCAGTGGTGCTTACAATAATCTGACCCCCTGTCGTGTATTTAAATAGAGAAGACAACACAAAAATTACCTGTAACTATGACGTGATTGGTTACACATAAATTTACACATTAAAACGATTAAACTACACAGATGTACCTCGCACAGTCACGCACTATCACTGGAAAAACAAACGTTACACGTCAGAGCTAAGTGAGTTTGTGCCCATTGGGCTGTCAATACGAGTCACCCAATCAGAACACAGTTTTAATTTCTGACGTTCAATCTCATCCAATGGTGTTACCGCTTGTTCCGGCTGTGCAGCGTTGCTATTGGCAACGCGTTTACCTGGTTCTGGTTGTCAAGCGTTGCACAGGACGTTTCTGCCTGATATTCGCGTTAAACGGGGAAGTTTAGTTCCGTATTACAACTTGTACAGACCGTGACTTTCTTCAGCTGTCTTGGTATCGCTCAGTAGATTTTCATACAGCTCATATCTGTTCATTAAAGCAGACAGTTGACGTGCTAATAAATCGTGTTAGCCAATTAGCCTGCTAGCTAACGTTAGCACGTCGAGCTAATCTCCTTGCCTTAGATAGTTAATCCCAGTCTCACTTCACCGTTATTATCGTCTTGTAACTCGGATGGATTTTAGCTGCGGTGAACTGCAACTAATGATCCCTGCAGTTTTATGACCGGACAACCTATTTTCCTCCTAATATAAGACATCCAGTGAAGAAAGAAGAAGATGGAGATCCACCTAAATCGAGTTGATTACATGCAGGTAAGGAAGTTTAAACATTCACTGAATGTTACAGGTTGTTTCCCTCAAGTAACGTTTTTCCCAATGTTTATCATAATAATGTTGCCTCTGCTTTGTCCTCACAGGTTGGTGTTACATCCCAGAAAACTATGAGGCTGCTTCCAGCATTGGGAAAAAAAGCAACCCAAAAGGTATAGTTAAATTGCTTAACAACTAACAAAGACTTTGTAAAGTTTGGATCAGTGTATTGTTTTTGAATTAAATCGTTTCATACTCCAGCATCATGGTTCTTTGTTGTTGTCTCTTTGTTTCAGGTTGCTATTGCTGATCATGATGGTATACTGACATGTTTTGGGATGAAGAAAGGAGAAGCAGTGGTGTGTGTCCTGGTTCAAAGTTTTCTTTTCCTTAACATACAGCCAGTTGGATCTTAATGTGTTTCATTTCAGCTTCTGAAGGCAAGAAATGTGTCTCTCTGTTCCAGCCTGTGTTTAAAACACTTCCAGGACAGAAAATAAGCAGAATGGACCTCGGAGGAGCTTTGGGAACGCCACAGGAGAAGATCTTTGTTTGTTCTGGTTCTCAGGTCCGAGGATTCACCAAAAAGGGCAAACAGTTCCTCACATTTGAAGCCAACCTCACAGAGAGCATAAACGCAATGTAGGAACCACTTCTGCCCTTTGGATTCACATTCACTGCTTGATTGACTCATGCAGAGCTGTGTGATTTTACACTGTACTGAGTGGTGTTCTCTTTTACAGGCATGTCTCAGGCGCTGACCTTTTTGTGTGTGCAAGTTACATCTTCAACCACTACTGTGACTGCAAGGACCAGGACTACTACCTCTCTGGAGACAAAATCAATGATATTATATGTTTGTCCTCAGAAAACCTGACTCGCCTTGTCCCGGTCCTGGCGTGCCAAGATCGGGTTCTCAGAGTCTTGCAGGTATACTGAGATTATATTTACTGTTCTGATTTTGATACAGTAAGTTGTTCTACCTCAAACAATTAGGTAAGATTTATTATTCTGTATTATCTTTTATTGTGTAGGGATCTGAACTTGCCTATGACATTGAAGTCCCTGGTCCTCCATCTGTCTTGGAACTGTACAACAAAGATGGAGGCAAGTTAACAATAAAACATAAGGCTGCTTTAAATTGAACAGATCTAATATAATGTCCATGATTTACTACAGGAGAGGAAATCCTCTATGGAACTACAGATGGTAAAATAGGATTGGTCCAGATCGGTGAGCATTCAGCTGCAACCAAATGGGAAATTGATAATGACAAAAAGAAAGGAGGTATGTTGTTTACATGAGTATACCAGGGTTTTGCATGTTTTGACCAGTTGAATGCAAATCACACATATGTTGGATGAACTAGTTTAAGAAACCCTAACAGTGAATAACATGGTTATATCATAGTTAAAATATTGTATGTTGTCATCATTTTAAGAATGCTCCAACATCATACACTTTTCCACCTCCCATCAGGAATTCTGTGTATTGACACGTACGATATTATTGGAGACGGAGTGAGCGACATCCTGGTGGGAAGGGATGATGGGACGGTTGAGGTCTATGGTTTCGACAGCGCCAGTGAGCCCACATTACGCTTTGAGCATGTGAGTGTATACTCTGTAAAACTCATTAAATGTGGATAATTTGCTTATACATCCCAATTTACTCCAAACTCAAATGCAGATGAATCATACTGTCTAGAAAAGCTTCAATCTATCCACTCAGGTTACCCAATTTATTGTAATGTTTAGACACAGATTCAAATATTTTTTTCTTTTTGTGTCAGTAAATGCAGCCATACTATTTTGCATTCATACTGTTAAGCTTAATTTTATGAAAGTAATATTATTACTTATAATATTATTTACTTATTATAAGTAAATAATAGCTTACATTTTTATAAGATTAAATGGTATTACAGTATTAATAATATTGATACCTTGCTGGCTTTTTCTTAGATGGACAAGTCAATGTCTTTATTTGTATTACATGATTTATACTGAGTTTCATGTCCTTCCTGACTCCAGGTTTTGTCTGAGAGCGTGACTTCCATCCAGGGTGGCTGCGTGGGGAAGGAGTCCTATGATGAGGTCCTGACTGCCACTTACACAGGTTAGATAAAAAAAAATAAAAACAGTGTGCCTGCTAGTGAGATACAGTAATTTCTTCACTGTTTCACATGTAGTATGGGGTACTTGAAAACCTTTGCCAAAACATTTTAAGGTATAGGTCCGGTGTACTGTAAGATTTACGGCTTCTATTTACAGAAATGGCAATAATTGAATATAATCTGCATAAACTACATTTTTATTAGTATATAATCACCTGAAAATAAGAATAATTATGTTTTTAGAATGCGCCTTTTATATCTACAGATGCCTCAGGTCCTCCCCCATGTTGAGCGGCCATGTTTCTACAGTAGCCCATAATGGACAAACTAAACTTTGGCTCCAGATAGGGCCTTTCACATTTTTTATATACTTTGTGGCCAGCGTAGTTTCTCCTTCACATTAGAAAGGAGAGGGTGAAGCAATGGGGCTACAATCAGCAACAGTAAATCTTCTCTCACTGACCCTTAAATGCTAAAAAAAATGAAGTAGTAGATTGAGATCTGACTTGCACAGCATATTCTGCATTAATCTCATTATCTCCTTCAGGATGGGTGACTGGTTTGACCACTGAGCCCCAGAAGGCTGAGGCTGGCCCTGGTGATGAGGTCAAGATGAGTAAGGAGACCCAATCCAAAGTAGAAGCACTCAGGTATCAGCTTTTGTATTATCGTATGTTCTTGTAATTTTTTTAAGCAACATTACATAGAAACTGGTATTTTTGCAGTGTAGCACCCCTAGTTTCAGAGTGTAATACCACTGTTGTAGCAGCTGTACACATGCAATTGTTATGATTGTATTACAACTTTTATTTCATGAAGCTCTCGCCAGTTGTTTAGCATCAGCATGATTTAAAATCAAAGTCATTTTATGGTAGAATGTTACATAATGTTGCTTTAATGTATTTGAATATGTAATGGTTCAAGTATAATCTCAAAACAGATCTGTTGTGTCATATTGTTCCCTTCCAGGGCAGAGCTGGAGCAGCTGCAGGTGAAAGTCCTGCAGGGCCGTGAGCAGTACCAGCAGACCTCCCAGTCGAGCACAGCTGTCTCTGCTGTGCCTGTGTTCAGCATCAATGACAAGTTCACCCTCTGCCAGGACGATGCCAGCTACAGCCTCACTCTTGAGGTGCAGACTGCCATCGACAATCTGCTGCTCCAGGTCTGCTCATTAAATAAATCCCTGTGGCTACAAGCTTAATAATGATTAAATCATCACTCTTGATGCTATGTTGCAGACATAAACATGCAAAATATAACTTAAGATGAATCTCCTATGCAGAGTGACGTCCCCATAGACCTGCTGGATGTGGATAAGAACTCGGCTGTTGTCAGTTTCAGTGAATGTGATTCAGAGGTGAGCTGTGTAACCTCTTGCTCTCAGGACAAACATAAAATCATGAACCTGCTGCTGTTCCCAGAGGCTTGAATCTCTTATTCTGTTTCCAGCAGCCTAATGGGAACTTCCTCCTGGCCACATACAGATGTCAGGCTAACACTACCAGACTTGAGCTCAAGGTAACACCTGCATCAAAACTCTGCTTACTGTGGCGTTTTGTTACTACTACTACAGTATTCACCTGTGTGCATCAGTCCCTTCACCTAAACTAGAAACTTTCTTGTATGGATTATGTAGCTTTTGCATATTCATAAATAGCCACTCGTTCTATTTGCTCAAACTATTTGATGGTGCACTGCTAAAAATAATGTGTTTCATCCAATAAATGTTATTCTAGGTGAGGTCCATCGAGGGACAGTATGGGACCTTGCAGGCTTACATTACCCCAAGACTGCAACCCAAGACATGCCAGGTCCGCCAGTACCAGATCAAACCTCTGTCCCTCCACCAGCGGACACACAGCATAGACCAAGACAGGTAAAGACCAGCTAAAAAATAGAATGATTCCATTATTCCTTAAATAATGAATACCAGCAGGTTATTGAGAGCTATGTTTTGTTTTGAATCATTTGTCATAAGAATGACATTGAAACACTGACAATGAAACTATGTGACATTGGTATCATCTATGAGTTTTTCATTCATAATTTTGACATTATAAACTATCTTTGTCTCTTACCGTGCCTCTCGGTCTGTCAAACAGGCCCATGAACAGGCTCAGTCTGATGGGACAGTTCAGTTTTGCTGAGATCCACTCCTGGGTGGTCTTCTGTTTGCCTGAGGTGCCTGAGAAAACACCAGCAGGAGAGAGCATCACTTTCTATTTCCATAACACTTTTCTTGGGACACAGCTTGAAGCCACCTACTGGTAAATACTAGCACACAGTAGAACGACTTTTGTAGGAATGGAGTTATAAAATGTCATATCCTGTGTGAGAAAATATTTTAAATTTATTTATTCCACAGTTCATTCAAAACTATCAGTGGGTATTTGTTTAAGTGTCTACATGGAATCAAGCATGATCTTTCTTTTTGTGATTTTAGCAAAGGAGAGGGTCACTTCAGATCAGACAACATCTCTACCATCTCCATACTGAGTGATGTTTTGTCTAAAGAAGCTACCAAGAGGAAAATCAATCTCAACATTTCATATGGTAGGTATATTATTATTTCACTGCTGACATTCTTTTCTTTCTTTTTTGTTAAGTTTTACCTAAATTCTGTTCAACTTTCTTTTTTCTGTTTGTTTTTCTTCCAGATATCAGTGATGACTCTGTGAGCCACACCCTGAAGATGATACATCCAAAGCTGGAGTACCAGTTGCTGCTGGCTAGAAAGGTTCAGCTTATCGATGCACTCAAAGTAAGCGTTAGTTAAATGTATTGTCTTACAGGAAAAGTCAGTCTGAAGCTATTTCACTACCCTCACTGTGTATGTCCAGAAGCTGACCTTTGGTTAAAAGCTGTCTCAGGACTGTTGGCAGGCTTTTTTGGGGAAATGCTTGTGTTCACCAGTTTCTCTCTGATCTCTCTGATTGGTAGGAGCTTCAGGTTCATGAGGGGAACGCCGACTTCCTCATCCCAGAGTATCGCAACATCTTGGATGAATCCGCTAATCTCCTTGAGGAGTACAAGAAGCAACCAGCGCACCTCGAGAGGCTTTATGGTGCGGTATTATAATTGCATTTTCACTGACACACAGTCACACTGTATTTTTTCTATTGGTTTGTTTGTTTACATTTGTCAATTCACTTCTCAAACTGCGAGACAGGTCATATGCAGAAGGAAAGTTATGAAAGTATATGAGCTTGACTTTATGAAGTAGAGCTTGTTGGCCACTAATATTTATATTTTTCTTTTTCTTTCCTGTAGGAATGATCACAGACCTCTTCATTGACAAATTCAAGTTCAAAGGACAGAATGTGAAAACCAAGGTGTCCTCATTGCTGGAGATACTTGATAATTATGACTTAAATTCACTGTTAAACTTTTTTAATGAGGTATGATGATATGTACATCAGAGGGTATTTCATTACATGTCTTTATTTGTGCTATTTTTGTATTGTAAATACAGAAGTTCTGTTTTATGTTAGCTTCTAGCATTGTCTTTCATGTTGCCATACTGTCATTTAGATACTGTTTGTCCTAACTATGGTGCACAATATTTAAATATTCATAATGTCTTTTGATAGCATCTAAAAACAAGAGTGGTGATTAATAAACCAATATCAGGTTGTCATGATAGTGCAGTTTCCTTGTTTTTTTATTAGTGGCTAAGCCTTGGTTGAGGTTTGAAATTTCAGTGACCAAATACAAGCCAGTTAAAAGCACAGACTGAATGTTTTTATATCATAATTACTTTAGAACTATGAGTTCCTCCTCTTGAAATAAAATTTAGAGCTTATTTGTCACCATTGTGGGATTCATTTTTCATGAGACTGATGGAAACATGACAGATCCTGAAGACACAACATGCTGTTACGCTCAATAATAAATCATAAATAATTCCGTCTGTATTTAGGGTGGTCGACAGAGCATATGGTGATATTTGTGGCTGACAGTGCCCCTACCCTGTCTGATGGTGTGTGGCACTTTAAATTAAGACCCATGGCAAACGTGAACTTAATAGTTGACTCTATTAAGCGCATAGGTAGAATTGGGTGCTTTTGAATATATCTGCATTTTTAAAAAGCACTTATTAAAATAGAAACAGAAAAAATGATATGAAGTTATTGGGAACACACTGAAGTCATGAAAAACAAAACAGTGCCTGTGAGATATTACGAAAAAAAGCCTGCTGGTACCCCAATCAGTAGGATGGAGGTTAGATTAAACCATGTAGCAGTATATAAACTGTGTAAATAAAAAAAAGTTAAAATAGCCCCAACTACAACACTGAGCTGCTGCCTGAATGTTAATCTAAATGAAGATAATCAATAAAATGTTATAGCACCTTATAATACTTTTGTACCTTTAAGTAACGATTTGAATACAGAACGTTATATTGTGTTATAATAGATAAAGTTAAGAATCTGAAATTTCTATCAAAAGTATGAGATGAAAAAGTGAGTCATACTACCACTAAATAACCAAAATTACTTCAGTAAGTAAATTGCCAACAATGTTTCTATGTCACATAATCTATGTTAGCAACGAATTAATTAGTTAAATGACAGTAATGTGTTTAAAATATATGCACTGGTTTACGTTGTCCCTCAGCTGTTATCGCTATATAACGTTTTTCCATACATTCAAATGTTACAAACCGGTTTTGAATTTGCAATCAAGTGAATGCTGTACCCTTTCGGCGCCCGTACAACCCCATACGTCACTACATGTGCTCGCTGTGATTGGTCCGTTCAATCCTCGCGGGCTACTTGAACTGAGAGAAAGCAGCATCCTTTACATGTTTCTGGGTAAATGGACTGAGGCTAGCGCTCTTCACTGCAGGTTGGTTAGTCATTTCTGATCTCACGAGTATGGCGACTTAAAAGCGCTTTTTTCCGTACTGTAGATATTTTACCGTTAACTGTGCGTCTTTTGTTTTTGTTTTGTACACCGCAGTTCCGAGTATCGTTGCCATCTCAACAACTTAATTTTGATTGTGAGTGATTCTCTGACCTTTCTCAGCAAGGTAGCAGCTAATGCTAGCCTCTATATAACTGTCCATTCGTGATCCTTTGAAACCAAACGCATTTTTTGATACGTCCTCCACGTACAAGAGTGCACAGCAGCTGTGGTATCTTGGTAGGCAAACAGACACAGGTTAGACCGCTTTGTTTTGAGGGAAACATGTCAGGCGCTAACAGAGGACAGGGAAGCGCGGCTAGCGAGTATCGCAACCAAGAAAACATGCTGTTAAGAGTGAGAGGCTCGCTAAAACCCCGAGCTGCTGCTGCAAGCGAAAACCAAGAAAACCATCCACCCAAACCAGCAGCCAACAGAACCGTCCTGGGACCTCTGCAGAACAACCAGCGGAGCAAAACCCAGAACCAGCGCGCCACTAAACAGGTAAGTCCGGGTAGCGATGCTAAATGGCTCGCCTAGCTCGAGCTACTGTCTGCTAATGACTGCAGTTGTGTTGAGGTGCTATTGTACGTTTTGGAGGCAACTAATTTCACTTATGTTGCCCGTTAATATTGATCGTATGTCGGGCTTAACTGCCAGTTTTAACCTGCTTTTCTTTCACCAACTTGCAGATACATTTTAATGTAGCTATAGCTACATATGTTACCTTGGTTGGCCGCCATTTTCATATAACTAAGTTTATGCTTTATATACTTAAAAGCTGTACTCAAAGACTTTGATTTGACGACTCCACAGACTTGTAAGTAAAGTAACTTACAAGTCAAGTAAAGTAATGTTTTGTGTAGCAGTTCCTGACAGTTTGCATAAAATGACATCCCATTATGTACAGGTTCTTGGAAATGGAGTGCAACACATTAATTTTCAATATCTTCCAGCACTTTGAATGTGTTTTTTTTTTTTTTTTTTTTTTTTTTTTGTTGCAATTTATAAAAACACTTAACCTCTTGGAAAAACAATCTGAATTGCTCTTGTGTTCTGCTTTTAGGAGTCATCGCAGTCTTTGTCCTGTAAAAATGAAGATTTTAGCAAAAGCTGCTACGAGAAGCCCTCCACCAAACAGCCCGCTTTCCAGATCCATGTGGATGAGCCTGATGGAGCCTGCACCAAGAAGCCACAGCAGGTGGTCGAAGCTGTCAAAGCAAAGTCAATCGCCATAGTGGCTCCTCTCACAGTGGACAATGCCGTGACACGGCTCCGACAGCCCCTGGCCACCATCGATATTCCATCAGCGATGGATGTCAGCTTTGGTGAGTTGTAAATGTGTAAGAATTTCTGATTGTCTGGGGACAAGAAATTGCTTCTAAATTTCTCAAATTCAGTTCTTCATGGAAACTAATCTGACATGAAATTGTTGCTTTCCCAGTATAAAAAATTTCAATCCACTAAACAAACTTTCCTTTGCTCAGACTCTCCCATGGACATGTCTGTGGTTGAGGGAGGGGAGAGACCAGTTGATGTAAATGAGGTTCCTGAATATGCTGCTGAGATCCACACATACCTGAGGGAGATGGAGGTGAGAAATTCACTGAAACATGAGGTGTAAATTTCATCCCTCCAAGATTTTTATTATTTTTTTTTTTTTCCCTTCTCAGTAGGCTTGCGAATTATACACCTGGTGTGAGGCATTTCTAGCAATGCCCATTACTTTCTTGCATGTTTAGACTTAACCTGAAATTGTAGGTTCTTTAACTTATTCGTGTTGTGCCACAGGTAAAAACTAGACCTAAAGCGGGCTACATGAAAAAGCAACCTGACATCACAAACAGCATGAGGGCCATTCTGGTGGACTGGCTGGTCGAGGTGGGAGAAGAGTACAAGCTCCAGAATGAGACACTTTATCTGGCTGTAAACTACATCGATCGCTTCCTCTCCTCAATGTCTGTCCTGAGGGGGAAGCTTCAACTGGTTGGGACAGCTGCCATGCTGTTGGCTTCGTATGTATACACTAATTTACATTTCATCATTTGAACTGCAGTGTCTTAAAGGCTTGTCAAGTGACCATTTACATGTTCAAATGCAGGAAATTTGAAGAGATCTACCCCCCTGAGGTGGCAGAGTTTGTTTACATCACAGATGACACCTACACCAAGAAACAAGTGTTAAGAATGGAGCACCTGGTGCTTAAAGTGCTCTCCTTTGATCTGGCAGCACCAACAATCAACCAGTTTCTCACCCACTACTTCCTCCACCAGTCTGTTAACAAACAGGTGGAAAGCCTGGCAATGGTGAGCTTCCAACAAATTACAATGCTTTTTATAAATGTGGCTGACATTTTGGATGTATCAAAGATTTATAGCCAGTATGGCAAACCACCTAATCCTGCTGTTAGTGGAGAGTTATCTGAGCTACATGCACTTTAAGTAGACTACACTGACTGTTATTTCTCTCCAGTACTTTGGGGAGCTCAGCCTGGTTGATTCAGATCCCTTCTTGAAGTACTTACCATCACAGACAGCTGCTGCAGCCTATACCCTGGCCAACAACGTTGTGACTGGTGGCTCATGGGTAAGTTGACAAGTTAAAGCAGTCAGTCGAGTCTTGTCACATGAAGTTTGCTGACAGACTGACAGTCCAGTTTTTCCTGAATGCAGACATTTGTGTGCATACCAATAAGTAAGATTACTCTTTCCTTCATAGCCAAACTCCTTGAAGGAGATGACTGGCTACTCCCTGGAAGATCTCATGCCATGTGTTGACGATCTGCACCGACTCCACCTCAATGCACCTCAGCATGCCCAGCAGTCTGTCCGGGAGAAATACAAGGGGCCCAAGTAAGATCACTATTAAGTACTTGACCAAAAAGATGTTTGTGCTTCCTTGACTTTTTCCTATTTTGCCGTTTAACAATGTGTGTTCTCTCCTTCAGGTACCATGAAGTTTCCCTCATCGACACTCCAACTCAACTGCTGCTGAACTGACTCTCCCCTGTTCCCTTGTCCAATTAGTTGTACGAATCTTTAATTTTTTTTTTTATAATGTGTGCCACAATTTCAAATGACATTGCCTGCTCTTCTCGGAGTAGCGCTAGATGTTTAGAATTTTTTTTTTTTTAAAAATGGTATTTTTATATACATTCCTACCAGACGCTACATTTGTGGTTAATCAAGCAGTTTTAATAGTTTGACTTTTAATCAGACAAAATGTCGGTCTTATTGCCACTTTGTAAACATCTGCTTTGATCTAGTGTCCCAAACTCCAATATACCTGTTACTGTACTCAAACCGAGAAAACCTTTTTCCACTTTGGTTTGATGTTCCAAGCAGTTATTGGTGCTGGTTCATCACTCAAGGTGTAACTTGAACTATTTGACTTCATGGGATGCAGATTAAAGTGCTTTGTCTGTCATGGAGTCAGCTGTCTCATTATATTGGTGTCTTGAAAACCAACAGCTTTTCAAGACACCTTCTGCACTGTAAAATATGGCTCTTGTAAATAAAATTCATTTAAAGTAAGACTTTTCTACATCTTTGTCACACTGGACACATGGGGGCAGCAGAGGAACAGCTTTGGTCCTTAAAGGTTTCCTTGGATACACTGAGACTTGAAATGATTTTAAAATGGTGATTCAGTAAGGTCTGAAGCAAAAACGTACATCCTGTCTTGGATTTGACCTGTTCAACTTATGATTTATTGATCTAAGGTGCTTTGTCTTAAGGCTAAATTCTATGAAAGGCAACTAGGACAGTATCTTTGGATGGTAATTCACTCAACCAGGAAGCTTTACACTAGTCGTTGTTCATGAGAATACATGGACTGTACATTATGTAGGGGCATTATGAATGTTCAGTATTAAAAGGGAAATAATTGGACAGTTTTGATGAGTGAGATGAACAACTTTACCATTGTAGCTTGGTGATGGCAGTTTCCCCAATTATCTGTAGTGATGCTACTTGCCAAAAGCTGGGAGACTGAATCAAATGTGACTATAGGGAGGTGGAAAATGTAAAGACGTACGATAAACAGGTTTTCCCCTTTGTCTGCACATTGTCTACGTTTAAAAAAAACAGAATAGGCTTGACGTTTCTCATTTCAGTGATTTGATTTCCTCTGAAAGTGAAGTAAAGGCAGCCAGTGGTGTTGAAGGCATCTCTTGCTCTCTCCCCCCACCTCGCTCTCTCTTATGATAAATTGGGAGGCTGGCTTTGTGCAAGGACTCTGACAGGAGAGGGAAAGCAAAGCACAGCCCAGCTGCAGAAAGATTTCCTCCATTTCATCTGAGGAAAATGGACAACTCAAAGACTACGCTTTCATACTCAACAGGTTTGCTTTGTCACTGACGGCACACACTTGTGACTAACTTGAGGATTAAACCATGGGGACAGATGGGAATTCTATAACATAGCCTAACCAGTTGGATACTTATTTAAACAATGGCTCCTACAACTGCAACACAGCATCTGTCTAACGCCTGAAAAGGTCCAAGTGTGGGAGAAGACTTTTTTTTGGAAAAGGTGGGGGAGGTGGGTTGATGCCTAACCCCATGCCTGCCCCCAGGAAATTCCTCGTGGCGTCCACCTCGCTGCCGTTGGCACTGGGTTGGGGCTGGAACCTGAGCTTGTACGTGGGGCTGCTTCTCGGACTCCTGACCCTCATGCTGCTTCTTCTCTGGATGCTCCTTAAACAGCTGAGGCACTCGGTGGGAAAATCCCTGCTGCAGCCTGTCCGCTCTTTCAGACAGCCTCACTTTGACCAGAGGCTTCAGTACGTGTTGTGAAAAATGGGACAATTCTGCCAAAACACTGCCAGGACTTGAGACTTGTATGTGCCTTTGCAGATTCATGTAAGAAAATAACTTTAAAAAAATTGTTTTGGACTCAAGTGCTTATATTCCCTCGCAAAATAAACTCTGTTCATGTTCTTATTTATAGAAATCACTGTCTATTCTTTTGACAGCTTAATATGTTTCCACACGATCTCTCTCATACATGCATTAAGTAGTATTATCCATATTGCACTGAGTAATTAAAAATGTTGTTATTATGCTATTTCTTTCTATTAGATGAATTTGCACAGCCAAGTTTAAACATTAAATTGCTGAGTAAAAACACAAGCCAAGATAAAAATCTGCATTTTGATTCATGCTGATTAAAGCAGTGCTTTCAGGAGGGCAATTTGCACTCCTCTCATCTTATTGGCGAATTGGCAGGAGGGATATTGAGAATATGCTGCAGATGAAAAAATATGAGAGGAGCCGTGTGCCACAAGGTTTTTCAACTCCATGTCAGGGGACAAAGGAAATGAGGCCCTTGAGGCAAAGGTCTAATATCAACTGCAAGAGCCCATGGGTTTAATGCTGTTTGATATTTCTAAGGTGTTTACAAGTGGTTATAATACAAAGGCAGGGGTATTTGACACTTTTTTTTATTTAATGTGACTTGGTAACTCCAAGTCTTTATACATTTTATTTTCATTTCTCTGAAATCGTTGTCATAGTCAGAGGTGGCCAGGCTTTTTGTTGGTTAATACGAGAGGAATCAATAATGATTAGCCCCGAGGGGAGCATGTTGATTACACATCGATAGTTCATTTCCTTACATAGCAGCACAATAACACAAACAACTATGATTCAGACAGTGCTGCTGTATGTGATGCCTCAGTATTTCTCATGGGGTGAAAACACTAGCATTTAACACTTTTCTACAGGGCAAGAAATCATTACCTTCGATCAAAACAATTAAATTAGATGCAGTTTTTTCCTCTTTTACTAGCCTTATGTATTTAATCCATTAATTTAGAGACATTGAACAGTTAAACATTATGGGAAACACTCTTATTAGTTTTCTTGTAGAGAGTTAGATAAGAAGACACTGTCATGTCTTTACAATAAATGTGAAGTTGGTGCCTAGACTGCTAGCAGCCAGTTAGCTTAACTTAAAGACTAGAAAACAGGAAATAGCTAGCCTGGCTCTGTCTAAATGCAACAAAGTCCTTCTACCAAAGCTTATTAATTAAGTTATATTTCCTTACAAACAGCTAAGTGTAAAAATAACAATTTGTAAATGTTGTTAGCTTTGTGCTAATCTTAACAAGCTCAGCTAGCCAGTTTCCTGTTCTAGCTTCATATTTAGCATACAAACGTGATAGGGGTATCAATCTTCTTGTCTCATTTTTGGCAAGAAAATGCTTTTGATCTCAAAATGTAGAACTATTCCTGTAAACATTGTCTCTCAGACACTTATGGTTGGTCTGATAAACACTTTGCTTTTCAAGCCAGGAAATCTTAAGGGATTTCTCTTCAAAAGGTCTGAACACACAGGTCATTTCAAACTAATAACAGCTCGTAGTCTGTTCCCTTCAGCAAGACACCTGTAGATTAATGAGGTCTGACATCACGGAAAGTCCCATGAGTGCATGTTTTTCACCTCTGGTGCTGAGCATGTACTCCACTGCATGGCCATCTGTGGCCTTTCAATCCTCCAGCCATTAATTCTCTGAATAATGATGGACATGAAAAGAGTCATAGCAGCTTTTGAGCCAGTATCTGTGCACTGTAGATCATTTCTCCTGGGTTTATCCTGCAGACGATAGAGATGGAGAGTCTGGTAAAAAGAAAAAAAAAAAGAGATCTGATTATGATGAAGTCACCGATGAGAACTACAAAAATATGGAGTCTGTTTTATGTTCTGTGTCCATTTCCTGGGTATTTTGGAGAGTAAGCTTTCTTTGGAAAAAGAAGAGATAAAACCACATGCTTTGTGATAAAAAAAAAAAAAATCAAGGTAAACCAACTGAACAGAAGAAAATAAAATTGTATTGTCTATAGATCTTATTCTTATTGTGGCTATTTTGAACATTTTGAGGACAAAATATCGCTTCACATGAAAATATCAACTGTGAAGTAGCTAAATTGGCATTTTATGATGGAAATAAGTCACAAAGTATGTCCCCCATTCATTTTGTATGCAGTCTGTGACTTTTGCCTTGATACAAGCTTGACAATTTTATACTCAATCAGATGTAATTCAAACACAGATAATTTGGCCTTTGTGTAAACTACTTCATGTTGCTTAGAAAATTATGTACATATATATTCCAAAATGATGATTGCCAGACCTAGAGCTTAAAATGCCGCCAATCAGCTTTGATATATAGTCAAATATAGTATATATAGTCTACTTTTGTGGCAGTGTTTTCAGTGCTGACCTTGTTTTTAAAGTAAAATTCTTTTTTCGTGAAATATTGATAATGTAGCCAAAACCAGATTTCATTGCATACTGGTATGTGGCCATCTGATTAATAGGAAATTTGTTTGGGAATATGCAGCACTAAAGCCTATAAATACGTCAACAGTTTGGGAAATATGATTAGTTATTTTATTACTGAGAATCAGACAAATGGTTAAATGTAAATCTAAAGCCAGGAGATGATTAGCTCAGTTTAGCATAATTAAACAACTCAATGTATACACTTGTGTTGTATGGATTAATCAAAAAAGACCATCTAAACCGAGACCAAATCATGACCAAGACCAGAGTTTACCGAGAACAACCCAAGATCAAGACCAAGGCAGTATTGAAAGTGGTGAATGTTTGCCAGGTCTCTTTGGGTCAGGTCGTCTCACTCAGCATTGCATGATTAACATACTGCTGTGTGCTTTCTTTGGATGCTGTTTTGCAGTTGAACTCCCCATGGTTCAGGTAGCCACATTTTATTTGCTTTATTTTTAAGACACCGTCACCCACATTCAGTGTTTTGTAGTGGGTATAGAGGGGTTTCCAGTCTTTATGCTAAGCTGTTGTATTTGTTCCATAGTGCAAAAGTAGCTAAAGGTCAATTAACCTGACTAACTTAACTACCATCTTCAAGTAGTCATTGTTGGTGATGCTAATATTGCTTTCTTCTTATGTTTTGATGTAATTCAAAGCAGTGAATGAATAAAGCTACGTGTTTCTTCACGTGAGCCATGTACAGTTATGTACAGTTACAAGCCCAGGTAATATTTCTTGAAATGCAATCATTTGCATTTGATAACACCTGCCCTCTGTACAGAAGATAGCAAACAGAACTGATCAGTGGTGGCTGGGGAGGCTCTTTGATTAATGACAGAGCTTATTGTCTGTCAGTCAGCGCCTGACAAACTGAGCTGTCCACAGCTCTGTATACCATCCTGTCCCATGGTGCTCCACTCATGAATGAGAATCTCACAGTGATTCAGTTTGAAAACTGACAACTCAGGGATGATTGTAGGAAGTGAAAGCAACAGTCAGCAGTTTGCAGGAGAATTTGATTTTGACTTATATAATTCAAAAGCACACAATAGCTGTTGTTTATTTTATATCAAAACAAATTTGATTTTGAGATTGTTTCTTCTTGACTTTGGAAAATGCAGTTTACAAAACACAACAAACACTGAGTAGCTTTGGATCATATCATGAGATCTTCCTCAGTGTCAACATAAGCTTTATGGACAGCACTGGTAACAGCAAACTTGCCATTGTTCAAAATATTATACCAGTATATGACATTTAAATGAGATATTTTGTCAAGGCAGAATTTCAACACTTGTGATTTTTATGTGTATGTTTTTATATTAATCATTGTACCTCCAACGAACCAATCAGTGCAAAGATGGTATCATAGACAAGGCATCCCTCTAAGTTCTGTTCTTCAAATTATCAAAGTGGTTTCTGAAATATTACAATTAATTTCAAAGCCACTTAAAACTTTTAGAAATCTAAATGTTAAAAACTAGCTATATTTCTCAACAGCATTAAATGTTCATAACTAATATACTGTACATATAAAGGACGTGAAACTTTTCCATGTTCACCCTGCTGAAACAGGTTTATCGGTTACTTGATGTTAAGAGTCTGAGGACCACACCGTATAATCCCCAAACTGATGGACTAACAGAACGCTTCAACCCAACCCTGAAGAAGACACTTCAGGAGAGGAAGTGGACGAGCAGTACTTGCCTCCTGTACTGCCTCTCAGCTTCAGGTGAGATTAATCTGTAATTCAGACGTATTTCAAGAGAATCCTAGAGGGACAAAGAAAATGTTGAACATGACATTATTGTTACAGAAGTTACTCCTGTGGGAAGATGATGATAGTTACAGGATTCCTGCACGCTTGCTGAAAAAGGAGGTTGACCTGATGCTGTCTCTGTGGATCATGGAGGCTTCAAGTTAGCGACATAACCCAGTGGTCCTGGTGCTGAAAAAGGATAGCAGTACAAGGTTCTGCATCGACTTCAGGTACCTGAATTCAATTTCTGTTTCTATCCAACACCAAGAATTGATGACCTGCTTGAACAGCTGTCAAAAGCAAAATTCTTGACATAACAGGACAATAGCTAGTTTGTTCAGTTAAAACCTCGTGTGACATTTGGTCAGGCTGTGTAAGGGAAGTTTCTGGGCATCAACCTTTGAGCAGCACAAGGTATCAGATTAGGACATGAAGATTAAAAACATGGCTCTTCCATGACATCAGGGGACGCTAAACTTTGCAACTTTGTTCAACTATGTGTATTTTTAGTGAATAAAAACACATTTCTTTAAAGCTGTACAAAGCATAGGCCTAAATGAGGTGATGCATGAGCTTGTAACCATCAGAACTTTCAGTGGGTTTCCGTTTTTCTGTCAACATATTCTCTTAAAAGCTATCTGGCAGATCGACCTCAGTTACCTATCAGTCAATCAGACGGCACAGACGGCAGAGTGATAGTTTCTGACCAATTTTTTCCATCACCTGACAGGTTTAACAACAGAAGGTAAAGTGCTCTGATTTTCTTCCCTGGTAGTTTTGATTTAGCAATTTCTTGTCATCAGCTTTAGTTTTGTGCATTGCCATCAGTATCTAGAATGTGTCTGATAAGCGGTTTAGGGTAATTTAACTTTGAGAAAAAAGACTGGAGAGGAGGGTGTATTTCCATTGGATGCTGTATCCATGATGTCACCGACAGGTTTCTGAGGAGCCGTTGTGAAGCTCAGAGTGGCTCTGGTCGTCGCCATCTTAGCAGTTCTGGTTCTGCCGCCTCTCGGCTAATCCAAAAATCGGCAAAGACGTGGACCTTGGATGCAGCTGAGGTAGCCTGAATAAAGCCTGGAGGCTCAAACAAGCCACCTGTGACAGCACCCAGCGTGTCCGCTTTAAATTATTATTTAAGCCTTAATATAATTTAAATAAGTGAGTTATATCAAAATTCATATTCAGCACTGTTATCATGAACGGGGAAATTAGCTGTAGAGACCAAAACTGTTTTTTGTATCAGCCTGTAAACATGTTTATTTCTGCTGTGAAGTTGGGCGTTGTCATGTTCTGTAGACAGTCTTAAGTGGCTGTCTGGGGAACTGCAACACTTCCATGTTGGCTTCATTTCACCACTGCAGAGGCTGCTGCTTGGTTAAACCACAAGCAGCCACAGCCTATGCGAAACACTGCAATATGACAATACATGCTTTGCAGTACCATTAGAGAGGCTCTATACTACTCATCAAACTTTCACAACTTGACTGATCTATCGTTCTTTTGTCTTGCCCAATTTGTATAAATTAAACTGACGTCACCCCCACCCTGCATAAATTAGTATACTGTATGTTTTTTAATGACGTCCTGTGTGACCAGTGCCACAACACCCTCTTGTGAACAAAGCTCTGAGAGTTAAGAAGAATTAAAGAATTTACTGGTTAAGGCACACAACATGTTGGTGATGTACAAGACGCCCATCACAATCTACCGACAATCAAGTTCAATCATAGATGCACCAAAGTAAAGTATGGTGTATGTGTGTCATACACAGCCTTCCCCATACAACTCTCTGAGAGAGAAATGGTCTTTAGAGCTGCATGGACTGCACGGATGCTGGGGGTATGTGTCAGCCCGGGTCAGTTTTGCTCCTAAAGAGTCTTATAAGTTTCAGACAGTTCTCAAACCTACGTTTCAGGGGTCCCTCTCTGACGTCTTTGTTCACATAGGGGTGCTGTTGTTTCTCATATCAGGTGTTATTATTGTGCCCTCTTCCCCCTCTGACCCACTTTTGTTCACATGAGAGTGTTGCAGCACTGTTCGCACATGACGTGATGATTAAAAAACAAATTCATGCAGGGTCACTTTAGTTTTATTTATGCTAATTTATGCGAATTGGGCACGACGAAAGAACAATAGACCTGTCAAATTGTGAAAGTTTGATGAGTAGTATATAGAGCCTCTCTCTAACGTTGGCTTTGACTTTGGACGTTAGTGGAATTTCTAAGCTAACGTTAGTTAGTGTTGTACGCTGTTGACATTGATGGGAAGCAGAGAGAGAAGGCACTCAGGAGAGCTCATAAACATCCTTTGGATTTTCTTAAAAAATCAGTCCCAAGTCATAAATCAGTCCACAGGCTGTTATAGGCAACCGAGAAAGTCAAGGAAGGGCTCATTTACAGCCAATGTTTAAAGAAGCTGAACAAAATATGTTTGGATAGACTTAAAGAAAACTCATTTCCCCAATACTTTCTCAATATTGAAGCCTCTTTTTGAGAGAATTGTGATTATGAATATACAAATGGTGCTGACATTTAATATCCAAAACAGTACGTGATTCATTCAGCATGATTACACCTGCCGCTTTTGGACTAAAAGACTGCTCAGTTATGTTGGAGGAAAAAAAGTCTCCTTTTAATCTGATAAGTTTGTTATTAGCTTCTAGTATGATTGTTGATTTGTGATTAAAGGAAATTAGGCTCCACGTCAGTCTGTGAGGCTGTGAGATGAAACGCCGAGCATCCGTAACTGGATAACCTGAGAGATGGTGTTCACACTCTCATCGTCTCACAAGTGCTCACTTTAATTAAGGTTTGCAGGGACGAGGAGAGCAATGATGATATGTGAGCTGCACCCCGGCGCTTCGCTCTGTTGATCCCCTCTGTCTTATCAGGCATCAAGCATCTCCTGTTTGTCTCCTGTTTTGCCATAACACACATGTATCTTGGATTAACCACACTTGAAAACATATCCTCAGTGATGTAAAGTATAATGTGGCCAATATAGAGGGCAAAGAGGAAAAGACACCTAATTAAAACTAACATGTTAAATTAAGACTCATTTCAAAATGATTGATTATTTAAAACAAATGACAACCTCTCTGATTCTCTTGATTCATGCCATTAAAGTAATTATGTCATGATGTTCTGAAGCACCTGTTCACAAAATGTCATTGTACAATGATACTTAATATTTACTTAATATGTTATGTATATTGTGATGGAATCAATAAGTAAGTAAGTAAAATATATGAATGAATGAAATGAATATACATACTGTCATTGCTGTTTATTTTGTATGTTGATTAGAACATTTCAAGAAGTTAATGTTTACTTGAAAAGGGTATACAGCCTTATAAGTTTAATGCACAGCTGTGAGTGCTCTTAAACTTTTATTTTTCATTTGTACAGTTAATACTTTTGTCCAGATTTATCATTTCATGAAACTAAACTTAAAGGACTAATCATTAACCTTTGTGGCCTTGCTTGTGTGTGCTTTTATTACATTAATTTTTGTGATTTGATATATGAGAAACACTGCAGGAGAGGATAATAACTTGTTTTCCACTGTCTATAACAACAGCCCTCTGGACCCTGACGACACTCAAGTCCGGAGAAACGTGTAGCCTGTTGTCCCACAAAGCATGAGGTCATGATCTCATGTTTGACTGACAGTGAGTGAAAGACAACACCGTGTGTAGGAGGAGGAAGTGCATCTTGTCAGCTTCCCCCATGACGCTGCAGCCAGCGCAGAAAATAAAGAGCTTGTACCTGAGCCCCGGATCACCTGTGAGGAGAAAGAAGAAACACACCTGCTGGTAAGGACACAGACACACAGTTACTTATTCGGCTTGTACTGATGCTTACACAGTTGCTGAGTAATTCAATCCATGTTTTTAGATAATTGCATACTAAGCGTGCCTATTTTTAACAGGATTTTGTAATCTATTCCACTTTCTTTCAGTTTACAACTGTTGTCTTCCATCAGAAAAAAGGATGGTAAGTTTTTTCTTTCTTTGTTTTATTTTCTGTCATATGTCATCAAAGCGTGGTAAATACTATGAGAAATGGCACATGAAAATACTTTGCTTTACACAAAACTGCTGGAATTAAGAGTAGTATAGTTTAGCCACAGCACCAGAACTAACCTATATGTTTGTGTGATGAAGTGTGTCTTGACTCTTGAAAGGTCAGTGCCTTTTCAAGTCACACTGAGACCTGTACTGCATGATCAGTCTTAAACAATACACATCACAAATAACTGTCAGCACCAGCCTCTGATTTGCATGCAACCCTAGATGCTTTTTCTGACTAGATGTGTACAGATACACTGACTTTTAGATGATTCCCAATTCACGGAGAAGACTTTCTGTGAAGATGCACTCATTAGTAAAACATTAGCACGACTTGTGCAGTACACTCACATTGGCACGAAAAGAAAAGGAGCAGCTTCATTTGATACCCTTGATTTGATTTTATCCTCTCCAGCCTGTTGAGAGACCTCAGACTGTCTGATGAGCATGAGTTGATTTAAGTTGTAGTGAAGTGATGGCAAGAACTGAGTTTCAGTTGATGACGGTGGTCTAATTTGTACCATATTGTATTACCATGTGCATGGAAACTGCAAGTATGTGTGTATATCGTATCCCCACTGGATTTCAATTTCCTTAAAGGATAGCTGGAAGACAATGCTCCCTGATGGCTCTGTCACAGAAAAGGAAGCACTCTGTGCTTTTATGTTAATAAAACGAACCATTCTTTGGGATTAGCATTGACTGTGATTAGCTTATAACATGTATCCATTGTTGATTAGTGTGCACAAGAAACTAGAGTCACGAAAACAAGACTGATGTAGAAAGACAAGATTCAAGATGTCATTTTTTAGGCACTATGAAAAAAAGCATTGTTGTAAATATTAGTTAGCATGCTAACATATTCACAAGGAAAATGCTAACATGCTAATGTTTTACAGAATTACCATGTTGCGACATCTTAGTTTAATGCATTAGCATTGGTTATTTAGTAGCTGCAATGATTAATCAGTTAATCAATTATTTCTCAATTGCTGAATTTATTGCCAATTTTGAGTCATCTTTTAAGAAAACGTGTCAACATTTTCTGGGTTCTTTAGTCTATGACGGTAAGCTGAATATCTTTGGGATGCAGATAAAACAAGACATTTGAGGATGTCACCACTTTTGAAAATTTTATAGACCAAACAACTAACTGATTAATAAAGAAATTGATCAACAGATGAATCCATCCATCCATCCATCCATCTTCTGTAACTGTTTATCCTGTCAGGGTCATAGGTGACTGGATCCAATCCCAGCTGACATTGGGCAAGAAGGTTAGGGTTAGGGTACACCCTGGACCAGGCGCTAGTTCATCACAGGACAAATTAATTGATAATGGATATGAGCGTTAGTTGAGGCCCTACTAATTATCATTACATACAGTACAGCTGAGGCTGATGGGAATCTCATCAAATTGGACAGCTGAAATTTTAACCTGATGATGTAACTAGATAAAAAGTCATATCACCAAAGTCAAAATGCTCAGTGCTCTGGGGACCTTGACCATCTTTACCAAATTTCCATCCAATAGTTGTTTCGACATTTCACGCTGAACCAAAAATGTTCTTCATGGTTGCAGCAAATGAAAAGCTAATCCATTTAGCATGTTCATGTCGATGTGGAGATAAGTGGAACTTTTGACCTGCTGGTGCCTGTAGATGAAAAGTGGGAATTAACAAAGTCACTTGGATTTATCCTCTGGGGACCTTAAAATGCCTGTACCACATTTCATGACAAACCAATAGCTGTGAAGATATTTCATCTTGTAGCAAAGTAATGGACCGAGCAACAATATTACAATAATAATAATAATAATAATAATAATAATAATAACATATATACTGTTGGACATCCTAGTAATGAATGTGAGTTTAAAAAAGCTCATAGTTGATTTTACTGTGGAAGAAAAGGCCCATTGTCACTATAAAGAGCTGTCAAATTAAATCTCAGGTTCATGTTGCATGCAGACTGGATCTAGGCTTTGACAGTGGAGTATTAGAACAATGCTTCAAGGTAAACATCCCCATGTTGCAAAAAAAAAAAAAAAAAAAAAAGGTGTGAATGTTGAATACAGCAAACACAGAATACCTTCTTTATGTGATGACCAACAAAATGTATAATACTGAGAGGAAGGGGAGACAATAACCCTTCACTTCTCCCACCCGTGCAGAGTTTGGAGCAAGGCTGCAGCTGAGGCAGATGCTTTATTGCTTTTTCACGACATTTTCCTTGGAGAAAAAATGAGACACAACACATTTGTTAAATTGCCTGTGTAACACAAAGCAGGAGCCTCAGCAGCCAGCAGCAACATTAAAGTTATACTTAAAATACTTGTCTCTGACTTTAGAGAGACATCGTTTAAACACAAGTGGGTATGATGGCGAATGGCTATTTTTTTGTAGTGAAGCTACAACAGTCATTTGCAGCAGTATTCAGTACCTTTTAAAAAATTATGTCCACCAAAAATAAAACATTCTTTACTGTTGAGATTTGATTCTAAAATTTTCAAAACCTTCCAATAAAATAAACTTTAAATTTTGAATTTTAGTGGGTCTAACATCTCTACCCATTCACTACTTTTAAGTTGATAACTAATTTGTGTACTTTATAATAAAACATTTAAAAAAAACCATTTCATTTCATTGCAGATTTTATGGTGTTGCTTTTATATAGCTGTAGGTGAAGGTATAATATTCTATAAATGCCCAATATCCACTTAAATTTCTTCCCATAAACACAAAATGATATATGAAGGACTATACAGCACATAGCTATTAACCCTCTGGGGACTTATCAATGGTCCTATCAATTACTTTTGCTGTAGTGGGCGAATGCTCAGACCCCAGAGGTGTAAACAAAACAATGTATTTTAAATGCATTAAACTTTTATTTGTGTTGCTCTCCTCCCGCAGGCGTACAGAGGCAGCGTTAGACCTTTCGTCAACTTCAACGCCAAACATGATGCTGAAATTCTCCATAAAGCTATGAAAGGAATCGGTGAGTTTTCTTCAGATGAATACATCACTCTGCTGCTCTTTACTCTTACTACTAACACTCAGCATGTTCTACCACTTATCTACTATGTTATACTCCATTTTGGAAGGTGTCACTGCGTCAAAAACACACAGCTTCCTCTGTTTTTTTTTAAACTTTCTCGCATCCCCTTCAACATCAAAATATTTCAGCATAGGTCAACAGTTTCCTTTACAAGAGGTTTACAACAGCCATCATCTACACAGCATATCCGAACAATTCAACATGAAAATACAGATACATACATTTGGAGGGATCCAGTAAGCCATCATCTGTTAGCTGTTAGTAATGATTGTAAGAAATGCATTTTTTTTCCTACTGTGAATTTCCATGATCCAGTTTCATCCTAAGAATAGCCAACAGAGTGTCTCTTACTAATTCAACATCTAATACTTCATTCACAGTGGTAAAAATGGAAAATGCCAAAATGTGTGCATGGTCTCTCCGCAGCCAGTCCAACATCTGCTTCACTGGCTTGGAATCATCTTTGCCACAATTTGTGGTGTTGTGAAAATTCTCTCCATAAATTGGCGTTAGTGGCTGTATGTGCCAGAGCACAGGTTTCATTGAGAGTTGGTCAAGCTGTTGTTGTTGGTGTTGTTGGTCAAGCTGGTTATTGTTTTAAGACAACATTGTCAACCCTGTTGCTTAAGGCCTTACATTTGTCAATGGCATACATCATTTATGAAGAACACAAACCTACGAAACAAATCATAAATCTGTGTGGAAACCTAGTGTATATTTTTAAGGAAAGAATAATTTAAAGACTTTTACACTATAAGGATATTGTGTCACATGATGCATGTCTTTGGTTGAGAGCTGTTTGGCTTCATTTGGATTACTTTTTAATAGATTGACTTTTGACCCAATTTTTCTCTCTCTTTGCATGGATAAAAAAAAGAAACCGAAACATCGCTCTTCAGTCATTAGTGAAAATCAATGGGCCTAATGACACTCATCAAATTAAAGGTGCATTACAGGCGTACAACAACACCAATGCTTCTCCTGCTAAATATAAACCTAATGTCAATCAGCACATTTTTTCCCTTTGTTCCTGCTTTTTCTTCTGTTAGTTTAGTGCTCTCACAGTAATATTCAGTTATAGTCAGAGCTGTGAGTTACAGACCAGCAGGGCTTTGTGCCATAATTACCTTGGACAAAATTAACTTTTTGATCCCTCAGAGGAAATATCGTGTGCTGCTCTTCAAGTCTATTTGTTCAACTAAGCCAGTTCCTCTGAGGTGTTGGTCATATCCAACAGGACCTATTTATGGTTGTCCTGGTGTCCTGGTTTAAGGGTTGACTCTTAATTTGGAAGTATATTCCAAACTGCCAATTATTCTCAATCTGGTCTTGTTTAGGAGATTATGCTTCTGCTAGATGATGAGTGCAAACAGAATAATGTTTTATTAGCCATTGGTTTACGAAAAGAAAGAAAGAATTTGAATTTTAAAGCTTCAGTCTTGATGTGTGCTGGTATGTGTTTATGGGAAGCTCACTCCATATGTTTTTAATGCTTATTTAACTTCTGGTCCAGGTACGGATGAAGACGCGATCCTCATGCTTCTGACAGCCCGCAGCAACGATCAGCGCCAGCAAATTAAGGCAGCGTACAAAAAGGCCTACGGAAAGGTAAGGTGAGCCACTGGGAATGAAACTGAGAGCTGCTGACAGTCGGCAGTCAAACTGATGGATGGTTACAGGGCATGTCAGCCACTGTGTCCTCCTCACTTACCAGCATTACCTGGATGACGCTCAATGCGGCAACATTCATGGCACAGAGATATGTGTGTGTTGTTTTTCTATCATCACTTAATTAATTCCTTTTTATTAAAGATGCCGGTTATTGTCAACAAATCCCATCAAAAAATCGAACCCAACTTTGTGTTTGTCTGTTTCTCATTACTTCCCATTTCCCCAGTCTCTCTGACACACTCTGCCCCAAGCATATTGATTTCTACTGAAAACCTAATTAAAAATGGATGGTTTATTGTCTTTGGCATTGGCATTTTAAACTCTTTATTAGTACTTGACTTATGGTCGGTTACAAGTAGACTTTGGTTGTTTTAATGGTTCAGCCAAAAAGCAGGATGGTGTACTGCACTTTTCCACTTCACTACACTTACCAGAAATCTGTAGTTTTGTGATTACTTTTCGCTGGTATGCCTCAGCCTTGATGGCTTACAGTAAAATATTGTTACGTTTGGGCCCCTTGTTACATTTCAGATGTCTTGTTAGCGAGTGTTCCAACACAGAAACCGTCTGCTTGAGGCCCATAGAGGTAAAACTAATTTCACGGAAAGCTTAGAGAAAAATAAAAAAGACGAATACAGATTTATGAGGCTGAACTTTGTGTTTTCTACTTTCTACTTTATTAATCAACTCACCCCTCAGCCCTCAGATTTATCCTGTGACCCTTTGGAGCAGAGAGGTTTACCTCTGACTGATAACTACATCTTTATAAAGTAGTCAACATTAGTTACAGCTTCACCTCAACCAGCCACAACAATACTTATACATTGTTCCATCAGTATTAAAAGTTATGACATATTAAAGCAATATTACTCTGCTGTTATAGGTGTCACAACCTCAAGTGTGATATTGCTGTTACACAGCAGCTCTACAAGCACCATATATTATTTAACAGTAACAAGTGACTACAGATTATGATCTGTTTGTGTATTTGAGTATTTATTTGGCTCCACCAACACAAATAGTCCAACAATTGGACTGGGACTGCACTGTTGCCAGGCAACACATAAACAATTTCCTGAGCACCAGCTTACAAGCTGCTCTGTCTAGATCTATATGTTACCACAGGCCAGCTGCTTTTAATCATGTATGCAGTGAAATAATAATGTGTTGACAGACTCTTTGCTGGAAATACCTTTTGTCTTTTTCTCTTCTTGATGTTCTGATAAACTCAAACATAATATTATCAAAAGCTAGGTGCACTCTCTTCAGCAGCCATCAGGAAGCAGGAAACCAGGTAGTTAACAATTTTTTACAGTGTTTGACAAGCAGCAACCTCAATGGCTGTGAAGTGAAGCCAATACGGAAGTGTCAGAAATTGCAGTTCCTTAAATGGCCACTTGAGGCTGGCTACAGAACAAGTCACATAAGCCCCCATGTTAAAATGTCCAACTGCACAACAGAAATAAACATGATTACAGGCTGGTACAAAAAACAGTTTAGGTCTCTATAGCTAATTTCCCCGTTCATGACAACTGTAGTTGAACTCATTCAACTAAGGTTTTAACTCACCCGTTCAAATTACATTAAGTGTCACTTATTTAACAGTATGCTCCACTTTGATTGACAGGTAGGTGCCATTACAGATGGCTTATTTAAGCACCGGCCCACCTCAGGTCCACTAATTATCCACGTCTTTGCCAATTTGTACATTAGCCAGATGAGGCAGGACTGCCAACATGGCGGCAGCCAGAGCTGCATTAAAGTTTTGTCTCCACCTCAGAAACACTAGGTAACTGTATAATAAGGTTGTCTAACATTGACTGCTGTTAGTTATTGGTTTGATTCATTTTTGTGTATTGATTACTGACAAAGGCTGATCAGGTTTATTATCAGCTGGTCGTGATAATTTTCTATCGGCATGATGTGCTGAATAGTTGCCCCTTGTTTGTCTAGTTTAAGAAATATGTCCATCTTTATGGATGACAATGACATTACATTACACGATGACATGATGTTTATGTAACAGTTGTTAGAAGCGGAGTGATACATGTAGTTAAAAGACCAGTGCTGTTGTGCTCTACATCAACTGGAACTCAATCAAATTACTTGGGTTAGGATTAACAGTTGGAGGAACTAACTGTTATATAATAACATATCAGTCACAGGGGACATTTTTGTCTGCAGAACCCAGCTATTCTGAGGTTTAAATCAAATCATTCATCCATCTTAAACATCACGTTGTCCTGCCATTAAAAATCACCAAGCAGGTTTACAGTCATAAGGGGAAAAATGAATCACTGAAGAATCAGGAAGACCAATTTCCTGCAGTCTCCACAGACCAGAATGCAGTTTGGTTAGTTATATAAGCCTGGGTCATTTTCTGCTGCCCTGCTCTTACTGTTCTATCACACTGTCATATTTTATGGCCACCTGTGGATTGAAAGCAGACAGTTAATTTGCTTTCTGTGCAAGTTATCAAAAAAACATTCCTGCAAATGTAACTGCTGCCTTAAGTAGAAATAGATGAGGCAGCTTGGGAGAAAAAGAGTACATTGGAAAGTCACAAAGTACCTGCTGGAATAGCTGAACATTATAGTGTTTTATCAAAATGAACTAACAAATGAGCCTATTTGTTTTTTATCATTATCTCAATGTGCCTCTATTACACATTATGAAATATAATGGTTGAAAGAGACACTGCCTTAAATTACCCATCTGCAGTAACATCTGAAATGAGAATTGGTGCCAAAAAGTAAAAAGAAATATCCTAACAGTCATATCTCTTAAGAGTCCATGCTCTTTTCTCTGCTACCATTTTCTTTTCATTTCTCTTGAACTCACAGTATGCAATTTCTGCTCTGAGATGCACCTTTTGACAAACTGTTCATGGGAATATGATTTGACTGGCTTTTAACAGATCTGAAAATGGAAACGGGTGGTTATGCGAAAAGTAAGATGGATTATGCAATGTAGACGTAAGGGGATATTCTGTTAGATGTCTCATATATTGAACTGTTAAAGATATGAGTGTTTGACTTGTCTGCATACTGAAGAGTACTGGCCAAGCACAGAAGGATCCCTTGGATGTTTTATATAAACACACAACACACACACACACACACACACACACACACACACACACACACACACACACACACACACACACATACACATAAAAGAAAGATATGTGCAAATGACTCAGTCTTTTCAACGACTATATTCAGGTCGCATTCCCAGCAATGCCCAAATATGTGATTCATTGCAAACACAAATCACTTTCAATGGAGTCGTCTGTGAGTAATATTTTCTGCTTGACCGGCTGGTAGTTTAAGTAATTTTTTTTTTCTTTCTGCAAGTACAATTTACTATGATCATCATCATTCTTTTGAAAATGTCAGCAGTGCAGTGAATTGTTATACCCTCATGTCTTTGACACAAGAAACCTGAATCCTCTCTTAATATTTTTACACTTATTTGTAAAAAATTTCAAGATAATCTACATCTAAGTGTTCCTGTCACTGATATTCAACAAGGTTCCAACATGGTTGAATGAACAGAGTTAAAGCAGCAGATATTTAATTTGCTCTGTTTCTTTATTTGTTATGTTACTGTAGGCTATGTAAATGATGCAAAGTTAAGTTTTATACAAACATAATTATTATTGTTTTCGTTCTTCTTGTCATTAATCAACAGGAGTTGGTCAGCGCGCTGAAATCGGAGCTTGGTGGACTGTTTGAGAGTCTGATTGTGGCCTTGATGACCCCATCTGTTTTATATGATGCTACCCAACTGCACAAGGCTATCAAGGTAACTAATGGTAACATCTCCCTAGATGCTCCATTTAAGTCTTTTATATGCAAATGAGTTAAAACAATCAGACAATGCACTTTTCTGTGGCATCTGTGTAACTATACTCTTACCATACCAATAAGCCAGCATGCACAATAACAGAGACCTGACACTGACCCACAAGAAAGGAAGCTCATGTTACCAGTTTCACCTGTGACTGACAAGATGAAATACCTGCTATACACAATTTTAATTAGATGCACAGTAGATGAATTGTATTATTTTGTCAGGTGTATGGAATTGTTCAGGGTAATCATGAATGTTTTTTGCCCTTGTTACTTTATTGTCAGAACACTGGAATTAGCTGTGATTGCTCAAGGTCAGATCTTTTAGTAACAATAGATAAAAAAAATAGAAATGTTTTTTGGATCTGAGACTAGGAAAAAACAAAAAACAAGACCCATGACATAATTTAATTTAAATTTAAATTTAATGACATGAACTGAAGCATATTCAAAATACTTGTTGGGTTGTTACAGCCAAAGTCAGGTTGAAAGATATCACAACATGACCTAAGCACTCAGTACCATTGCTGTGCTCCATAATGAAAATCATCTTTCATATGGCGTCATTTTCATGAGCCGTTCTCTATGCATCTGCTTCAAATTTATTTTAAGGTCAGAGGTTAAGGCTGGTTTTCATTAGAGCTTCTCTAGAGATACAATCCTACCTTATTATCTTTGCTTTGCGTCACATGTTTTGTCTGTGGTTCTCACCCGGAAGGCAGTGTTTATTATTTATTAGATTTCTCTTATATCTCTCTCATACCTATTTATTGCACCAAGATATTGCACCAAAGTAGTGGTATAACATCACTTATTTATGCTGAAAGATGCCTCGATTAGCCATTTTGTTTTATGGCTTAGATATTTCGTACATTATCATTTTTTGATGAATCACATAATTACCTCTGCTTCTGTTTATGTCACACTGAAGTCTCATAAAGTTTTAAGAAAGTTTTCCTGCAGAAAATATGTTAAGCAACCTCCTGGATCCTCTCGTAAGTTACAAATGGACCTTCTTTTCCCTACATTATTCTTTAATCACATTTACATTTGCATTACCAGCGCGAATGAAATGTTCAATCAAAGTGAAGGCAAAGCATTTAGGACTTGGCCTCCACATTCCCATCACACCTACTACTCCATTTGTATGTCAGACATTTTTTGCTGGAAGGTTAATTACAGTGAAGAGAAGAGAATTAGTTTTAAAGTCTGGCTGAATCTCAAAGCTAATTCTCTTTGGTAAACTGAGCTTATTCATTCTCTTATTTCATACCTTGTCAGTGTTATACTTTTATTTCCTTCCACATTTTTTCTTTCACAATTTTCAGCTTTTGTCTCTTTTCATCACCAGTATTGATTTTTACAAACCATTAAATTGGATAAAAACAGTAAAAGATATGAGAACATACTGCCACATATCATCCACATAATGTGTTTGGATCCCAGGGCGCCGGGACTGATGACGATGTGCTGATTGAGATCCTGGCCTCCAGGACGGGCGAACAGATTAAAGACATCATCAAAGCGTACAAGAAAGGTGACTTACTCAACTGTGAAATAGAGAAACAAAAGCAGATTAATATGTTCTTTGTTCTTTATTGTTAGAGGGTGAAATGTGCAACCATGATGTTTGAAAACTGTGAAGAGATCAAAAATTAAAATAGTAGAGGGGTACATTCATCTGTACGCCATCTCTGAGCTTACTGAGAATTATTTGTCTATTTTACAATTACTGTACTTTAAACATTTTTTCTACATGATTGTTATTAAGAGCTAATTTTACAAGAACTTACATTTCAACAGTGGCAACACTACAGACAACCAATAATAAAGAGTCCAAATAGTGGCAGAACCATGGTGTCTTCCACAATATCAGACAAGCAAAAGTATTAAGTCTGTCCTCACTGTTGACTTATCAGATATTATTTTGGACACATATAGACCCACTTGTTGTGATAGCGCTTTCGTTCCAGGGGGAAAATTAGTTGAATTGTTTTATAGTATTGGAAAAACTAGAGGAACTGTAAAGATTGTACACTTGTATAAAATATTGACACATTATAAGATGTTTTTTTTCTTCTTCTTATTCCATATAGATTTCTAGTATATGTAGCAGGGGTTTTCAAAGTTTTCAAAGACTGTGGGCTTCCCCTTAGACAAAGCTTGGTTAGTTTGCCCATTTCCTGGCTGCCCATGGGAGCATTATTATGTTAATTGTTCCCATAGACACAACATTTGAGCCTAAAATTGCTGTTTGATCTAACTTCAGACATCAAATACACAAAACAGGTCTGTTCTAAGGCATTTATTAGTTTGTGACTCTGGGAAGAACTGGGTAAAATTTTATCTATTGACTATTTCTTTAACCCTAACTAACTCTTTAATCCCACACATTTAGTCTATTCTAAGTCATCTACGTTTGATAACTAATAAAATATTTTTTTCACTTCTTTTCACTGAGCCTCCCCTGAGATTGTTTGGAGCCTGCTTTCTCAATTTGAAATCCTTGGCTTTGTAATATTTTCTCCAGTGGATAGAAAATGTAGAGGACCTTTCTCCCTGGTGTATAATGCCTATTTACAGTACATGGCACAGCATCTTCCCACATGGAGAAGTCTATCATTTTGAATGTACTGCACCTCTCTTAACAACTGTCTGACTCAAATGCATCGCAGCAAGAATGTGTCCCACATACATTGCAACAAACCACAATGGAAAATAGTATGTGACAACAAAGGCACAGAGGGCCAAAGGCCAGTTTATTTGATCTGGACAAAAGAGAAGGCCACACTGTCCTTTAGCCGACTAATCAAATCTCTCCTGTTGGAGATCCTGCTGCAAAATGGAGGACAGCCCACTATTTTTGAGTATATAGATTGCAGCCATTAGTGACTGTTGTGAAGGAGAAGTGTAAGCAATCTTCTGCCCCTCTTCTCCTCTTTCTTTCAGAGTTCAGCAGCAAGCTGGAGAAAGATATCTGCGGTGACACATCAGGGCACTATCAGAAACTACTGGTGATCCTCCTACAGGTAGAGAGGGAGGGGGGCTGCTGGAAAGACTTGTGTTTCCTTTCCCGATAATGAGAGCCTCTAGTGATGCCATTACAAAGTCATGAGAGGTTTAGGTGTAGGTTGGGGAGGAGGAGGGTGACGACAGCACAATACTCCTCAGTTAGTTTCTCGAATGTGCTTTGGTTTACAGACAGAAAGGTAATCTTCATGGTTCTGGGAAAGTCTGCGGATAATGTAATCTTCAGGGGTTACCCTGGGTTGAGAGAGGCTCTAAGCAGGTCTGAGCTCACAATGTTTCCATCTACGCTGACCTACATTTGCTTTCTGTTTGTCAACCTATCTTTCTGTCTTTCTATCTCTCTGGTCGATCATTTCTCCTGCCATTAAGGGGAACAGGGAGGAGGGAGTAGACGAGGGAAAGATCGAGAAAGACGCTAAGGTAAGAAGCAAGAACATGAGAAACACAGCAAAGTTTTGGTTTTTGCTTTAAATATCCTTTCAGAATGTGAGACAACTTCTAGCAATGTCACTTTTATTCATAAGGGATCTTCTTTCATCAGCAATTCCTGTTATATAATAAACCCCATGCCACAAAAAGATGTTGCTTTTTGTCCACTTATCCCTCCTTGGTGTCACTCCAATCCTTTTGCCAGATAAGAATGACGATATAAAACAATTCTGCAAACCCTTCTGCACTGTGCTCATGGTATCTACGGTGTAGTGCTGATTGTAAATAAAACATATACTACTTCTTCACTGAGAGCAGTAACTTCCTGGAGTCGTCACTGGTTTCCTGGCAACTGCTCCCAAGAAATAATAGTCTGGATTGTCATCTATATACTCATTTTGTACAAGCTAATAAGTAGTAACATGTTAATCAGAGAGCTTTATAGGTGCTGGTAGGCAGATTTTGTTACCTTTGGAAAGAACTAAGCTAGCATTTTCTCCCTGCTTCCAGTCTTTATGCTAACCTAACCAGCTGCTGGCACGAGAGTAGTATCAATTCTCCACTATCCACCGATGTAATTACTCTGGATACTAGACAGGCCGCTATAGACTATAAAAACATAGACATATATACATATATAGTGATGTCACCCGTAGATTTCTGAAGTGCTCAGAGTGTGGTGGCTCTGATCATTTCCAACTTGGCAGACTTTTTGCCTCCACTGCCTCCCAGCTAATCCATAAATGGGCAAATAAGTGGAGCACTGGTGGAGCTGAAGCAGGGCTGAATGAAGTCTGGGGGCTCAAACAAGCCATCTGTGACAGCATCCACCTGTTAATAGTAGTGGCCACACTTTTAGGTGAATTCTATAAAAACAGTACAGTTGTCATGAACGAGGAAATTAGCTATAGAGACCTAAACCGTTTTTTGTACCAGGCTGTAAACATGTTTATTTCTGCTGTGAAGTTGGGCATTTTGATATGGGGGTTTACAGAGATCAACTCGTTCTGTAGCTACGTAAGCTCAAGTGGCCGTTTGAGGAACTGCAGGTTTTGGCACTTCCATGTTGGCTTTATTTCATTTGGCTTTTAGCCTCTCCTCGAGAATAAAAACATGTTCTCATATCTACAATACTGAATAGGTCGATTGTCAAATACTCCTAAAACATACATATATGCCATATAAGACCTTTGCAGTAGCAGCAACGGTCATGTTGGACCTTTGTCATACCAGACCATCATTGTACTGAATCTCCGTCATCATGCTGTTAAATGGTGTGAGGTGGTCTCTGTAGAGTTTAGGCACCAACACTACTTGGTTAGGTTTTGGGAGAAGATGAAGTTAAAATGAGTATGTTAGTTAGCCTGTGTAACTTAAGTTACATTATGTTTGTGACGCAAGTCTCCTTGGATGTGTTGAACCCTTCCATCCACCCAACCCTCTGCAGACTTTGTCACTCCTTATACTACATCAGCTGGCTTCCTCCTTTGCTCCCATCATGGATGCTAGAGGTCACCACCTAACAATTCACGTAAATATGTATCCTAATGAGCTGCTTACACAAATAACCCTATATGTCTGTTTTTCGGGCGACATTGGGCTGGAATAAAAGCTAATCTATCTATATGATGAGGTAATCTTGAAAATGATGCACTGTAAGAACAGTCCTCCTGCTCCCTTTGTTGTTCTGTAAAGCAGATTGTGTTTTAATCGTTTACCTACACTAAATACATTAATGTCTAGAAATGTTCAAGTGTACAATACAACTTGAAATTAAATGAAAGAAAAATCCTACACAAAAGGTAGATGACCACTGTGCTGTTAAACTTAATTTGAACTTCTTTCAAATGTCAACATGTTAAATATATAATCATATTTGTGAGGCTGCTCTGAAAAGTGTAACAAAGCTAAAGGGCAAGGCTGAAAAATGGTCAATAGGAAAATTAATTAAAGGATACAAACCTCCGGGAATGGAAAATCTTGTTTCCCATAAACCATTTCTAATTATTGATTTTTTTTTATTCTTATTATTTCTGCATTTCATTAATTGTTATTTACGGTATCTGACCATGAGATGAGACATCTAAGTGCAGTGGAAGACAAATTGAGAAGAACTACATTTTTGTGTGTTGTTTTGGCACAGTACAAGATCTTACATCAGTGCTGTCGTTTCTGCTCTTTCCGTGCGCTCCAATAAATCACATCTACACAAGCTTTCTATGTGTGTGAGTGTGAATGTACAAGTGTGTGTATGCCACTACAGGACTTGTACGCTGCTGGTGAGGGCAAGTTGGGCACTGATGAGGAAAAAATCATCGCAATTATTGGCAACAGGAGCATAGAGCATCTCAGAAAAGGTGAGTTTGTTTGTGCCAGCATGTTTGTATGGTTTGAAATGTGTCATTTGTCACCTGCTGAAGAGAGCAATGTCAAAATTTGCAAACAACACACAGTACCATCACATGAAAAACTAAAATCATTTAAAAGGTCAGTCACTGCAAGAATGAGTAATGTGACTAACTTGCAGCTTGGTGTCAGTGTTGCTGACAAATGCACTAATGAAAATCCTGAAATTTCAGTTAATTTTCTTCACACAAAAATAAAAAAAGAAAGCAGAAATACCTTGATAACTGAAAAATGTACAACACATCAACAGTTTTTAAGACACAATGAAGTTGAAATGTGCAGGAGAGGCTGCAGAGTTTATTAAGGTGTGATAAACAACCACGACCTCAGCGGAGGTCGTGACGGCAGAAATTGCTCACAGCAAAGAGAGGTCAGAAAGGAAAAGGGCATGACTTGTTCTTGGTCAGTCGGTCAGATGTCCAACTAAACACTGAACTCACTGAAAAATTCAAGTGGATGGACTCGAGCAGCAAAAAACAGATCAGTTGACGGGTAAGATGAAGCGATTGTGAAAGGGAGAGTCAGCAACGAGTGGCCATTAGAGGAACTTCATATTAAGGCATTTTGCCTCATACCAAAACGACAAAATAGGTTGTTTACCAAATGTACCTATAACACGGCAAGTGTTGTACATGGAAAGAATTAAATAAAATAAATTCAACACTATTAAAATGATTCAGGTTTCAATGATATTACCATATCAAAATACTTCTGCCTTTGTTAGTGAGAAAACTACTCTCCAGACCACAAGCATGAACATAGGTTGTTTAAAGTGTTTTAACACTCTTTTGCAGCATTTAGCTGCTTGGCCATGAAGTACTTTTCATCTCAGGGTGGTTCAGGAATAACAATGACTTTAGTTTACTCTGATGTCCTGTCCCTTGATCTAAACTCAACAGAGGTTATCTAAGGTCTAGTGGAATAGCATGTTTCATGGCATGAATAAGCATTGAAATAAGCCCGATTAACACATTTGTATTATTCAGCCATTCATAATATGTCTGGCTTGTGGTGTTAACATATCCACAGTCTTGACTCAATTGTGGCACCAATATCCAACGACTGTGACTGTGTCCAGTGACTACAGATGGACAGACGGGAGGGGTGCCTTCTTTAACTTGAGGCGATGACCAATATGGACAGGGTAGGAGCTGACAGCACTACTAGCTACATGAGGTAGCTTGTGAAGTGACTTGTTTTTTTTCAGTGATAAAAGCTAAGTATAATGTAGTGATTGTGCTTTTGGGTGATGATGTAATAAAAACACACACTCATGTAGAACACAAAGAAAAGACTAAGCGGTCAAAGTCATGTCAGTTTTTGTTTCTCACACCAAAATGAGCTGCTTTTTAATGTTAAATATGGTTTATTCCTGTGAAATAGTGTCGCTGTGGTTGTTTTTCTCTCTACAGTGTTTGTTGCCTACAAGAAGCTCTCTGGCTCTGATATAGAGGACAGCATTGAAGGCGAGACTACTGGGAATTTGGAGAACTTACTGCTAGCTGTTGGTAAGACCTGTGTTTTCTGACATGCCTGTTAGAATGAAATACAGCAGGAGATAACACTTGACTGTAGAAATCGATGCCAATACAATATCAAATTAACATGACAAAAATTCACTTTTACAACACCCCATGTTTTTCTCCATAGTTAAATGTGTCACGAGTGTTCCAGCTTTTTTTGCCGAATGCCTCTATAAATCTATGAGGGTAGGTATCAGTGTCCTATCACGCCTAAGTCCTCCATATCTCAAAATATGTTTTTGTTTTGTTCCAAAATGAGACTTCAAGTACCAGAAAAACAATGACATTATTTTCCTAAAGAAATACTTTGACACTCAGGGAAATGTACCTATTTCTGAACTATTGCTATACCAGTGTTTTGCATGTTTTAGATATTAGATGCACTTTATATCTCAGCTACACATACATGCAAGACAAAACAAAATGACACCAATTACACAGTCCACAACATTTCAGTTTCTATATAACTCGAAAACCTTTCCTCTCTATCGAGTAACGTCGCCTTCTATCCTTCACCAACTGAAACTCCAACATCAATCCATTTCTAATTCCATTGGTTTAAAAAAAGAATAATCCAATTGTACAGATAGCTCAATGTATTCTATAACATATCTTGAAATATACAAATAGATGGATTAAGTGCTAATGTGTTTTGGACCTGTGGATGTATATCTCCTACTGGATTAACCTAGATTAATTTAATTTCAATACATAATGAAAATCAATTCGCAGACTCTTGTTTGAGCTACATAATCCATCAAAATGAACATCAATTTTTCCTTAATATTCATCAAGGTCACATTATTGTTGTAGTTTAGTTTAAAGGTCCTGTGTGTCACATTTAGGGTCTCTATTTAGAATATGGCAGAACTGTAATAAGATATGCGTAATAAAACATTTTTGGTACCTTAGAGCCTTTCATATCTACAGATGGGTTGTCTTGTTTAACCATTGTGTTCCTACAGAAGCCCAAAATGGACAGACCAAACACTGGCTCTAGATACGGTCTTTCACGTTTCACAGCCACCACAGTTTCTCCCTTATGCGAGGAAGGAGAGGTTGAGAAAAGGCAGTTGCAGTCAACAACTAGACCACTAGATGCCACTAAGTCCTGCACAATGGTCCTTTAAAGGAATAGTTAAACATTTTGGAAAACATACGTACTTATGCACTTTCTTACTGAGAGTTACAGGACACGATTCAATCCACTCTCATATTTGTATTATAATTTTTTTAGCAAGCAGTTGGTTAGCTTAGTTTAGCATAAAGACTGGAAACAGTGGAATCAGCTAGTCTGGCTTTGCCCAAAAGAATAACATCTACACAAGCTTCTCATTTAACTCTCAGCAAGAAAGCAAAGGCATGTTTCCCAAAGGTTTACTATGATGGATTATTGTACATATTATCAAGCACTTTTAAAGACTGTATTAATTCATTTTCATATTGTACAGAAACTAGCCTGGAACTGTAGGAAAAATACATCCACAAATCCACATTTGTACAGCATTCATTTGAAAATTCTTGGCAAAATTAATATACATAAGTTGTAATAAGGTTGTTAAAACTTACCAACTCGCTGGAATGCTCCTTCTAAAAACAAACAAAATAATCCCAGTTGTGTTTTTAAAGCACTCGTTTAGAAGAAGAAACCTCTCTTTCCAAATAGGAAACCTGAGCTGTTCAATATGTTTCTATGTTCAGCGTGCTGGAACTGATGACAGCACCCTGATGAGGATAATGATCTCAAGGAGTGAGGTGGACATGTTGGATATCAGAGACTGCTTCAAAAAGAAATATGGAGCGTCTCTTTACACTACTATCCAGGTACTGCTCACTCAAGCACAAGGCTATTATAAAACCTTCTCAGTGTCTCTTTATATTTCATTGTGTGTTTTTATATGACTTGTTAAATAGTCCCATCCTTCAGAAGACAAAGGAAAATGTAATTTTCTTCACAGTTTTCCCTCTGATGCTCTAAACATACTCATCTATCCCTCTGCATGCTTTAAAGCACCAGCTGGATCTACTGTGGTTATGCTGCTTATACGCCATTCACGTAGTGATAGAGTGCAGATTAGTGATTTACTTTAAATGACTTGTACAGCGTGATGAGACTGCTTCCCTTCTTTTCACACAAGCCGAAGTGAATTAATCTATTCTCCTGGGGCCAGATGTTCAGGCAGAGTTACTGCCATCCTCCAGTGGAACTCCCATATGGCCAATACTGAATAGATAAATAAGTCATTATGAAATAACCTTTGAATAAATGTGGTGAAAAGTAGAATGAACCAATATATTTTCATTTAAATTTGATTACAGTAATTATTATTTCAAATTCTTCATTTTTTCAACAGTATTTATATTTCATGGTGGCATTTTTATGACTTTTCATTAAAATTCTCACAGCTGATATTTTGACTTTGTCGATCGCTCATGTGATTAATTATTAACATTAATTATGGCTGCATTCCATTTACAGATGTTTCTTTTCCATGGTCCTAATGTTGTGCGCGATGGTTCACTATCGAGAGACACAGACTTCATTAGTTATTACCACTTGTGCTTTTCCTGCCATGTTCATGTCATATAGGAGTTCCCATAATTACAAGTTTCTGACTTGTAGGCAGCATTCACATAAATCTGAATTTTAATAAAATTAACATGCCTGAAAAAGCCAACTAGTTTCAGCTATTTTCTGTCATTTAAAGTGTCAACAAACCAGTAGCAAAATGGCTGTCTCAATAAAGTATAAATATGATATGAATATAGACACTGATACAATCCATACACCAAATTTAAAAGAACCATGCATCTGCCTTCATCGTTAAAGGTCCAGTGTGTAAGATTTAAGGGCTGTATTTACAGATTTTATGGTAGATATGGAACATCATGGGAGTGGGAGTTTTTCATTGGGGCATCATTAAATTACAAAGGATGTTGTTGCTATACAGGATGTTGTTAACACTAAAGTAAACTCTTTGCTCTGATGCCAGGAGACTGGCTGTAAACGTTTACGATCACAGTAACGCTATTATTTAATTAATGCACATGCTGATGAAAGATAAATAAATAAATAAATACAGTTATTAAAAAATTAGCTGGCTACATCTTTGTCGAGCTTTGTCTGTGCACTGTGTTTATCTACTGCGACAGGTGGTTGATGATTTCACAATACGGTTATACTTTATTTAATAGAGGCTGGGGACATGCAGTCGGCTGAAGGATGAGGGTGCGGGGATTTGTGACTGCACCGTTACATTACATTAAATTCATTCGACAGACATTTTGTCAAGAGTGACGATGACAACATGAGTAATTTGGGGTCCAGGTGTCTTGCTCAAGGACACTTAAACATGTGGAGAGGAGGAGTGGACCATCCAACCACCTGGAGCTACAACCGCCCACATGAAATGAAAAGTGACACTGTGACATACAAGTGTCATTAAAAATACCAATACCATGAACAGGGGTTTTTGAAATTAATATATCAAAGATGGGAAATAAATAAAAGCAATGTGACTTGTTTTTTTTTATACTTAAAGCTCAAATTAAATGAAAATAATTCCAATCCACAGAATCTGAATTTGAATATTGATAAAATAATGATGTGTCTGTTGTTTTTTCAGGAGGACACAGCTGGAGACTACCAGAAGGCTTTACTCTACCTCTGTGGTGGGAATGATTAATGCTGTTTTATGATGTGTTTAGCAGCACTGAATGATGAGCCACCATGTTGCTGCGAGACAAAGCTACACATGAGATGAGGTTATCGATCCAGATGTTGTTGATTCTTTCTGACTTTAGCTTGCTATTGATTGAATTAGTGTGGATTACCCACTTGGCATTTTGACTTATGATAATATCCTCTGTATGAGTGCATTCACTTAAAGGTTATTAGTTTTTGTTTAATATTAGACACAGTTTAAACAGAAAACAGCTCCACCACAATAATGAGTAGAGATGCAGTCTTGATTTTAATATAGAGAATAATGTCAGCTATGTTTGAAATCATTAAATATGTGATTATGTTTTGCTTCAGTCATGTGGCTCTGTTTTTGTCAAATTCACAATTTAGTAGTTGTTTTCAGCAAACACAGCATGTGTTAAATGCAACTTAGAAAATACAATACTGCTGCTGAATTATTAAACCGTACATGTCGACAGCACTCACACTGTCATTAATTACAAATGAACTGCTAATCCAGACTTGAATTGCGATATGGCTCTCAGTCATCAATAAGTAATGAGACACTATTAGACATTTGTTGACTGATATAAAGACATCTACGGCCTCCATGTCTTTCTGCATGAAGGAGTCGGGTGTCAAACAAATTGGGTCATTAGATCAATAGATGGGAAATGACTTCACTTTGCTGGAGTTGAACCACAGGGTGGCAGCAAAGTCTGAAATGAGCAGATAGTTTCTCCACATCGTTTTCATTCACAGTGACTCAAGACATTTAAATACCTCAGACATACATGCCTCGTTTATGGTACTAAAACATTTTACTTTGAAAATCATATATCTGAATTTATGTGATCTCCCTCTTTAAATTGGCAAAACATTTATTCAAAAACTATATTCAGATTCAGGTTTAGAAATCAGAATGTTCACTGTATTAGATGTTATGTACTCACTACCTCATACGATTTTGGATTAACTATTTGTTTTCAGCTTGAATCTTAAACCTTTAAAGTAAAACACTGTTTGATTTATGTAATATTAATATTCTGCTCCTCTGTCTTATTGTCTAGTGGAGCATTTTGTGTCCCTGTGATTCAGCCCAATCAGATATATTTCTTATCTTGGGAGCTGAACTAGATGCAAAAGAAAGTTCTGGTTTTGAGAAGTGCTTGTGCTCACAACAGGGGTTTGCAGTAATAAGAGCCCAGTGTCGCTGGGGTTGAAGACATTAAAATATGAAGTTGAATTTGATTTTCATCTCCAGTGGGATACATGCACTGCATCTGTGTCTCACGGGTATAGGAGCTAAATTCAAGACAGGATGATCATATCAGTTAAACCAATATGTTTATTTATCTGCTAAACTCTCACAGTTAAGTAAAGTCTTAGTTTGGTTTCATAAATTCATCTGAACAATTACTTATACATAGACGTACATGTCAGAAATGAAACCTTAGTGAGTATTTATAGATCTCTCTGTGGTTCAGAACTCTCCTTATGTTCATAAAATCTGTCTGCGAGACGTGTTATGTATTCAAAAACCACCTGAAGGTTCATGCTGGTTTTCATGTATTGGCATGCTTTTCCTTAGAGGCTCATGCTCTTTTCGCAGACATGTAATTGCTCCAGTTCACAGCAAAATAACTCTTAAATTGACTGTGGTTATAATCATTCAGGTACAAAGTTGTATTTCTTTTTCTGTCTGATGTTTTTATTGCAGTTACCGTAGGCTCCTATATTATTTAGTTTCAGTTATGAAAATACAGAATGTGCTTTTGCACAGGCAGAACAGCACTGACTGATATTTTGTTTAAGGAATTTTGTTAACAAATCCTGTGTATCACAAAAAAGATTTCACAGCTTCTTCCCTATCAGCTTCAAGGGGGGTTGAAATATCAGTATAAAACCTACAAAACAGACAAAAAGAGCATACTAATAATGACATTTAATTCAATGAGGACGCAGGTTTAGTAGTACATTTTGAGGACAGGTTAAAAATGAAACTTCCAACGAATTTGATACAAAATTTTTTTGCTTGTGGCATTCATCCAATATAAAATAGTCTAGTACTGGCTGCTGCTGGCTGTTGATAGCAGTCCTCTAATTTAAATGAGGTAAACATGTTGAGTCGAGATGTTCCAGTTTTAATGCTAATGCCTGATTGGACACATTTCAGTAAGTCTTTAATGAGGAATTCAATCAGGACCAAGTCCAATTAATGAGGTGCCTCTTCAAACCTACTGAATGTTAATACAGTTTGGATAAAATTGAACAGCATTACATGTTTCTTAAAGGTACAGTGTGTAAGATTTGGGGCCTCTATTTTCAGAATAAGGCAAACATGGAATATAATATTCATAACTATGTTTTGATGCATGTATAATCACCTGAAAATAAGAATCTTTTTTATGTTTGTTACTTAAAAATTCTCCTTTTATATCTACAGTGGGAGAGGGTCCCCTTTCATGGAGGCCGCCATCTTGAAACACCTTGTTTATACAGTAGTCCAGAACAGACAAACTAAATACTGACTCTAAACAGGGTCCTTAAAGTGTTGTTTCTCCTTTACACTAGGAAGGTGAGGGTGATGTGAGGAGATTATAATGCAGTGATTGGACCACTAAATGCAACTAAACTCTACACACTGTACCTTTAAGTATACCGTACACAGACACCTTGTTAGCCTACAATAAACATATCACCACATACACAACAAACACTATTCCTGTGTGTTCTAATACCTGAACTGTGCTATAGCACAAAATCACTATAATTTGTGCACAGTTTGGTTGTTTTGATAAAGTTGTTCAGTAAGAATGACTCAGTGCTTATGTGGCCAGTGGCAGTGAGTTCTGACTGTCATAAATCACACTATGTGCTGTGCGCTGAACGTTAATTTCCACTGCAGGAAGATACTGTAACCCACCCTCCAGTGTCACATTTCATTTTCAAATAAAAAATGATGAAGTACTATTATTTTTTCCACACTTTAGTCTGGTTATATAACTTCCTTACACTTCTTCCTTGTGCTTTAATTCGGTTGTTCACTCATGTCTGTTTTAAAAATGTGATTTAATTAAGTATTATTAATCACTTAAGTTAATTCTTCAGTCAGTTCATGTTACAGTCAGTGTCCTGGTGGACGCTGATTTCTTGGTTGCAGCACGCACTTATCAATCTCATTTCACACTAACAATGTAATATTTGTGGTGTTTCATTAATTCCCTTCAGTTCTTTGTAATCTTGGCTCCACCAAGCGTAAAGCTCTTTATAAAGCTAATGCCCATTCACACACATACAAGGGCTTTCATAGGAGCATGTAAGCCTGATTGTACACATACACACAGTGCCAAATCTCCTTAGAGTCAGTAGGGCTAGCGTGCGTTCTCCCTACTTTCAGTTTGACCAAGGCCCACATTTCTCAGCCAATCAGAGGCCACAGGCAGTCAGGCCACCTGTAAGTCCATCCACAGTCCACTCAGGGAGGATGTTTTGGCTGTAAATGAACTGTATAAAACCTAAAAGAATAGCCAACAATTTTTTTTTTTACCAAACTGATTTGACCCAGTCCTTACTATCTACTCACCTAGGTGACAGATAATAGCAATACATCTTTTTCAGTCAAGTATTACTAGTAATTACATCCAAATTGGACATTTCAACACGATTTATGACATTCAGTACAACGGCAAGAAATGGTGTGTCCTTTATAAAGTCAGGTGTATGGAAAGCCCAGACTTTCCCATCACAGACCAGATTTGCATTTTTATTTAATCTGATCAAGGTAATGCCTACATAAACTTTTTACAATTATTACAATATCTATGTAATATCAGGGTTTTCTTATGGACATGATATCAATTACAACATGGTAAAGGTCAGCTCTTTACTACACCACCACCGAAATCTGAATTTCCATCCATCTATTGTCTTCTTCTTCCAATCATCAATTGGGTCATGGTGGCAGCAGGTTAAGCAGAGTATTCTAGACGTCCCTCTCCTCAGCAACATTTTACAGCTCTTCCTGAGGCGTTCTCAGGCCAGATGAGCTATGTAATCCCTCCAATGAATTCTCTGTCGGCCCTTGGGTCTCCTGCCAGTTGGACATGTCAGGAAGCCTGCAAAGGTAGGGGACCCAGGAGGCATCCTGGTAGATGCCCAAACCACCTCAGCTGACTCCTTTCCTTTTTTCTGACCACTTGAATTTGTGGCCTTATTCTTTTCACTACCCAAAGCTTATGGCCATAGGTGAGGGTTGAAATGTAGATCAACAGGTGAATCAAGTGCTTCACATTCTGGCTCAGCTCCCACTTCACAACAGTAGCACAGTTCAAACTACATTTAACCTAAACTCCGTCACTTCTGACAGCAACTCACTCCCATTCCCGAGGAAGTAATCCACCGTTTTCTGACAGATCAACAACTATGGCTTCACACTCAAACTGCTCCAGTGCATGCTGAAGGTCACAGTCCGATGAAGCCAACAGAACCACATCATCTGCTCGGCTGTACCTGCATAATAACTTTACATGCTGCATACAGGGACTGAGAATCCTTTTTCTTCAAAGATAGGACTGGCAAAATAACTCACAGTGCTGCAAACGTAACACCACATTACTGGACGCTTTTATCCAAAGTGTGCCGCAGTAGCATAATGCATGGGTGACACCGGTTGTCCACTCAGTGAGATATACAAGATAATGTTGGACAGTGTCTTTTCATTGAACACAGTTACTATGAACTGAATGTGGCAGCACAGAACAGTTGGGGGTCATTCAAGTGCTCGCTGAAATGTGTTAAAGCAGAGGCTTTTCTGGTCATGAAAATAATTGTATAATGGGATATAAGAACTACTTTAGTGAAATTTTAAAGGATTACTGACAATGAACTCTATTCTTTTTAACAAGTCCTGAGCAATTTTATTTTTTGTGGTTTGCGTGCATCTGAAAATACTGGACTGGACTTAAGAATGGACAGGTGAAAAAAGGTGTTTTACTTGTATTTTAATGTTTTATGAAATTTGTTTTTACTCAACATTCTCTTAAAGCAGTGCTTTGCATTACATCACCTTGCTAAATGTACTTCTATATTCAGCACTCCTGCAGTTATTTTGTGACTGCCCATAATTTACTTTTTGTTACAGCCATATTGCCACGTCTGACTCATCTGCCATTATGGGATTTCCTACATAGCCCATAATGCAACCTGCTGAGAGCCTGAACTTGATGGATTTTAGCAGTGGAAATACATTATGTTACAGCAGGAGACGAAGCTGAAATCATCAAGAAAAATGAGACTCATTCCCCTTTCTCAAATCACAGCAAGCCTTGGGGCTGCTCTGTTCTGCTTTGTTGGAGATGCTGTGGTTGGAGAAAGTTGTGTCTCTCTCTTACATAAAAATCTCTGTATGATTGCTGAATGTCTGTACTGACACTTCAGCTGAATCCTGACGCAATATCAAATCACAACATCAAATATTTGTCCTATTAACCTCAGGAAAAAGACAAATAACAACAAATGTACATTTTCAGAAAGGGGCATTACCAACAGCTGTTTAAGAAAGTGGCATGGGATTAACCAAGGATTGGAACAGGCAAAACCAATCACTAGCTATGCTGATGGCATTTTATGTGACACATAGCAAAGAAATCTTTTACTTGTGATAGAATTTAAATAACACTGAATTGTATAAGTCTTAAGGACTGATGTGTTAATAACATGTTAAAGTACCACAGTTATTCTGCATTATAATTATTTGTACTTGATACAAATAATTATGTATACTATGTATTGTAATGATGCTATATTTTGTTGATAATACTTATGAATACTTGTAATAGAGTATTTTTATACTTACTTAAAGGTCCAGCTGTGTAATTTAGGTGAGAAATGTTAGGTAGAAATGTTTGCATCTGTGTTTTTATTTATGAAAACAAGAATTGTTTGAATTGCAGAATGTTTTGTCACCTTATGATGAGCCTCTTGAGACACTGCAGGTCCTCTTCCTCTTCTTGAGTCTGCCATGTTAAACTGCCATATTTCTACAGTAGCCCTGAAAGGACAAAACACTGGCCTTTCATGTTTTTTGCTTGTTTCGCGGCCAGAGTGAAGTAATGGGGCTGCAGTCAAACAACTACTACCACTACATAGCACTAAATCCTACACACTGGTCCTTTAAGTAAATTATTTATACATTCTTCCACTGGACATTAGTGAATTCAACTTAGAGACCAGCTATATTGTTGATTAAATGTCATATAATAAATGGATTGAGCTGAAGTTTAGATCAGCAGATCAACTTTGATGGTTAAACCACTTAATACTGTCCCAGCTAACTTACATTTCAGAGCATGAATCAGTTGTATGCTCTGAAACTCAGATGTAGTGAGAAGGTCTAATGATCCTGTTATAAATGCCAAACGTAACGTCTAAATTTTGAGATTCATGTCATGTCATGTCAATATTTTTGTTTATAGTTATCTGATGCTCTTAACAAGACCCTGCCTCCCTTTGACTTTGATTTTGCAGGTTAAGTATGCAATGTTTTAATGGTTTCACACTGCGAATGTGGATTCAGAGGCTTGTCAGTGCCAAAGTATGCAGGTCAAAACATCTAAAAATCACACACCCTCTGGTTAGATTACTGTGTCAATACCCAACATGCTCAAACTGCTAATCTCCCAGCAAATACCTTCAGCAGGGTTGTGCACACTCATTTGGGAACGACAGAAAGAGAGAGGGCAATCAATGATTTAAGGGGCATGATGGAAAACAAATGCCTTTAAATCAAATTACATGAAGATATGCTGTCAAAAAAAAAAGAGGGGCCAAGTTATTTGTGTTTGCACTGTGTATGTGTGTTGACGAAAGGGATCAATCAAAGAAATTATTCTAAATAATTTCTTTAAAAAATAATTTCCTAAAAAGCAACTTATCACCCCAGTATCTCTCCCAAAATGACAAATCATAGAGCAACACTGAAGAATAGATAGAAAATGTATTTATTGAGGAGCATTTTTAACAATGAAACATACTTCAAAGGTGAAAAAAACTACTGAAATTATACTGTGAGAATATATCTATAGAGAATCTATAATAAGATAAGTCATACTGTGAGTGCATAGAGAGCTGCATTTATTTTAGTTCTCAGCAATCATAATCCTGCACCATTGTAAAGAAGAACGTGCATACACTCGACCAAGAGTCATTGCAGTACTCCTCTGCCAACTTCTTGTTTTCAGCTTGACAGGATTTGACAGCTCTGGGTGCAGGCCTCGAGGTGGAAGGCAGGTCAGTCTTCCTCTGTTCATTACGCAGTCTGAAATGAGCAGCTCTGGCAGCTCTTCTGCACATACCCGCCTTGACCAGTGCACTACCGTCCTGACACAAATTCTTTTGCTTCTTCAGCGCCCTGGCCATTTGCTTCCAGTAAAGTTTAACATTAGAAGCGTACTGGGGACAAACAGACGGTCTGGCGACGTACTCACAGCTGAAGCTCCTGTCCCCCTTCTTGCAGGTGACCCCGAGGATGAAGAGGTCCTCGCCTGTTGCTGCCCAGGTACACTCTGATTTGTCTTTGGTGACCACTTTGCCTTTAATGGGCTGTCCAGAGACAGATTTGGGTTGACGGCTCACCTTTAACCCTGACCTGTCCTTGTGTTGTCCTCTTTCCACCCCTCTTCCCCTCCGTCCATGGCTCTTCTGACAGCTGCTCAACATCAGCTGATGGTAAAAAAAAGCCATGACCAGCAGGATGGTGATATTGGTGAGGAAAGCCATGAAACCAGCACAACACACCCTGCAAGAGGATAAATTCAGATTTAGATGTGTAACTTCAAATCCCTTTCACCTCCCTTCTTATAAAGAATCACAATAATCCCCTATTAGACTTATGTTTAAGAGGGAAACTGCTAGTTTTCCTGCAGAAATATTATCTGGGTATTCAAGAACATTGACCTAAACAAAAACTCAAGGCAAGGGAAGATTTAAAAACACACAAAAAACCATGAAGAAAAGACATAAAAGAGGCATAAGGCAATACACAAAATCACAATGAAAGTCAATTAAATAAAATAAAAGATAAAAGATAAAAATGAGCCATAATGGAGTAATTCAGAATCAACGGCAGAATAAAATGTTATAATGCAATGAGAGATATGAATAAATAACCTCAAACTTTTACTCCATTAAAGGCAGAGGCAAACAAAGTACCATAAGAGCCTTTTAATTCACTGTAAGAATATTACAGCAACATTAAAGTGATATAGTATTTAAAAAAAAGGTACTTAAGTAACATCCATCACACATACACACTAAAAGCTCATAATATACTAACAGTGATTAGTAATCAGTTATTATTACAGACTGAGATCAGAGGAAACAATAATGGTTTTTTTTCTTACCTGAAGTTTTTCAGAGTAAACTTTGTTTTAAAGTCCTGACACCTGAGAGGTAAGAGTCGCCTCGGCCTTCTGCTACAGTATGCTGCAGCAGGATCAGCACTCCTTGTCATACACACACACGCACACGCACACATGCACGCACACACACACACACACACACACACACACACACACACACATAGGAGGGCTTACAAAGTTCATTCAGTTCACACTAGTCAGCCAATGACATTGCAGTCTTTTACAGATATGTTGAGTCAAATAACTAGAGATTATTATCATTATAGAAGTTTCTTTTTAACATGTCAAATTCTAATCAAATTAATGAAATTATTCTGGTAAAATTCAATGAAATAAACCATCAAAATCAAAATCATTTAGGCACTTAGACAAGTTATTTATCCTGGTTCTTTGGTTTGGTATCTTTGGTTCTTAGTCAAAACTGATTTATTTATATTATGCAATGGACAAAATTATATTTCTGTACAAACATGCAAAAGTTACTAAAAGTAATTTATTTGGCAGATTGCACTGCAAACTTCCTGAAGTACCACCTGCTTTACTGCAACTTCATGTTTAGGGGCACTTATTTTAAATAAATGCAAATAACTCAGAGTTTTTTAAAGCCTTCACTGGACCATCTGTTAGTACAGGACGCCAAAGATAAAATGACTTGAAAATATTTTGAAACGAGCCAGATGTCCCTACAGAAGAAATTCAATGACCGACTGAACTTGTTGAGCAACAGTGGCACCTGAAGGTGAAATGCAGAATAGTATGGCAGGTAATTCCACTATTTCATAGTCATTATGATGATTTTTGTAGTTGTTTTTCATCAACAAGAAGCAATAAAGCGGATCAACACAGACTAATGAGAATAATGTTTATTTATTTCATACAATCACTTTCATATTCATTATATCTTAATAGCAAATACACAAGTACAGAAATCACGGCCTTTTTCAGACTCAAATAAAAACATTGATGTTTCCTAACATTGTAATATTCAAGGTAATATTAAATGATGCAAGTAGATAAACAAACATAAATACAAATAAGTGACACTAATGAGTTTCTCATGTCAGGAGGTCCAGATGTTATTCTCATGATTTATGTAGCTGCAGAAACCTTCTGACAAGTTAAAGTACTTGAACCTTTTCATACTGTGCGAACTGTTTTGCCAAACATTTGTTTAGGTGGTGGAAGATAATGCACGCAAGGTTCACTGAGAAATCCTGCTTTGGACGTCACAGCAGTACCATCCCTTCCCCTGAAGAGAGCACTACAGTTCTTCAATCTCAGACTAGTAAACTTCTGGTCTGGATTTTTCCTCCAAGGCCACTTTAATCAGACATCAGAAGTTATCTTCATCAGAATTTTAAATCTGTGGATATAATAGAGGTAATATCATCAGTAATAAAAATGCAAATACATGCTGGAGGCCAACTTGATTTAAATACAGAGAATCTCTAATTTACTCTTAGATTAATCATAAAACAACATAATAAAAGCTGTGTTAATGAAGAGGCCCAGTTCTGCTGCTCACCTTCCTCATTAATTCCGAAACAAACCGATGACGTAGGAGCAGACGCCTTGAAGTGACCTCCAGCAGTATTGCCGAGCAATCCTCCTAGGATTGCTCTCCACAGGAGGTGTCGTTGGTTGTGCGCTGGTTCTCTGTGTGGTCTTTGCCCTTGGCGGGACTCTGATGTTTTTTGTTAAAGCTTGCCTTGTAGGTGCAGGGCGAGGTTGAGGTCTTGCTCTTGCATCTGGCCGTGAGCGCGAGAAGGAACCAGATGAGAAGACCATATGAGAGTCATCAGGTCCGTTCCTGCACATGTGAGATTTGAGCTGCCTTGGCGCCTGGCAGGCATTGTTGAGCTTCCTAAGGCCCCACATCATCTGGAGGAAGTAGTGACGAGGGTTTTTGTTGTAAGAGCGGCAGGTGTAAGGCTTTCCCACGTATTCGCACCAGTAGGAGCGCTCGCTGCCCTGGCACGACAGCCTCAGCCTGGTGTATTCCCCTTGACCGGTGACAATCATGGTGCACAAGTCATTTTCCTTGGTCTTGAATTTAATGGGATCATCCCAGATGTTTTGTCTCCTGCTGCCGTTGCTCTGAGCCTCGGTTGACCAAAGGCAGCAGGCGAGCAGTAGGAGCAGAGTGCTGGCCTGGGACCACATGGTGTCAGACAGATGTTAAGTGTAAGAGGAGGAGAGTGGGACTGCTCAAGCCGATGGTCCCTCCTGCTATTTATTGGCTAAGCAGACAAAGAGGGAATTGAGTTTCCAAAAAAAAAAAAAAACAGTCAGACTGAATAAACAGAGCAGTGACATCAGGTTTGCTGTCTGGAGAAAGCAAAGGCGACATAAAATGTTGACAGTGATGCTCATATTTTTGAGGTGTTATGTAATAAGAGTACAAACTGTCACAGACAAAAAGATAATCCTGAAGATTGAACAGTTTCTGACACGTTTTTGTTGCCAGGCAGTGTATGTAATCATGCAAACATCATAGTTTTTGAAAATTCTCGAGTGTCTGCTGCTCAATTAAAAAGAAATATGACATGTCTGAGAACATAGCCATGTGAACGAGCCTCTTAAAGTACTCAAGTTCTTGCTTGTTTTAAAAGGCAGCTGGAGCTCACAACCATGCAACCAAGCCTATCATTTACTTCCAAACATAAACACAATTAGACTGCCCAACCACAAAGAAATGTGAGCGGTAGTCACTCATACATGATGGACCAAGTTCAATATGAAGTGTGGTTAGGTAGCCAAGAACAAGAAATGTCTGTATAAGACCAGAGGGGGTGAACATGGATGTCAGATAGTGTTGGGTGGGGTAGGATATGTCTACAGTGGCTTGTTTTTAAGAGAAAAAGGTCCCATTGTGAGTAATGTGGGACAAGTAGTCAACACATCCGGAAGAGATTTAGCTTTACTAAATACAGTGAAAATAATTGTTGAGTCTTTAAAATTCATTTTTCAAAAAAACACAATTTGTCATGTCATGTTCATGGATATACAAGAAGTGAGTTTCATGTTTATTCCATCAGTAATTTGGTGCATTTTGTGTTTTTCAATCTGCATTCCCATCTTTTGCTTAACACAAAATCACAGCTCTGTTTCTTATTAAAGTTTTCTCTCCCCCAACCCCCTGAGTGTTCATGTTCCCTTAGGATTGCGGCATATTCACTGGCACACTTTGTCTGATGTTCAGCATGGTATACTGTCCACTGGTGTTCATGGTGTATTCAGTGCTCATTCAATACACACGAGAGAGACTTCAGCACAGTGCAATAACAGGGTATATGTGGAGCTCCATTTATAATGAATTTAATAAATAAAAAGCTATAAACCCATAAAAAATTTACTACATTTCCGTAATGTATTTTTATTTGTATCATTTCCTCTGCTGGCTGCCAACTAGTGAATTTTCCTCGTGATATGCATTGTAATTTGTGAATATGTTCCTTCAGAGTCCCTTCAAGTACATACTGTTATAGTACTGGAGCTCCTGCGGGCATTGGTAAGTGTAGCATCAAGTTAAAGATGGATTGTACATAAAGTAATGTCAACTTCTCGGAAATAACCACTCTAACACAGCGTTTGATGTGTAAATAAACACAATAAAAGAGATTTTCTTTGAACCACTGTTTTCTGTTTTTGAAGGTTTTTTTGTTCTCATCTGTCTCTTAGACTATTTAGAAGTAGGAATGAGTTGGCATGTGGTTTTGCTGCTGGTGTTTATTCACATACTGTTTGGTGCCTGAGAAAACCTCAGAACGAAGCTTATAGAAGAAGATAATCATCTCCTATTGAAAATAGCTGACCAGTAACACAACCAAGTGGGTTCTGGCCAGCAAAGGCAGCACCACATAAGAATGTGCAGTGTTGTGTTAAGGTCTTAAGATACACTATGAGCAGCATGTCTCATGTTGTAGCATACATTAATATTTAGCAACACACTATTTTATTGTCTTATTTATAATATTCCATCTTTGTTTTTAAAGCATGTGTGCTAATTGTGTTGATGTTTTGCTTTAGTGAAATAAACTCAAATTTGTCTCTCAATTGATTAAAATTCAATAATTATAGTACGTCTATTCAACACACTATATATATCATTTTTAGAAAGACAGAACCTATTCGGCACTAAAATGTCAACAAACCAGAAAAAAAAGGAAATGACTGAATTGAATTTCAAAGTTTATTCACAATTTATACACTTTTCTTTTCTTCACTACACAAAAAGCTCCTCTTCAGTGGTTCCATCACTGCCCAACTTTGGAGCATCACAGTTCAGACCAGTTACCACTGACGGGTTCCATCCAGGGTTCGGATACATGATAGTTTAAGCACTTAGTAAAATCATAACGTTTCTCTACCAAGATGGCTCACAGCCACACTCTAGCAGACAAGAAAACCAATGATAGTCCTGTCAAAGTGAGCACACAGATACTTAAAAAATGTCCATCTTAAAAAGAAACTGGGTATTGAAATGAAACAAAAAATATTCAATCATATTCAACTGACTGAAGCCATTTTAAATCCCTCACAGTAACATTTTATCCTAAAGACAGGTATATACAGTATTCATGTATTACTATGTATACTGCAGTATACAGTACTGTACTGTATATGTACTAGTATATGAGCTAGAGCAAGAAAGTTAGCTAGCGTTCTAGCTGTAGCTAAGTTACTAGCTAAATAGCCTGGATCAAAACTTTTATCTAAAATTATGAAACCTATTGGCTATTCCTTTTGCTTCATGAAATTAGTTAATAGTCCATGTGATGTTAGTTAAAATGGCCAGAAGGAAGAAAGAGATCAAATATTTTCTGTATTTTTCACTGCTAATTGGTTGATTATGTTGGGTCAAGTTGGGTCAACATATTTGATGCTAATGGTAGGGGATCAAAAAGCTAGTTATTTCAAATAATATTAAAATGTACTTTCAATTGTACAAGATTAAATGATTTTTTTTTTGGTACTGTAAGGTAGTTAGCTAGCTTATACTGCCATTGCACTGTAGTTATTATGAGACAGCTAGATGTGTAAAATTCAAACTTTTAGCGTTAAGATGGACATTATTTTTTATAGTGTGCATCAACACCATCAACTGTGTAAACCATCTATCATTCTACTGTTTTCTACTTTTTGATTGATAGCGCTCCCATGTCCCATGAATGGATTGTCTAATTTTTCACCATCATTAGCTACTACTCTAACAGCAGCTGCAAATCTAACCTGTAAACATGGAGGCGAGGTGGCTGGGATAACTGGATTGGCTTGCCCAAATGCGCTAGTGAAAGAGTTCAGCATATTTCTCAACGAATATCATGCAGTACAAAATAAAAAATAGCACTTGAATACATTCACTCATTCAGTCACTTTTAAATGTATCCTTAGCTAATGTGGGGTTTGAAAAAGCAGAGACAAAATAAGCACATAATTGAAAGACCTCTAAAGACCTGAGACCTACAGTAAAAAAAAACAAAAAACAGTTTGGCTTGAGAAAGTATTTCTCCGCTTTGAATGTATCATCACTGTGAAAGCAATAAAAAAAAGATATCAGTAAAAATGTCATGTTAGTGAACTCAACATGTTAATCACTTATGAAACATCTCATTGACTTTTGTAATTGTGTCTGATATATTAAGAAGCTGACTTTATCGTTTGAATTAAAGGGAAAAAATTCACCCCAAATACTTACACTGTTGGTAAAATAGTAACTGGTGATGCGTTTTATGACCGATTTCATTTTTATGAATTATGCTAAAGTCAATATAAGTCAATGTACACATGTAATATCACATATTTTAACAGTGTAAGAGCATCCCATGGTAGATTTTTTCATGTGAGAAGGAGCACATCTGTCAATATGCCAGGCTGACACACACTTCTGAAAGGCAATCAATCATTTGAGATTTTCCCCAAATCAGTCAAACTCTGGATGTTTTGTAATTTTGTAAACATTTTTTTTACAAAAAGTCATGCTATATTTCTTTTTATTATTCACATAAATCAAACCTGTTCTGTCTTTCTTCAAATCATCCAGTTCTCAGTCATTAAACTACCGCGCACCCACCAACTCATACTGCTTGTGTTGAGTGTGATACATCCATTCGAAGTGCAGGAGAAACAGCTTGCCACGACTTTCGAGTGACCTTTTAGCCACTTTCTTCTTAAGCACAAACAAGTACATTGAAATGAACAGGCATCACAGTTATTGTCACGTCCTCTTGCTGAATGAATTTTCAGCTTGGTTTTGTGTCTGATCAAATGTAAACGCAGACACAGCAGTCCTTTGACAAACAAGCCTGGCTCAGATTGTTGTTGAGGGAGAAGAGTTTGATGCCCTGCAGACAGAGTTTCTTGGAGGGGCAGGAGGACGTTGGGGAGCAGGAAACTGTAGTGTAGGCTGTGATCTGCCTGGTTGAGGAGGTTGAGTTGTTCACTACAGATAAAATCATCCAAAGGGCTTAACGTGTTCTTCTGTTGGAGGGAAACCAGCTTTTATTGAGCTTCTTCTGGTCTGAAGGGTCGTGAAACAAGCTTGAGAATAGATGGAACAAATGAAAGGTTTTGATTAGTAAACTCAAAACATACCAAATGTATCTATTACTTCACATATTATTGCACGTATTGCTGCACTTTTGTACAAACTTGGGGAAAGTTTTGTACAACTTCTGTTGCTTCTCTTAACTCTCTTTGTGTCAACACTCTCCTATATGTTGATTTTTGTAATTCTGTACTAATCAATCCACATATTGAGACTTGAAATTGAATAAATAAAAAACCTTAGTGTGATGGAGTAATATGTGTCCAATACAAATTACCTCAGCACAGAAATGTAACTAGACAGGAGTGATTGTCCACTTGCTACAAACAGACTTTCAGACTTTCAGACTTCAGACTTTCCCCCCTTGTTTTAAGGAAAATTAGATTTTCAGACTCAATGCAGAGGTAAATTACTTGTTAAATGGACATCTTAACAACAGTGGTTCTCAAACATTGTACTCCTGACTAATGATCCAGGAATCAGAGCCCATTCTTCTGCTGATCGACTGCAACAGATTCATCTCAATGTGCTGTGATCTAGAATTTAAAAACGCAAACTTACTGTGGTGTATTTTAGGTCCAGTTTTCGGCACTGGGAAAGCAAATATTGGAGAAAAATGAATTTGATTTTTTTAAACATTAAGTTAATAATTCAAAACATACAGTATTACTTCTTTTCTTTTGAAGGCTCCACGAGATTAATGCAGCTTTGGCTGGGTTGTGAAATAACAGACATAAGAGGGCAGTCAGTGATGCTTTCATGAAGCTCCATAGAGAGTGTTCAAAGACTGCATGGTGCCTTTTGCTACTGAAAAATCCATCTATTGTTATAGTAGTCCTATACAACCTGCCTTCGACTGGAAATAATACATTTTCCTCCAGATATGAGCTATATTCCAAAATGCTATATATATCATTATGTTAATGTGACATTCAATATAGTATCATGTAACCAAAAATGATACTTTTTACAGTGGGAGTTTGTCATAATCTTAATTTTACGTGACTTTCACTGTAATGCAAGCTTAAGGTAGCAATTTCTGTATAAATCAGCAAACTGAGTTGTTTTTTTGTAAATTGTAATTGAGATTGTAATTACATCAAAAGGCTGTTAAAATAACAATCTAGTTGATAAAAAAATATGGGTTTGCAAAATTATAATTTTTAAGGTTTCACACTACCTGAAAAGAAATGTCCCAATATGAAGCTGAGCAGACATTTTACTGACTGCTTTGTAAATGAGGCTGTTTTTAGTACCAATTTATGTTATTCTCGATAAGCATCAAACAAAGCAAAAAATGGGGAATGAGCACACTCAGCATCCCTCCTCTACAGCACACTGACTCAGCAGTCACAAGTAGTCAGACTTAAATACTGTGAGAACATTTATGGTTCATTAGTGATTCTAAAATTAGCAATTCTCACCATGATGGTTTCCCTGCAAAGTCACTGTGAGCAGAAAAGCACTAAAACAAGCTGTAAAGAAGTGTTCGAGCGTTCAGTTAGAGGGGCGCATAAGAAATCCAAAGAAATAAGATTAAAAACAGATGTGACAGACAAACAGCAGGATGAGATGAGAGCTGTGCAGAAAGAAAAAAGATTAAAGATTGGAAGGAAGGAATGAAATCAAATGGTGTTAGAGAAACAAAGGTCTGAGGCGTAGGTTTTCGGTACCTTTCAGGAGCCAGAACAAGAGCTGGCTCTCTGTCACCAGTCGATGTGCCTCGGAGGAGCCGAGGCCCGTGGGAACCTGTTCATTGTTTCATAGGTAGGGATGCTACGAGCGAAGGGACACACACACACACACACACACACACACACACACACACACACACACACACACACACACACACACACACACACACACACACACACACACACACACACACAGGGTACAACATTACTAGCACAGAAAAAAAAAAAAAAATCAACCACCACCATTTTGTGAACCAACCATCATCTGCTTCTCTTCTTTTACTTGGCAAAGAGGAGCAGGACAAGTGGTTCATAAGTCAGAGAGCAGAACAGCTTCAGGGATTAAGTCTGATAAACCACGTTATGGTCAGTTAAAGGGGCAAAAAGTGAAGTTTTTCTTGTCTGAAACAACAGGACAACAACTGTATTAGTGAGGCTGATGGTGTTGTTGATCAACCAGTGACAAGGATTATTTCACCAGGTTGACAGTGTGTGTGTGGTGCTCAAAACGTGCAGATGTCCATCAGATTTAAATTTAAAAAATAATCAAACCTAATTTACAGATGTTAAATGTTGTGTAATTGTATTTTCACTGCTTGTATCACTTTACAGGTTTACATGGATTGAAGAAAAACAGGTTAAGTGTTTCAATAGTTGTTGTCTTGTGTTATTTGTTGATAAAGGTCAGGTCACACATTACTCAGTGCCCCTTTAAAACCATGCTTGAATTTTAGTGAAAAGTTTCATTCCAATACCTTGTATAATTTTAAAGCAAAATATAGAAGTTAATCACTTAATACAGGGGTGTCCAAACTTAAAGAGGACCAGATTTGACAATGTGAAGATGTCCCGGGGGCCAATACTAACATTTTAAAAAATGAAAAAATTACCAATAAAAGTTACATACAAATGCACTTTTCTGTAACAATATTGTTTTCATTGTCATAATTATCATTTTTAAATGGCAATGTCACCAAATCTAAGCCAATCAGCCATGAACAAATCTAAAAACCAATTCTGCCTTTCTTTCAGATAACACAGAATAAACTTGCATGAAGTTGATACAAATCTTAACCTCATGTTCATTTGAAACATGACTTATTATGAGTAATGCAAAGTCTGTTAACATTTAAGTTTAAAACATGTCACTCTTGTTCTTCTCTTTAACAAAATCATTCAGAAAGTAATATTTTGTGTCACATCTACAGATATATAACACCAGCAGTTATGTCCTTAAAGGTTCAAATGCTTCATTATGTCAACCAAAAACAGCCAAATCTGGCAGTCATACAGTATCTGACAATCCTAGCAGACCATAAATAATATATTATAAAAATGAAGCTTCGGGCCGTGATTGGCCCCCGGGCCAGACTTTGGACATGCCTGACTTAATATTCAGGAAAAAAAGACAAAAAAGGACGATACTATCCTTGAAAAACCAATAGAATTTTTCTTGGGTTTATTTCCGACAAAGCAGCATTTGCTCAATAAGTGGATAACTTCTTTTGGAATCAAAGTACTCAATCAATGTAAAAGTTCAATAATTTTAAAAGATTATATGAATTTGTGCAAGCAAAGACCACCCAGTGTGTGGTCTTGTCTGTAATTTAGCTGTTTTGCTCTCTTCCTAAAGCTTCTGTTACAGTAGGTTGGGTGTCCAAATGCATCCTCTCCCAAATGCAACTTAAAAATATATATAACATGCAGTTAGACGTCTTGTTAGATGTAGAAGAAAAATCAAAGCAGAAGCATTCCCAGCATCACACCAAAGCTTGACATGCTTGCCTCTCTCTGAACAAAATGATCAGGTGTACATTGGCTGGTCTTTGGCTGACTCTAAATGAGAGGAAACAGGAAGATTTTTCATTCCAGTGCGCACACAGAGCATGCAGTGGATTAGTGACATGGTGGCTTACCCAAATACCACACAGACAGAGAAGTAATGGTACCAAAATTAACACAAAATGGACTGAGCAAAGTAAATCACACCAATTTCATTTCTGTGTGTTAAATACAAAGTTTAAGTCAGGACATGGTAGCTTATCTTAGCTTAGCATAGCAAGACTGACAGCAGAGAGCAGCTAGCCCATCTCTCTCCAACAACAAAAAAAATATTACCAGCACCTCCAAAGCTCACTAAAACATGTTGTATCTTGTTTGTTTATTGTGTACAAATGCCAGTCCACAAGCTCTGTGAGGCTGTACTTCACAGCAGTGCTTTGAGCTAAATGGCAGAGAGCATGCTAACATGCTCATGATGACAATGCTAATATACCGATGTTTCATTGGTGTAATGTTTACCAAGAAGGATAGTCATGTACACTAAAATTATAATATATTAATATCCACTATACACCATTTTCTGAAAACGCGTCAAAGCAAACACGTCACAACGTAGACGACCAGTAACATACCCTAAACCTAACCCATTCCTATATTACCCAACTTAGCATAGTTCAGTGTTTTAGCATGCTAACATATGACAATTAGCACCAAACACAAAATACAGCTAATGGGAATGACAATAGTTTTGCAGTTCACAGGATTACCAATTTTATTACAAATTTAGGATTTTGTGCTGAAACATTTTTTTGAACAACAGAACACAACAGTCATTGTGACAAGCTATTGACCACACGTTACAGTCATCACACTTGCTTTCAGTCGTCTCTTGGCTCTAGCCCCGTTTTTAACACACAGACATGAAAGTGGTACCAATTTTTTTTTAAAAAAAACCTTTTAAAAAATACAGTATGTCACATTAGATGTTTGTATTATAGAAGCTACCATTACTTGTCAGCTTTCACGTGATTATTCAACTTGCTGACTTCCATATACTGATATGCGTGTCTATGTGTGTTTGTGTAAGTGTGTGTGCAGTGAATCAGCTCCCTCAAAGGCATGCAGTATGTCCGGCCACATCAATATGCTTGTGGGGAAAAAAAAAAAAAAAAACCCACTTCCCCAGGCATGCCTCCACCTCCTATATAACATGCAATATCAGGATTATCATAACGTTTACCTTGTCATCATAGGATTTGGGATACCTTGTGAGTGCTCACTATGATAACCATTATTACCAATTTCCATACTGAAAACAAAATATTGTATACAAAAAAAGGGATGAAAAATGTAATGTGAGAGACATGGCATGCTGATCAAACTTTTGGAGTAAAAATGTTCTTTTTGAGTAATCAAACCTTTCAAGAATGTTGGGAGATAAATATATTTCAGTATAAACTGTATTCTTTTTTTGCTTTTTTTTGTATTTACATTTTAACTTACAAAAAAACAGGTGGACTTGTAAAGCAATGGTTGCAAGAGCCCTTCATGAAAGGTAAGGGACACTTTTCAAAGGTAGCACATGACAAGAAGCCACACCATCCACTCATAAGAGCAATTCCAAGCTTAAAAACGTAAACCAGCACCAAGAATTTAGTAAACAGTTCTATGTACAAGATCCAGAGAAAAGCACAGAGTGATAGAAGTTGGAAAGGGGAGGGAAGTGGGCAAAATGTCTTACGTTTTCATGGGAATTGTCTCAATGCTAAAAGGTACACAAAAAACATAAAAATGTTATTGGAATGTTCAGCAAAAGAAATGCACCAGAAGGCTGCGTGTAATCCAGCACAGATCACATGGCCAGAGCCATCACTGTTGTACTTGTGTAAAGCTGTGATAAAAAGTGTACAGTGAGGGTGAAGAAAAGGCCCATGAAAAAGAAATATAAATTGACAAATGTGTCAATGTTTCTTTGTAAAGTGCCAAGTGCTTGAGAGGAATGACACAAAAAATGAAGGATATGGAGGATGGAAATAGTATAAATGGTTATCACAAAGTAAAATGCCAAGTCCCAGAAACAGAGGAACTACAAGGAAGAGAGAAGGGAGGAGAGAACAAATCAACAATAAACCAGCAGAGCTACTTTGACAAAAAGGCTGTACCTAAAACTCATTGTTTTGTAGTAGTAAAATTAAAAGAAACTCAGTAGTATCAAATAATATCAAAGTCTTTAAGTGGATTAGCAAACTACAAACTGAAAAGTGAAATTACTCATTGTGTTTGCAGTTTAGCTAGATATTACTAGCAGCAAAAGAAGCTGAAGAGAAAGAAGAATGTCCTGCAACCATTGATAGCATACTATAAAGATCATCATATCCAAATCTTGTATAAACTACATAATAAATGTATTTATGCAGTATATAGCTGTAAAGAAGTAGTAGAATAACCAGTACAACTACTCACTCATCGTAAACATCCTCTGTATCCATCCTGCGGTAGTACTTTGCTAGTTTCACTGCTAGGATGATGCTTGGGAGCAGGAAGAGAGTGCTGCAGCCCAGGCCCATCCAGAATGTGTTCTACAGAAAAAAACATGATTATAGCTGCAACGATTAGTTCATTACTTGATTAGTTGATCAACAGAATATTAACACACAAGTATATCGATAATACATCAGTCACTGAAGTAATTTTCTCATCAAAAATGTCAAATATTACAGGTTCTATTTTTGTCTTTTGTGATAGTAAACAAAATATTTTCGACTGTTTTTCAGTCAAAACAGTCCGAACTGTTTGGGTTTAACTTGGGTTTTGGGAAATTCAGATGGGCATTCAAATGATTCACTGATAAAAATAAGAAAGTAATGTGCAGATTTATGAATAATGAAATGTTACCTGCTAAATTTTGTTAAAAACTGGTCTAGATTAAAGACAGATTTTTTCATCTGCCAATGTATTGTTTGTATTTTTGTTGCATTTGAAAAGCTTCTTTGCAAACTTGAATTTAATAACAAATAGACTGTATTAAATCTGCTGTGATATAGCTACCTAATCCCAATGAGCTTCAGCTAACCACCCTAGCCTTTTAAAATACGTTCCCCTGTTTAAATGGGGTTTGTTTCCCTATATTCCCGGTATAATTACCATGGAGTCGACCAAGAAACTGCAAGCAATGATTTCCACCGTGTCCACCACGTTGCTGAATGGCTTGCATGGTGCAACCTCCAAGGCCAACTACGGAAAGCAAGATATAAACAGTAAATTGCGACATACTGTATGTTAACAGTAACACAGGCACATTATTCTGCATGTTAAATTCAGATTTCTGCTTAATAACATGAAATCCAGATGTGTTACCATGCTACTTGTTGAAAGTGTCATTGCACATTGTACTTTAAGTTTTCAACATAAAAATTTGATATAAATAAAAATGTTCTATTGACACTGAGATCGACAAAACAGCTTCAGGCTTCAAACATGTTTTTTTATACTTTGTTTTGAATTCCTTCAGTTAACTACAGCACAAACCAATGTGCCACAAAGCAAATTCCTCAAATTTATAGAGGTTGTAATTGTTATATTCGTCTTCTCTATATTTACTTCAACTCTTATGTAACATCCAAAGGTCTTTCTGCCAGTACTCTGTGTCCCAGCCATGTGACTAAAGTGAATATTGGACTGAACATACAAGTCAGAACAGCAGTGAAAGTGAGAAGTGTGAACAGCTTAAGCTTCAAAAAGATAACAAATGAACACAAAAGCACTTACAGATGTTTTGACCCATTCTATGTACTGATGGAAGTAGCCAACAATGGTTGCTGAGAATGTTCCTGTTTCCTGAGGAAGATTAAGACATAAAGTGAGTTACCATTTACAAATAGAGCTTATTAACAAAACAAGTGATCCTTTAGTTACCTGGTTGATTAAATGTGTAGCATTCTGTGAGATGAGGTACTGGGCAGTGTCAATGGCATCAAGAACTGCTAAAACTTTGTTCTGCACGGAAGAAATGAGAGATTTTGATCAATTAAGCCTAAAGCTAAGCCTGCATTTCAGTTACAGCTGAAGGGTTGGTTTACTTACTGGCAGGTCTGAGGCTGTTCTCTCTAGAAACCTCATACTCTGGTTCAATGCGCTCTTTAAAAAAAAAGGAAATTGAGAGGACAGATTAACATCAGCAATGTCAAAGGGGAAGGAATACAGCCAGGACTCATCGTCACACCTGGAAACATACACCACAAATGGAGACCAGGCAACAACATGACTGACACTTGATGAACAACATTCTGCAGGCATGCAGAGGAATTTTGTTCCAAATATAAATATCCACAATGCAAAAGAAATAAATTATTCATTTACTTTGTGATACAATTGCTTACATACAGTTTTTTCCTAATTAATGTCTGTATAAGTATTATTTCGTGGATATTTTGGTACAAAACCCTTCATGTTCAATGACATAGAATATATGATCTTTGTAAAAGTACATAAAACAACACTCACACACAATACCCCACAATACCAACTAAAATGAGATATATTTTCTCAGATTACTGCATGTCGTCTGTGAGATGAAATATCTTTCTCAATGTTCCAAACGATGAATGAAGACACTAAATACACAGGATGGACATATTTCTGCTTACCCTCGCTCTAACATATTTCTTGAAGTTGAAAGTGGAAAAAGTAAAAACAAAACAAAGAAAAACAAAAAGTTGTTTTAAAAGCTGCATTTTTTTTTTTTTTTTTTTGCATCACTGCTTCTCTGAATTGCTAAAAGCTGAAAATCCTTAATCCCTTTGTTATTCAAAAGAATGGCATTGCCTTGACAGAGAATAGATAATTTAATTTTTAATTTGTTTTTCAAAGACATGAAACGTATGATGACACATGCCTAAGGGTAAAAAATGCTCTGCTTTTGATTGTGTTAAACGAAACAGTGATATATACTTTCTCCATCGAGGATGATACCATTCTCTTAAACAGACACTGGCACTAGGATAACACACCAAGTACACCTACTGTACTGCTAGATTAGGAGTACATTTTGGCCAGTTGGGGGGCAGTGTGACAAGCTGTAAATGTAACACTGACATCAACAGTTGCTTATTTATACACCAAGCACACAAGGCTAACAAAAGTTATTCACTTAGAGCCGTGTTTCTTGCCACTTGACAACTTTCAGACCAGTGTTAACTCCCGCCTCCTGGAAATCTGGCTCTTTCGCTGCTAAAGTATCCAAACTTCCAGGTCTGTGAAGTGAAGCGAACATGTATCTTAAAGTGTGTTCTTTCTAATGGCCAGCAGGTGGCAGCTCCATTGGCTGTAAAAAGAAGCCTGATTTTATTGAGCTTTATGAGGAAATGATCCTACGTTTCGCCTGACCTCTGTAAGCAATTTCCTCATGAGTTTATGGTCTCAATTGTTGTTTTTTTCTACCACGCAGCCTGATGTTCATTTTATAGATTGTGGTCCCATTTAGAATAACATAGATGATAAAGCAGGGCATGCTTTGGGTTGTGGCTACCTTGTGACTGAGAAGTCATTCTCAGTGAGTCCATCCAGCACACTGGGCTCACAAAACTGAGATCAAACTGTCAAACTTGGCAGTCCTGATCAAAATGGACCAAGATTCTGATAGTGCATTGCAGCTTTTTCACCTCATTTTTTCAAAAACATATTTTAGCCTATCTTAGCCTAACTTGTAGTCACCCACCAGCTCTACACTTTCGTCCAAATATGGTCAATTCTGGCTCCAAAAAACCAAGATGGCAATAGCCATGATGCTAACCTCGAGGCTTCAAAATGGTTGTCCACAAAGCAATGGGTGATGTCACTGTGGGTTTACACTTGGTCAAAACACAACATGTGCTGTGGCTGCATTGCACTCTGGGCTTTTGCAGCCACTGTGGGTGAGAAAACTGCTTTGTGCCGCAGCTATGCTATACATAAGTTGCTGTTTTTGCACAGTTTTTAGGCGGTTCATGGTGAAAGTCTCCTTTAAGAGGAAGACTAGACAGAAAATCTAATCCGTAACCAATAGTTCAGCCAGTCATGAATATCTGGACAGAAAACGGAGACACACAATTATTAGTTATTACCATGGCCTGCTCCATGGATATGATCTGTTGTTTGTGGATCTGTCGCAGAGTGCCGACATGGCCTTTCAGGGCGGCCTGCAGAGCGCCTCTTGGCTGAAACACACACAGGCAGACAAACATGAAATTTTGGTGATATTATTTATCAAAGCACTACAGAAACTTACCTCATAAACTACAATACATGCCAGATACTTTGATATATAATGGGAAATGTGGTCTAACACAAAAAGCTGCATGAGGCACCATTACTTTGGTGCTATATCAGAATTTCTTGAACTTTAAAATACGTCCCTCTCATCGATCCTTCCTTGGAGTGAAACTAACTGTGAGCTCCATCCTCCTGAAAGATCCTACAGGGCTTGTCATTTAGGAATCAAAATAATTGTGTTGCGTTACCTTCCAGGAAACCCCTGAAGGCATGACAGAGCAGTCAGACTACTCCCAGAGACTGTCTCTATTTAGGCAGAGCTGTTATGTTTTGGATGAGAACACACCAAGATTGGAGCCTAAGGACACCAAAATCCACCAAAGTACTCCCATATGGCATTGTACATAAGTAGATTGAATTATGTGCCTTTGAACTGAGGACACACTGTGAAACTGTACAGAGCTGATGTTTGTTTATCTGCCAGAGAGGCACCAAGGTGTTCTTACCATGAGGTCTGTCTGGGCCTCCAGCTCTCTGGCAAATGAGAGCAGGTCCACCACAGTGACTCCTTTGTTGACCTAAAGATAAACAGGTATAATGAGAAAAGAGAGAATTCAGCAGTTATGTTGGGGGCAAAGTACTCGGATTACTTTGTCATTTTCAATTCCAGTGCACTTTAAATGACTTAAGATGAAGAAAAATTAAAGAATTGTGATGACATGGATAAGACTATGAAAAAAGATCAGTAGGGTTTATGCATTAATACATATTCCTCCAGCATTTTCATAAGGTGGAGACGTTATCTAAATAACAAAGAAACATAACCTCCCTTTCAACTTGGATATAACTTACAGATATATACTCACGGAGTAGATATAACTCATCTAATATGTGCCCAAGATCAAATCACTCTTCTTAGCTGCAGATCTTAATTGATCCAATTAAGTTAAGTGGTTGGAAGCCTGCAAAATTGTATGGGTGGTTTCTGTGAAGGTGACTGAGACATGACTAATTGTTTGTGCTGAGCAGAGCATAATTCTCTTATCCTAACTTTTTTTGGAGAGTGTGTGAGTTGTGTATCAGGGACAGGTGGCACACTTGACTGGAGGTTTTTTTTTTTTTTTTTTTTTTTTTTTGCTCTCTCTCAGGAAATAAATCTAAGTGAACCTGACAGGTAGTGTTGGAGAAGACAGGGAATGCCAAGTCCCGGCTTGTTCCTACACATGCTTTGCCTTGGCAGGAATCCTTTTGGATAATCAAGCTTCAGTGGTCCTCAACAGAACCCGATGTACTGTGTCATGTCGTAGCTCATATTACGTAAAGCACGGGTGCCTGCTGTATGTTAACTGACAGCCTTGGGCAAGGCTGCTTAACCTAGCCTTAGGAACCAAGCTATTTCTGGTAACATACCATTAAAAACAACTGTAATGCAATGATATATGTATAGAACATTCTGTTATCAATTTGTACACTAATCTTTTACAAATAAACTGATATGTATAGAGAGCTAACACTAATAAACTGATGTCATATAGACTCCTATCGCAATATAACTGGTTCTGTTCACACTATGTTTATTTTGGACTTTATTCTGAGATATTCAGTCGGATCAGATTTAGTTTCTGTATGTATTTATGTCTGTCTGTCCTTGTGTTTTACGCATGTTTTCATCTAATTCGTTCTATGTCTGAACTTGTGTCTGTGCCTGCTTGTCCCTTTAAATTTCTTCTCATTCATGCACGGTCTTAGTAGATCTTCTTTTGTTCTTATTTGTCTGCTCTTTCAGACGCGTCAGGCTGCATCTGTTTGTTCCTATATGCATGTAAGTGTCTCACCTCTTCAAGGTAGTCAGCATAGTTGATTTCTGACAGCCCTGCTTCAGAGAAATCCCGGAGGTTCTGCTTCCCCTCTGCCTCTAACAGGATTATTCCCCTCAGGTCGATCTTAACACTGTCCAGCTGACTCACCACATCCTTTGTTAACTGTAAGCACAAAAAGGTACAGATGAGGCCTGAAGGTAAAACATGTTGTTGATCTAAATATTCAAGCTTATTCTGTGGTCGCTAAATGCAAACATACTAAGGTTATGTTTCTTTTATATCTTACGTTTATGCCATTTATGTTTTATGTAAAGCACTTTCTATTGCCTTGTTGTTAAAAAGTGCCATACAAATAAACTTTCCTTGCCTTAGGGGGGATAAACAAATACATTTGTATGCCCATTTCTCTCCCAACTATTAAATAAAGAAAGAGCTAAACTATTCTAAATTTCTACAATTTCAATGAGGTGTAGTATCAATAACTATGAAGAACTTGGTTGGTTATTGGTTTGAATTTTTCATCCGTTCTGAAAGCCATAACCAGAGACACATATGTTGGCATATTATTATCAAATAGGATGTCTTGAATAGCAATATACATTTCACCACCAAGAATGAAAACATATGCCTACTCTGTTTTGTAGCAATAAAAAGAGAGCACAACAAAAAAGTTTATGACATGGCATTGACACTGTATGTTGATAGCTTGGTTTGGAAGACTAAAAAATGTCTAACACACAAAGTTACTCTACTGACTATACAAATCTACAGATTGTTCTTCACATAAGTGAAAACAATCTTTCAGAAATATAAAACTAATTCTAATTAAATCCAGTCAACAGTTTAACTATGTTGCATTCAATGACAGTATTTTCAAGCACAATAATTTACATACAATAGTCAACAAAGAAGTGTTTGGGAACAATTCAAGTGTAGATTGAGTATTAAGAATCTAATATGGCACTGTCTTTGTAGGTGTCGTGTCCCATTTGACTTCTACAAGAGAACCCTGTAAAAAGCAGCAAAGATCCAACATAACAGTCCATTTTACTGATGTTTTAGGAAAGCTTATCATTTCATAACATTTGTTATCAAAGCCAATACTGTAGCAGTGATACAATAACTGACCCTAGGTCTGTTTAACTGAAGTTCTGTTAGGTAGAGTGTCACTTTTTTGGAAACTTAAAACATTTGCAGGCATTAAATGAAGACAAATGACTAATGTGCTGAACCAGACACAGCATGGGACATATCAGCTGTTGGCTAAAACGAGCCAAGACAATCTTGCCAACTTGGCAGGAAAGTACTGAATGTGTTAGGCAGCCAGAAGTAGCTGGCTCAGGGTCAAAAAGAAATAGAAACTTACATCAACGTAATGCCTCAGACATACACTGAAGTAAGGGCTGAGGCATGTTAAAGCTATTGGCTGGTTCTTTGCTCTTTTTGGCAGCATCATCAGGTGATGCTAATAAAACACTGTGGCCAAGGGTGGAGGTTTCTCGACGCTCCATCACTGTTATCTTATAGAGCTTCATGTCCAATGTGCAATTCCATATAGTACAATGTATTGATTTCTTGTAACTGCCCCTAATAATATTTTATGATGATTAGTATAGTTTCCAGCATGAAATTTGCATACATTCCTAGAAAACAGAGATAAATTACCATACAGAGCTCCCTAACAAAGTGCTTAATTTAATCACAAAATTTACTTAAGAGGTCAGCAAAACGCTGAGTATATTGTCTGTACATTTGGCTCTGACACACACACTGAACTTACAAAACTCTTTTTTTACCTCTGTCTTCTGATCTGATCAGTTAAATAATAGCAGCACGCTCTAGCCTAATATCCACTGTACACTGGTAGGTTTTAGACATATGAAAATAATGTCACCATCAGTGAGGTTCCACTATAAGGAAGGAGTAAATCAATAATGCATTTGCCAGAATGCTACTAATGGTGTGTTTACTGACCGATGCAGTATTCAGGAAAGAGGAGATGTTGAAGATTTTGTCCAGGCGCATGGCTGAGTAGATGCCTTTGTTCTCTTTGCAAGTGCTAAGAAAGACACACGCATACAAACAGATACACACAGGTATAACAGAGGAAAAGAGAAGAGAGAAAGAGGGGGGAAATGTCAACTTAAACATTTCAAAATATTGAAAATATCTACTGCCACCAAGTGAAATTGACTGGAAGTACATGATATTGGCATAATCTCTGAAATAAAACAGTGTAATGTTCCTGGAATAAAAGTCAAAAGTCTAGTATGTCAAAGATAAATGTTCCATGGTAACATTTAGGCAGCCACACACCATGTAGACTTACATCATGTGCACAATATTAGCACTGCTTGCTTTTTAATAGGCCAAGACTTGTTAAAGCAACATTGCTCTATTTGGAAATATAATGACTGCAGCTCTGCCATCCCAGTTACTGAGGATATGCAGTCTCTCACTTGGGGGAGATGATGAAAGCTGATGTAACCACTGAGAAACAGGCTGAAGATAAGCAGCACAGATAAGGCAGAAAAATGATGCTAATTAGCTATCAAGTTTAATAGCAACTCTCTCATATGCATCTTCATCATTGGAAATAAACTACTGAGTTGCATGATTGAAGCCTATCCCACTGTCTGCACCGATAATAAGAAAAATGTGGAAAAACTGTATGTTCAGTAATTCTTCAGTCTATAATGTAATCAATGACTTCTCTTGCTGCAAAATCCATTCAGTTTTGTTATCAAACATGAAACGTAAAGAAGACAGATGTGAACTAGGCCCGGAGGAGAACAATCATCATTAAAGCATTACTTCTGAAAGGTGGCAGGTAAAATGTTGTCACCTCAATATATAAATATTAATTTGCTTTGCCTGTATAAGCTTTCTGCCGTCAGCTCCAGGTTGGAGTCGTTGTACATGTAGCCAGGGATGAAGTTCTTCCACTCTGGGTTGACTAGATATGGGGTGTCCACAACCTGGTAAATCAGAGAGCCAAGAAAGAGGATGTGTGATCGATGAATCACATCGATGGGAAGCAAATGGGATCAATCAGTTAATCAAATAAACTTGACTCCAATTCTGCAGAGCATAATTAGATTAAAGACCAGGGTAAATCAAGACAAACCCACAGGCCCAAACAAAGCGTTCTTCATGTTTGCCTTTGTGTTCTCATTTTTTATTTTTTTTTTTATTTTTTTATTCTTATTAGGTTGTAGCTGAAAGAAGCACTAATTACTGTAATAATGGTTGAACTGATCCTAACTAATCTTTTACATCTTCTACTCAATATGCTGTTGTTCTGTTTATGGAAGAGAGGCCATGTCACACCCTGAATATTTCATTGCAGCAAGTACAGAGAAGCACAGAGGGAGGTACATGAGAAAATACTGTTAGAATATCATTTTCAACAAGTTGTCTAATTTATTATTCAGTGTTCAAATCGCACTAGTTTGATTCTCTCTTTTTTCAGATTACTGATGCCTCATAAATTACATTAAATTACAGCATATTGAGAGCATACTTGTTTAGTAAGACAAAAAAATGAACTAATTGTATTGTATCTAATTTTATGTTTGCTTTATGAGCTTTTTAAACTTGAATCAAAATTCTATTTTTTACAGAATGGATGGATTATCTGCTACAGCATTCAGAATTAATTCAAACAACCACATGGCACCCACAATTGGAGACAACTGTTATTCTCCTGAGCCCAAGGGACACTGACTTGCATGCAGTAAATAGAAGCGAGGAACAGCGTCTTAACTTTAATTGTCAGAGATGCTCATTTATTCAATTCAAATTACTCTTTGAGATGTGCTACTCATTTAGGGAGACTTTACCGCTCTATTATTTCAGGGTGGACTCGTGACTTGCCTTGAAGACTTCTTTGGTGTGAAAGGGTTCACAAAGGAGTTTCTCCATGTTTCCTCCAGCCAGGAAGATGGTGGTCACCACTCCCATCAACACCCAGGAGAAGATGAAGCTAAATCCAACGCCGCTGTGGAGAAGGACAGACAGGCCCTCAGGCACAGCCGAAGTATAGAACAATAAGATATGAAGCGGCATTTGAGTGGGTGGATTGCAGGTGGCCTGAGGTTGCCACAGTAAGCAGTTTCATTGGTAGTTAAAAGGAGTAGTAGTAATAGTTACAGTAAAAAGACAAAGAACAAAAATAATTCAAAATAAATAAAATTCAAAAAATGTTTTGAAACAGACATACTGTGTGAATTAATCTGTTTCTTGTGCGAACACAGTGATATTTTATGTAAGTCAGTCTTCTCGTGGGAACAGGTTCTGCAACAAGATCTGCCTGTTCAATGAGTTGCCTGGTACTGTAGCTTGTACACGAAATAGTATAGTGGAATAGCAGTAGTAGGCAGCTATTGTAGACAACAAGAATACTAAAATACTAGTAGTAAAATGTTCTGTGCCATCATAAAATTCACTGGAATGCCTTTTTTATGGGAACATCTTTTTTTAGTTTTATATCTTTAATCTGACAGCGCATGTCATGTGGATAGGTAACTCACGCCATGAGCATCGTTCCTCCCGTATTAGAGATGCAGCCTCGTGTTGTTGGTGAGGCGTGCTTGTCGTATCCCAGGGTGCCACACAGCAGGCCCAGGTAGTTGAAGGCCAGGACCAGGACAATCATGCAGCAAAGAGCAATACAGCCAATCCACCTGTAAGCAGCAGGCAAAGCTGCAGTTAGATCTTTCACTGATTGTGGCCTTCAATAACACAAATGGGATAATATCATCCTCCATCTAAGCTATAATTTACACCAGCTTCTGAGTGTTCTGCTAAAGTGAAGCCCTGCCTGCTTCCTCAGTATGAAACAGAACATAAGCTAAATGGGATAAAGGAAAAATGTAATACAAAGCTTTTAAAACCACTGATATATCATCTTGGATGTCCCTCAGCTGCACTATTTTAAATTGAATTAATGTAGAAGTAATTAATATTTCATAAATGCAAAATATTAGTGCAGCAGTGCATTACTTTTACAGTAGCTTATAAAAACACACACACATTACAGTATCTTACATTATATGTATAGTTAGTTAATATGTCAGGAGGTCCGTGTACCTGTAGAAGTCCATTTTGTCAATTTCAGGGTAGTGGTCCTCAATCTTGGCATGTGCATGGTTAATGAAGACAGTGAAGTTGGACAGACAGCTCTGCACAGGGAATGTCTTGGAAAAGCTGCTGATGTCATTGCCAATGCCGTCCAACAAACTCTTTACATCTGAGAGACAGATCAAACAATGAATCTATTGGTTTCAATAAAAGGCCTGCGTAAAGATACTGGAAAAATAAATAAATAAGGCCACCAGTCACTTACTCTCCACAACACTTCTGGTCTGTTCAATCACCATATGTGGTGTGTCGTTCAAAGACGAGTAGCCCTGTGAGAGGAAAAGGACAATGTGTTGGAACATGGAGTTTCTTAGTCAATGTTTTAACATTTACTGAAGTAAAGTAGACAAGGCACCTACAGGAAAGTAACCTTCAACAAATGAAATAACTCCCGGAGATGTATTGACATTACAGACTGGCATTGCCAACAATGTAAGAATATCCATAGATTTATGGTTTAGGCTCACCCTCTGGACGATAGCACTGAGGTCTGTTTTCAATACATCGTTCACCTTTTCCAGCTGAGTGTTCACTTTGGGTAGCTAAAAGGTGAACAGACATCGAAAAAAACAGATAAACATACAAAGTGACAAATGGTTAGAATTTAACCAAAAAACCCCAAACACAATTTATTGTATTAAGACACCATTTAAGACTGGAAAGATGCACTTATTTGACTATGCAGAGTACAGTTAGAGAAAGTTGTCTGATTAACAATCATGTCACAGGTATTGCCTAATCATAACCGTGACCATATCTCTGATGTAGCTATCTAACCTTCACCACACCTCACCTAACCCTGATTTTAACTATGACCAAAAATGGATTAGTTGTGAAACTGTTATCCTAAAATAAACCTTAAACATTTTGTGTCCTCAGATTAATAACATTCCCAACACATGCCAAAAAGTTTTGATTTGCGCTTGTTATGGAAGATCATTCACGTTTGTGTCAATAGCACATGGCATAGCAGAATTCAGTTTTGTACCCGTGTGAAGTTGGCACTGATCTGCAGCTGGGACAGTGACTGGCGGATGTTGCGGCACAGCTGGGCAGAGGTGGCATCTGACTTCTCATCATGACAACCCGGGTCGTTGAGGGTGCGGTTGATACTCGTCCGGACCAGGCTCAGGTTGAAGTCGAGTTTTCCTGTTCCCTCCTGGAGGACCTCCAGACCAACACTGACATTGTCCAGGGCCTCCTTGGTTTCTCGCATGGCTGAATTGAAACAAACCACAGATTAGATTGAAAGTAAATTTATTTGCTGTTATGAGGGGAAAACAGGATGTGAAGGAAGAATGCCACCAGAACAGAGGACTCTCTTAACATAATTTTCCTTCCTCCAAAGTGAAAAGTAGAACAATAAAGTGAGAAAGACTTGAAAACTTAGATTGCTCTAAAATGTGTGTCTTACCTACTCAATGTCACTGAAAACAAAAACACTTTTTATTTGCTACCATATGTAGTTGGGGTAAAATCTAAAATTCAATGAGTTGGCAGGAAAGACTTTTTCCCATGAGTCCCTGACTATGTAGCTGGACTGCAAAATGAGTCATAAAGAAGCAGAGCAGTAAAAAACATTTCTTATCAGAAATAAAGATATGATATAAAGAATTTCTGGAGCATATAAAAATTTAAAATAAATCTTCGTTTTACCAGTTAAACAGACTTAGTAACTAGTCTACTACTATGCAGGACCATCATGTACTGCACAGTTATTTATGAAAGTGGTTCAACTTTAATATCAACATACATAGCATAAGAACAGTCCCTATGATATTAGCAGATGTTACACAAAAGTACAGACTCATACAGGACAAAAAGTATGCACTCATTGTAAAGACTAGGCCTGAGCAGAGTATATCATACTGAATTTTGGATCCAAGTCCATTTGGATTTGGAGTGTCTTTGTGGTGTGGTCACGGCAAACGGCTGTGCAGTGTACGAGAAGAAACTGAATTCACTATCACATGGCTAAATGCTTAGCAACACGGGAGGGAATGAAAAAACAGATGGATGCTGATGCTACGTATATTATGTACAGGATACTAAGATCCTCTGAATGCTCGGCTCAGGCCCAGTAGGACACAATAGTACACAAACATTAAGAACACAAACTGCATTTACTGTCATCACAGGCATTATTGAACTATTACATGCTTGTTGAGCTTGGCTATATCTGCGTTGCCTCTGTTGTGCTACAAGCCTGTATATTCCATGTAGTCAAACATCCATATACAGCTGCTTGTTGTAATAAAGTAACTAGATTGAACAACACTTTCTTCTGGTAAAATTGTTAAAAAGTAACAGGACGGGTGACATAAACACATCACTTTTGTATGGTCACTTCACACTGGGGAAACACAACTGGACTAAAATGGGATGTCTGGGTGCAGGTTGATGTTACAATGGGTTTATGGCAAGATCTAGAGATGCCATTAAAGGTGTGGTCAGTCTACTGGAGAAAGCTAGTTGATCGATGTAAGCCACACAACACAACAAGTTTGTTTCCTTTTTACATCGGTAGTTGACGACCAGCAAATAACAATCAACTATCTTTTTCTAGTGTGACTGACCACACCTTTAAACTTAAAACTGCACTAGGAGAGACATTTTTATGGAAAGGGAATCATATCTGTTTAACAGATTCATTCCATTTGCCCATAAAGACAATTTATCTGGTGACAGCACTAGCAGAAATTCATCTGGACATGCTGTAAGTGGGGAATTTGACAAATATTAGTCATTAATAGCAAGTACATGTTGGATCCAAACCAAGCCTGACTTGAAGACAGCAGGAGAGGAAATTAGATTCACTTAACTGATATTGCTTAACATGATTTCTAGATTGTGAAGTTCATCATGCAAAATGATCTGCAATTTGTGGTCACCAGAGTCAGACAGTGCATAGTGCAGTTTTAATCTATTAATTAAGTTTGTTGTTCATTAAGATGAAACTAAGGGCTCAGGTCTAAGGTCTAAGTGCTTTAGGAAAAATCAGAAGGGTACAAATCACAGGAGCAATACTGGTGTCAAAGTTCACAAGGTCAGGGGTCAAAGGATTGTGGGTCATTTTCCAGTTACAGAGTTACTGTTACCTTTGATGGCTCTCTCGATTTTCACTTCATAAAAAAGCATAAAATATAAAGATTTAAAAAAAAATCTGAAATTCAAAAATGTGACTGTTCATGTGAGAATATGCCAATAATAACAAGTGATTTAACATTTGAAGTTTTAAAAATCATATGACAGCATAACTTTAGTGGGGAAAATCTGATAATGGGGTTTTAATCCTGCTAGTCCTGCTCTTTTAGGTCATTTTAGTCTATAAATGATTGACTGATTGTTTACAAGTAAAGCAGTATACTGTTTGTCACTTGATCTTTACAGTCTAAAATAACATGAGAGGAAATGAAAAATATGTGGATGTACCTCCAGCCATCTGAAGCACTCTGTCCAAGGCAGGATTGACCTCCACGGCCAGCTGATCATGTATCTTTCCACCCAATAATGGACCTATATCTGTAGAGAACGCAGTATCAGATCCACATAAGAAAACACAAACACAGTCTCAAGTCCCTTTCTTTATGCTTGCTGCTTTTGCAGATCTTAACTTTCAGGAAAGAGCTGCCTGCAGAACTATTGCAGGAGAAAAGGAGGATAAATACTCAGGGGATCCTCTATGACAGTCACAGCTTAAGCTATCTAGACCTAGTTATGTCACAAATATGTTGTGAAAACAAGTCAAAGAAAGTAGAAACAGTAAATTCTGATAGTAAGCATGATACACGACCAAGAGCAAGAAGTCAGTGAATCATTTCTGTCCACTTAATTCACTATGAGAGGCAAAGAGGAGGTCTACTTACTATCTAGGTCATAGATGACTTTGTTCTTGGCTGTGGGGTACTGGGATATTAGGTAATCAATTTGCTGCAAACAGGAAACACAACAGAGCAGAGCAGAGTCTTATGAATGAAATCAGATGAAAATGACTTTATTAGTCTCATCATAGACAACAGCACTTTGAAGTATAGCAACATTTCAGTTTTATGTTATGTGTCAGAATGAAATGGAAATGAAATTATGCAATATAAACAGGTATCCATAAATATATACTGTTTAACAAACAGAGCATTTTGTTAGATATTTGTTCTCGAAACACTGACGATTTTACACATAGAAGTAATGTGAGAGTTACAGCCTGGGTTCCTGAAATTTCATGGAATGAGAGTTATGTTTTAAAAAGCAAATTTGCAGTTGTCACACACACAAAAAGTGAAAGTGATTCTTGTTTCCCCACCTTGAAAGGATTACATAAATGAGGCATGACTAAAAACGGTAGCAGTCTGTCACAGAAAAAGCACACACACTGATTTACACTGTATATTCGCCTTTAACTCAAACACCCGAGATATCAAGAAGATTTCTCATTTGAGCAGATTAGAAATTTTGGCTTTTTATTCAATTATTAGTGGCTGTTCTTTCACATAATCAGCAAACCAATTGCTGTCTAATTGATGAAGGACTGCAACTAATGATAATTTTCATTACCAATTAGTCTGTCAATCATTTCTTCGATTATTTGATTAGTTGTATGGTCCTTAAAATTTGAAAAAATGATGAAAAATGTTGATCACTGTTTCTATGGCCCGATATAACTAGTTGGCAACTAATAAATCACTTGACTAATCTTTGCATTTCTAAGTTTGGTATTGTTATAGAATGTGATTTGTAGGATTGTCATACAATACAATGACCATGACCATATTGACAGCACATAATCTGAAGTTCTCCATTTCTGCTTTCATAACGTGATATAACATTATGTTAGAGCTTTAAGTAACAAGGCAGAGTGATAATGCGCCATCTACACTGTCTCTAGAATAACTGTCTCACCATTGGTGTGTCATTAGCGAAGGTGTGCAGGTCTCTCATGTTGCTGTTGACCAATCTCCGAATGTTCTTCACCTGAGAGCTCAGGTTCTGGTTAGCAGCATATGCACACAGTACTCCGATCCTAAACAAATGACAAACACAAAACACTGTGACCTTCCCATCTACACTTGCTACGGAGTGACCCTGCTGCTCCCACATCAGTCAACACACACCAGAGGTGTGTTTCACAGAAATGAAATGACATGTCATCGACAGTAGGGGTCAGTGTGCACCACCACATTTACTTTTGCATGGTTTTTCTTGACTTCCACTGAGTGCACCTGTAGAATGAGCCTAATTTCCGTGACAGTAAATACAGTTACGTGTGATTATCAAAACATAATTGGTAATCGCATACGTCCCTTTCGACAATAATTCAATTTAAATAGTTGGTGGCATAACATTTTTTAATTTACTTTGAGTTAAGCATAATTCTTAGTGTAATACAGCACAATGTAAGCCAATACTATAAATCACAAGTCTGGAAACGTCATATCAGAATCAGGTTTTCTTTTCAAGTAGGTTTTCACATACAAGAAATTTACTTTGGTTAATTGAGGCAATAATAAACATAATATGAGAAAAATATGAAAATATGATGAAAAGAAAGTAATACATGAAGAAACATTATAGAGACAATAAAAAGACAATACTTATTTAAATGAAAGAGCAAGAATGTGCAAACTATCGTCCAGGTAATGTGAATGGAGAATATTTGCAATGGATAAGAGATGTGTGTTAATGTAACACATAAATTCAGGTGTGTAAAACACTGTAAAGAGCCAGTGTCATTGGGGTCCTGGGCCTTTTTGATGAGGCCAGCTGCAGACGGGAAGAAATTGTTCTTGTGGCCTGAGGTTTAGTCCTGATGGGGTATGTGTCCTCAAAAATTACACATACTCAGCAACATAGAAAATAGCTTGAAGCACAAAATTATGTTGATCATTTTTTAAATTTATTTGTGTGTTTTGTTTTTTTAAGAAAGTGCCTGGTTGTAGACTGCTTCTCAGCATTTTTTTAGGTTATAGGTGAATTTCAGGAGGAGATTTTATTTCCCAAGCAGATTGGAAATGAAATGCAGGTGTGTCTATATTAAGCTCTCAGGCCCTATCTGTATAATCTAAGCTCCCTCAGTTGTAAACATATTCAAATTAAATGTGAAAACACAGAATTGCATGAAGCAGACCATTAAAGTGAGTGTCTTGAATACTTCAAACAGACCTGAGTAGCTCGGTACAAGGCTTAATTAGCTCAAGCAACATCAAGGGAACGACAGCCCACAATATTAAGCCGTTTCTATGACTCACTCTCATCCCAGGTGTATTTTCAGTTCTGCACCTCACAGTAGTACTATGCATCTGAGTGTGTGCATGTATTCTTTTAGTGTGCAAGTGAGCATGGTTGTGGTTGATTAACTTCAGAGCTTCTGTACGATGGATTGTGACATATCAGAACTCTGACAGCACAGTTGTATAACAGTAAAATCAGATTTATAGAAATGCTTCAGTGAAATAAGCTGCTTTATGAATGATGTAAGATGACTCGCAGAAAGGGGGTAACAAAAGGACTGACTCAGAGGCTACTGGGAAGGTTTAGATCATTGAAGATGAGTCAGGTTGTTGTTGTGACTAACTGTATTATAAGGCTGAGGTTTCTGTATGTGGGCCTGTGTTTCTGTGTAGGTATGCACAACAGTTTGTGTGTATGTATGTTACTGCAGTGCATGCAAAGTGAGGTTATGCCCAATTCATCGCCTTATGTTAATACATGAAGAAGGTGGTGTGTGTGTGTGTCTGTGTGAGTGCAGTTCATCTTTACAGTGTTGTGATCATCTGTCACCGCTATAAAAGTCTCCCTTTGTAGATATAATCCTGTTAATCCAATCTAATATGACCTGCATTGTGCTGCAGACATTTTGTCACATTAGGGATTTCACAGTGAATGTGCAAAATATGAGACACTTTCTCTTTTCATGAAGTACACTGATAAGGTGGAACCAGATAAAAGTCAACATTCCTGACAGATTTACCCTGCCAAATGTGTAGCAGCGTAGATTTGACAAGCTAAGAATGATTCTGCCTCAAGCCTTCAGATTGCAAGTAAACAGCAGTCCAGCAAGACGTCGTTTATGAGCAACAGGAAATCAACTAATCCTCACATTTGTGAGGATTAAAACCAGTAAATGTTTGACATTTGGGCTTTATGAATATCTTAAATAATTGTCTTGCATACTAAACTAAAATATATCTCAACAAGTTTCAGTTAATACCAATACAGTTTAAAATCAATATGTAATACGCATTCACTGTTTTGACTACTTTTTTTCAACTTATCTTGATTTTTGGTGTTCAAAGACACTCCAACATCCGATATTGGAGTGATGTCTGCAGAAGAGCATTGCATTGGTACATCATTTTATCAATAAGTCACTAATAAGAGATGAGTTATATAAGTAATAATAAGTTCTTTCTTTCTGATCCCTAAATCTGCACATCAGAGCATCTTTGAATGGACAAAAAAGGACCATCAAAATGGTTCTTGTTGAAAGTTGTTCGGGACATATCAAAAGTGGGATTTGTACCTAACAGGCTTAAACATGCATAACCACTGGTGTAACCCTCAAAGACCTGTCTGGAGGAATCGTGATGATGTTTGCCATAAATAGTGAGGAGCCCGACAGAGTAAACGCTGTCATCGTATAAGTGGAGACTTAATGAGAAACTAGGCCAAACAACGAGGCAGGGACACAGTGAAGTGGAGCCATCCAGAACCAGGAGAAGATTCAAAATGGCCACTTTCACAACAAAAGCCTTTTGTCAAACACTTCTCTGCCGTCTCTCTGTCTGTCTTTCACATAGACACACAAGTGTCCAACTCCACACACATGCTGTCACTTTTTCAATCATTTATACCTTCCTGCTCTCTGTCTCTGGTTGTCTGTATCACCAAGGCCGATACTTTCCTCTCTTCTGTTTCTGAAACCCTTTGTCATTTGTCTGTTTTCATCTATGTCTCTTTCACCACGCCTCTATTTCTCACTCTCTCTTGCTCAGACTATTCTATCTCTAAGGCTCATGATTTATTCTCATTTTCCTATAGCACCCACTCTTGTTTTTTCTCTTCTTCTGTCTCCTCTTTTGCCTTCAGTTCCCTCTTTCTTTTCTCTCTCTCTCTCTCTCTCTCCCTATGTCCACTCCCTCTATTTTTCTTTGTCTCTTCACTCCCTCTCCCTGCCAGTGTCCAACAAGGTCACTGGAATCTGTAGTCAAACAAAGACTCTTTGAGAAAGATGCCAAGTGCTTGCCAACGAGCTGTGTAGTACAACTGTCCACCTTACTTCAGCAAAATGTTTGGTTTGGTGTGAGTTTGTATTTTTTAGTTGTAGTTTGGATTTGGGAGATATGATGGGATGATATTGTGATGACAAGCGAGGCATACCAGAACTGTACAACAGAAAATACATAAGCACTGCTGTTGAGTGAATTTATGTGAGAAAACCCATTTTCTCACCGATTCCTGTCTGAATCAAGGCAACAGGAAACATGTCAGCCTTTGCCAATAAAGATGTAATTCCCTGTGGTGTCACCTTCATTCCACCTTAAATTTAATGTCTTTTATATAACATATGATAGAGAAATATTCCAGTCGAGTCAGCTGAATAACTTTTTATATAGGAAATAGGAAATGCCATGAAACTCGCTCGTACAAAAAGAATCATTCATTTTTCGACAGCAGTGAAGAGAAGATTTAAGTAAGGAGGACGTGAAGTTCAGGCTTGAAATGCAAAAGTTATATTTTATGCATTTTAAGCCACCAACTTACACATACTGGTAAACTGTCAAATATCACTTCTCTCTAAACTGATGACTGGCACAAAAGTAGAACTGTGTCAGTGGCGTCATACTGAAACTCCTCAATCCAAACTTTTGTGTATACATTTACTGAACCTTGTTTCCAAAGTTAGTTTTGTATAGTAATTTTCAGGTAGCATGTGCTCTTTAAAATGTCATCTATCAATTCAGTTGTTCGCTTTGTACATATAAGTGTTGCCGTGCTGCATCGTCACATTCCTCTGTTATCAGCAACTGCTAAAGTGACCCACTAGCTCAAACTGTAGCCAATGACTACATTTGCCTCATGGCTGCTTGTTGATAGTGTGTCTCTTATTGACCACAGGGGACAATTCAAACACAGCAGTAGGAAGATTTACCTCTAGCAACTTTGTAAAAGGGCTGTAATTCCCGATTGAGCTAAAGCCAAATGACACATGAAACTGTCCCTCAGGGTGGAAACCCCTACAACAGCAGATGAAGAAGAGCATCAAACTAGTGCAGTGCCCCAGTATCTAGGCCACTACTGGGGGCTGGGAAGTGAGTGTTACATGGTCTGGTGGCTCCATAGCTTTTACAAACTCCAACAATGGCCTGCATTCAGGATGATTGTAGTTGTGAGGCTTGGACAGTCGCCTTTCAGCCCCTCCCTGCTTTCACACTGCTGGAACTGGACCTCTATTATCTTATCTCTCAATGAGAAAGCTCTAAGAAAAGGTAACACTTCTAGTAAGTCATACTGCTAAGAAAATACTGTGCTATTCATGAAGTGCTTTTATTGCAGTGTCATTTTTAGAGTTACAGTACAGACAATGGAATCAAACAAGGTATGTAAGTCTAAAGGAACCTTCAATGTCCATTAATAAACAAACTATTGACCAAGACCTCATTCAGAACATTAGATTTATATAATTGAAATGGAAATTGTGTGATATTTTTTGTGATTTTTAGGCCAGCCTGACCTCAGTGACCTGTATTCAACATAACACTTGTTTTGGATGTATGTATGTGGGACACTAAATTGGAGTGTAGGGCCAAACCATTGTATCCTGACACATACTGTACTGTATTTCCTCTGGACATCAAAACTCTTATTTTTAAATAATCGTTCTCAGTTGGGAACCAGGAGCTAGTAGCAACCAATTTAACCCATTTTAACCAGTGTTTAATATCATGAAGGCAACATTTTACTCAAACAGTCCATTCCATTCAGTTGATTGGACTTTTAGTCTGGTCAACTGCTGTATTCAATTTAGACACAGTTTTATTTAACTGAGCTACTATTTTATTCAGTTAAGCCTCTGGTTATCTTGTTTTTATTCTATTTAACTGCATTTTTTCCCCTCAACTAGACATTATTATATCCCTTTTATCCACTGTTTTATTTGTCTTCTCAGAGCTTGCCAGGTCACACACTGAACCCGGCTTCCCAGTGCTGCATTGTATGCTATAAAGAATTTAACCAGACGTTGAATACTTAAGCTTTCTGACTGCAGGGCCTTTGCTCTAGGCATGACAACCCAGTAAAGACAGCGCTATTTTCTTCTGTTTTGGTTTCCCTCATAAGGACGCTGTCTACGTTGCTGTCTGTTCCATCTCAAGATGGGCTGCATTGGTTTGATGGAAGACAACAGACCATTAAATCCACAGTAAACAGTCCAGGAATGATATGAATACTAAACCCTGAGCCAAACAGCCTGTAGGGCACATAGTAGTGCAAACAGCCACAGAAGGTCACTGAAATACAGTAGTATTTTCAAAAATCCCTACAAGACAAAAAAAGTCCCCTGAAGTACACATAACTTTATGATTAAATGTCTGGCAGAGGTAGCAGAGTAATAATTGATTTAACAGCTGGAGGCATTGTTAGATACTAGTTGCACTGAGGTCAGATGTGACCCTGTCAATAATGGTACTGAGCACCTGAGCAAGGCACTTCCCTCCTACAGTATATATTTATCTGTGCATCTCAGTTTCTAAAAGAAAAGAAAGGAATATATTAGAGCAGACGACGTTTAGGAATTTGGAGATCATCATCCAACTACAATCTGCTCTGCTGATGTGTTCATAAAGCAAACCACTGCATACTACAGCATCTGCCCCTCTGTAAGTTTTCAAGGAGAGAGAGGCAGACACAAATTTTCCCATGAGGATATCAAAAACAGAAGATGACTGTGTATCACATTTGTTTTGCTCAGTAAACCATCCCTAGATAGATTAAGGTTATAAAAGTAATTAACCTTTCAAGCTAATATTAATGGTGTGATTTAAAAATAAATGTCAGCTGTCCAAAAGAAAACAACTTGTGTCAAGAAATCCCCGTTGAAGAAATTCAAAAAGCAGGTAATTTACTCTACACACAAGTGCTTCCACTCTATTAAGCCTCTAGTAAACAAACTTCATTCATCTGTGATTTACGTGAGCACGAGCCTCATTTCCACTCCCACAGTTAGCCGCAAATGGTTGTAAAAACACCCTCAAACATCTGTTTGCATATTGATACCTGTGCCTGCTCCACCACTCATTAAACCTGTCAGCGAGAAGGACAGCAAAGAAGAAGTGCAATTTTACTGACCGTGTTGCATCGTTGAGGTTCTCCAACGGCACCAGAGCAGCTGCTCTTATTCATGGCTGTGGCTATTTACATTTACATATCTCAATCACCAGAGGGATGATCAATGATTAATTAATAGAGCTCATATTGAAGCAGACTTTACAAAGTGTTTTACAATGCTGGTTACATTGAAAAGATTATTAGCAGGAAAGCAATGGCTTTAATGTAAATAAAAAGAGTGATAAAATTCATCACCAATAACACACCTATGTCAAGAAAACTATGTGCACGCCTGGTCTAAAGCATTCTTTTATAAATACCAGTTTATGTGTGGCTAATGGTCTATGCATGGTTTTTGTTCTTAAACATCGTTTATACATCTGGCCCTGTGTCTCAGATTTCTCCCTCTGTGTCTACAGCACCTACTGTATGCTCAGAAGGACTTTAATCAATGAGATCCAAGGAGCTTTGGATAAAACGCCGCAGCAAACCAGAGGAATCTACATATAAATAAACCGACACTCGAGTGCACTACCGCATGATGATACAGATCAGATCAGTTGGCAGATAGGAGCAATGTCATTCAAAGTCTTGTCACACAACATCATCACAAGAGTCTTTGTTCTCCTCCATATGAACTGCAGTGTGGTTAGTAGGGAGTAACAATGAAAGTCCATCATGCATTTTCTCACCAACACGTCCATGTGACTCAGGAATTCGTCAGTTCCTAGTTTGTAAATGTCACTCCACTGTGTGCAAGTTTGTGTAAAATTTTCGATTACTAGTCAGCTGTAGGTGTGCCACTGACCTTATGCAGCCTGCTCATTTTTTCTTTGTTCCATTCCCCTTTTGTTCTCTGAACCTCCAGTAGCTAACACTGGCTATAGTAAGGACATATTGAACAGAAGGGTCTGTCCTTTGTAGCCTACTATACATTTCTCAAAACACACCACCACCTCCAGTGCAGTTATTGGATTAAAAAGATTATCTTTGGCCAAGTTACTTATAGCTTTACATTTACTGAGCTTACTTTTGCATTGTAGCAATAGAATAATGTTTTATCATGACACAACAATAGCAGCAATACTTAATAATGTGATGATGCATGCTCTAGTTTTTTAACATTATTTGTATTCTTCATAAAATTCACTAAAGTAGAATTTTCCATTTGTCTCTACAGTGTTTTGTTTGTAAGACTGACATGGACTGTAAGGCTGCTAATATCCCAGTGGATACTAATAATAATATAGGAGGATCATTCCTAGAGATCTTAAAAGAGGAGTGGGCAAACCTACCAGTACAAGACTATCTGACCCCCAGGCCAGGAAATGTATTTACAATGGCTGATCACTGGTCAAAGAGTCAGGTAGAGACAAAATTTCCAAGCATTTGGCTGGTGATATTTATTCCTTACTCTGCTGACCACAAAGTTAAAACACAGCGACATAAGGAAATAAAGACAGCTCTATCTGCATTAGAAATGTTGCTATTTCTGGATTATAAATCCCCCCTAGCCAATCCTCCTTGAGATAGAGAGCACCTCTTAGCTGTAAATGACATCACCGAGCCCTGCAGCTTTGCCTTCTCATATCTTTTCCCTCTGCCGTTCAACAATGTGCCATATAATCACTATTGTAACACAAATGTCTCCAATAAATTCAAAAGAAAGCCTGACCAAGCTGTGAACATCAATTAGTTTCACTATGAAGAATTCCTGTTGGACTACTTCATGTGTTGATCTGTAGCATGCACACTATAGTAGAAGAACCCACAGACCATAAAAGACCCCAGGATGAGGAAAAAAAATGTAATTAGTAAAAAATAAAGTAGATTTCAGCTATAAAGCAAAAATAAAGGAAAATTAAAATGATCAGTGAGAGTGAGGTCTCTCCAGGAGATGTGATAAATTATTAGACGTGCAGCAAATTCTGACAAGAACCTCTCCAGTTAATTAGCTTGGCAGTGGTTTGTGTAAAGGTGCCATTGTGTGGTGTCTATGTGCCGGGCAGCAATCATGCGTACTTGTGGACAAGGACAGAAAGGGAATAGAGATGTGCTCAGTTTAGTACATAATTGGAAATTCAACTCATAACAAAGGACAATAATCACAATAATGAATAAATCTAATAGAAAACTCTACAATTAATTCTTCAGGCACAATGGATAACACAAAAAGAGAGTTGTAAAAATGTAAAAACACCCAACACTTCAGTTGTGTAGCATCTACTGTATCTCCTACACGGTGCCCTGCTCATGTACTGTGTGAGGTTTTGCTCTGCCTGTGCTTGCTCTCAGATTTGCTTTCATACATACAGTATTTTATATATTCCATACTATCGCACCGTCTTCTTTAAACCGAATGTGAGCTTAAAACATTTTGTCTGTATCTGTTGAAAAAAAACTAGCCTGCATGGTTCCAGACTTCTGAGTAGCTGCCCACATCTGTTTTTTTTTTTTTTTTTGTCTTTTTCTCAGAGATTCAAATATGTCTGCCGCTGTGCTCATTGAGTTTCCAGTAGGCTGGATTAAGAATGGGGATGTCATCTTCCTGTGCCAGAGCCAGAAAGATAGTGACAGAAAAATGGTCACAAAAATGTAAGCTGACATACTGAAACAACTCTCCAGTCTTTTCCATCTTCAAGACAAATGTTAACTGCTCAGCAACCTCACTGCTGACCACTTCAATACTGCCTTAAAACAATACAGATGGGGGTGGTTAGGATATTCACAATGAATTATATACCATAAGCAATCCAGAGTGAAAAGAAAGCCTGATGATCACTCCAGAATATGCATCTATAAGTGTGGCAATTTCTCCTGGTCACAACATTAAAAAACTTGAAATCGATAGAACTTGACAGAAGCTTATGAATAGAAATTGTATCATGATGAAGACGGGCAGAACAAAAACAAAAACAACCCACAGAAAATACAAATGAAAGTCTTCACATTAACACAATCCAATGCTTCCCAAGCTAATGTCTACGCCCTGGCAAACACTATCCTTTGTGATAAAGAGAAATATGACATGAGCTTTGGCTTGAAGACCAAACTCATGGAAATAAAAAAATAAATAAATTAAGACATAAGTAAAAAGAATGCATAAGGAGCACATAGGAGCAGCCACAATCAGTCTGATGTCCAAAATATTAATTATTCAGGTGTTTAGAGAACTTACACCTACATAATATAACTTTTGATATTGTAATAAAGGTAAATACTGTACATAAATTATCTTTTCTGTACTTCATCTGTTTTGTTTTTGTATATGATCCCCTTTCCTGTCACTGCTGCCCAGAGACATAGTTTTCCAAAACTTGGCTCTGGAAATGAATTCCTCTCAGTAGCTCTCAATATTTAGTCAGCAAATGACATCTCCATCGTCACTGTGGTTTCGTTTATGGCAGAGTAAAGTAATGCTCATCAAACTATTAACCAACCCCCTAAAAATAGCCCCGCATATGATGACTCCCCAGGCAGCCTGTTAATTGAGCAATGTGTGGGATACAGGAGGCAGAGGATGTGTGAGAGTGTTTTTGCTTGTGTATGCGTCTCTATGTCTGACTAATTGTGCACTAGTTTTTGTGTGTGTCAGAGAGAGAGAGAGAGAGAGAGATTGTGTTCATATATTTGTGTCAGCAGTAAGTAGGTGACTGTGAGGCGATTCATTACTATGACTAGTTAGTTGCAATCAAAAACACAGTTTAGTGAAGTATTAAAGGTACAGTGTGTCAGATCCACAGAAAATGGAATATAACTATGCATTCATAACATTCATAACTATGTTTTCTTTACGTCTTTCTTTTACGTCTGTGCAACAATTTATAAAGAACTGGTAGCTGGAAGTGATTCACTTAGTCTTTTAAGTTTCTAACTTTGGCTTTGAACTATTGCTCTAGATAATCCTGAACCCTAAATTATATAGTATCTAATGTACATGTATGTGAAGGAGAGTTATAGTTTATTTGTCTGTAGTATTGTCTGCTCTTTGCAGGCTATAGCCTGCTGAGCTCCTGAAGCTGTGCCTTCAGCGCTCTGTGCTCCAATAAAAAGTGGACCAGTGAAGAAAATTTGTTTCTACTCATTAATTGGGTCACTTTATTAATAATTCAACACAATTCAGTGCTAATATCTCTTGTCACATAAATACGAGTGGAACTACTGTGAGTCTTGCATTAACTGAGAGGGGTTTTCTTTTTAACCTGAAAGCTCATACACTGCAGATAATATATAAACTAAAACACACAGACTGAGAACAGTATCTACTTTTTGTGGTCAGGGGAAAAAAGTCTACCCCCTCTGATTTTGCTCTTGAGGTTATGTATTGACATGATGTGAAACCACTCACCTCTCTATCACCTCTAAATAGGTGAAGCTGCAATACCAAGAAGATAACACAATTTTCCTCAGTGGTCAGTGCTCTGTGGATTCTGAAATGTGATCAGAAATTTGAGCATCCTGACTTTATTAATATGGGTTTTAAGGAGGGGAATAGCATCACTCTGACCATAGCCTTAGGGCATTTACACACCAGGTCCTATTTCAAGGCAGAATTTCTTTGCCTGATGAAAATCACCAGGACTTCAAAGGATATTCAGGTTGTCTGTGGACAGGTCTGTAAAATTGTTTTGATTTTACTACATGTTTAATTCTGAATATGCTACACTGTGCCTTGGGAAGTAATGAATCTTTTTGCTTGTCTTTTGCTTCACAAGTTATGTGAAGCATCAGACAAAGCGACATTATGTAGAAGTTGGTATTTTTGTGATGCAGCGCCCACAGTTTCAGAGTGCAATACCCCTGTCCCGAATATTTACAGTGTATTTGTCCTGATTATATTACTTATGATAAAAAAATTAGCAAGTTAACCACAACAGCTCAACATCATGCAAGTGCAACAACACAAGACATAGCAGCCAGCTAATATTACTTACTAGTCAAAGAGCAAGAAGCCCAGCTCAGCGTCTGCTTTCAGCTTTTTATTTCACCAAGCTCTCAGAAAATGACTAAAAGTCAGATTTACCTCCTTTTCTCTCCTTACCTTCCTCCATCAATGTCCCCACTGGTCTCTTGGTCTCTGCTATTATGTCCATAGAGGCTGCTGAGCCCAATTACATTGCACCTACCATCCACCCACTGTTAAATGATGTGCTTAACCTCTAGCATCCCCATATTCTATGAGCTAGAAGGACACTTTGGAAATTAGGGATGCTAAAACATGTCATATGATTGTCAAGATGATCATGTAATCTTATTTTTCAGAATTAGAGGTATGAGGTAGTGAAGGATGACAAGAGACAGAAAAATATTACCAGCTACAATCGAGTCAGGGACGTTGTGGTATGAACGCTGAGTTCACTGTTGCCTGCATTATCATTAATTAGACCCAATATAATAGCATGAATTACTAAGCCCATAATGTTGGGACCTTTTGTGCTAATAGTGTTGGACACCCAACGACGGAAATAGACTGCTGAATTGCATGCTGGGTAACAGCATGAGGCAGGGGTCTTCTACTTGGCAGAGGGAACGATCTTCTGTCTGTCATTTTATTATTATAAATCCATGCAGGGGTTATGTGGAATCAGAGCTGATTAGTAGAGACTGAAATATCTCCCGCTGTTCTTTTAATAATGTGCAGTGTGGCCTTTCATTAGCTGGCAGGCATAATGCAACATGCCGTTTTACCACACAGTACAGTACATGCATTTATGCATGAGCTAAGACATGTAACAAACAGACAAATGTAACCACTGAGAAGTGTTGAGAAGCTCCTGTGAATCATAACTACCACAACACTGGGGATCACATTCACAAGAGGATTAACAGAGAACAAATATTGAGATTTGATCTCTTTTTGTCCATACAGAAGTTAAACGATTAGTCTGCCACAGGAAACGTTCTCCAGTGCATCGGTTCCTGCATTGCTATTACAATGTTATGTTTCCTTTTTATGGAACTATCACTCTAGTCCATTAAACCCTAATTGGAGCCATTACAAACCCATGCCATGCAGCCAAACATTGTTCAGTCCTATTGAAATCTATTTTAAGACTGTGGTTATTTTACAATAATGAAGATCCCAATGTTTTCAAGCCGAAGTCAAACATTTGATTAAATGTATATACGTGTGTGTAAATGATGCACAAGACATGCAGAATATTTTCATTTGATGGAACAGCGCAGCCATAAAACACACAGGGTCTTAGGTTTGAGTATTTCACTGTTCATACTGTTAGGCAGTGTGGAATAACACATCTTGTCAACCTTCAAGCTACTTCTGTGAAAACAAAAGGGGGAAAACTCATGAGAGCATGAATCCAAATATATCCATATGGACGCTGATGCAATGTTCATTAAAATGCACCAAATAAAAAACAAAAAAGTTGGGTTATTTCGGTTGAGCAACGTTGCCGTTATCACACAAAACATAACTGTAACAAGGCTGCTGATGTTGATTCATTATTACTGCAACATTACTAAAACCATTATAACAGTTCCAGTTCATCTGAACTTGTGTTTAGAGGGATCTAATCTGTGACGCTAACGCACACTTTATTTTGATTCCCAACTCATGCTAACATGTTTCTCACTGTGCATAGAAACAAGAGTCATAGCTCTGAAAGAAATCCATCTAATGTAATTACATGGCACAGTAATTTGATTTAATGAAGACCTGCTAATCAGTATATGCTTATTTAGATTTAAAGATTAATTCACCTTCAACTGTAACTAACCTGGAGAAAGACAGCTGCACCGATCAGAATGTTGCCTTAATCTCTTGTCATGATTGAATTTACAAACTCTTCTCATCAGATTTATCCCAACAAAGCTCAGCCTATTTTCTGCCTCTACACAACCATCAAAGACAAACAGTGATAAAGGATGAACTCTGCACTGAACTTTTGCTGTGTGTTGATCACACACTGACAACAAGCTCCTCTGTGTTACTTAGACAGCACATTTGTATCCAGAGCATTTGAGCAGGAGTGTGTGCATTTTCAACATGACTGGCATCTGTGTCAATTAGAGCCCGACTGATATGTCGGTTGGCTGCTATTGCATTGATTCTGCCCAGACACCATGGTAGGTCAAAGTACCATAGGAAATACTGCCTATGTTTCCGTTTAGTAAATTTATACACATCTTGACCCTGTGCTAAACAGCCATGACACAGTCTATAAAACCACTGTATGATAACAAATATGAATTCTCCAGACTCTTGTCCACTCCTGATGCTTGTTTTTTCGTTCCCGAATGTAGAAGTCAGCCTCACTGCCAGACCGCAAACCCACATTTCTCTCATTGGTCTGCTGCTAGTTGTGAACACTCTGATCACAGTAATAGGGGATTTATCTCTTTCTTAATCACCGCTCTCTGGGTAAAAACCAGCCAACTGTTCAGTGGCGGTCATGTATTTGGCAAATTAGATAAAAGGGCTTCATGGGGTCTCTAGAGCTTCAGGGTTAGAAACAAGCTGAAGCACAGGAGAAAGCATTATAATGTCAGGAGGGAGCGATTGTTTTTTTTATTACTTTTTTTATTTATGCTGTTCAGTCAAATTTCTCTATCTCACATCAGTGAATTTTAACATTCATAACTTTTAGAAAACCTTGTTCAAAACTATTATTACTTCTTTCATTTATGTCTGTATTAAGACCCCAAATTACACAATTAGAAGGCTTTTGTGGCATGAGCAGCTGCTATGGCTGAAAAGACAAAAGTAAAAACTTAATCATAAAGGTTAAACAGATAAAGAATAAATAAAGGTTCTTTATCAAAGATATGTTGTTGGAATAATGTAAAACTAAGGGATGAAGAGTGACATAGGTTGTTTCATGCCAGCTGTCCTATATTTCCTACAGAATGTCCAGGTTTAGCAAACATCGTTCTGTGTTGTTGTTTTTTTTATTCACACTCTCCTATCTCATCCTCTGGCATTTTATTGTCCTCACCCTTACTGGAGTGTCTTTTACCCCACTTAATCCAATTTTAACACTTCTTGGAAAAGAAATATCACCCCTGCCACTTCTCTGTACCTCGCTGTCAGCTTTCTAGTGGCAGTAAAAAGCAGTCTGGACCTGGGCTCAGTACTCATCCCTCTCCTGCTTATAATTGCTTCATTAGAGCCTCTGCAGCGTCTCTGCCTGGTAGCTGGGGAGATTTAATAAGAGCTCCGAGGATGCTCTCAGACTCTTGCGTCTGGGCTCCAAGGATATTGCCGTGGAATTTCTAATAACCGGGCTTCGTGCCAACGAAGACAGAAAGTCAAAGAACACCAAACTAAGTACACTCCTGGATCCTTTCAGTCTAGCACAAGAAGCGAACGCAGCCTTTCTCCCAAACCTTTTGTACTGTTGTTACATCCCCGGCGGCTACTGCTTTTTCTACTGCTAAGACTATAAAACAGAGTGGAGAGTGGATTGAGTTTCCCGTGGTCCATTTTCTGAGAGATGAGTTTCAGCAAGGTGCGGGACAGCAAGATGATGAAATAGGCTCAAGCGCACAATAAACTTAAAGCTTTATACTCTGAGCCATTTTCAGCCCACTCCTTATTCTCCATCATTATCATGCAATATGAGCCGGAATCTTATCACTTGATACGCTTTCTTACTTTACATCACATACATTACACAATACAATATTATATCCCAAAAGCACTCTAAGAGATACAGGTCAATAAAACTATGAAACTACTTTCTAATTGTCTTAAAACAGTAATCAGGTGCCCTGAAACAGATCTTATAAAGTAACTTAGACTTAGACTTCAACTTTTTAGCATTAAAATGACCACTTTGTGTTTTCACAGACAACTTTGGACCAATAAGACTGAAACGTTGGAAGATATCAACTATTTATGACAGAAATATGCAGATGGATAATGAACAGGTTCTTTCTACTTTCAATGTGCAGAATCTTTTAGTTGGTCACAGCCAAATGACTTTGCCATGCTAGAACCAGCTCTGGAGAAAAAAAATCAACAAGAGATCTGCATAAAAATATAGTTTTAAAAACTCTGATAAAGATTGTGAAAGTTTAGGAGAGCTGCGACCTTCCCCTAAAGTTATAAAGCTACAAGGTTCTAACATTGTTGAATGCTTTAAACTGACCTGAAGCTGTCTGTTTTCATGACTAAAAAGTCTATTTTTATGAATATACATTGTGAAGATGAACCAAACACTGTCAAGCCAGTCTGTAGTGGTTTGATAGCAGCTGATGGTGATTTGGTTTGACTGCTATGATTGAAAATAGAAAATAGAAGAACAGCTACTTGTCTAAACATTGCCAGACTAAGAAAATCTGCATACTTCTACACATTTTTCCCTTATTTTCCATCAGTAGTTATTATCTGTCATTTGCCAGGATAGTGATTCTGCAAAAGAAAATTTACCCTAAACAACAAAAAAAAGAATAAATCTGCAGTCATAACCTTCCTGTCAGCTCACAGCTGCCTATCCCCATGTATAAAAGGTCTATTATCTGAGTATGCACTGTAAAGGAGAACCACACAGTGTCACTCAAGACTTAAATACCTTGATACACATGATGGTAGTTTGGTCTGATAAGCTAAAAATAGCTGGCGTTACTAGTTTAGTTTAGTTCAGTTTATTACAACAATTAATTACAATTACTGCATTGACAATCTAGGAATTAATTCTAGTCACTTACTGCACTTTCCCCTGGAAAAAAATCATCAACCAAATGTTTAAAATATGCATGTAAAATGGAGAAATGACAGCTGAAGAGTGATAAAATAAACCCTGGAGGCAGATGCAGTAGGTATTGTAATTATTATACAAAAAGGCCAAGGAGAAAGGTGAGGTGAAGAAGAAATTGTAGCACTTAAGAGTGTATTCTCAGGTGAAGACGCCAACCATTTGAATTGTACAAATTGTCCAGAATAATTCAAATTCTATGGTATATCATAGATTTGAGAAGTATTCGTTTATGTTTAATTTGTCAGTATTTTAGATTGACATAATGTGAATCTCCTGCAGATTATAATGACCACTGCTTGGACTGAACACAAGTATGAAGGTTCCTGCGACATAGTATCTACAGTCAGACTTTACTATATATAGCAAACAGCATGGGGGATGGGAACAGCTGATCTAACTGTGTTTGTGTTTGCGTGTGAAACAGACTGAGAAAATGACCAGAGGTGCATGTGTGCACAGTATGTTTTGCTTCAATGTATGTACGTGTGTGTATGAGTACAAAACTGTCAAAGACAGGGGTGTAGCTTGCATTAAATTCCAGTTTATGTGTGCACGCACATATGAGTGTGCACACACTGTATGCAAGTTTGCAGCAGAAAATACACGTCTGCTTGCGAGCTGATGTCCGTGTATTTCTCCCTATCTGTGTCATCTGTGTGCATGCATGTGTCAAACTCACGTGATGACCAGCGAGGTGGAGAAGAGCAGCGTTCCCAGCAGGCCACGCCGGCAGTCTGCGTTCTTCCTCTGGCGTTGGTGCATCTCGCCGCCACAGTTGTCACAGCAGCGGCACATGCAGAAGAAGAGGCCAACCATTGGCATCAAAATGGTGAACAGCAGACCCACTGCCGCACATATTAGGAAGCCTATCTCGTAGTAGATGGCCTGAGGTCAGGGATGAAAGAAATGAGATGAAGAATGAAGGACAAATTATTTAGTAAACATAATGGAGAAAGGAGTACATGGGAATGAGATGAAGCAAGTAAAGGAGGATCAGAGGTGAAAATGAAACAACAAGAGGGGGATATGGGATGGGGGTTGTTGAGAGCAAACAGGATTGAATCAGGAGGGGAGGGCAGATGAGTTGGGGAGTGAGGAAGAGAAGAAAGGGTAGATTAATAGTGGTGTACAGGAGAAGAAGGGAGGACACTCACACATGGAGGCAGAGGATAAAATGAGCAACAAATCTAAAAATATCTGGTTGAATCCCACCGCTGGAAAGTCTCTCTCTACTCCTGTCCAACAGGGATTTGTGGATAAACAATAAACACATTATGTAACACTACTCACTGCTGGAGAATCCGCTCTTTCTAATTATTTAATACCACAGTTCAGTCAGTTCAATAAAACTGCATTAATACATAAACAATAAACATAAATGCCAAGAGTATCTTTATTAAAGTAAATGGGATGATTTTTTTTTTACATGCTACACTGCAATCAAGGTTTTTTATTATATAAACGTCCAACAAACAAAAACATTTTCAATATGCACTGGATAGCAACACATGAAGGATGATATATGAGTCAGAGCCATCCCTATAGCCCTGTGGTACAGTTTTTCCCACTCTAATGAAGGGAAAGACAGGATTTCTGATGAAAAACTGCAACTTCAATGGGAATGGACTACAAGGCAGTCAGGGCGCTGCAGACTCCATCTTAACAAGTACTTTAGACTTGTACTGAGTCATAAAATCCAGACCTTTTCTTGAAACAAGGTGACAAAATCAGCCCCTCGGGCGAGATAGTTACACCTGTTTCAGTACAGTTCATCCTTTTTAATAGTTTTATCGCAGAAAATGTTTTTGTATCACTCAGTGATGTCCACTTTAAAATCAGGTGTGAGAAATTCAGAAATGGTAAAGAAAGCACAGGTGAAATTATCTCATGGCAGTGGCAGATTTCTGTTACTTGGTTCAAAATATGATGTTAGTGACATATTGTTGGGTGAAAACCTTGCAACTCCAGCTTGACAACTGACATAGAAGAATTGCATGGCCCAGGTACAACCAGGTTAAACTAATGCAGTCTAATATAACAGCCCTAAATGCTACCTTCTTGGTGGTAACAATTTGTCCATCCCATCTTATATCGATAAACCAGATATACTCTTCACTATGAAGTATAACAGTTGAACCCAAAACTGAACAGTTTAACCTTTAGAATTTATCACATGACTGTATTAAACTTCATTAGTTTTAGCTTAGTGTAGCAAGAAAAATGACATACAAACTTTGGGCCTTGGAAACATGACTGAATAAACTAGAAAATGTTAGATATAGTGTTATGTTATAGCTAGATTGTTAGGATCAGAGGGCAGATGTTGGATTTAAACAGTTGATAGAAGTTTAGTGAGGTAGGAGAGGCCTAGTAATATTAAAATGTATAGACTGAGCCTGTTAACACAGAGATGAGTGGAGTAATGCTGACTGTCGTTTATTTATTTATCTTGTATGAAATGTATTCGGTTTCTGTATGTAGACAGTCTGCATGAATTAGGATTGACCTTGGCTCTGAGTTGTCACCTGTGAAATCTGTACATTGATCATCACAATGCTTCAACTTTGTTGGAATATTAGAAATAAGATGATTTCTGACAAATATTCCCTGATACATTGAGAGAGTTAAATTGCAGCTGTTGGCATGTTTTCTGTAGATAATCCACCTCCACTTGTCATGTACTACAGTGCTCCCACTTAATCTGTCCCAATCTAAACTACACTCAGCACAGGCTTTGGAAATTGGCTAAATTGAAAAGGGGATTGGTATTCCCACACCGTATGTAACTTGTCACAATGATGTTCAATAGCTTGTCGTTATGAAAGGATCAAAGCAGGGCTGCTATCACTGCTCCTGAAAGGACGAACTGCTCTCCCAGCTGATTTGCACTAATCTTAATCGCCCTCATAAGTATGACCCGGCCTTCTCCAGGGACCTGCAGCTTTTGCTTTTTAACATGCAGGGTGAAAAGCGATGGCTTCTGAACTTGTCTGAGAGAAGTATTCTTCTCCGGTTCATTGAGAAATCTCTGCAAACTTGAAAGTCTCAGGCAGTGAGCATATTACAACCTCCAAAAGCTTGTGTTTGGATGAATGATGGCCCCTGGCTGTGTCAAAAAATTGTTTACAAGATGTAGGATGAAAAAGTCAGTCATGCCCTTCCTGACCTTCAGGAATATAAAAAAAGGAAGATTTCAGGGTCAGTGGAAACAGAGAAAAACTGAGTTTTGAAGATGTAGAGAGAGACTAAGAGTGTATGTGGGTCCCTTGTCATCTAAAAGCAGGAGTGTCAACCCAGTTGTTGAGGACATTGTGCAAATCTGAACGCTTGCATTGTCATTCTGCTTCTGGGCTTTGCTTGTTATTGGATGAATCTTCACAAAAAAAAAGGTCAAAAATTTTTTTTTTTTCTACAAGCACTCTTCAAGGGCCTGCAGCTCCGACTATTTTTGGACTATAGCTTTGTCTCGGCAAGGGCCCAAAAGAAGAAAGTGACCTTCCAATAAGAACAAACTAAATGATGAGGTGGCATCATGTCTGAGTGGTGAAGACAGGAACATTGTTGTAATCAGATTTAATGAAACGCAGCAGCCATAAGGCCTGCTGAAGTATCCCCAAGCAAGCTGTTGTTGATCTAAACTGCTCAACTTTAAGCTAAATGCCTGAGCTTAGTGATGGTGAATTATTTAACACCATGGTAGTTTATGAATTCTGTGAAGACTGCAATTCTGCAACCTCACAAACCTTAGTAAGCCTTTGATCAGAACAGAACAACAGTCTACATTAAGGATAATTATCTGCTGTGCATGGTATTTTAAAGTGTGACTGGGGCTTTGTATTTATTGGGCAGTGACATAAAGTAGTCAAGGTCAATTCCAGTTCCAAAAACCTACAAAACCTTCACGTAAATATGGTGGCAAGGCACTTAATGTGACTTTAGAAAGAAATTCTGTGGTTTATTTTACAAAAATTGGATCACTGTATTGACACTGATTTATAGCGTTCATCCATTTTTTCTAGAAAAAAGTTTGGTGTCGACTTGCTTTGATAAATCAGCCACAGTCACAAATCTTTAAATTTAAATTCATTTAAGAAGGTTGTATTGGCCTATGAGTGTTTTGGACCATTTTATGCAAAGAGAAGAAATTGATTTGTCCTGAAGCAAAGAAACTTTTACAATTTGTAAACATTGGTTGGTCAAGTGTGTTTTGTGTATTGTGTAATATTTCTGCAGGGACCAGAAAATGAATTACCTCCTTCTTGTTACTTTAGTGTGTCACACATTGAGGGGCTTGTTTTAGTTATTTGTTGTTTGAAGCTGTGGAGGATAGATGTTTTATAAAGCTCTATGAAGCTGTGGCAGCACTGCATACTGTGTGTCCGTGCCCCAGGTCAGTGTGTGGAGATTTATTGTAGTAAAAAGAGTTCTGCCAACATCAGCACGCAAAAGATCAAGAGTGTGTGTTTATTTGTGGCTCATCCTTGTTGTGGTTTGGTGGATATGAGAACAAATACTACTGACAATAAATGATATGGCTGAGCAGCACTTTCAAAGCTATTCTGTTTGAACATTTATGTTTTTACACTGGTATACATTTATTCAACATCACTGCTTTATCATAAGGCCCATCTATAGAAGCATAATGGTATTTTTGTTTGTAGCTGCAGCATTAAAACAGGTTAATATTAACACAGACTGATATCAGTTTGATAAGGCTTTGACGGGAAAGTGCTAGTTTTTGTTACATGCTTATCTCCTAAAAGGGCCACAGCAGCCAAGTAAGAAAACAAAGGGTACTATTTCACAAAAAGCTCAATGTAGCAGAAACGGAGCCATGACACTGTTGTAAAAGAATATTTCAAATGGTCTGTAACATTCCAGGGCATTAAGACTCTTACTTGGCAATCCAGTCAGCATTGTTCCACCTTTATGAAACTGAAAAGATCTAAATCAGGACATGTCTCAAATGAGACAGCAGCTACTGTTGTGGCCAAGCTAACGTTATGGTTGCAAGGTGGATAGGGTGGCGGGGTATGAGTCGAGGGCTGCACAACTAATCATGAATATTCTAGTGTTAAAATGTTGAACTAAACAAACAAAAAAAAAATGTAGTGAACTAAAGACATTTTTAGCAAGAACTGTGCAACCCTGGTGACTCAGGACAGTGGAGCATGATGAGACAGGGGATGGGATTCACTGTAAGTCCAGTGTGCAGACTTTACCTGAAGGGTCAGCACTATGTTCTCTGGCTGAGGGAGACCAGAGCAGATCAGATGAAGAGGGCATGCAGAAGACAAAGGCAATGCGGCGTCAAAGAAAGAGCAAAGCCACAAAACAGAAACATGTGGATGAAATAGAACAACAAAAAAGAGAAATCAAAGAATTCAAAACTGCCATGCACATCCACATAGTTGCATATTGTAGCACTGCACACAGACAAATTCTCCCATAATTGAGACTAAGGTACAGAGTGAACTCTCACTGAATTTCTTAGATCTCAGTGACTGTCAAAAACCTGAAAAACGTCTTTCGTTATCAAAGTGGTTCCGCATAGAAACTCAAATGATAACTCTCTTTAAATTCATAGGTTGTGCCAGAGGCAATTACCATCTTCTGCCGGGGTACCAGTAAAGAGATGGCCTTGCTTTGGCTTGTAAAAGCTATTAACTGCTTGCTTCAGAGAAGTGCCTACAGACTGACGACAGAGTATTTCAGAGGTACATTTCTTCTGTGATTTATATCATAAATTGCTGCATCTGATCAGAAAAAACATAACGGCAATAAGGTAAAGAAATAGGCACAACAAAACATTTTAACACACACACACACACACATACACACACACACACGCACACACGGGGTTACCTTTTGATATTCTGTCTTGATGGCTCCAAACTTGTCCTTTGCCAGTTTGACAATAAGATCTGCAACAACACAAAGAGAACAGACAAAACTTGAAGAGATCTGTTTTTCTATATCCGACCAGAATTGCATTGTATACAACAGGCACCACTTGCAAACAGACGGACTCTAAAGGCTGTGTCTCTGCCATGCACCACTCACACCAGCATACCAAATCTAACTACTAGGGTATCACCAACATCAAAACCATTGGAAAATTAACATCTTTCTATATTGTGTTATTTTTTGGATGAACCCCCTTATGGTGTGAGCTTATTACTCTATTTTACAAGCCTATTAATGGTAACTTTTAGCTTTTAAATTTAGAGCTGCTATATATAGAAACTTTCCTCAGCCAACAGCAGGAAACTGCAGAATATAGTTAAATGTGAGAAATTATTGCTGTCAGGCTGAAGCAGCAAGTTGACATCTTTGACAAGATGGTGTCAGGAAATCTGGAGCCAAACTCTGACACTGCAGTGTCCCTTCATCCCCATCTCCTCCCTCTGGGTTTAGACCAGGGCAAATCTGACAGGGTAAGGAATTCTTATTTTATTTATTTATGGACAGACATCACATTATGCTGATTTTCGGGTTACTCGGGTTACTCAGAAGAACTCGCACTGAAATTCTATACTGGGAAACAGATTCTAAATGTGAAATTCCTTGTAACTTTGCCCATTATATGATTATTTCAGATAGTCATGAAACTCTAAATGACATCTAAGTGAACAACAAGCTGCTGCATAAAAAAAAAATCTCTTTCAGTTCTGTAGACAATTATGTTGCAGTTACCAGTAAAAACAGCAGTAAGTTAAAGTTTGTGGAATTTGCTGAATAAATGCAGCAGTCTAAATAATCAACTCGGTGGTACAGTGCAGTATTTTATTCATGATTTCATGCTGCAAATATCCAAACACTGAGGCACATGGGTACTCTAACACTTCACATATGAACTCAAACAAACATGACTTATCACAACAAAGGTGAAACACTTAAAATGGATACTGAAAACTAATAATGTTCACCTGAACTTTTAGATGGGGAAAATCTCTTTGAGTCATTCCACTTCAAAAATGGAAATCATGGAAACATTTCAAAACAATCCAAACAAATCCTATCAAATTCTGTATGCCTCTGTTCTCTTTCATATCTACACCTGGAGCACGCTCGTCACATAATGATGACAGAGACGGCAAGTCTTCTCAGAGGCAATTGGTTTCCAAAAATAAGCAAACGACACAGGGGCTTCTCCTGCTCCTGCAATGCAGTGTTTCTTTCTTCTGAAGGAAGAACACATCCTGCAGATGAACTGTTGACAAGAACTGTTTTCATTCATCACAAAACAGACTTGTGATCCCTGCCTATTATTCAAGGCATGAAATTTGTATTACTCTGAGGGTGCCCCAGGCTTATACTTCATCCAGTAATTATGGCTGTTCAGGAAGAGAGGAGCCGATATTTGAAAGTACTTGTGCCTAATTAGCTTTTTAAATAAACATTTATCGATGCAGGATTAGTGAGGAGAGCTTTATTTCTTACACTTGTATAGATCCACACTTGACCTGCCTAAAAACATGTTTGTACTGGTTGTTACAGAGCTAGAACAGATGCAGCTCAAGTGCCTTGCTTAAGGGCAGTTTGATAATTGTCACAGGAACCAAACAGCTGAAGTTTTTGACACAACTTTCCTACTAGAATTTTCCCACCAAGTTCGCTAAACACAACTCTACTTTATAGGTCAGCCTGCCTCTGTAGTTTTCTAGCCTCTAGGTTAGTTCCTCCATCCCAGGATGGCTGTTGTCATTCACTATTGTGAATTTCAGGGTGAGGTGTAAAATGATCCAGGCTTTCATAGAAAAATAAAATACAGCGAACCAAACCCAGCTATCATTGTTTCCTGTTTTAGTGGGCCTTTGTGTGCATTTCAAAGAAGCCCCTGACCTTGTGCTAAAAATGTTGTTAAACAACTTTTGTACCCACAAGATACAAATTGTAATGATGGTAAACATGATCTCCACCACTGCAGGGTAAGCTTCCATGCCTATACATTCTGGCAATATGTCAAAATATGAACTGATATCTTCTTTTGTAGAAGATACCAACTCTGTAAGCACATTCAGATGGATCAATAGCATATTAGTTTAACACTTTTTGAAATATATCCCGATCTTTATGAACAACGGAACAAGAATTCTGGTGCCATTTCAGCCTGAGCGCAGTCTCCTCTCATTAAAATAGATACTCAGGATGTACCTGTTAATTATTTCCTTGATTAATTGATTGTCAGAACATCAGAAAAGTTGCAGTTTTGCAGAGCCCAAGTTGACACTTTCAAATTGCTTGTCTTGTTTGGGTCCTGGGCAATGTTTGCTCAGTTTTTAATCATAGAAGACAAAGAAAAGCAAATTGTCACATTGGAGTAACTCAAACTCATTAATCTTTTGCCCTTTCACTTGAAAATTGACTTGATTTCCAAAGTTGTTGCAAATGAACTTTTTGACGATTTATTGTTTCAGCTCTAATTTATATCTACATTAGGTTACACTAGATGAAAAGTAATTGCCACCAGATTGCATTTCTTAATTTATGTCTCTGACAAAGTTTTGTTCTAGCTAGCATGACTTTCATATACTACAGCAAAACCTCATTAGGAGCAGGTTGGAGTGGACGGCTGCGTGTCCAGAGCACATGACTTTAAAATTAGACTTTGTTTTTTGCATATTTAATCAAGACCTATCAACCTAAACTTTCACCTGTGGGCCAGTTGCCACAAGCAACCAAAGCATAATCGCAGTGGTAGTATGTTTTCTCCAAAACATGCCAATAAGTTTTGCATAAACCAAATTAAAAGGAGACACTGTTGTCAGCCCAGAAGAGTTGGGGTTGACTGACTCAGAGTCAGAGAGGAAAGAGAGGGCTGCTTCTGCAGCCAGTCAGAGTGTCCACAGAGGTGTTGGCTCTCTAACTATAGACTGTATAACAACTTTCTGCTCCATCTGTCAGCGTGAGTTTGTTTTACACCTCTCTCAGGTGTACCTAAAACCAAACTTAAGTTCTGCCTTATATTTTCCCATTCAGTAAAAATATTCTGGTTCATTATGAAAGTGTGGTGGGACTAATTAGACAATGGCAGACCGCCACAGTAAAGCATTACCTCAATTAATTGAAAAAAAAAAAAAAAAAATCAACTTCAGGTTGAACTGAAGGAACTGCCTTTGTGCCTCTGAGAAATGTTTGTCCAATCTCTGAAAAATGAATGAATGAACTTCTCCCTACTGGGGACACTCAGCCAAGAGGAAGCATGAGGAATAAAAGAAGCAGTGGAGGATGGACGGAATATAAGAGAGAAGAAGGAGAAAGAAAGATCAAAGACAGAATAAGAAAAGTGAAAAATAAGAGAGGTAAAAGAGAGAAAAGCAGCAAGGAGAGAGGGCTGGATTGAATTCTAGTGAGAGGCGTCTAATCCCTCTACATGATGAAGGAAAAGCTCACTTGATGCTAGTTTCCACCCACATTAACTCTCCCCTCCACCCACTGCTGACACTCATCATTTTAAAAGCAGATGAATGTATTTGTCAGGATGCTGTGGCCTTTAACCCCTCCAAACTAACCTGTTGTTTGTCATGTTGACAACATCTACCATTCAGAGGTCTGTAAATGGATATACAGTATTGAAAATGTTAATGTATATGTATGAGAGAATTAATGTAAATGTAATGCATAGCAGAGGATAGCTTCAGTAACTTCTCAGCTCTGAACCGAATCGAGGTAGAGGTTTTACAGCAGATTTAATGAAGCTTTGCAGGGAGCTCAAGATAAAGCAGAACCTGGCAAGATGAATTTTTCATCAGTTTCACTAGAAGGGAGTCGCCCGCCCAGAGGAATCCAGCAGTTCTCTATCTAAGTTTGGCTGCTTGGTTTTAGAATTGCAGAGGAAGGAGCTATTTTGATGGCCATGAAAAGTATGTTTTTTTTCTGGGTACTGAACGCTTTCCTGGACCAGAACCAGAACTTTATTAGTGGCTCAATTAATTTTGTAATTGCACTTTCTTTTTTAATTTGAAATGACTTGAAATGCAATACTTAGCTTGAAGCACTGTCTTAACACTGTTAACGTTGGTTGTTTCCACTGCCCAGTTGTGCAGACTTATAAATAGTGCATGAACTCAGCTCGAACATTTATTGAACAGTCCTGTGTGATTCTGTGTGATTTTGACAGCAGGAATTCAAAACAAATCAAACTCCAGTCAATGTAACCATGTCCCAATATTTCCATGCATTTGTCTGCATTCTTTCACTTTTTCTATGTTTGGATTTCCTGCTCTGACAGATATCAGCAGATGTTTGTTTTTGAAGGTCTTTTTATTTAAGCACCACATCATAGCACGGCTGGCTGATAATTAAAATGTATACAGTATATTTGGAAATTAATTAATGTGTGATATAACAGATTAACTTTTTGACTGAACAGTCTTTGTCATCCTATGTCATCAGTGCATCATCAGTACCCATGTGCAGATCAAATTCTGGTGACTGATAGAAGAGCTTACAAAGACATAACTGATGATAAGCAGTATTAGAATTTGGCAAAACGACAGCATGTTATGAATAATGACTAACAGGTAGAGACAGTACGGAAAGTGGGCGTCTTGTACAGAAATGATTCGAGGCTTAATACAGTGGGATCACTGTCACACACTTTCTAATAGACTTAATACTCTGACAAAGTGCATGGAGTAAGATACAAGCGCAGCAGCTTTTGATACATTTTGCATTTTACATTTACATTTTGTTACCTTGGTTACCAAATGATTGACATAAATACATGACTTATGCAGATTGATTATAAGATCGCTTCCTGAACAGTTCACAATCAGCAGATGGATGTAGTAGTAGTAGTAGTTTAGCTTTTGACATTGTGTTATAATTACATGTCTGTTATCATAAAGTCCTGTGGTTGGCTCATTTGCTTTCCACCATAAAAGAAGCACATCCACACAGATGTGGAGTGACTCTTTTCAAGCGGCCTCAGTCAAGTTGCACCAGCAGTTTTGACCAAGAGAATCAAAACTTCCACAGAAACCTCTTAAACTATACTCTCCCTCTGTACGCTCCAAACAGACATTTGGCTTAACACACTGCTTTCATGTCAGTCTTTACACACACCTTGTTCACCCTGAAAAGACACTATAAACTTTATCCATTCACCTATACTGTACTGTAAGAGATCGTATTTCATTTGTTAACTAAAGAATTAAAACCATCACAGCAAACAAACTGTGATTTGTGGCTGGTAATCCTCCCAGCAGCCCCTCTGGGCATCCATGGGAAAAAAGGTGATTAGTAGCATGGATTAAATGATTTGACAGAAGTGTTCAAGCCCACATCTTTACTGAGTGAATGCAATAAACACACATGTCCGTCTATGTATTGATTGTCTATAAGGATTTGCAGCAGGAAGCCTGGTTGTGTTGGTGAAATGTACACAATAGCATTTAGCTCCACCACCATCGACACCACATACTGTTTCTTCAGGAAAATAGGACATGGCAGCTATGCATGATATTGGTAACATTTTCAACTGCTGCGACTATAGCACTGAGATCTAATTACTTCTCAGCACGTAAACCTTTTAGAGTGCATCAGGCTTTATCAGATAAACTACACCATAGCAGACTAATCCATGGAGAGACACTTTATGGTGTATCTTTGTTTATTTGATACCGTCATCCTGAGCAATGTGCCCCTACATAATGGCTTCATATCTATGTTTTCTTATCTTTGTTTAACTTTGTATCTATACTTGTATCATCCTATCAATTTGCTCTCTGCACTGTGTTCAAATTTGGAGTTTGGAGTTCAAAACTGGAGTCAAACTCTGTCTCTCATCATAAGCTAAGGCTGTGTGCAGCGCATATCTAGCTGTATTGATGTTTTTTATATTGATATCAACTTTTGTACAGTATGTAAAGGGCTGGGGATTATTTGAAAATCTATGTCAGTGCCTATATGACAGATGATTTTTGGTATGAATACTAAAGCAATACAATTCTGGATACTTTAGGTTTTTCTACAAAAAATACTTTTTCATTCAACAAATGAAGGCAAAGTTCCTAAATATGAAACATAAGTCTAAACACAAGCAGTCACACAAGACCTCTGCTTTAATGAAATAATCTTAAACTGATAATAATTTTATTTAAATCAGGATGACAAAGTCAGTAAACAATATGGCAGCTGAGCAGACATTTGATGCCAGCTTTCAATATTTGTAGTAGTTTTTGATCATCAGTAGCACAGACACATTTTGGTGCGGTACTCAGCCCTACAACTATAAAATGTATAAAACTTCAAGCATTAATTAGAAAAAAAAGTGTTTAATTTAACTGATATTTGCTCTTATAATGCTTTCTATAAAACACATTTCCATTTAAAAGTGTGTATCTTAATTATGATTTCAACAGTTCTGTAATTTCAGGAGATATTTCCTGTATACTATGGATATTTCACATTTAATAAAAGATGAGTTTTTGCCAAAGAGATGATATTTTTGCACATCAGCGGTGAGTATGATGTGTTGTTTCTTCTGTTGTTTAGTGACGCTCGTGTTTTTAAATCCTTCTATTATTTGATGGAAGTCTTGTACAACTCAGCTGTCTCTTTTTTTCACCTTGACAGTAGTTGTTACGTAGTGGGTTGGGAACAGGGATCATTCTGTCATGAGTTGGTCTGTGTAACCAATAGGACATCCTGTGGTTGTTATTGAAGCAGAGCCGTTGAGATGACTGACCTTTGTAAAGGCTGCGCTGAGGCACACAGAGCATGAACTATTCAGGAATATCATGTAACATACAGTCGATGAAAAGCCAATAAGCTTGTCCCTGGAGATTTTTCAGAAAACATGTCATCCAAAACAGGTCCAATTAACAATGAGGCTTCCTGGTGGGGGTGAGACAAGTGGCTAGAGTGTAGCAGGCGTACAACGCATTTTCACACTATACTGAAAGGGAAATCTATTCGTATATTTGTAAGTGATAAGTTTTACTTTTAATGTGGTGAAAGCAGTCTGCATTTATCTATAAATTAATATAAACGATTCTTACAGTATCTGTTGTCCACAGCTGATTCGTGCTGTATGAAAAAAAATCATTCAGTTCAGTTACATCTTTGCAGCCATCTGAAAGCAGCAGGACAGATATGTTGATAATTCTTTAGCCTCTGATTGGAGATGTGCTGCGCCAGAGTGCTGTGCCATTATGTACAGCTGTCCTCTGTGTTAACCTTCATTAAATCATGTGAAAATGACACCAGGCTGCTATAAAATAACTACTTACACCACTACACACATCAGATGGCTCTGTTATAACTCATACATCAATACATACAATACGACATTATGATTTCCTGGAGAAGCGTCTCTCCATTTAATGAGACGTTTTCAGAGCGATGACACCAGCGAAGCAACGAGCTGAGAGCATATTTATTAATCACCACATCCTCAGATCTATATTCAACTTCACGCAGGTCTTTTGTACTTTGCTCTGCTGAACCTAGATGAACCAAAATGTCCAGACAGTCACCAAAGATGTACTGCTCTGCACTTGTCATTGCACTTATGCATGATTAAAATAGGGCCTTTGGTCTTATCAATGCTCTTAGATGGACACACTATTTAATGGTGAGACTTCTGTGCTGTCATTTCTTGTTATTAATTAAATTGAGTATATTATCTGATTTATTGCTCTAGTTTATAGCGTTAAATAAAGGACACAATCGTTCCTGCCTCTCGGTAAGTGCAATAGTTAAAACATCTACCAAGTGTAAAGCAATAACTGGCAGAGGAGACAGACATGCTGCTGTGACATCACGATGTGCTATTAGACACCGCTGGTGTCAGGATTTAAGCTCATTTTACATCCTCACTTATTTTAAGTTGGTCTGCAGACGAATTTAAGCTAAATAGCTGAAATAAAAGAGCAGAAAGTATAAGTACGGGAGAGACAGAAGGAAAGACCGCTGGAGGAAAAAAGAAGAAGATCTTGAACAGGCTGAGACAGATGGACAAAGAAAAACAGCAGACAGAAAGAGTCGGGAGGAGGTATAAAGGGATAGAGTGTGAATACTAATGAAGTGGAAGGATAGATGGACAGTGAGATGGATCGATACACATATGTAAATAGATGCGTGATCGGAGGAAAGATTGAAAGATAGAGATATAGTTGAGGTCATGGAAACTAGGGATTTCTATGCATTCAGGACTGCCTGTGTAGTATTTACTAACAACATCATGGCTATAAAAAATGGGGGGAAAAAATCCAAAATCCACCAACCATATCAGCAGGACTCTAATATTCCCCCTACTAAGCCCCAGCAGTCGTCTGTGACAACGCCCGTTGCTAAAAGGCTTATTAAAATAAATAAATAAGTAAATAAGTAAGCCTGGCCATGAGATACACTTTCACACTACAAAACTTCATTCAGCCCTGCTTTGCTTGTAAGGCATACGGTGCAACAAAGCAGACAGCCAGTTGGGGATTTTTCCTGAACAGAGAGATGCTGTTGCCAGCTACGTGGCTTCTCCCTCACAGAGTTATCTGAGGACACACACACAAACAGGAGAGGGCTCTATGTTAAGAATTAAATTCAGCACGAGTTGTAACACTAATGCAGACAGGGAACTCTGCATGGCCTTTCTGTCACTTAAGTGACACACACCAGGACTTTTGCTGGTGCTTTCATTTTTTACACTCCCGTGTATTAACTCATGAGATTTTCATATGAATACATTTTATCTGAAGCTGCTTTAATTATTATTTTCATATATTAACAATGGATCAAATGATTCTGGTTATGTGAACAAGGTCACTCATAGTACTGCAGTATTCCTCAGCTCTATAGTGCCTTTTTGCATCAACTCTGCATGCTACCTGAACAGCATACAGACAAAGTTTGCAACTGGCAGGTGAACATAGTGGATCATTTAGCAGCTAAGGAGTCAAATATTTCCCTCAGGAGTTGGCACTGAGAAACACAGAGCTGAAAGGAGAATTCATATAAACTTAAATTCATCAGGTTGACAGAAGAACAATCCTATATTAATGCTAATGTTCTGTATCTGCTTAAATGATGTGTTTTGAGCAAAAATTCAATGAATGCAGGTTGACGCTCATCATCCACCCCAGACCTTTACGTTACATTAATTTAGGGTCAACTGACTTCAGAACACCTTTATTCAAGATCTTTTGGATTAGGTTTTGATAAATATCTTGAAGATTTAAAATATTATGCATGCTGTGAAATTTTGCACATTACCTGGTGAATACTTTGCACATTCCTGCACAAACTGTACAGCTCTTCTCATTTTAAAAACATATTGTACATAAACTATAGCAGGTTTTTCTGGCCAATGCTAACATCATAGTGAATGTGTGCGCTGTATATTGAATGCAAAGGTCAGGCAGGTTTTTTTTTTGGTTTGTTAGTTTGGAATAAACAAAATAGTCAGCAGAGTAAAAGGAAATCGCACCAGTGAAGGAGACTCAAACTTCATAGATAGAAAAATCAAGCAAAGCACCACCTACGCTGTTTGGCAGGTAAACTAATGTGCAGCACAAAATCACAACCTCAGAGACCAAAATGAAGATGAAATTAAGATTTCCACTTTAATAACTGCATATGTCATGCCATAATGTTGTGCTGCTGAATCATTCTGGTATCCAGGATACCTTTTGACACCTCCGGGAGGCGTCATCAGGCTTCAGGCTGTGATCAGATACACTTTTCTCAAGGTGCCGCTGTGAATGTTTAGTAACAGAAGGAGGTAAAAGCATATGAGGATTTCTTCATCCTTGTTGCTATGCAACTAAACAGTTTTTAGTATTTTTAGATAATGGCCTTGATATTTATGTGTTTGCTCAAAAAGTCTACTGGAGAGCTCAAAGTGAAGGAAGACAAGACAGAGAAAGAGAGAGAGAGAGAGAATCATGCAATGAAATTCCTTAGCCTTGATTCATATCTACCATGTAACATCCACGGGATGGATCAAGGCATCTCTTTTTACCCAAGAAGGCCAGTTCACTAGTCACGGGGAATACTACTCACTGCGCCAGTCACAGATACCTTTTGTTTAACAGATCATTTAACATCCGTTAAAGCTGGATCTCTCTTACTTTTCCCAACATGCATCACAGTACATCCAAAACACAAGGTACACAGTGAAGTGTGTACTTGGAAAATAACTGATAAGAGAAGCTACACTCCAAAAAGCAACCCGTGTGATTGTAGCCTAAATCACCATTTTCTTTTTTCCTGTTTTGGTCCTTGGACTCCTCCACTGCGATGCAAGATAAATCTGAGAGTTAGTGCCATGATTTACAGGATAAGAGAGGGGCTGGAGGAGGTTCAGTGTAAAATACTAAGTTGTTTTATTCTCGAGGCCTCCAAAAAGTTATAAATATAAACAACTCGAGAAGGCTGATCTGCTCACAACTCACAGACAGATATGACAAGGACAATAGACATTGCTTCATATTTTAACAGATTGAAAAGTATAGGTGTAGATAATGGTATATAAAACGGTACTGATTTATCTATGGCCTTACATATAATCAAATGATGTAAAACAGACATTGTTGTACTAGCCTAGACATCTAAATTACATCAAGTTCATAGTACTTATGGTTGTTTACTGTCATAAAAACATAGATATATGCTAATAAAACGGTGCTGTAAACTAATGATTTGGTGGTGTATCTATGTCCCGGGGACTGGCTGTTTGTATCAGCGCTCACTTCCCATGAGCTTGGTGTCTCCGCACATGGTAAACACACTGTTACCATAGAGTCTGTAACTATGGAGGGAAAATCAGGCTTAACTTTACACAATCAAAAAACAGGAGGAGAGGAAACACACACACACACACACACAAGTATGATGGAACAGCATTTCATTTCAAACCTTGATAACTTTGAATAATGTTCTCACCAATGACAGAATTGAGTAGCTCAGAGAGAGAGAGGGTGTGCCAGCAACAGAATATTCCTGTGGTTTTATTCACAGCCTTTTGAAATACATAATGTCGATGCATCAAAAACAAGATGGAGGGACTGTGTGAATTTTCCATGTGTATGCAAACAGTAAATGTATTTGTGTGGGTGTGTGAAGAGCACTTTACTGCACTTACTTTGATGTAAACAGCTGTGTTTCCTGGTTACATATACAGCTGTGAGTCCCGCACTCACACAAAAACCCGATGAGTGTGTAAAGACACCACATAGAAAATAAAGTGACATCCACATCTCTTAGCTGCTCACATGCATCAACTGAAATATTGTTTATATGATGGACTATGAATGCATTCCAGTCTGCACATTTAGTATGTTAATAAACTTGACAGCCTCTCCTCAAGTGGAAATCACATTGATGGGTAGAAATGTATGACGGGGGAAATGCACAAACACTCACACGCAAACACTTACTCACACAGATAAAAATAAATCTGGGCGACATGGCAACAGACACTAATAAAGAATGTTATATTGCACAGGGACTTCTGCTATCTTTCTGCAATCCTGTCCACTGACTTAGAGAAAAGGCGATATGACTCCTGCGTGCTGCAGCTGTGAATGATAAATATAAAGTAGACTGATGCGCCTGCAGAGAAGCTTACAGCCTACTGTGTGTCATACTATGTATTTCTCTGTATGCAGGCAACGCACCCACAACAAGTCTCTTCACTGTAAACTTCAGCTGTGAAATCCACAGTAATTTGCCGTGTTTGTGCCCAGTAAATTACTGTAAACCATTTCACAGTAGTATACTGTGTATTCAGTCAAAAACTACAGTACTTATAGAGTTACTGTGAAAATTACAGTAATGCCTAATTTACTGTAGAATATTACAGTAACCAATAATAAACTGTAGAAAATTACAGTAACCAATACTGTGATTTAATTTACATTATACAAGTAGGTCCGACCGAGCAATCTGATTGGTCAACTAGACGTTTAGAATGTGCTTTAATCAGCATGACAGCACACCTGACTAATCACTAAAAATATCACTCCACCATCTCCACATTGTCACGTCCTGAAATATATAACATATAAACAAATACGAATAAGTCCACTGGAAGTAGCTACTTTAATAAAGTAATACATCTGAATTTACAATTTCAGCTTTCTTTAATGAATATTCAGTGTGTTACGGAGCTGTTAATACAGGTGTGTACCTCATTAATACAGGTGTGCACCTCGTTTTTGTGAAGCACGTCAGAGATCAAACAGTTCAGTGAGCGCAGAGAAAATATTTTTAAAGACTAAAGGTCGACTAATATGGACTGAAAAGGAATATTTGGTTAGATAAAAACATGATGTTCATGTTGGAAAAAATGATTATATCGATCTTTGTTCAATACATTTTGACTTTTGGACTTTACGACGCTGTGGAGTTGGATCATCCTCCATCAGCTGTTCCAGTGAGTCGCTGATACGGCGCTAGCTTCAAAATAAATGTGAAGTTAGGAGGCCAGTGTGTCCATGGAAAAATCTCTTTTTCAGCAGATATCTTAGTCACTACAAGACTAAACTAACAAAGCAGTTTAGTGTTTATATGTGCGCTATTTATTCAGTTTGGGAAACTCCACTATCTCCATAAGCTTTGACGGGACTAGATAACGTCTTCGTTGCTAGGTCGTTACTAAGGCTCCGGCTACTTGCTGAAGTAGTGAACTGTGTTCCATAATGAATAGGAGACTATTGCTGTGACTGATTGTTTTCCAGGTATTAGTCAGACCCCGTGTATCTCCATAGAAATGGAGATCAGAACAGAAACGGCGAGCAAAGAAATGTTTCTTTTGAGAGCAAATCAGTAAGTAAGTAAGTTACTTGTCAAAAGCTGTCAGTTAGTTACTGTAAATTTCACAGTAACCAGTTTAGAGTGTTGTATTCTCATTGGTTCTGTCTCATTGTTTTTTGTTGAACTGTCATTGCACTGCATTTATTTGACAATTATCATTATTCGACATTAAAAAGTGAAGCTCTGGACCTGTTACATATTGAATTGCACTGATATTTGTATGTTCCTTTTTAAGGCTCCCGACTACTCTGTGCTGATTTGCTAAACCAGAGGGAGCCAGATTGTTTGATTACTTCTCAAAGTCAACAACTGCAGCAAATTCAGAAAGTTCATTTACTTCATTGCGTGGTTGAAATTTCTGCTGAATCATGATCTTCTTGCTACAAGGCTGCTATTCCAACCATTAGGCTAAGTAGTTATTTGAGAGTCCAGGGACAAAAAGGACAAGCAGTCTGGTCAGCCTGTTGACCACTGAACAGACAGCCAAGAGGATTGGCTGTGCAGTCTGGCCCAGGTAAACAACGTCCCGGATTACCATCAGCTAATCATGGCTGAAGCCATGCTGCAAAGGTGACAATGACAGACAGGAACAGTGACCTGTAGACAAAGCAGAGGAGACAATCTAACATCTTCCAGTCGACAGTTTACATGGGAAAAGGAGATGTACCCCAAAAATAATCTGGGCCACGTAGCTGATGTTATTATCCACGTAATGAAGGAGTTTAGCATTTTGTTTAAGGATACATGATAAGCACATGGATGTTGACAGACACAAGATAGTGATGTGTAAGAATGAGTATAGAGGAACGCATCGATATCGATTTTCCTATTGTTCAGTTTCCTACATGTGTAGTTGTTGATGATGCATTCTTTAGCATTGCACAAATATATCATGGGTGTTGGTGGACAACCTTTAGCTTGAGTTGACAAGCTGCTTCAATCTCCAGACAAACAGACCTCAGCTAAAGGTAACTAACTAGAGCGACTAGCTGTGTTGTGGTCCCATGATCCTCTTGCTATTACAATTAAGCAAATACTTTTACATGTTTTACATTTTCAGATCACCTGTACACATTTATTAACTCACTGCTCTGAACATAAGCTTAACGTGGAGAGGCCTTCTTGTGTTTCTTGTACCAACCACTTGTACGCTAGACAGCCAGTCAGAGGTCTAGATCTTACACACTAATTCTTTCTAACTGGCAGTGAACAACAATTAACAGTCATTCATGATCACTTTGTAAGATAAATAAAGAGCACATTGAACATTTAAAATTTTGATCCCATTAAAATTAAGTAAGAGTACTAAACAGTATCCATACTGAAAGGCAGTACTGGTATTGATACATTCCCATAGACTGTTTAGTTTTGGGTTTTAATCATTACTTTCAATTCTTCAAAACAGTGTGATTATTATTAATCAATTTTGTAAATTATGGTCCCATTTCACAGATGATTTGGGGTATGCTTTACGCCTAATTTACACCAGGGACGTAAGCGCCGCGGAACGGCTCCGTCCTCTGCCCGGCGTCAATCCCCACCGGGCGCGTAACGGCAGTGTAGCGCTGCCTTGCGAGCCAGCCGTATTCACGCGAGATCACGAGATCACGCGATAATCCTGAACGTACGCGAAACCGCGAGATCCCGTGATAAACTGTGGAAACAACAACAACAAACAGCTTACTTTGCTTCTCTGACGTGGAAGAGATTATAAAAAGAATCTGTTGTGTCATAAATTATTGTGTGTTGTTCCACTTCAATAATTACTCTGTCGTCGTCCATGTTGAGACCCTTTGATCGATTGACTTCTGACCTGGTGCCACCGGTCATGGCGTAATGTTGATGTGACGTTACGATAGCCGCTACATGAATGGCGTATTGTGTTTTATTTTGAAAGGGGGCAGAAGTGTATTACTTTGATTCAGTGTCGGATTTCCTGTCTGGTGCAATCTGCTCTGTTGAGCTTGACGTGAATCAGCAACGGCTCCGTTAAAAATAGAAGTGCTACGGAATGCTCGCGCTGCAGAGCGGAGAGCCGCTGCTGGGACGCTGCTGAGACGTTACGCGGCGCGCCCGGTGGGAATGGTCTTATTGACTAGAGTGGCAGCGATCAGCTCCGGTGACCGCGGCGCAGCCGTTACGCGGCCGTTACGTCCCCTGTGTAAATTAGGCGTTAGGGTGTGGCTACTTACTAGGATATCACCTCTTCTGGTTACAAAAAAACAAAGATGGTGACGGCCATAAGCCAAAACATCACGCTTCAAAATGCTCCACAAACCAGTGGGTGAAGTCACTGTAGGTTCACGCTTAAACTCCTAAAAATATTCATCACTAGTCATTAGATAAAGTCAACCTGTGCTGTTTGGGATGGGCTTCAACCATTTAGGATAAATGCTACTCTACTAGATCAAGCATACTTGACACACAGCTTGTCATTGAGAGCTCCATTACAGGCCCAAAAAGCCTCTCAGAGTTGTGACACAGCCATGTTCCTGTGACACATCCCACTCGGGGGAACTGTCTATGCGCCGCTGAGTGAAGGCTACAAGCATCTTTTGAAGGGGTGTGACAAGCGGCACCGAAGCTTGACGTCGGAGAGGAAGGCCGTTTAGAGTAGTCATCTCTGAAGTTGGCAGGTTGACCCCTCACTGCCACACATCTGCAATTACAACTCACCATGTCCACAGACTGGATTCGTAGCGGGCACCACTGCACCCACCAATGAAGCGGAACAAGGGGACAGAGAATGCATGACTTGTCATCCATTCAGCAGGACTGAGCCGCTCGTTTCGCCTTGCCCTCGCTTCTCCTGCTTGGCTACCCAGGCCTGACCCAAATATGACGTCCCTGAATGAGACATGACTAGCACCCGGGGTGGCAGCTCTTGCTCCAGCACACTCCCTCTATTTATTTCTTTTGCCTTCCATTATTTTCTTTCATGCTTCTTTAAATAAGCTGATATCTTCTCAGCTTTTCTTGCTCCAGTGGATCTTTTGATTTGCAGCTCTACCTGAGCTTTCACTCAGTCTGACTTTGCGACGTTTCTTACCTGCTCTGTCAGATAGCTGGGAGCTTAAGCTGATGGTGGCATTATAATATTACCTTGAAATGTCTCAAACGTTCAACTTATCTTAATGCCATGGCTTTTTATCTCCCCTTACTTACTTAGACTAACTAATATGCCAGCCCCAAATGAGATGCATCACTCTCCTCTCAGAATCCAGGTGCTGCTTGTCAGTCTATTGATCTGCTTTTTCCCCTTTATACTGTAAGAACACACTTCCAGCACTGAGACTTAGTGATACAGTGAATGTCCTTTCACCGTCAAAGTGTCAGGCAACACATTGCAATGGATTCCTGCTGGGCCACTTGAGTTCAACAGTTCATCTCAATGAAGTAAAACTCAATAAAAGAAGCAACTCTCATTATAAAAGCATTTCTGTGAAGCACGAGTAATTTGAAAATTCTTCACAAGTAACCAAACACCTCATAATTACTATGCTGGCAAGATTAATACACAAAGGGGGTTTTGTGGGTTATTTAAAAGCAGCCAGAACTGAGGGTCTTTGAGTCTGTAACAAAGCTTATCTGGAGGTCTTGTTTGAAGGAAATTGCAGTAACAAAAAAAGAAACAGTAGTGCTGACAGAGTGAGGAGGAATTAAGTAATCATTTGAAATTTCATATGAAGATTTAGGTTTGATGCAGAAACCTTCAAACTCCTTTTTTTTTAACATTCATTTTTGAATTTACACATTTAACTGTAATTTTTCCTTAAATACACACATTAGTAGGCTAAATAACAGCTTTTTTTTTTTTAATGGCAATTCTGGAAGATTCTTCAAACAATTAGGCAGCAACTGACCTGTCAAACATAATTCACAGATCACAGTCCTAGCCCAACATCAACAGCTCTTTCAATTTATAACTGAGCATAACCAGACTGAATACAGTCCTGTTTAAAAAAAAAAAAAAAAAAAGTGGCTGAAGTAGTGAGACGAGTTGTTTCAGGTAGACAATGAAATACAATCCAGGATGTCCAGTTGTAACAGCAGCAATAGATCTATGATTTTAAAGGCTCGTCAGAGGCCAGAACACTGCACAGCTGGTACGCAGAAGGAATTTACATCTCTAGAAAGTTATCATGGTGGCAGTCATCTTTTGTTGTGATGCTTGTGAAGTTTATTTTAGATAATAAAAAGAACAAATACATAAGAGTTAATGTTACACTTTCTGTGCATTATTTACATTTAAATAGGTAAGATTGCTGTGTTTTTGCATGCAGCTTTGTTCTTCTCCTGACACATGCACTGTTGTGACAGAGACTTGACCTCTGACTCTTTGTCTCACTGTTAAGCATGCCTTGAGTGCCATGTCACTCTAACAAACATTTGATGATCCCATAAACAATAAAACATCTCATAAGGGATACTACATGCAAATGGAGACATAATAGCTTAATGGACTGTAATAGCTCAATAAAACTACAATAAATTTCACACAGTCATAAATAAAGTTGAACCGTCTGTTTGCTGCTGATTTAAGTGTCACATAAACTGTTTATATCACCTCCTTGAACTTCCATTAGTCCAGAGCTAAAAACTATGGTTCCTTTCAGTCTTAATTGTCCAAACAACCTGCCATGTTTGCTCTGCTTAAAAATTGAAGCCAAATCTACGTTGTTAGTTGAAGGTGGAGGTGAGTTCACCACATCGTTACTTTCCAATGAGTTTTGTTGATCTTAAGCCGCTGCACGACACAAGCTCCGTCTCCTCCATTCAATCAATTTTAACATGAGTCATTTCAGTTTGGTAACATCATGCCTTTTTTAGGTAATGATAATTTGTCATCTGGCCTTCAGGTGGTCTTGTTAAGTGTTTTATGATTATTGTGGATTTGTTCCATAGCCCTCAGAAAGACTAATCCCAGATTTGTGGATCCATTTCAAGAGTAACAACATGCAGCTAAAGGCTATTTTGATATCTTCTCACACGACTGCAGCTGCAGGCACGGAATTAACGGCTGTACAATGTTTCGTTTTGTGTTCTGATTATGCAGAGTGATCTTCTCTCACAAAGCTCGGGGCAGCGGCAGCTTAAATGTAAAAGAAGCAGAGAGTGACGAGAGCGTTACCAGTTTGTATCTTTGACCTGCTCCTCTCGCATGTTTTAATCCTTTAGCAGCTAACAACCAAATGTGACACATTCAAACATTAAATCTGAAAAGAAACAATACAAGGGATAAGGGGAAGATCCACCACCAAAGGATTACGTGACAATAACACAAAAAGACATGCCAGTGTTTGCCACGTTTAGACTACATAATGTCAAAAATAGTGGAAAATAGCACATCACAGTTTTCCCAGAGCCCAAGGTCTTTATGTTGCATCTCTGTTGGTAACACAGTTAAACAGAAATGTAGGAAATCCTCACAGTTGTGAGGCTGGAGTGCATTTTTGCCTGATATCTTGAAACATTAATTGTCAAATAGCAGTTCATTTGTGTTCTGCTGATAGCTTAAATTATGTATTTTTAAGGAAAAACCTTCAGTTGAAATAAAAGCTCCTGGAAAGCAAAAGCTCCTCTTGCTTATAAAGTAAATGTGAAGACACAAGTCGATAAATTTGCACCGGGTGATGCATTTTGAGGCAGAGGCCCCTGTGATTGGAAAATGTTTTAACTGTTTTATGAATGTACTTCAAATTTATCCAGAGAGGAGGGAAAATAACTAAAACACTCTTGAGTTCAAGTTCTTTGTTAGTTTTCAATGGCAGGAAGGAAAGGGACAAGAAAAGATAGATTAGCTTAGATAAAAATACTTGGTGAGTCAAAATTACGAGATAAAAAGCCATTTCAACTGGTAAAACATATCATCCATTTTTTATTCTGGCAGAAATGGGCTTCACAGTTTGGAGTTCAGTCAGAGGTTGAGCTGTCACACAAACATGCAGACACACTATGAACAGTCAACAGGATGTTTGGGGCGAATAAGACATTCAAAAGCAAGAAAATCTACTTTGTGGTCTGTCTGAAAACTCTTTTTGCCTTTTTTAGCATCAGAACCAGCTGGACCATATAATCCTTCTGAGGTGCTCAAATCCGTTTAACTTTTAGTGCATATGGCTCTTTATCTGCAGTGGAGTTTCATCAAGTTTCATGAGATTATCCTGATGCCAAATGAGAAGACAAACATGGGCAGAAAGATGACGTGTAGTGCAGTGTATCAGTTCTGTATGTGTTCACCTGCGACGGCTTCTTTAGCTCTGTGCTGCGGTGACACATTGCTTCTGGCAATCAGCTGCCATTATGTTGTAGGCGAGTCAGGCTGTGCGTGTCCTGAAGCATCCTGGAGCCAACGGCCATAACTGTCGGTGCGGTGACATAAATGTGTGTGACAGTACAAAAACACTGCAGAGGAACTATATAATTCTCTCATGCATGTGCTACAATATGACTGGGTCAGGCACTGGATGTTGCAAAGATGCAAAATCGACTGATCAGCTCGTTCATACCAGATTTTCTTACGTGGTTAGAGAATTAGATCATGGCATACCAACTGTCCGGTCATGCTTTAATGAACTCTCCCACAATCGCATTTGATCTTATTTAGTGACAGATGTAAACTGAGAAAAGTATAAAATATTGAGGACATAAATTCCCAAGACATGTTTGTGCTCACAGCCTCAGGCAGCTATCCAATCCTACAGAAGAATGGTAAGCAGCAAAATGATCCAATTTTCTCTGTCAGACTTCATGGATGTCATAGATTACAATAAAGAGCTATGTTTCCATTAAACTATTTTTGAAATATATTTGATACATAATACCGAACAAACTGGACAAAATCCATCAGGATTGGATCATAATGGGCAACTGAGTGTAACTATGATTGCTAATGTTGGCCAAATCTTAGTCTGCCAGGCAGCCAGGACACAGAAGAGAGAGGGGCGTATGAAATGCAACAAAGGACGCCAGCTGGAATCTAACAGACAGCATTGTGGAGGCTATGTGGCAATGCAGAATGTGCCTTAACCGTTCGGCTACCAAGGAGCTCCAAAACTCATCATTTCAGCACACGTGGCTCTGGAAGTCAGTGGTGCATCTACTTGTTTTTGATATCATGAACGGGAGAAATCATTTAGATCTGCCAAACATTATGATTGCAAATTTAAACCCTTTTGGGGGATCATCACGGCATCATAATGATAATCTCCACAGATGTGCCCGCTGCTGATGAAATCTCTAATTAGGAAAATGTTTGCAACTGGCTTGGAAAATGCTGAAAAATAATGACTCATGACTTAGTTTTCCTCTTCTCTTCTGAAATTGTATAAACACTGTCTACTAAAATATTTGTCTTTGCAGTCAACCTCCTCCACAGATATGTTAAAGTGCATGGTTGGCACCGATGCACTCAGTATGTTGCTCAAGGACACTTGAGAAGAGCAGATGCTTGCTATCATGGTGCTCAAATCTCGACCTTTGAGTTGAAGGACACTCTCTTTAATCACTGTACAGCTATACAGCAGGGTAACTGTGCCTGGAGCATCGACCAGTCATCCACATGACCGGTGGACTCGCTCATTATCTATCAACAGATTTTTATTTTGCCTTTTTGGTGCAGCCAAATTGAACCCTGGAGAGATGATGGCCTAGCTGTGTTCAAGGTTAAAACACCATCATCGAACTAATAACCTGACAAACTTTCCCTCCTCAGCATAAAAGTGTTCTTATTTGGTTACCAAGCAGTCTCCAAAATGAACCAGGTTATCCAGTGCTGGTAAGATCAGCTTTTGTTTGATAAATGAATGAGGACCAGCTGCTATACAAGATTCTACAAACAGATTCATTTTGATGTATTTTTTCTTCACAATCAGTTTACCCTACAACATTTTGGAAGCACACAGCTGAGGAAACAGAATCTCATCAGTTCTTGACGTTTTCACTTCAGCTGTAAAATGCTGAAAGGCACAGCGTGCAGTCTAATCCATTAACAGTGATTTGCCATGCTTATGATTTGTTTCTTGTTTAGTTTAATGGGCTGTAATAATGTTAATAGGCTTTTGGAATAGAATTAGGATATCAAATTTATGATATCATGTCCTAATTTGGAGAACAACTATATTAGTGTAAACAATGAGTGTTGTTAATTATTTTGGATTCTTTACTACACCTGAGTTTGAATGAGTCAGTCAGCCACGCTGAAAGTAATAGAAAGCCTGAGTTACAAACTCGAGTTAGGGTTGGTGTTTGAAAAACGTGGGAAAAAAATATTTCACTTCTGTCCTGTTCACGCTGACTGAAGCCCAAACTACGGATGCGTTTCCTGTTTTGCTGACAGCAGCTCTGGCGGTCTCCCAGGTCACCTTTGTTCCACTTTGACTGAATGGATGTCCTCAGTCGGCAAACAGAAACTAAAATTATGATTTTAGCCTGTTTTGTATCGCCATATTTAATACCTTATCACACTGTTGGACACCTCTCATACACTGTTAACACTTTGTGATCTCTCTAATGAATATTTAATTATTACCTACATCAGAAACATGACTTAACTTACAACTTAAATCTTTACACTTTTTCACTGATGGCCAACCTGTTGGCAGCAGCACTTTAATCACACTCATTCGGTTAGACACATTCACACCTGTGGTGGTCAGGAGTCGGTTGTCCACCAATCACAGGGAGGGTTGATCCCCAGCTCCTTTTGTCCTTCTGTCTGCACCAAAGTGTTGTTGGTGCTGCTATTGGTGTGTGTGTGTGTGTGTGTGTAAATAAGATAAAAACTATATAAATGCAGCCATTTACATCTCAAACCTGCCCAACACAACCAGTCACATCTGCTGGTCAATAAGCAGCTCTACTGGTGCTGAAATTGAACTAAACCTTCAAGCCATCACGTCTCTTGCAAACCTCCCAATCTTGTAGGAAGGAAGTGTACTATTAAATTCCTGAAATACCATTTTAATAGTTAATACACTATATTTACATTTAACCTTAGATGTTGCTAAGGATATTGTGTGTGTAAATTTGTCACCTTCGGTCTTGCTACATGTTAAATCTTAGCAGATGCTGATATATAACCATTTAGGAAGAGAAAAAACTAAAGAATGTTCAGCAGCAAAAACATTTGAGGTCAAAGTCTGATGACTGAATTTAAACTAAATATTCAAAAGTTTGACATGTCACCATTGTAGTTAAGATTCATCAGCGTTTAACCTTAAAGAGTCTCTGTTGCTCCGTTGACATTTCTTCCTCAAAACATGAAAGACATTAAACCAAAATGTCTTCTGCTTCAGACTTCCAGTAAATCTCAGATGTGCATCACGAAGCGCTTCGATCTCTGCTTTGTCCTTGGTTGAAAATCTTTTGAAGTATTTCTCTTCAGTTTCTTTCATGTGTATTCGTCCTTCACTGAGCGCTGAAATGCCTTTATGCCTCTGTGCAGTGAAAACACACTCTGGACTCCCTTTTGATGAGTGTTAAATAAACACAGCCTGAGATCACACAATCATAGCCTCAGCTGTATGAATCTACTTTGCAAATTGTACCACAGTATTTTACCTCACATCACACCGGTGCCATGAGACACATGTGAGCCGGCGAAGTGAACCAAAGCACACTGGTCATAATAGTTTCTGATGGGTTTCCCTGGTAACCGTTACTTGTCTTGAATTAATGCCATGATTTTCACAAGCACTCTGTTATCTGAATTCCACCTAGGCGTGGTTTGTTGAAGAGAGGGAATGCAGACGCTAATGAGAAAACACTTTCCAACAGGGATCTGCTGCATGACGGTGGCTGGCATCATCTCCCCAGCCGCGCTTACCCACAGGCGTGAAATGATACTGTTAGAACTGCAGGAGGGGCTTAATGCACCTCTGTTCTCAAGTGATGGCTGACTTACACCATGATTAATTAATGGACTTGGCGTCTATCTACAATCATGTTTTCTACTGATGTGTCCTCTAGCAAAACATGGCAACACTGCATGTTTACTCCATTTAGGTCAAGACAAAATGACTCCAAATCTAAGCTCCTCGCTTCATGTTAAATGTTGGAGTGTGGGTACCACCTGAAACCTAAAAAGATTGGATCAATCTTTAAGTTCTCCCAACTTGTTGTTTCGATCAGTCTATGAAAACTATTCCCCCCTTGCAGTGCAACAAGGGCAAAATATATTTAAAAAACTCCTAACAGCAAAAATAACTTTAAAAATCCATCAGTGATGCAGCCCGAGCGATAACACAAAAACTCATCTGCCTTCTCATCCTTAAACTTTTAAACTCTTTCCAGCTGTGATACTACAAGGGTGGCACGGTAGCTCGAGATCTTTCTGTAAATGTCTTGTCGTGAATAAAGCCATAGTCAAGATTTATGTAAAAACCACCTGCGTCCGGGTCACGATCACTTTAACAGCTCGTTGAAGCCTGCAAAGATAGGTATTTCGTGTCTAAGGAGGTGTTATGATCCTCTGCATCAGCCTGCGTATTGGCATGTAGCAGTTGCGTGTTGGTAGGTGTGAGGGAGGGAGGGAGGTGAGGTTTCCACACTGCAGTGAAAAGCTGTTAGAAAATGTTTGAGAGAATATGTCACTGTTCATTTGCTTTGTGTGGGTGTCAGTGATAGACATTTGTTGCTTCTTTGCTAATAACACCTCCTACGAGCCCAAAGCCAGCACGCCGTTTGATACAAAGAATGAACGCGTCAGTCGAGTGCATCAAACATTCATGAGATTATAAAGACTTTTTTATAATGTAAAATGTCACACAGTGATTGTGGAAGATGTGATGATGGGGTGTCGCTAATTACACAGCAACATAACGTTCAGTTATTTCTAGGTTTAAAGCAATACATCAGGCTGACATTGTTCATTGAATACTGACTAATACGCTGAGATTTAGAGATATTATATGCAGCTTATACTGAACACTGTCCTCTGGGATTCCTGCTTTTTTAGTGACTGTTTTAGCTCTCTACCCTATTATAGAGACCTTGAATAGTACTTTTACAAAGTAATCCCAATTCAAGGTCCACTTACGAGTATTTTTTTTTTGTTACTGGACCTTGAGGGGGATGATTTCCAAAAAAAAGAGAAAGTGCCACAGTTTGAATTAAATCATAACAGTGTATAAAAAGCTTTTTAGTGGATCTAGAGCTGGGAGTCTTTTGTCAAGAGACATTGCTGTTGAGTTTCTGAAATGTAAAGTTTGGGAGCTTTAAAGAATCAACAACTTGTTCTGATAATTAATCCAGCAAACATCACAACATTTGCTGACTCCTGCTTTCTTAAATGAAGAGGATTTGTATCTGTGGATTATAGACTGTTGTATATAATATACCACCTGAAGATGTCACCCTGGACTGTGATAGCATTTTTTTTCACAATTTTCTGACATATTTAGACAAAACAATTATGAAATAATACTAACAATAATCCAGATATGACTGTGGGCATCTCTGCACTGAACTGTGAAGGGTTCACAGTCAGATCTGAGTGTTTATGTCACTACACTCAGAAAAATATGTTGCTGTTGAGTCCAAAAGCCATTTTTGTAGTTTGGGTGAACTGTCCTACAAGATGAGCACTATTTTTTATTTTTTCCCTTGAGCATTTAGTGATTAATTCTTTAAATGTCTGCTGGATGAAGTCTAACGCTGTGGCTAACCACAGGCTGAAGTGAAGAGACACCCACATCCCCACGTCCACACAGCCTAAAACAGAGCTCCACTCTGACATCTGCGCTGCCTCCAGTCACAAACCACTGGACTGGAAACAATTCTCAGATTCTTTTCTTACAGATTTAAAAGGTAGATCCGAGTTATGTTTTCCACCAAACGGCACAGTTAAGCGAGACCAAAGCAGCCTGTATTCATCAAAACAGACCTGACAGATCACTGGATTTATTGTGCTTCATATCCATGCATGCACTGCTGCTATTAATAAGCAGATGGCCTTATGCAATCCAGATTCTGGTGAATCCAAAAATAATTCTAATTTCTAATGTAATGACAAAACTACAGCCACGCAGAAGAGAATTTGTCTCAACTATTGTGTAGAAACCAACAAGCAACCACATGATCTCCATTTGGTGGGTGCACCCATGAATGAACTGACAACAGAGCAGTGATGTCTGTTCCATAAGGATTAGGCCATGAGCCCCCAAGTGCTGGTGGCAAACTGGAAACTAAAAGGCCAACAACATATGGCGCAGGGGCTTATGGGATTACCCAATTAACTAGGTGACTCAGAGAGCAGCTAATCTGCAAAATGTTCCGATGGAGTACGGACACAGACTGTGACGCATAGAGGGGAGCCGCATGTTTTGAGTATCCACGACCCAATTAAACACACACACCTCCTGTGTGTTTGGTTCAGCAGTCAGCTCTAATTGTATTAAATGTAGAGCCGCGAGTGCAGTGGCTTTCTGGGTGCTCCAACAAACATTTACTCATCCACTCAGGCAAAGACTGTGTGAAGCGGCCATGTTGTCAACAAGAGGTTAATATTTGTCATTATCTTGGCACAGAGTGCGCCGCAGGGTGAAACAACACCTACAAGTGCGTCTGTAAGCCCTGCGCGCAAATCAAAACGCGCGCGGCACGGAGGGACGTGACGCACAGAGTGGACACCTTTTCGCGTGAGGAGACAGAAGACAAGTGGGATAACTCCACACACATCAACTGTTGATTTATAATCAGTCTTGACAACTAATTTAAATATCTTTAGATGGGTGCATGGTTTAGTAAAAAGTGCCAGCAGGGACAGGAGCCGTAAAAACGTTTTGAACGAGTGTCAGGTGATCTTGAGTTCGTGATATTCCCGAAACTCTCTTGTGATTTTAGAGAAAAATCCCACAAGTTAATACAGTCAGACTGACTGAATGTTCCCAGAGTAATCATTCCCACCTGCAGCGTGTTTTACTGTAAGACTGGATGAGGATGCTTACCGTGTGGAAAAGCGTTGGGTTGCACGGCACACAGAAAACCTTGCACCATGTGGAACAGGATCCCTATCGGTCCCGGTTCGTAATAGGCCAGTGTCTCGTAAACTCCCGCAGGCGGATAACCGAAATCCAACTTTCCCGGCGGTGGGAGTCTCCGTGGCTCCTTCTCTTGCTGGAGTTCGCCGGACGCCAAAAGCACCCACAGCAGCAGGAGAATCCCGGTCTTCCACATCGTGCGTAAATGGGTTAAATAGGGCACCCAAAGAGGAATGTCAGCTTGAAGATGATTGTCTGGATTCTTATCTTCCTTATCAAAGACAGAGGAAGATATGAGGGGAAGGGGCGAGAGTAAATGTAAAGTGTCCAGATGGATGGACCGCAGCTTTTTAAGTCGTGCTGCCCGCGGAGAGACTCGTTATGAGCATGGTTCTCCGCGGTCTGAGGCTCCTGGCGGACGCAAACCGGGCGATCTTCTCCACTGTCTCCGGTCTTCGATGCGTTCAGTCCCACCGAGATGAGCGCGCCTGTCGCTTCCACTCCGGGAGCATCTGTGCGCACGGGGATGCGCTGCGTCACGGGAGCGGGCGGGGGTGCGCGCCTCCGTCACATCTATACAGGGGAGGAGTGGTCCAGAGGCAAGCGCTCCTCCTGCCGGGGCAGTTAAGAGAATAGGAACGTCTTGTATTTCAATATCTCTGATGTCCCTGATGGGGTCATTTAGCTTTCATCACTTTTGATAAAGTTGAACCACATTTACTGTTCAAAATGTTTAGTATTTTTGTAATCTGATCATGTTCTACATGAAGTTTTTGAAAACTATGCACTTCCTCTCCTGCATCACCACAGCCAACTTCCCATCTGTCTTGCCAACAGGTGCTCTCTGTCTTCCCGACCTCTGACCCCTTCTCCACCCAGAGGGCAGACAGAAGATACCTGCGGTGCAGCCCAGAGGGCCGATGCGATTGGTGGAACGGTGATCAGGTGGACTCTGCTTCTGTCTCTGTGCACAATAAGATCCTTGTCCTCTCTTCTCCGGAGCACATGGGGCCCCCGGCTCCTGGAGACAAGGGGGACTCCTGTTTGGAAAGCTTTGATCGCTGATTCCGAGCACCTCTCTTCACTGATCACACACACTCATTGGACCTGCAGAAGGGCAGATGGGACTTTAGCCGCACAGACACTTCTCATAGACTGAAGGACACAACGCTGTGACTGGTTGAAGACTTCCTCTTTAGGTCTCTCTAGCATTTTTTGGCTAAACATTAGATGTAAAAATACAATTCATTCATTTTCCCTGCTTCTTAAATTAGACATGTGTATGCTGCTGGTACTGCACTGCACTTCCTCAAGCGAGATCAGAATTCCCATCATATCATCTCAAAACTCCGACATACTGGACTCTCCCAAGTGCTACTACTGCACTGGTACTGTCGTCCAGTACGTAGCTGTGACAGAGCGGAAGCTCGTCTCAGTCTTCAGCACTGTAAGGAGATTAGCCTTTTAAGAATGTCTGCTGCAGATTTACTTTACCTGGCCACTCTCCAACAGATACTGTGTGGCTCGGCCTCAAGACAGGTGAGGTCATGTCTGATGTAAACCTCGGCTTACTGGCAGTAGTTAGTAGTAGTGTCATGAGCTGTAGTCCTGTATGCTCCCAAAAGCATGAAATATACATATTGATGTAGTTTGGCACAAGTTTGTTTTGATTACTAAAAAGCCCTTTGTAGACCTGCTGCGGTCCATTTCAAGGCTTGTGGGCGTTCAGAGATATTTTTTTTGAATAGCACTATTATAACTCAATTCAAACAACTTTATTAATCCCACTGGGGGCAATTTGTTTGAAGCAAAACACATACAGAGAAACAAACAAATGATAGTTTGTGAGACACTCACAGCGCCTCTTTAACAATTGTTCTAGTTTTAAAGTGAAGAACTAATAAAATGTCTACATGCTTTTATGCACTGATTGCTGCAACACGATTGGCTGATTAGATATTTTTTTATTAATGAGCAGGTGGTCCTAATAAATGAGTGTATACTGCACAAACTCCTGAAAACAGGAACATTTTTGTCCACTATTTTTCCAGGCTTTTCAAACAACGCTGCATATAGAGGATCCTGACAGTAATTTACTCTGACTGATTCCAGAAACTGCAGCTGAGGAAGTGAATAAAACTTACTGATGCTGAGTGAAACTGTAGTTCCACATCTGTGGGATGTTTGTCTCGTCATGACTCCGAATCAGGAAGCTAGCTTAAACAGCACAAAGCCTGCAGCTCAAAATTCGTTTCCAAAAAGATTCACCTCCTATGTAGAGAGAAGAGACTGCACCAGGGAGAACAAACAGATCCTCAAAAAGACAAAGCAAAACATGGAATGCTCTGCTGCATATTGTAACAATAAAACAACACACTTAAGAAACCAACTTTTATTTATCCAAAAGGGGGCATTTTCATACAATATCGAGGTAGGAATTAAATAAGGAACCAAACTGATGAAACAAAGCAGGCAGTGTATTGGACCATCGCAGCTTGCATAAGAACACTTTTGCCTCATCTCCATTATTTTGTCTGAGCCCAGCTGGGTCCAGTTGTGATCGATCTCATCTGCAGACTGGGACCAGTGAAGCTCAGCCAGCTGATAGTGGACAGACCGACCACAACAAGACCGAGCTCAGGCCAGTGGAGACGAGACATTTGACGAAACCACATGAAGGACCGACAGATCATCAGATTTCATGCGCAGAACATATTATCATATCACAACTGGCAGCTCCAAAAATAGAACTATCTTCCTTATTACAACGGTAATGAACATTATAAACAACCTTTTTACCGCCAAAACACAATCAAATAAATGCTGATATGTGTTAAATACATCTTCCTTCTGCTTAAAGTAAAATACGTTTATATTATGACAACTTCTGCCAAAGGGCGGTGAAGTACCTTTTAATTTCCAAAATAAACTAAGAGTGATGGGAGTGCAGCATAAAGAGGAAATTTAACTCAAAGAGAAGTAATTTCTGTCTGTAGATTATTTTAAAACTTACCAGCCTTTAGTTTGATTTTAGAATAACTAAATCTTATATATAATTATGCTAAAACTACTGAGCTTGCTGCACAAAATTGTAGCAGTGGAATAGCCTCAGGGAGATACAAAGTGTAACCCTGTAAAGAAACCATAAAGTGCTACATAACATATTTAACATTCAATTTGGATCAGACAGCAAAAGTCACCCAGTTCTGACACAAATTAAATATTTGCTAGAACTTTATGGCCTCACACTGAATTGTTAAATTCTCTTATTATGTTAGGAATAATATATTTAGTTGACACTCGATTACATATATGGGTGACGAATGAAAGCTTGCTGATATAAGTGGTCTATTATATATTGAATTTATAGATTTTTCATTGCAATAAAAGATAAGTTGAAATCATAGCAAACAATTTTGACAAAGGTAAAACACACATGCACAAAAGGCATTTTGTTGTGGAAATATTGCTTCTATTTTCTAAGATGTAAACATTAGAATATCACTTGAGTCGAATGAGAAACATAAGTTACAAGGTCGTATTTAAGACAATACGGTCCATCAGTGCAAACATTCTTGACCAAAAATCAATGAAAAATTAAATACCATTTTAATAATAAACTCTGGTTACTTGAAGGATGTGTGATGTCACATTAATCCTTGGATTGGAGTGATAACGATAATGATTATCTGCATTTTGAAGATAACAAATTAGGATTTGCTGCCTAATATACTGTTTATAAAGCGATTAGAAAAATGCACCCTAAGCAAGAAGATAATCTTCAGTGTCTATGAGCATTTTTAAGTATTTTATCAACAAATGACAAGTTGTCTTTTTTCATAGTTGGAAGTGGACCTGTGGCAGCGTAAGCGGCTGGTAGAAGCAGCAGATTTAATGTCAGCAGCATTTGACCAGCAGCTTCTGTTGTTGTTGTTGTGCGCTGACTGGGTGCTTTAATAAAAAGGTCCTTTAGACGCTGAAGGCAAAGTGTGGGCTGCAAATGACTTTATCTGTTAGCTGTGTAAACAAAAGGCTCTACTTAAGGCTCTAATTAAAAGTCACTCTTCTTAGTCACGTTCATAACTCCATCAAGTGATGTTGGAGAGTGAAAACAATGTTTCACTTCAAAATTCTACCATAGTCTCACTGAGGTACGGACTTCTGAACTGAGCTGTTAATGGAGCGAGCAGCAATGCAGAAGCTCTAATATTATCAGTGTGTGACTGTTTAGAGCTGTGTCTCTCAACATTTTTGGCTTGTGACCCCTTTCTACCAGTGTAAATATGTGTGTACGGTTTGTGAGCAGTTTAGACAAGAAGTCATTTGTTTTTCATTTGAGTCTGTTTCAGAGACCTGAAAGGTAAAATTCAGTTATAAATGCAGTTATTGACGAGTAACCGTTAAGCGTTACCATGAGAGAAAACTCTGAATAAACATTGTGTGTAGCATTGCTTTTTTTCTGCTTTCCGAGTTTGTTATCACCTTGTGTCGCACCACATTTATCTTATGACACTTTGTGCGGGTTGAGGCCTTCAGGTTGGGAACCATTTGCGTCAAGACCCTTATTGAAGGAACCTCTTAGAAGCCCAAATTTCATTGCTGAATTCTTTAAGTAATCCCATTGTCTGATATGTTGGATATCACTCGGTATTTTACAAAAAGGAACCTCGCACGCTTTAAATCAGGTTTTCTTGAGGAAGAGGAAACAGCTGAAGCAGCGAAACGTGATTCAGATGTTTCCTCCGTTTTTCTTTTCTGGCTGCTGAGCGAACTGAGAAATTTATCTCCTTCTGGTCCCAGTGCTTCTCAGACAGGAAGTGCTTGCGTGCTCTCACACATACGCTGTTTCACACACACACAAACCCTCCAAAAATTGAACCATTCTAACACTTTCACACACACAAACACACAATTCATCCTGATGACTGGGTCTGCCACAGTCACACTTTCTGTCTCCTGCTGTTTGTCAGCCAGGTGAAGTTTTCTTTGTCAAACTTCTCGACTTCAGGCTTCAACGCCAGCAGAATCTCCTGATACCAAGTGTTCACAATAATTTATTGTATTGCCACTGACTTAAATAAATACTCAGCTTTCTGCTGCTGTTGGCTGGGAGAGCCAGGCCGAAGTGCCCTTTGTTCGCCGTCTTTCCTGAGTGGTTAATCGCTACATCAGCGGCTGCCGCTGGTCAGTCGATGCGGTTACCACAGATCGTGAAGCGGTCGATCTCCAGCAGGTCTTTTTTGGGAGTCCTGTGCTTCAGTTCAGAGGCTCCTTGTGCCTCGTCCTCCTCTTCTTTGGAGAGTGACGGTGTAATTTGCTCAGGTTCTGGTGGTGGAGTTGGAGGACGGCTAGATGGAGCAGCAGGAGAGGCATCGGTGGGAAGGGGTGGGAAAAAGTCAGTCCTGGGAGTCGGCTGGGTGGTCACAGAGGAGGAGGAGGATGGTGGGCTGCACGGTGTGGTGGGGATCTGCTCTACTTTGGTTTCACCTGTAAAGAATAGCGGTCAAAAATATAATTTAATGACAAAAGAAATAGCATATGGATGAGTACATTTTATTTTCAATGTGCACACACTGTAGCGACGCATGTAAAACTGTAATGCCTGAGTGAACGCCGCCTGAGTGAACAGCTGAAATGATTAAACTAGAAAGGATGCAGATGGAACTCCTCTGCACACAAGCTGGAACATTTAACTGCTATGATTAAGTTTGGAATAACATTCATGAAAGAAATATTTTGGTGCATTTGTTTGCTTTCTTGTTGAGAGATGAGAAGACTGGCACCTCTCTCATGTCTGTGGAGCTGCAGCCAGGAGGCTGCTGATACAGACTTTGGAAGGTTCTAAGATTTCCTCGCTCTGTTTCTCTCTCTGCCTGTATGTTTTATAAAATCGCACCAAAAATGACATCAAATTACATCGGCACTAAGTTGCTAATCAGATTGCAGAGGAAGTCTTGGCAGGATATCAGTTACCTGTTTCTAGATATCTGCTGGCTACACTGGAAGCCCAGAAACAATGGTTGTTGCCATCAGAAGCTAAACTGTTGGCAGACAAAGTGAGCCTGGCAAGGCATTCACTCCTGTTCCCAGTCTATGTGCTTAGCCATGCTAACCTCCTCTTGGTTCCAGCCTCATACTTGACGCAAAGGAATCATCGGCAAGAAAACAAATAAGCATATTCTAAAAAGGTCAAACCATTTTTTTAAAACACATTTAACTGATGCTCTTTTTAAAAGCGGAGGAAGAGGAAGAAGATATAGTGTGGGAGAGGGTGACGTGCTGTCTTCAAGCAGAAATTCTCAGCCTGTAACAGAAGGAAGGCGATGGTGTTCTGCCTTGAATGGCAGAGTGATTCAACCTGCCACAAGTCAGCCAATGCACGCCCACCTGTCCACTTTCAAAGCAGCAGGGAAGGAGAATAATGAAATGGAGCCAGAAAAGAAAGCGGACATTGACCACAGAGAGATGGTTCTTATTCACTGCATTATGTTAAAGAGAAAACACTGCAAAGCCTTTTAACTCTGAGTGCACAGAGTATTACATTAGGAAAATCAATCAAACAGAATAATTCAACATATTAGAGGGAACTGAGCGAAGCAGCACTGGATATTGTCCCCAGAGGCAGCCAGTCGCTCCGGGCTATCTGGCTACAACAAACTTCTAGTTCTTACTGTAGACAGAGCTGAACAGAGACTTTACTGTACAGAACTACTGCAACCCACTGAGCATATAGAGAGTGTTTGAGTAAGGCTTTTAAAATAATTCAAAATATGATAGAGGCCATGAAAACAGACACTGCAGGCCAACTGAATATGAGAAAATGTTAGGCGTTGGTGTTACATTATAATTCAGTGGTGAATCAGAGGAATTATTAATAAGGCATGCCTGTTGATAGTCAATAAATAAATGCACACAGCTCTCACCTCCTCATCCATTAAATATTGCTTTGCTTCAGTTAAACTTGAAACATTTGCTAATGTCAGGATCAGACACCACAAGATCTGAAATCATTGATCAAGAGACATGGCAGACCTTTGGCAAACATTGTTGCCATTTTTTTCACAAACTGGGTAATTAGCAATGTACCAAGAAGCAACTTGACTATTCCACTTGACAGTACCGTCGTAATCATTCCTCCTCATTCCGCTTCGCCATGGTAACAACCGTGCACAACCAAGCGGTGTCCGTGCTCCTGTAGGTCAACATCACATAACATATCACAGAAGTTGCCAAACTAGCCGAAAGAAAGAAAAAAATAGTTGGAATGCACACCACACTATGTACACTACCTGCTCAGCATCAGACAGCACGCAGAGTTAGCAACAGGCTAACGAGAATAGTGGAGCACGAAGCAGCTACAGTAAACAGATATTTCTGTCAGGAGATCTAAGAGGATGTAAATTGCCAAAATATGATGCCAGATAAACGCTAATAGAAACTGCCCCAAGTGTAAATAGGCAACTTTATTCTCCATATACAATTTATGAGGTAAAACTGTGCCAATAATATTTTTAGCTTGTGAAATCAATTAATGCTGGTTTGTATATAGCTTTGGATTTGTTAGCCACTCTTTTTTTATTCTTTTGATTTAAACTGTTTGTTATGTAGTTAGTTAGTTGTTGTTCTTTTAATTACACCGGTCTGTGTGGGTTTTATCACCGACGTGTAAATAAAGTGTCGTGGAGTCCTTGAGGGGGTGCATTAAAAAAGACTGAGATGAAATGTTATTGGAGTCACACACTGTATAAAGGCTAGATAAAGATTTTCTCTTTCTCTTTGGAAGATATGTGAGCTTTGATAAAAGTTAACCGCCATATGGGGCTTGAAATGGCTGATGTGAAACCGCTCATTACCCATTTCTGCCCTCTAGATAAAAACATGCAGTATAGACAGATGGCACATCTAGTGTTATGTGAATACAGATCATTGTAAAGTCAAAGACATGCAGATGAACGTAATTGTGCAGTGAATCTACTGGAGCAGCAGGTGAAGCTTGAGGCACACACCAAAGTAGTTTAATGTTAGAAGAGTGAGCATGTGAAGTGAGGTCGTACGTTCAAATCCCAGCAGTTGAACATGAAAGAAGAGGAAGGAAACTCACATTAATTTCCCACAATCTCAAAAGTAGTTATTATTGTTCTCTATATGTTCAGCCTTGTAGCTGCTGCTCTCTGAGAAACAGGATGCATTTAAAACACAAGCATGAGTGGGAGCTTTGATGTTTGATATGACGCGATGCACCATCAGGATCTTTGTCATTTTAAAGCTCTTGGCTGAGTGCAGCAGGCGGGTCTGTGGCACACGGGAGAAAAGATGTGCAGGGATTTGGCTGCGGATGACAGGGAGATACTGCCACCTCCAAATCTGTGTGTCTGATCGTATGTGTGTGTGTGTGGGTCTTAAAAACAAGGCCTGTTTAACACTTTGTCAAGATATTTACATGAATGTCAATGAGGAAAATTCATATGGAAATATCTGAATGCTGGAATGAGGGTTTGTTTTTGTCGTTTATTTTTTTTAGATGTTCATCATATAGGATGAGTTCAAAGACACTGCTGCTTCTGAAGTCTATTACCTTAATACAATACATCATGACACTATACTGTATCTCAACCACAATGCAGAACATAGGTACCAGGTTTACCATTTTAAAGACTAAAAATAAAGGACTGCTTTGTTGAGCAGTGTCTTGGAATGTAAACGGTGTCCAACAAAATGATTTTGGGAGCATCGATTTGTTTTAACCTGTAAATGTTTCTAGTTCGAGCCTGATACTGAGGAGGATACAACTAAAAGGTCACAGGTTTGATTTCTGCACCACCACACACTGGATGTGTCAATCAGCTGCCTGAAGCTGGACATTGAGCTTCTGCCTGCTGACAAATCTGTCGGGATACAAGTGTCAGCTAGAAATGTTAATATAAACATGATTCTTCTCTGAGGCAGGGCGGGTTTGGTCAGCCCAGAGGCGCTTTAGAAACTGCTGCATTCAGTGGACAAACAAAGGATTTAGAAACTTCAAATACTATTCAGATTATATGTAAAATGATTATTATCCACTCTAGTGTGAGATAAAAACAGCAGTGCTTTGTTTCCTTTGTTCATCTGTTTGATCCTTGTAAAAGAACTGTTTTATTAGAAACACTATGTCAAAGTGCAGATTGAGTAGGAGGCAGAGAGCAATATGCATATTATTCACAGGCAGGATTAAATCCCAGGACGTCTCATTTGCTAGATATCTGTTCCTGAGAAGCACCAGGATGCTCCCGCAGGTCGAGATACGTTACATCTCCAAAACAGGAAGCAACTTCCCAAATCTTACCTCTGCAAAATATACAATATATGTATATGTATTTCAAACTTGTGTACTGTGATGAAAATATGTGTAATTCAAAATAAATATATTTTATATATTCTCTATTTGTATAGTAGCTACAGACATTTAAATCATTACATAATGACCTCAGCTGACGCTCCTGAATTTTTCATGCTTAAGATAAGTGCACAATGAAATTTCAATGTCAAATGTGCTAACATTTGTTTTGAGATCATTGATTAAAAATGTATTTATTCCAAATAGATGGCTTGAGGTCTTGTGTTAAAGAATTAGTGGCATCTAGCAGTGCAGTGCAGTGCAGTCCTTTAAACTGTTCTGGAAAACGGAAAGCAGAACAGTGTGCACACAAATCTGTCACCAAAAACTAAATGAGATTAAATGAGATGCCACTAGAAGACGATATGTCCTCAGATATGAATGGACTCACAGCAAACACATAGACTGCACCCATTTAAAAATGGATTCATTTTTATCCAAACAAAAGCTGATATCATCAAAATCAATTGAAAGATGCACAAAATGAAATGAAAACACCATGAAATGTCATTTGACTGCATGAGTTTGTCATTGTTTCTGGGCAGGTCGCAGACGTCCTAGTTCATGTGAACAGTTTACTCTCATTCAGTGTGAGTGAGTGTAGCGGCCACGCTCTAGACTCACAAAATGAAGCTTAAGTAAACTGCTTCACTGACGTACGTGGTGAGTTTCAATAAACATAAAAGACCTGTTATACCTGTATGTTATTATCCTGCTCTTATTGGTTCTCAAATTGCGTTCACCTTATTTCTCAAGTCTTCATGTGACAATCTAGTCAATTTTAACTTTTCACAAACCTGACAAGCTTTTCTACATGTACCGTGACATTTGTAAAAGCTTCTGTTTAGACAAAGGGGGAGGCAGCAATCAGCAGCCACTGGTGGACATTCTGTGTGCGATGTGGAAGTATTACTAGGTTATTCGGTTTCATACGAGTTGTCTTCAAGCCAGAAATGTGATAGGATTTTGGAAGGCCTCAGTAGAGTGGAGGTTTTCAAACATGCCTGCTGTCATCAGGGTTATTTTTTGATAAAGCTCAAGACTGAAATAAATTTGTAACAAAAAATATCATGTTAGAGTCTAGAGTCTGAAAGACAGCCATTTACCAGTGAAGGACAGCTCCTAGTATGGGTCAAGCGCCAAAAATGCTTCAGCTCAATCTAAAGTCTTAGGTTAGACCAGTTTGTCCCACCCATCAGAAGGCAAGTTTGTGACAGCAGGTCTCTGTCAATCAACAGATCAGCTGAGCTCAAGGATGTTTTTGAAGTATTAGATGGATTTAATAGAAAAATGGTCGTTGTATCTTGATTTCACACAGGTGACCTGTGTTCAAAAGCGGTTCCTGCAATGATTTATCCAAGTGAAGAATGTGAATATTTGTTTTGTATTTGCACTCACCAGTCTATTGACACTGTCAATAATATATTATTATAAAAATATTGATTATAGTCACTTTAAGTATGATTTATGATTTGAAGTAACTGCATAGGTCATGATTCTATTTTTTTTTTTTTTTGCATCAAGCCAAGGTAACCAAAATATAAAAAGAACTATAAGTGGCTCTATTAAATAAACTTAAACTTAAAAGGTGCTAATCTTTTATTTTTATATGTATTTCTCAATATAAAATACCTAATTTCTAATACTTAGAAGTGTTTCTTTGTGGTTTACCTGAAGGTGTGGGACATCTGTCCTGGTCAGCTTTGCTGGGGGTTTTCCCGGAGGAGGCTGGAGTGGCGGAGGGTCTCTCAAACAGTTTGTCCTCCATGTTGGCCCTCTTGACGTAAACGCACGACTTCCCCAGCAGCACAATACTGTTCAACACTTTAAGTGAAACCAGCCTAAAGAGGGAGAAAGCTGCTGTTTAGAGAGATTTTTTACAGTTTGGTTGATAGCTGCAGCACCAGTACAGTATAACCTGTGGATTCTGGTATATTTTGATGAGAACATAAATAAACATAATAGGAGAATACTATTAGTCATAACTAAACAGTCTGCTGTTACAGAGTTATCACAATGCTGTTTTGAACTGGGCCCCAGCTATAATGAATCTCTTTTACCATCTGGTTTCAATCGCCTCTGTTCACATCCCACCCCTGACACCAGGATGTTGATGTGTACCACCCTTCTGGGTTTCCGGGCTTTGCTATAAGGCCTAGCAGCCTCTGACACTGTGATGAGAGAGAGACAGACACATTTGGGTCTGTGGACCACTGCTCGCTGTGACAGGGCGTTTCAGACTGAGAGACTCAGCATGGCTGAATCTTTGCCAAGGCACAGCGGTCTGTTCAAGCCAGAGCTATTTTTAAATCAGGGGGTGGGGAAGGCCAGAGATGGCACTAGAGATGACAGCATTGTATTCTTCACCCTGAGGGAAACTCTTCAATGGTACGAGCCCAATGGGATCTGGCAAATGAGAATGAGTGAGGCAATCAGCAGCTCAGCACAGGGAGAGCGTGAGGGCACAGTGTTAATGCTTATGTAACTGTGTGTGTCTCTGAATTCAAGTGTGTGTTTATGACAGTGCCTGCATGTGTTAGTGTGCGTTCAGACTCTGCAAGCATGTCTGTAAACAACACGAGTCTGTCTCTGTGCATATTGGAGACACCATCATTGAAAAAGTAAACATTTAAATATTCACAGATAATATGACTAAACGGATACAGTGTCAAGATTCAAAAATATGTAAATATAGACTTTGACCTCAATTTTAACGGTTTCTGCCAGTGCTTCAATATGGAGAGAGAATGAATAACAACATATCTTATCTCCAAATTAATGTGCATGAACATCTCAGACGACCAAAATCAGTTTCAGCCTTTAAATCTCCTCTTGAGCAGCATTTACTGTCAGATTAAAATATATGCAGTTTACGTAAAATGATAATGCCACAAGTAATAACACAAGTGATATATAAGACAAAAGTATAAATTTAACAGACTTACCCGAGATAAAAGAGGAACACACACGAGTATGAAAGAGCACCCTGCACCTTCACAGAACTCATCACCACTCGGATAAGCTGTTAAAACATTAAAAAGCACAATAAATGCACATTTTCATTTGGAAAATACATTCAATTTAAACAACAGTGAAAACCATCAAGCAGCTGTACTCAAGATGGGCCATTTAGTACTTTGTAGGATGTTCTGGCTAATGTTTATGTGCCAACTGTTAACTCTCTTCTGGTATTTACTGCTTGAATAGCAACAGAGTGCAGCCTCTCTTACCAGAACAGCCAAAGGCAGAGGGATGAAGCCCATCCTCCGAGCCACTGAGTCACTGTAGTCTGTACAAGCCTACACAGTGACGGACAAGCACATATTATAGCCCTTGACAAGACTGCATTGATTAGCTGCGTAGGCTCAATGCTGTCTATGTAAGTATAATGACGGCAACGTGAAAAAAAGAGACAGTTTCTCACATTTTTCTGTCGACTGCTGACGAGATCGAAGGCCAAACTGGCTCTGTATTCACTGTACACCTGGGAAAAACAAAAGAAAATAATACAGTACAGGAGCCAACAAGTCTCATTTTGAACAGTAAACGGACCACATACAGTATTATACATGTACTGTGTGTGACATTAGCTGTTGAGACTATTGTAGATGTAATGAATCAGGTATGTCCCCTACGTCTGCAGTGATGTCGTTGAATTTGGTGATGAAAGCATGTTTAATGATGTCAACGGCAACTTCAGACATAACGACCATAAAAACATCAGGGAACAGAATCCACAGGTGGTCTGAGGGAAAAAAATGGCACAAGAAACAATGTGTTAGAAATCTTTTTAACTTAATTTATGCACATGCTTAGCAATCCTTCTCTGGATAGTGTCTACATTCTGTCAACATACCAGGTTTAAGATACAACCAGTTTACTTTTGTTGGCCACTGTTATAAAAGCAACAGCTGGAGTTAGACCCTCCATTGAATTTATTGAAATATAGGGACGGAGCGATGAACTCATTTCACTATTAATCGTACTTTACAAGGTCATGGTGCATAAATAAATGAATGCATCATGATTGTGAAACTGAGTTTTTTCCCTCCTCCTTCAATAACTGTCTCATCGAAATCTACAATCGTTGCATCTCATGCTGTGTTCGCTGCCCACTGCTGAGGTTCTCTGATCCAGGATTCAGTGTGGTGACACTTGCTTATTAGTGAGTGAGAAAGAAAATTCGCAACGTTGACACAGACATGTTATCACCTCATAAAGTGGTAAAGTGTTAACACACACATCCAGCACACAAAACAACATCAGCATTCATTTGGCGTCATGTTTCTGTCCCCCTGATAAATGAAACTCCAAAATCCACTTCTTTGTTTGTTTGTTTGTATTTATTTTGTCCCGATCAACCACTGAGGGAAACATCTTGCTGTGACACTGAGTCACAAGAGTAAAAACAATGAGGGGAAAGGTGTTGTTTCAGAGCTGAGGGGAACTGTAGAATCAGGTGATACGTTTTTGTCATTTCTTCACTACGAGCTACTACCATCACATAAGTCCTGTCACCCATTTCAATACACACATATTGATTAGTGCAACTTTAAATAATATAATTACTCACACAGTTCAATGCTTGAATTTGCAAATCATTCATTTTTCATCCACTTGAAAAAAGGGTTTAGTGAGTAATTAGCTGAGGGCATGTGCTTTGGTTCTGTATCATGTAAACAAAGACGTGCAGACACCACTAATGCACCATAGAAGATAAGTCAATTACTGGAGACTTGTGATTTGTATACCGCTTTAGCAACAGAAGGCTGTAGCTCTGCTAGTATTAGCACATCAGTGTTATGATTTCAGCTGACAGGCCACGTCTGTCATCCACTGCGTGTCTGGCTTTTGAGATTGGCAGAAGGAGCTGACTGTTTTCAGAGAGCTGTCATACAGAAACGGCCAGCTCTCATTCCTCACTCTGCTCTGTCACATTCATTGAGATTTGTTGGAGAGGCAGATCCCCAAGGTGTTGCAGTGGGTCAACCAAAAGTAAAACAGAAGGGAAGAAGCTGTGCAGTTGATTTTTCAGATTTTTGTTTTAGCATCACAAGAACTGTCCATTTTTAAAAAAACGAAGCTTTTGAAATAGACAAACTATGGTGAACAAATCTGGGGCTGTCTGTCTGCATTTACAACAACATAAAAAAAAATATTAAAAAAAGGAAAAGCAGATCATTACCTGGGTTCCATGCAAACTGCTCCATATTCCTGAGACAAACAATGAGCAGGAGAACGTAGCTGGTGAATCGTTCTTTGATGTCTGCAGGATGAAATAAACACATTTGTGAATACAATGTCTGAACTCTGGAACAACATGCATAAGAAGCATCAACATTTAAGACACGACAGCAGAACCCACACTTTGTATCCTCATACAGTAGCTGTGTTGTTGTTTAAGCAGGTCACTGTGTGACATTTAGTTGTGAGAAAAGTCTTCGATCATTGTTCAAACATTATAGCAGCACATCACAGTGACAGTGGCTTTTAGTCTTCTTGCACCCTATACAATAAGCATCCATCTGGTATGATTTAGAGACACAGCTGTAAATGATTAGCACGCCATTGTCTGTGTTGATAATACAATGCTAGTCAGGAAATCTTTCAAGATGTGAGTGAAGAGTGAGAGGAAAATGACAGCTGCTTAAGGCTTATTGTCTTCTGCTGTCATTGCAACACAAAACGAGTGACTGAGATACTGAGAAATGCTGCTACTGAGGAATCAAAAAAGAAATGCAGAATACATTTATAATATCTGTATTAAATATTAATTTTCCATCAGTTGGCAAATTGATTTATTAACTAATCACTGCAGCTCTACAACCAAGGGATTTCATTTGAAAGAATAGTGAAAAAAAGTATTTAAACAGTGAAGTTAATGAGAGATTTTGGGTTTATCATTAAACAATCATTGACAGGTCTTCTGAAGAGGGAGATCAGAGCTAGAAAGAATATGTGTTCGTGAATTCTCCCCCTTGTGCACTCAGCAGAAGCAGTAAAGCAGTAATGAGCTCATAGAGCAAATGATTATCACAGATCTTGGAGACTCTATGAATAGTTTTATATATTAAAAAGTATTTAATGTTGTATGTGCAAAGTTTATTCAGACTGCCAACATCAAATTAGCAGCCAATTAAATTATTATTAGAGTATGTTTTTGGTTCTTTCTCTTTTCAGGACTTAAAATGATGTATTAAATGTGTGATTTCTGAAATGAGTGAATATCTTACCGCTGTTGGACATTTGGAATAAGTTGTTCTTCTCAAATTTCTTGAACACACTTCCTTTGATCTCCACAAACTGTTTGAGGGAGCAGAAAAACAAAGAAATGCAGCTGGCAGAATTTATGATCCACAAAAATACAACACAAACGATCACGTTGCAGCTGCAACAGTGACGTTTCATCATCGGCGTGCCAAATTGAATTTTTCTGGGATACATCTGCACACAAATTATTTAAATATAATGTAGTCTGTAAGCATGTGTGCACATATTTCACTGCTTAAACAATCACATCACACTGATTGTTGTGTACTATGTCATCACGTTTATCTGCATGTGTACACATGTGCGTGTTCACTCACGTTGTTGGACATCATGATGGTGAGCAGGGACTTGTTGTGTGAGTTGAAGGCGACGTTGAGGGTGGAGGCTTGGACCATGATGAGGATGGCATGGAGGACTAACAAACAGCCATTAAGGAAAACTGATTCAAAAAGCACTTTACCATCGTATACCACCTCATTAAAACGTCGTTAAAAACATCTTAGTAGTTGGACACATCACTGTCTAATGAGAACCAAATTCAGTGGGTGAAAACAACCCAGCTGTGGCCATCAACAGCGATGAGTTCTTTTGACATCTCTCTTTGAGCAAGAGCTTCTGCCCTGCTTGAATATAAAAGTTATTTAAATCTAATAAGATTTCTATAATAATAATAATAATAATAATAATAATAATAATAATAATAATAATAATATAATTTATGCCTTTAATTCTTGTCTGTCTGTCTTGTCTGACGGAAATCAAAACAGATGGTGTCTGTAAGCCAATGCACCATATAAAGGCTTCATTTCCCCGAGTTCACAAATCTCACAAAGAAATAGTTAGTTATGGACATTCCATGAGACTGGAACTGTAAAGACGAAAGAGAGGCCCTAATTCAAATCAGTGCAGTTCAATAACTAAGACTTGAGACTTTCTGTCTTTCTAAGACTGCTGTGGATTTGATCAAGAAGGATACAGACATAGAAGACAGCCATGATGAAGTGAGGAATGACTCCGATGTTGTCTCTTTTCCGTTCTTTGGGTTCTGTGGCTGTCCAGTAGAGAGCGTCTAGGATGTCTTGACCAAAGGAGGAGAAGAGGCGGTCAGCCACCTTACAGAAGAATGACAGATAACATCATAACTTATTATTGACATGTACCTCAACCAGAAGTTTGGGTCATTTCTGTCCTTGTCTTACCTACATGCATACATGTTTTTATAACTGTTTTTCCAGTAATCAATTCTACTGTGTGTATATTCAAGTACAGAACTATGTACACTGTATGCACAAAGCTGGACATACGGACAAACACATAACAAAGGTCTGAATCTTTCAGGGGTCACCCATATTTAAGAATACATGCAGTTATTTTACCACCAAATATTCAGATGTGAATGTATAAAATGTGACATACCTCCAACATGTTGTAGATGAGGTAGAGTTTGATGACAGACTGTCCTCTGATCAGGTGGTACATCATAGAGTAATCGACGTAATGCATCATGGAGAAGCACAGCACCAGGATCAGGCCCTTCAGCATGTCACATACCTGCGCTGGCTGCAGCAGCCGAGACCCACTGACCACACACACACACACACACACACACACACAATCAACTTATAACACCTGTATTGAATATAGTAACACATTTACCCAATCTTTCAGATCATTCTCTTTCATGCGGATAGTGCAATACATCCATAAGTAATATATCAACATGCACACACAACAACCTGTCATCATATTGCCTGAGTGAACAATTAAATGTGTTTGTAACCAGATATAATGCACATGTATGCTGACAAACACATACACAGTATGACCATGACTGCAAATATTTACAGCAGTAACACATACAGTTTTCCACACTTGGCTTCAGAAATACTGAGATCTATTTGTATATAGCGAAAAGGCAGCTGAGCCCTGGATCTTTAAAACACATTACTGACTGCTGCTCAGAAAGATCTCTGCTATACATACTATTCAAGGAAACAGTAAGACAACACATGCGGGGGTAAATAATTAATTTATGCTCAAAAATAGAAGGAAGTGGTAATGAGCAGTGATCACACACACAAAAAAAAACACAACATAAAATATTAAAGTGACCTCATTCATAAGGTTTATCTCCTTAATATGTGTCTGTTCTTATAAGATTAAACATTTGGTATCGACCAAACATATAAAAACATCTGCAACCATCTATCTTACTGGAAATATTTCAATTTTGTCACCAAAATGTGTGCAGCATTTTGGACAGAAATGTTTAAAATGGTGTCGGGTGAGCAAAATAATATCACATAACCACAAGAACAGCAACACGTCTTTTAATGGGTCATAACGTGTGTTTCAAACATGTGCAGCTTTTATAATTAATAGCGATGGCTGGCGGTGGCAGCTTGGGAGCATGTTAAGAGGACGGCTGACAAATCCATAGGGTCGGTTATTTTGCAGTATTTACTATGACAGGGATAACCGAGAGGAGCCCGAGAGAGAGAGCTTAACTCTAAGACGCCCTGCATATTTTACATGTCAGCTGTGTGACTGGTCCATGTCTCCAACCAACACTACACCAGATGGGCTTCTTCACTACAATTATGGTTTTCAAACATGGTGCAGCCAAATGCCGCAGTGTGCTTGCTGTTGGTTGTTTATCTTACAAAGATTACAGTCTTGTTGCTCTCATAACAGCCATCTCTCTTAATATTGCAAGTTGAACCCTCTCTTACACTACTTACAAATTTCCACTAAATAACTATAAACCACACAGACTAATTACTAGATCAACTATTGCACAAGACATGACAGAACAACACAAACTATCTAACAGCCTTTGTTACATTACAACAACAGAGCTACTCCTCAGCAATTACGATTTTTTAAAACATGGGAGAGGAAAAGAACTTCAGATGGAAGAAGTGTGAAGATCTTAACTATTTTAGGAGCAGAAAAAAGTGCCTGGGTTTGAGAAGATGTGTAAATTAGCGCATTCACTGTTTTCTGAATCAGCTGAGAATAGGGCTGTGAAGAGAACTGGATGAGATGAACATGTGAGACAATGACTGCTTTCATGATCAAAGAATAGTTGGAGTTCAGTTTAAATATAATTAATTCAGGCGTTTCAGTTTTATTACAGTGATGGGCTGAACTTACATAAAAGCCATTAAACCGTATTGTTTTCTCTCACATCAAGAATAAGATTCAGATAAAACTGTACAAATGTGGGCTACTGTCCAATATCAGGAAGGCTTCTCTAGTTAAATAGTTAAGATGTCTCGTGCTTTGTTTTACTGAGGCTATGGCTCCATCCAGTGGTAATATCTGAACTCATTCATGTAAATGAGATGTGCGATAAAAATAAGAAATTGCAAACAGTAGCTTTGGTAGTCAGGTGGTTGATGTGCTAATGCATCTTATCCCTGACATGTGCGACACACACACAACTCTCTGGAGGCAAAGCTGCTGCAGCCTATACAAATCAGTCTTCACCATCCCTATTCTACAAGCATTATCTCCATAACACACATGAATATTACGTATGTTTGAGTGCTCTGTGCTGCATTCCAAGTAGCAATCACTATGTATGTGCCATACTGTATTAGCATGACTGTAGGCATTAAGATTCTGCGCCAGAAAGAGGAGAAAGTTTCTAATACAAAACCTTGTTAGAGAAGCAAACCTTGGACCATAAAGAAGCTGTTTTGCTTCTGTAGAGCAGCTGGGGGTTTCTGTGCAGGGAAGGTGAATAAGCTTTTTACCTTCCTCATTAACAACAGCCGATAGATGCCCTTAAACAAGACAAATGAGCCCCAAACTGTTCCAGAGGAGCTGTACAGTAGGTAACCCTCCAGTTTAAGCATGTGCAGCTGTATCACTGACAAGCAACATGATTATGACGACAATGGGCATGCACTCTCAGCAAACCTTCCCCGGATGAGTTTAAACAAAACCCAGACTTATGAGGAACCAACATGGCTGCTCTGGATTGGAGAATGGAAGCTGTATATTAACACACACAATGGAAATGAAGAGAAACTGGTGAATGGATGTGGAGGCCATCAGGACACTGATAACATTTATGAAGCCTTGACAGGCTTTAGAGAGCGTACCTGCTTCGTCTGCAGTAAGGGCATGTGTGTGCCCTGCAGGGGGGGAGGAAGGCGAGGGGAGAATCAGACAGAGGGTGAGAGGCGGGCAGGAGGACAGGCAGAGTCCATTATCAGGGTTTGGGTACATAGCGGAAGATACCAGTGTATCGCAACATGTGAATTGACAGCTGGCTAAAAGCTACACCATCAAATTAAATTTTCAGACTTTCAAAATAAAATCTGTAGGCCTTTCACAGGAACATAATAAAGTATGAGGTAGACCATTAATTAAACAACCTTGACAGCTCATGTACAATAAGTAACAGATAGAAACCTTTAGCAGATGGTCTTGAAAACCTATTTTGGCTCCATGTGGAACAAGAAAACAGATGCTATGTTCAAAACTACAGTTGTTACAGTGTGTGTACCTGTTTATGTGGAAATACACAAACAAACTAATGACCCGGTGACATATTACTGCAGTGGATCAGCAGTGTTATGTTTTTTTTAGTATTTATTACCTCTACATAAAATGTGTAAATTCTCTGTTAAAAGACACACATGACCATATTGTAAGAGAGAAACAACACAAACATTTCTCACAAGGTTTTTCATTTTAGCTGACAAGTGTCTTGTTAAAAAAAGGATGCCTGTTTAAAATCAAGAAATCCAAAATAATAGTAAATGCTGCATTACTTTAAGACAAATCATGCTCATATATCAAACAGAACACTGCAACTTTGCTCGGAGTTTGGGGTCACCTGCCACAAAAGCTTGATTTGAATAAACACTACATTTTTGATGGTCTTTAATGCTTTTACATTGTAGAAAGGCCTTTTTTAGAAATAGATGATTTTGTATGAGGGGCTTGAACAAAACGCAATGAGACAATTGAAAGAGCAGAAAGAGAAAGAGACCTCTGACCAACAGTTAAATAAGAATAAGAAAATAAGAAAAACTTTAAAATAAAAATAGAAGGTTAGTCTAGAGGTAGGACTATTGGAGTTGGATCAGCTGAACATACTATGGACTGACAAATCACAGTTTGAAACTATGTGAGTAGACTACAGAGGGCCCACATTAAAACTGGTTAAGAAGTGGTTACCCGGAGTATTTAGAGCCCAATTGGAAGAACTGTTGTGGTTCAATAATGATTTAGACATAGATTTTTCAGATATTTGGGTTTTAATCATTTCAGTATTTCCCATTTGGAGACCAAACTATTTCAGATGTGAATGAAACATTTGGTGTCTGATTTATATTGTTTTTAATTATCTTAAAATGCGCATGACTGAAAGAAAGGAGGAAAAACAATACACCAGGTGACCCAAAACTTTTAAGCTAAATAACCATGATACAATTGTGCTCTTGACATTGAGCAAAATAATTTTTTTATATGTTTATACCATCTTAAGTCTTTTCAAGTTTTTGGAATACAGGTAAAATTAAGGTCTTCTTTTGTATATTTACAGGTTGAAAGGTGTGTGTTTAGGCTCTTACCTGAAGCCACAGCACGGCAGGGTGAGGAGTCGCAGCATGGCCAGCAGCACCCTGAGGGGCAGCAGGGTGAAGACATACAAGAAGGCGTCCACACACAGGAAGAAGCCAAAGATCATCAGCTGGAAAACGAAAAACAGCAACACCTCCAAGTCAAACAACGACTGTCAGTGTGAATGTTGTGCAGTGAAGGTAAACGATGATCATAAGTGGGAAAGATACTGTGTAGTTAGCTGACACATTTACTCAACAAGTATTTCTCTGTACAAAATAAAGTAAGTAAGTACAGAGGAAAAGCTAGGCGAAAGCTAACAACCACCACATGTGAGCTACACATACCTTCACGGTCTCCCACATATGAATAGCCATTGCCTTGTCATTTTAAAAGGAATGTGCTTACGAGAAGTGAATCTAAGCCAGCTGATGTCTTCTTGCTCCTACGACATGAAGGCACTCGTGTATGTTTTAGGAGAAGCTGGGGGGAGGGTATGTCTCTCATTGGTGGATTCTGTGTGACTTTTCTTGGGGGCCTTGTCAGGTTTGGGTGAAGTTGGTTAGTCTGCTTAACACAGTGAAGTCACTGAGGTCTTTTTGTGTTTACACACATTCCTCCTTTGCCCTCCAGGAAAAACCAAGCTACATTAGTCTGGGCTCACTTGTTTGGATGTATTTCGGTAGAGAGAGGGTGTACTCAAGTGCAAAAACAAGATCTTTACACCACACACAAACATAGAAGATATCCTCAATGGCCTTGTTGTGTAATTATATTTAAAACAGTTCAATATTTAATTCAATAACTTGGGTCAGTCTTCTTAACAGGTTCAATATTAACCTGTGTTTTTCAGGACAACTATACACTGGTTATTAGCAGTTATCACTGTAGAGTATTTGATAGATTCCTACAAAGAGGCAGAGCACCGTTAAAATGAATCCACATTTTATGTTTCAACACCGCCACCTGGTGGTTCATGAGAGAAACAACAAAAATACACAGGAGACAGGGAGGCACATGGCAAAATTGTTATTATATCATTCATTCATCATTATATCATATCATGTTTTATGTACATCATTAGTGCATGTATGTGTGTCTGAGAATACAGCCAATGATTATTTTATTCTTTAGTACTTATTTAATGGTCTTTCTATGATTCCATTTAGAAAAAAAAAAAAAAAAACTTCTATATACTGTCAAAAATAATGACAAAGGTTTAATAGTGTTTTGAAAATGAATGAAAACTAATGAAAACTAATTAACTGGACTAACAAGAAGCCCTCTATTGAATTCATAATGATATTAAATGGAGAAAGCTAGCTGGTTATAAATTGTGATGCTCTAACTAATAAATTTTTGGTATTTTATTCTTGATAAATGACCGAAACAATGAACTGATCACAAAGCCTGGAGTTGATGAATTGGCCAACCAACTTATCAGTGTTAGTGTGGAGCATGTGGGGGGATTATCAGGTTTAAGACTCAGTTAAGGGCTGATTGTGAGCTGTAAACTGACTTTTCCTTCAGTGTGAGGTTAACAGCAGACAGATGAAGATAAATGCGGTGAAAGGGGGGCGGCTGAGTTCAGGATTTGTATTATGCAGTACCTTCTCCAGCTCCTTGGGAATGCGCATGCATGTGTAAACTCTCTCTCTGCGCTCAGTGTACTTTGCTTCATTGTGTTCCAGGAAGTAGCCTCTGGTGAGCTCCGCGGTGATGAATCGCGTCAACGACGGATCTGGAACAACATTAGAGCGCCAGTGTTACCACAAGGCCATTGTCTGCAACAATTACAACCACAGCTATCGACACAAAGAGAGCACCAACCTTTCTAGTGCCCACTGCAAAGTGAAAGAGAAGGAAACTTCTCTGAATGGTGAAGCCTGATGTTTAACAGTTTTCTTAGCTTGATTCGATGCACGATGAACACATCTTTACAGAGGCTGAACATGCAAAATGTAGGTCTTTGTGATAAACAGTCAGGAGGTTTATTAAAAAGATAACATGACTCTCTTTAAAGAAACTGATTGTGACAGTCTGAAATTATTTTCACAATTGACCACTTAATCTGGACTCAAAGATATTCAGTTTAGTACTATAGCAGACACCGAAAGACATCAAATATTCAATTTGAGAAGCTGAAATGAGAGAATTTTATTTTTATAATTTATTTTATGTCACTGAACTAACTAGAAAGGCACTGTGAGACTGCAGATCTCCACCAAGGTCAACAATTCAGTCTTCTATGATGAAAATCTGTAAACACAACCACTGTATATGTTTGTCTGTCTTACCTTTGACCTATCCAAAGCCAAAAATAATTTGTACAGTATATCAGCACCGTGACATCCACTCAAAAATTCTTCCTCAGCCCCAACCGGGTCTGTGTGTGTGTTTTGTTTTTCTGACAAACAAACGACACTGAAAACATAACCTCTTTGGGGGAGGTAATAATTGAGCTCTGAGACAGCTGAATAACGACATCATGATACAGTCCTATCAGTTGCGACTGTTAACGACTGCATCTTTACATCAAGGAAGGCACTTTATGTTTTTAAATGAAAGTGACAGAATGAATGTATTAGAAACTCTTTAAATCAATATCTGTTGTTATGATCTAGGTTGATAAATGTGAAAGGCAAACAGTAAAATTCTTAGAGGCAAGTGTTGTTGAATTGTCTCAGGCTGACTTCATCCTGAATGTCCCCATACTGTCTTGCAATTTTTTCCACTTGACTTCAACCTGTGAGAACCTGTCAAACATGTCAAGCTTTATAAACTGAAGACTGAAGATGGTTTCAGTGTCTATTAAACATCGCATGACCTAACAGTATGTCGTCTCAACTTGCAACAGTTGTGCTGTTAAAGTCACACGGAGGTGAAACACGCTGGGGTTTAATGAAGCAAAAATGATCCCTTCGATTCATGTAAATGAAACACCCACAAGCGAGCCTGGATTACCCAGAGAGTTAAGAGCCACATAAACTAGGATCTAAAAAGCTTGCAACACCGCTGTATTGTTATTTAATGGTAAATTTCCTCTCTAAGCTTCGTTGTCTTTAGTGTTTTTACTTTATACCGTCCTATATTTATTAATTCAGTATTGTCTCTAACATCGGGTGTAACTTTTACATGTTCTTGAATAGGTAAATACACAATGTGCTGGATCAAATGAGGATCTATGTGTATGTGGCGCTCAGAGGTGTAAACCAAAATGACTCTGACTCAATTAGAATCATCGTGTATATTTTCACTGGAAATACTTCATTATACCAAACATGGTGCATCTTTACTATTTAGACAGAGTCACACATTTTCGTAGCTGAGATTTTGGTGGACCTGAATCTGTCACCCACGAGTTTCTGTGATGTTAGAGCATGAAAAGAGCGATATTAACAGATGAGGAGCTGCAACTAATGAGAATTTTCAGAATCTGCTGATCATTTTATCGATGAACTGATACAAATAATAATATATACAGTTAGTTAACCATCAAAAAACCTTCAAATCCCTACACTGGAGAAGCTGTAATCATGCATGTTTGGCATGTAATGACTGTAATGATTAATAGAGTATAAAATACAGTAGTATTTTCTGTCACTGTGACCCTGTCTAAACACTGCAGAGTCACCATTTCAGGAGATAAAATGTGAGAAGAAACAAACTTTAATGAAAGCATGATTTATGGACACTCTGAGGTGAAAACTGTGCTCAGACACTGAACCTGGAGGATATTTATGTGCGTAATGTTTACTGCTCACTGAGCTGCCCAACTTTCAGCAGCTACTCACTCGGTTAATGCAGACATGCAAACTAACTTTGGACATCAGCACAGTAGATAGATGGTGAAAGAGATGACCCAGACTCAAATGTGTTTTTACAGGCAGGTTTAGTGAGGAACAACCGAGAGACAGCTCGTTATCAAGCTAACAGTCACTGTAACGCTGTAACCGTTGACAGTTCTCAGCTTTAACAACACTCAGCCCCCGAGCCTTTAAAACTTATTGAGGTTACAAATGATTATATCTGCAGTTAGCGTGTTATATTTACTAAGTCATTACAGTAATGCTGCTAGCGAACACAGTCAGCAAACTAAAATAATACATGAAAGACGTCCAATTGTCGTTTATTAGCTGTAACGTTAGTAACGTCAGTAGGGGGACCCGTTTACCTGCCGAGTGCTCCCGCTGCTCCCTCCTGACAGCACTTATATCGTAAAATCCCAACGTTTCAGGCAGTTCCGCGGTTAAGCCGATTTTAGCCGACTTGTGCAAATCATCCCACGGCCGTTTCTGTCTTTTCTTCAGCTCGGTTTCTGCTTCTTTCTCTTCTGACAGCTCTGTCCCCGACGAGTCCGCCATCTTTACTTCTGGCCGCCGTCACTGCCGCCGCCGCGTCGCCCTCTGCAACGTCATCGCATTGTAGGCAAACAAACAACGTCACACCGCTGACCGTTACCAGGGAGATTCAAACGTTTCCTCTATTAAAATATATCATCATTTTTACTTTTCCGCTTCTGTGAGACTTTTTGAATGAATTTCTGCTTTTATCAGGAAATTATATATATATATATATATATATATATATATATAATTTTGAACACTTGTGCTACCTGACACCCAAAAAGATAACAAAACAAAAGTTATTTTACTTTTTTTGGCTAAATTTAATATTCATGAAGCCAAATTAACAGAAAAAAGCCACGTTCACAAATGCAATTTTAATCATACATTCATTAGATTAATTTCTCTAAAAATCTTCAGGTTGAAAAAATAATGAAGAATTATTGTAATGTTTTGGAAGGTGATTCATCTTCTCTTCTTTATACTTTATTCAATTAAATTTATTATTATTAATTATATGGGATAGGGACTATATGGGATTTGTGCTATTTATTCCAATACAAACAGACAAAAACATTCAGTCTATATACTGAGGTGAGGGTGAAGACCTTGGTTTCTTTGTAAAACTGTTATTATTACATTATGATGATATTAAAAATAAATGGAAATTCTACCTCTATAAAAAATAGAAAAACTTATCAATGAAAAGAATGCTAATAATAATAATAATAATAATAATAATAATAATAATAATAATAATAATAATAATAATAATAATAATAATAATAATGTTATTATTGTTAAATTAGTGTTGAATGTTATTGCAGTACCCACATCGTCCACTTGGTGTCGCCAAAGCTCCATCGAATGGTTCTGGATTGAAAGTTTACCCAACAACAGTGCCAGGCCTGAGTTTCTACTGAGTTATCTGGAGAACTTTGCACAGTGCACAGAGTCCGTGTTCCAGGTTTTACTTTACTTACTTTTTAAAACTTATCCAGGTTACCTGAATGCTGCTTGAAACAGTCGTCAGCACTATACAGGTCAGGAATTAAGTCAAATGAATACATGAAATATCAAATCCAGGTTAACTCCTACAGAATTAATTACATGCATTGATGTAGGTAGTGATGTAGATGGAGTATTCATATCATTTACTATATTCTGTCACTCCCTGTGACTGTATGTTACATCATTAAATTATTAGTAATGCACTGATAGTGCATTAATGTAAAAGCAGGTTGTAGTGGACTGCAACTATTAGTTATTTTCATTATAGATTAAACTGCTGATTATTTTCTCCATTAATCGATTAATTGTTTGGTTTGTAAAACTGAAATAATGAGAAATGTCGTCACAAATACTAAGAGCCCAAAGTGACACTTGGCAATTGTATTGCCCAACCACTAGTAATAAATTAATAATTAAATGCGAAAGCAACAAACCCTGAAATTTCAGAAGCTGAGATCATGAAATGTCTGATATCTTTGTATTAAAATTGATTAAATTATTTATAACAAAGAATCATATTTTATATGCTCTCAAGAATACCCAGTAACTAAATGTGCCAAATAACTGTAGTGAAGTACAATATTTCCCTCTGAAGTAGTGTACTACTGTAGTGGAGTAGAAACAGAAAGTGGCATGAAAAGAAATCTCAAATTTTGTACTTAAGCACTACTTTGGGAAAAGTACTTGAACACCGTGGATTACATGAAGGTGCGTGAACCTGAAGACACACACATTGCACTCTGCTCTATCTGTCTCTATCTCTATCTTATCTCTGGTTCTACTGCAACAGACTTCTCCCAGTATGATCATCAAATGGCGGCAGAAAATGGCAGGTCTGGAAAGAAGCTTCTGCTCTTTTATTTTCAGAAACACCAAAACAAGATGTTCAGGTTGGATCGCTGCATAATTTTCTGCTGTTAGACCTCATCACAGATGCAGGGAATATTTAGATGTAATTTCCAATCATTATCTTTCACCAACAGGAACAAGAAAAATATAGTAACAATTTCAGGCCAGAAATGTAAGTTGTCTTTTAAGATAGATGCAGGAAAATAAAAAGATGTAAATATAAATAAACAGATGCTACATGCACATGTACATGATGCATGTAACCAAACCAAATACAACTCCTTTGTAAGCACGGTTTATTGGCACACATAATGGTAAAGCATACATACCAGACATCAGATATGACACTGAACACCTCTGCTATATAATGTACAAATGGTGTCTAATAATACTAGGCTCAAACATATTTAGAAATGTGTTAGCTTCCTTACAAATGCACAAATAAATACCCATAAGATCCAATTGTATAAAGACATCTTGTCATTGTCTTCTTGCCCATTTTTCAAACAAAAGTCCAACAAAAGAGATCAGGGATATAATATCAATTCAATTAAAGATTAAAGAACAATTGTGAACACAAATACAGGGATCTCAAACCATTTCTGTGGGGTGGATGGAATTTTATCTGTGCCTTGTTTTTAAAATGTATTTTCTGCGTCACAGAATATGCAAGAAATATGATTATGTGACTGTTTGTGGCTTTGGTTCTGCACTAGCTAAAGAGGTCGGGGAACATTAGAGAGTTAGAGGCAAACCAGCGTTGATCCAAACCACCCAACAGAAATCTGAACCTCCTGTACAAAACGAAACAGCTGCCATATCCAAACTGGTTTCAGTGGCTGATTTACAGTGGACAAAATAGATTCCACCTCTATTTACAGAGCTACAAACCTTGTAACAGTGTTCCCAAACTGATGAACCCAAAATGAAAATCAGACTTATATGTTTTAAAAAGTACATATATCAAACAAAATAAAAATCCTATAAAATCATGCAGGAAAGGCTTTAGTATCAGTTTGGGAATAGGTCGTTAAAGGGAAAGAAGTCCAATTTTTGAGGAGGGAACAAAAAAAAAATCAACATTAATGCATCAATGCGTGTCGGCAAAGTTCACATACTGATCAGCAAAATTACAACGTGATTGCAAAGGATTCTGAGAAGCAAAATACCAATAGACTACGAACACAATCAAACTGGTTTGCATGAAATCACAATCTGTGACGACCGCAGTAAAGTGGAAAAAACAATCCTAGGACACGATTTTCCCTCGTTTGAAAGGAGTCCATAGCGGTAGAGAACTTTTATTTCCTCTTAATTGGAAATGGAAATAAACAGCAACAGCAGAAACAAACCAACAGCCAACTGAATTTCCAATAAAAATGCAATTGCCTCAAACAATGTTTCATTTGTCTCCAATGTGGTTAGATGCTTCCATTGGCTCTGTTGGCTGTTAAAAAACAACTTCTCCACACTAAAATTGCCATATTTTGAGACATTTTGTTTGTTGTTTTTATTCTTCTTCTTTTCTCCCCACCATCTACTGTCAGCATGATGACTTGCGACCTGCAGGTCAACCAATCACAGCCGTAGTATTCCACTAGACCAGAGGTTTGTATCTGAGGGTCCAAGGAGGAGAATTTAATCCACAATTTTCCAACTGCACACTTGAAAAAATCCCGACGCCTCGTTATTTTTACATTATACTTGCATATGACTTGTATGCATCTGTTGTCTCTGACATGTGGATATTGCTGTGCAATGCTGCCAGTTCTCAGTGTTCTCCAAGATGTTACAGTGATTCGAAGAAGAAAATATCCAGAACGGACATATTTTTGGCTGGACATGCCAGTGGTGGCGAGTTTGCAGACAGGGGGGTTCTGATTCAGTACAATGTTATGAGGCGTAGAAGCACTGCCATCAGGGGAAGGGGAGAGGTTAAAAAGTCCAGTCCACATGGAGCCAAGGATCTGCTGTTTTCTTCTTCTTCTTTTCTTTTACTGTGAGGGCTGGGGCGCCGTGCTCTCAGGCTTGCTGTCCTGAGTGGCGGGGGGTTTGCTGCTCCAGGGGGCGTTGTTGCCCAGAGCCGGGGAGCTGTTGAAGTCGTCCTCGTCGTCCAAGCCGTTAGTGGCGTCGTACTGCGTGTTCTCCAGACGCGTGATCAGACGCTCATCCTCGTCCCCGAACTCGCCGCCCATCAGGGTCGGCTCGCCGACCACCATCACGTCCTGGAGAAAGGCAAAGACAGAGAGAGAAACAATTCTTCTTGTTTATTGGTTCATACAAAATGTGCTGTCATGATCAAGTTGTGTCCTTTTTTTGTTATATATACTTAAAAACATTTTTCATTCACATACATTTGATGCTATTTGAATTCTAACATTAAGTTACAAGAGGATCACGGTCGACTATCACTTTTTTGCTTTAAAGGACAGAGCAAAGCTTTTATATTGGTAGACCACCATAATTATTAGATTATCCAATCAGGTTTTGAATAGCTGTATAAAAGTAACACTGGACAGTCTGACATTTAGCCCTGAACACCCTCTCAATCATCTTTTAAAATGTTTTTAGTTTTGTTTTATTAATAACCAGGCTTCATTTTTTTGTTCATTTTGTTTGCTTCTTTCTTTGCTCTACCCACTTTTTAGTTTCTCTTACCAGTTCTACATTTTTTAAAACAGTTTCTAGCTCCGATTTAAAACTGATGTACAAGTATAATCAATTCTTGCACGGGCACCTGAGATGTGTTTTCAGTTTTGTGCAGGACTTATTCCAGTCCATATTTAGCCTCAGGGTGACTTAACATGCTAAAGTGAGTGAGGAATCTGTTTAATCTGGGATCAATGCACCGTCTGAAGTGACATCTACCCAAAAAGATCTTATAACATTTGCAGTACTTCAGATAAATGAATATGCATGTTGACTTCATTCAGCAGATGATGTGTTTACAGTTGCTGATATATTTGTGTGTGTGTGTGTGTGTGTGCCCCAGCTGAGCACCTAAAGATGGGAGGTGTGTATTTTCCTGCTTCAACGCAGACCCCTGCTTGCGATGGAATAAAACTCAGAGTTTGTGTGTGCATGTTTCAGTGTGCTTGTGCGTGTGTTTGGGGCAGACGTTGGTTTATCCAGTGAACCCATTCATACGGTCGACCCCTCTCCAAGCACTCTGTGCAAATGAAACCTTCCCGTACAGAAAGCGGATTCCCCCAGTGCTCTGTACCCGCCTCAATCAATACTCATCATGTAAGACATATTTCACAGAGATGGCCCTCTCGCAGTGGGTCAAAGAAGGGAAGGAGAGAGATTTATCCATTATCTGCCGCTATCTGGGGCTGGTGTGTTGTGAAGGAATCCTAATGATTCTTCAGGAGGGGATGCACCAGTGTGCGCTTGTTTTATTTTGTGTTCCAGGGTAAATTCTTCAGCACTACATGAACAAAGTGAATCAGATTCTGTTGACATATAATCACTGGAGTGTAATTTGTGAATTCAAACATTGATCAATAAGCTCTGAATCATGGCTGCATTTCTTTGTGTGTGCTGAGTCTGTGAATCTCATCTTCCTTTGAATGGCTGAGCGTCTCCCTGTTGGCGAGCCCCAGCACCACCCACCGTAACCTGGGAAGAAGCTGTACAGTTAAATGGAGCGCACGCTTCACTGGCCATGTGTGTCAACGCTGCCTGGCTCAGGAGATCTCGCTCTTCTCAGCCATCTCAACAACACTCACACACAAACATGCGCGTGCACTGGCACACAAACCCAGATTAGCTTACTGTACAATCGCATCCTAACACACATACACAAACACAGACAAAAGCACTCGAACGCAAACTCAGATTAACCCTATGTACTGTGCACAACAAACACAAGCAGACACGCACACGTGGGAAGCAATACATACGCTAACAGAGAGAACTGAACACACATATCCCACGGAGATAAACAAACATGCACAGAACAAACACACATGATCATATCCAGCAAGCATTCATGTCAACATACAAACAAACTTAGCACAGCACCCACCCAAAACTCAAAACACACACACTTGAATGGGGAAAGGCAGTTTATTTATCCAAGCCATCCCCAAAACCCCCCTAGCGACCACTTCTACACCCCACTATGCCTTAATCAGGCTAATTAATTTAGGTGAGCTTTTCAACTAAATGACAATATCCACACTGATTTGTCAATTTGCATAGCTAATTAAGTCATTAGCTAAAAACGTGCTGATTGCCAACAAGCCTCGCATTCACCATCTGTTCCTATGAGGAGGCCTGTCAACCTACCTCTGGCCAATTTTGGGCCAAAAAAAAAAAAAAAAAAAAATCCCTCAGACGATAACAGCTGGTGGCTAGTCTATGACTGGGGAGTGCTAATTGTAAGCTAATTAATACTGTCTACTCGTCTACTCATCTCGTTAAGAGTTAGCTTTCTCGCTAGCTAAGCGGCAAGGCTTTGAATGAGTCAACGCGATGATGAACGCCTGCCTGTTGCCTTCATTCACTGAGCAGTTCAATTAGCATATATATTTTTTTTTAGATTAGCAGTGAGAGGCTTGGAAGACATTTTTGGTCTTCAGGCTTCCAAGACAACAAGTGGGAATTTTAAGAAGATGTGGTAATGACAACAAAGAAGCCGCAGAACAAAACTGTCCCTTAAAGCAGCAAAATTCATTATTTAAAAAAAGGCAGCTGTTTTACATGTCATCCAAGTTCCCTGGCCCTCCATCCATTCAGTATTCAACTTTAGCGAAAAGCAAACAGAATCTTGCCTTTAACATCTTTAAATACAATTTTAAAGGAGGACTGGCACTATTCTCTAATTTTCTTCTCATGAAAATACCTAACCAATGATGTATAACTCTGCCTCTCAAGGCTTTTGGACTTCTCTCTGTGGCTCTCAGCTTCAAGCACATTTGTTCCTAATAAACAGCTCATAATTATATTCATTTGTTAAAAAGGTTCAGTAATTTCCTAAAACAGCTGGTTACCCAAATTGAGTTAACAGTGCATTTGTTGCTAATATCTAGCACTATTTCTGGTAGCAGGATGGTGTATGTGGGATTAAATAAACTACAATGCCCAAATTCATATTAATGTAGGAATGTTTCATTTATGTTTTTAATAGTTTTTTGTCAACAATAGAACTATATGGCACAGAGAAATAAGCTCTAGATACAAAGGGAAAACTTGTTTACAAGGTTTTGGTCTTTAAATGTGATGTAGCTATCACAGAATAAGTGAAAACTCATGTCACCACTTGAATAAAATTACTGAAAAACAACTTGAGCATCAGTTCAGGGATTTACTTGTTAGTGCCACATGAGCACAGGTGTTGTTTAAGAGGTGTACAGAGTGGATGGGTGTTAAATTATGGGTTTGGTCCATAATGTGTCTTGCACTTGCTTCAAATCGACAGACTGACACTGATTTAAAGGCCTGCTTGTTAAAAAGAAACAATACACGTTAACACAAAATTCAGGCCACTAGAGGTCAGTGTTGCTTATTCTAAAAGCATCCCCCCACCACCACCCTTCATCCCCCCTCACCTCCTCCTCTCCTCCAGCCACTGGTAACCCCCCCCCACCCTCCCCCTTTCCCTTGCGAGGGTCCACTCCTTATTGTCATTGGGCTCACGTAGGCTTGTGCTCAGCCACAAACGAACAACTTCTCAGACAAAGACAGCAGGCGCATAACATATGTAACCAGCATGTTACTAGCCACGCTGCCAGTCTTTAAGAGGCGTGTGAATGCAAGACATGAGTGGTACGGGTGGTGTGTGCGTGTGTGTGTGTGTGTGTGTGTAAAGGGGGTGGTGGGGAGGTGATGTAGAGTGTGTGCATGTGACAGAGGAAGGGGCTGGGGGTGGACAGTGTATACAGATATCTGTGATAATGAGAGCTGGCACAGAGCCAAACTGCCTTCTGGAGAGACAACAATTGTGCACGCTGTGAGTGTATGTGTGCGTGATGTACAATATATATATGTGCAAGACGGAGGGGAGGTAGAAGAAGAGAGGACAGAGAGGACAAGAAATCTCAAAAGATGACGAGACAGCTCACCACGGGACAGAAAACAGAGGTGTAGTACAGTATGTGAGTGTGTGTAGGTGAGAGAAAGAGCTCCTTACTTAGAAACACTGTAAAAATGCCAGGAAAATTAAGTTTTAGTGCCAAGAAGATGAACAACCCCAACCTGGTCAGAGAGTGGAAAAACAAGTCCATCCAGAATTAAAATGATCCACACAATTTGGACACGTGGAGCTTCTACAATGTCCCTATATTCTGTTGACCCTGTCTCCTAAGAAGTGCATTTACATACTACTTATGTAAATTTGCAACAGCAAATATGTTTTGAAAGAAAGAATTGTAATGCCACCCAGATTTTCAATCAACATAATGTGGAAATGTTGTCAATCAACACATGCCAAGTCGCAAAACATGTTCACTGTATTCTATTAGTTTTTCCTCAAGTATCTAATCCTGCAGTATTATATCTTCTTATAGGAACTAAACATGAAAAAGCTTTTATTGGTAGGTCTTGGTGGTCTGGTTAATGTTAGGAAAGATTGTTTAAGTACTGAAAAAGTCTCAGGTCTCCGTTAAAGTCCTGTGCGTGTGTCTAACTTCTTACATTACTAATGGAGAGGAACAAGGCAGGAATTGTGTTTTCTTTCAGAAATGCAAAGGGAAAAACAAATTATATATAATCATTTCTGGATGGATATACTGCACATGCTGTGTGAACAGAAAAGCATCCCATTTAACAGAATTAGTATTAGCATCAATGCCAACCTGCAACCCCTTTAACACCAGCAGCTTCCAGTTAGGTTTGGTATCAGCACACTTATAGCTGCTTGAAATGACCTGTACACAAAAACACCGGCGTGGCTACAGAACAGCAAATTGGATGCAGCAGTGTGAATATAATACAGTATGTGTGTAATGAGCAGTGTATGGAATAGGTAGAAAACTAGAGCCTCTCACAACAGCATCAAATCCTCGTGGGGAGTGCCAGGCATGGGGTGAAATACTCTGCTGTTCAAGAGGCCATTTAACCTCTAAGTGTGTCAAGTGGGCTGTTACGGAGACATGTAGCAAAATCAGCGTTCACTCCCTGAAACGCAGTATGCATATGAGTCACAGGGCTTGATATTTTTAAACTTCATCCAGGTTACTTTGTCTGAATAGATCAATTGTTGCGTTTGTTGGTTACTTGCTTTGTTTCTTGGATACTGGCTGGTCACGTAGTCCACTGCTGATGTAAATAAGGCAGTCAAACTGTTCACTAAAGTAGTTTGTGGGAATTTAAAGGCAGCAGTGTGTTTCAGAATGATTCTACGACTGAAGAAATGTGATGGGACACCCTAAACTAATTTAATTATTCTGGTTTTACTTGTCCAGCATGTCTATGTTTTAGAACAGTTTCCATCACAAGATTTGAACAATGGATAAAAGGACAGCCACAAAAATTATGAATTAAATTGACAGAAATCTACACTAAATTGACTAAATTGTCTTGTTGAAATATTAAAATATTTGCATCAGCAAACACCCCCATCACTTTAAACATATCTTTGACCTTTTATTTATCCAGCTACAACATGCACACTTTTACCACTGAAAAGCTGCATTAAAATTATTTGTATGATAATACCCAATATTGGGTCATGGTTTTGCATTTATGTTTCTATTTATAGGTAACTATTTATAGTTAAATTTCCGGTAACTATTCAAAATGTACAGTCATTGTCTTTATTATTATCACCATTTTAGCAGCTGTTTACAGATGTTTCACTTCGACCTCCAGAAATTCATCAGATATCACAGGAGGTGTCTGCAGTAGAACGACATATGAAGCTCTTTCAGCTTGGCCAGTATTTATCCAGCACTCTTTAACAGCAGCTTTACATTCAGACAGTTCAAGACATGCAGAGGTTCTGAGTACAAGCAAACTCTGCTACCAGTCCTCTGGGCAGCTGTGAGTTCAGTGCCTTGGTCAAGGGCATTTTCAACAGTGGTGGCTGAGAGAGGGCCCAGAGTCACTTTCCCCACCCACATTTTCCCATTTTGGTGCTCAGATTCAAACCTTTTTTATTTTTTTTTTTACTCAAACCTCTAGGCTACGGCCACTTGGTTGAGCAATGGGGTCAGCAGGGTCTTTTTTAAACAAACATATTCTGAAGTACATGGAGTGTACTCAGAGAGAAAGTAGCTCCATACTGTATCTCCAGTTGGTGTTATGATACTACCTGCAGCAAAGGAGCACTTGCATTCACATTAACTTGTTGTTTATAACCTAAGCACCTAAGTGGCGCTTGTACTAGTTTCTTGGATCATTTTTAATGTAATTTCTGTCACTCTTTATGATATTTGATGTATTTTATCTTCGTCTTTTGGGGCGAGATGTTTTCATACAAATCCCTCGAGTTTCCTCACTGCACAGGTTTCCTTTCTAGCGTCTCCTCCTGGTGCTTTTTGTTCCTCTTTGGTGCAAATAAATTAAAACTAATAGCTGCAATACCATTAGGAATACCTAATGCCTGTGTGTAAGCCTGCAAACATGCATGTGAAGTCATAGAAAAAAATAAAAGAAGAGGCAAACCGAGTGGAGCTGATGCTTACAGGTACCTGACTGGAGAGGCTGAAGTTGGTGGCGGGGCTGCGTTTTTTGCCTGCGGTGGTGCCCACGCTGCTGTTGGCGCTGCTGGCGGAGTTCTTCCGTTTCCTCCTCTTCGTGGTTGTCTGTCGGGCGGGCTCAGCTTTGGCGCGACCAGCAAAGAGAAACAGAGGCAATGCCAAGAACATAATGCATACAGATGGAGACAAGGTGTAGGGGTGTGTGCTGTGTGGAGAGTGTGTGAGTTTCAAACTGTAGAGGCTCGGACAGACAGCGTCATATGTGGAGGAGGCAAAAGGCATGCAGGCAAAATTGTAGGAATGCTTGTACACATGCATGCATGCAAAGAGAGCACACACACAGAAAAACAAATGTTACATAGACAAGAGTGACTAGTCTACAATGATCCATGCTTTGTTTTCTTCAGAGCTGAAACCACAAGAGCGTTAACATCTCCCAAGACATGCACTAGTAAGAAAGAACCCCTGCTTTATTTGCATAAATGCTCAACAATGGACCCTGACGCGTAATGTAAATTTGTTAATGATTTTGCCGCTGCACCGATTGCGTTGTTCCTCAATAACATGAGCCAGATTAAAACAGCTCTGCTGAGGCAGAAAACAAATTCATGTTTGTCTTACTCAGTACGCCGTTATAATGTATCTATTTTTACACATTTACCAAGACTTGATCTGCTGAGCATGAGTGCATTAATGTTCAATCATCAAGTTTAAAGCAGCACTTCAACATTCTGTTACATTCTGCATTCCTTTAATTACAAGTATTAGTACTGTTCTCGAACATGCAGCTGAGCATCTATGATGAACTCGCACACAAAAATGTATTTCGTGGCATTCCACTGAGCGCTACAATGCTGCTTTCAGTTAACACTGTAAGAGAGAAAGATACCTTTTTTGTGATTTGTGGGAAATATTTCCGTTTTGAAGTTCTGCGGATGTCCAGCTGAAAACGAGCCAAAATTTAATTTATTCAGGCGATTAAATAATTTCTTAGACAATTTACGACAGAGTCCAAAGACGACAACAGAGATAAGGAAGGAAATAATTGAACATTCACGCTAGACAGATGTTACTTAACACCAATGAAACTTCCATCAAATATCCAATTATGAGCTGTATGTAATTCCTGAAGGTGCAATTAAATCACAAGTGAAATCATTATTAAAAATATATAAAGTACTGACACACTTTAAATAGAGATCTAGGTGTTTCTAGTATTTACAAAATAATTTATGTAATGCATAATTTATGAATACATGATTTTGCAAATTCCGCCAACATTTGTTAGAAAACATCATCCTTTTAATCTCAAGAGGGACAAGAAAACACTGCTGTGATCTTCAAACAGATGCCTGAAAATGAAATACATTTTTCGAGGTTCTTACTAATCACACCAAGGGAGATGCTTTCATATTCTCTTACGACAACCAGCAACTTATGATACAAACAAAACTGGAACTGTAAATCAGAGGCAAAACAATAAGGGGATTTTTTAATCAGTATCTTTTCTCTTTGATTCCTGACTTTGACAGACGTGTGTGCAAAAAAAAAAAAAAAAAAAAATGGTGCCTATTGTCAGAGACAATCATTTCTGTTATCCGACCGGTTTCCTTCGATGCTGAACCGGTGACGCACTAAAATCACTTCCATTTCCACCAAAAGGACTTATCAGAGCATAAATGTGCCTGTGGTTTCCTTCCTGGCTAAATCCCAACCAGTTTCCAAGCTGGAGAAGAATTGCAGGAAAAGGGGAATAACACGCCACAAATAAGGAAAACCGCAATTCCAGCTAAACTGAAAAGTTCATGTCAAAATATAGACAGATGACATGAAATGACCCTGAATAACCCTGCTCTTGAATGGTGGAGCACACTGAGGAGGCCTGACCTAAAGAAAGCGTTAGACTTGCTGTATTTATTATTTAAAAAGTTTCCATTAAGAAACTTATGGATCTAAAGCCAGAGTTCCCACACAGACAAGATGAAACAAAACGATAAAGCTGCATATTATATCAAACTACATTACACATTAAGCTGTTTCTCATAAATCACACATAGTGCTATATATGATATAAAACTATCACCCATACAGGATTTCATATCAAGCTGTATTTTCTTTCCACGTGCACAATTAACCATTAATGTAAGAGCTGTTTCCCCTCAGACTTTATATTCATAAAATGCTTTCCATGTTTTTTTTCTCAGTTTTTTCTTTTCTTTGAAGAACGTCGGCGACACTGGGGAGCCGCTGGCCAGGGAGTTGGATCTACTAGTCTGATTACACCCGGCACTCTTAATTAAAGTTACACAGGTCTGAGTCAAAGGCTTTTTGACTGGTGTTGGTTTTTAAAGACATCTCGTCACGCCTCGCTAAGCATTGCTGTAATTTGCAGCCACTCCGATGTGTCCAAAAAAACTCGGCTTACTCTTTCTCTCCAGCTTAAGTTCGCACAGCCAATTTAAGCCTGGTACTTTTCAGAAACCGCCCTTAAAACATCAATCATAGAAAGCTGAGAGGCCCGTTAAGATTGGCGAGGTTTAGATTCAAGAAGCAGCCCTGAATTCTGATTAATTTTACATACCTGACAGGCAAAACATATTTAAGGGATTAACTCATATAATGGCAAATTTGAAAACATAAATGATGCAATAAAAACACAGTCTGAGAAAAAAATATTCCTATTCCTACAAAGTGAGTGATGGTACAGAATTAAAAGCTGTTTTTTGAAAGAAAGGAAGTCAGTTAAACCTCAGCAGAGGAAACAATTAACACACAAGACTAGATCCACAACAAAAAATGTAAATGATTCTCAGTTGTCATTTTTTCAAAATGGATTTTCTTGTTTTTTTCCTGGAAGATACTATCCAGATCTGCTTCTTTGAAGAGGTTCATCTGCAGTAAAGATACATGTTTGTTTTAGCAGTAGGTAGTTACCTGGTGGGGCTACCATTCTCTGCCATTTTTGGAATAGGCATGTCTTGAGACAGTCCCGGGGGCTGAGGTTGTAGGTCTTGTGCCTTGACATGAGCTCCTGCATGGGCTCCAGGATGACACACAACTGCAGACACAATGGGACAAACCACGCGTTCAGTTAAAGGAGATTTATTTAACATTTAATGAGAGAACAGTGTCCTGTCCATCGCTGCAGCCTTGTATTAAGGTAAAGCAAATAAACATCCATAAAAACGCTGAGTTTGTTGCTCAATTAATCACCACAGACTGACTTTGAGTGATTAATTGTGCTGTAAATCTACTTTTTAAAGACACTATTAATAAAGTACCTTTAAAAAACAGGTTTATTGTCAAGCGCTTTAGTGAGAAGTACAAGAAGACAGACAAGGGATGAGAAAGATGGGCAGGAGGATACATTTTAATATGAGCAGCCTTTCTAGAGCTGTTTACAGCTTCATACATTAAAATGTGTATGACGCACGTCGTGTTCTGACTTCAGACACACAGAACAGTCGCTGGTTCCCACACTGCACTCCAGCAGTACTCTAAAGACTGTAAGTACGATATTCAGTCTGGAGAAACTGTAAATCTCTGGTGATCAGCAGTGAGAGGAACCAGGGGTCAGACTGTCATCTTAAATACATTACGCATAGCTTATCCAGATAACATCTGGATAACATTACAAGCTGGCTCTATTTTAATAGCAGCAACCAAATGCTTGTTGGTGCAGTCACAAGACAGTGATTGGATGTTTACAGGGCTGTCTTATTGCTGGACCAATCACAGGGTAACACTGGGTTAAACTCCAGGCAACCTGCCCATCTTTTTCCTCTAAGTGGATAAAACCATTTTCTTTTTCTCTCTGACTTTTCTCTGTTTTTCACAATTTGACCATTGTATTCTTTTCGAACAATATCCGGTTTTATGAGAAAACACATCAACAATTGATGTTTTTTTTGCAAAGACTACAAAAAAGAATAGCATATCTTCATATTCTCTGTTTTTTCATGTTAGCAAGAAATGTACATATCTTAGACATGTACTGCTGCATTAAACTCAAACTCGCCAGTCCTTGGATTACGTCCTGTGATATTTTGTTTAGCATTCTATAATATTTTGTCTGTATTGATCTGTTATGACAGGACTGACCTGATTCAGACAGCCTTTCCAGAACAAAATAAATACCAATGTGTATTTTTCAGTTAAAAGCAACTTTAAAATATCTTATTTTCAGTTTGCTGTTAGTGTTTCTCATTCACAGTGCGATGTACGGTCAAAAATTACCAGAGTGAAAGTAGGTGTGGGTTTACTAACTTGCTCAAGGGCACTTTGACAGTCGTTACTGAGAGAAAGGAGACTGTTAATCATTCACTGCATGCTCAAATGATCTCATCTGACCTTCAGCATCCCACCACCCCTACATTTCTGATGTCAGTTCTAATCAACATGCTCATCCTGTCTTTGCTTGTATTGTACAACCACTTTGAGGTAAAAAGAAAAACTTTGAAGGAGACTGTGTATTATATACAGTATGTACCATCTACTACTATCTGTTAAACATGTTTGGATGTTTTTATACAAATCACCTGACAGCACCAGGAATCCTTGCAGAAATGTTTCAGCATGATGGATATTCAAACCAGGGATGTTCACCGGTCCTGGGTTTCATTCTAACAACCGTACACTCAGATGCTTACGCCAAATTACCTTACATGAACATAGTAATGTTTGTTGCTATTGCCTGTGTTAGGACAGCAGTGTTTTGATGCCATGCAGCTCGAGGTAAAGTGAACATCCCTGTAGCAGACTAATCCCTTGTTCTCCTCTGATAGTTCCCTCCTGACACAGTAATATCCCTCCCCAGCTCAGCCAACAAGCCCTGGCTCTCAGCCTGAAAACAAGGGCTATTTTCAGGCTGAATAGTAGGAAGCCGGCAGCAGCTCCAATACAGAGAAAGGCTTAAATACTCCAAATGTAAAAAAAAAAAAAAAATAATAATAAAGAGAATGTGTGTTTGCGTGAGTGAGAGAAAGGCCGGTTGTAACCCCTTAGCCAGGAAACTGTCAGTCTTTTTGGGGAAGACTGATAAACGCTGGGAAAGGCCTTTTCCAGAGACACATTATTGTCAGTTTAATGTGAGGAAAGGGTGTATTTTACTTTGACATCCTTGGATAACAGCAGAGGAAAAGATCATATGCAAAGTGTTTCATATAACGAACAACAGTGACAGCACAGCATTGGTTCCCAACATTGTCTCAGGACCCCCCAGAAGGGGTCGCGAGATGATTCTAGAGGAATCGCGAGTTTTGGGTTAGGGAGAAAAAAAAACAAAATTCTGCTACAATAATTATGTTTTCCAGACTTTCCTGCAATCTTTGCTTTGATCTTGTAATATATATTAAACACTGTGGTATCCAAATGAAGCAGTCTTTTAAATGTAAATCACACTTGTCATCATTTTATTCATCAGATTAGATTAAACAGGGTTAGGAATCACTTCTTTAGGCAATACAACCTCAGAGAAACACTGAATCTGTAATCGACTCTTCAATTCTTACTTCTGTCTTCTTGATGCTCTTTAGAACTGGCAACCTGGGCAAACTCATGTGCTTAAAATGCAAATTCAATAAACCCAATATCATTACTTTTAAACTAGTGAAATGATGATGATGTAGTTTATTTTGTTTTCATTATTACTGAAATGAAAAAATACTCAGAACAAGGTTAAATCCCTCATTAAGATGAATAATTCCTGTAGCATTTAAAATAAAACCACATTGTGCTCTTGGAAAGTCGGCCAGTTCCTAATTTAGCAGACGCACAAGGATTTATGTGAAACAGTTCAGGTTTAGACCACTGAGGCAATGCAAGTCATTTTGACAAACTAAACCATCCTTCAAAAGCAAAGCTGGGAATATTTAGACACAAACAACTTAAACTCATCCATAAAACTCATGTTGTCAGCAAACATAAAACAAGTCATGATTCTGTCTGCTAATCACTGACCATCTGAAAATAAGGAATGAGCGGAAAATAAATCTTTAGCGTGTAATTACAGATACTTGAATTATGTGTTTTTGCTTTCGGTGGCACTACAGTTGCTTTCTGTATAGAAAATCATTGTTAGAGGAAAACAAAAACATCCACCCTGCTCCCTCTCTCCCTCTCTGTGTGTCTTTCTTCACTCGGTTATTATAAGCAGCGGAGGTGCCGTTCCCCGATTCGCGCGCCATTTCACAATTATGAGTCTCAACAGGGAGCGTTCATTAATGTTATGCTAATTTTCTGTATCCAATTAATTCTTCTCTCTCCCGCTCGCTCTTGTTCTCCCATTTGGAAATCGTAGCTGTCAGTCAACTGCGGCGTTGAAAAAAACACAAACAAAACCCTGTGAAATAATCACTAATGTATTCAGCCGGCTTATACTTCCTATTTCCGTAAATTATATTGCTGCGGTCAGGTAGAAAAACATGTATATGCAAAGAGTAAAGAAGAAATAAGTGCTTATTTTTTGTTTTGATGCCATGAAATTATACACTCAGGTTTCAAACGCCAGGGAGTCATAAAACGTGTTCAGCACATAAATAACAGCATAAGCTTTCAATTCGAGTAAGACAGAGACAAAAAACATTTGCATTAACTAAAGAGTGAATATGAGAATGTAGAAAAGAATATCTGGAAAGTCAAACTTAAAGATTCAAACACTGAATATACCTGTAAATGTAAAGTGTGCAGAGTAGGTAATGTCACCATGCCAAGGTCCATGTTAAACATGACAAAGTGTGAATATTCTACATAATAATAGCATCTTTATGCTGTCTCGACACATTAGTATAAGACATCTGGGTAGAAAATATGAGTAACTACAGTAGTAATTATAATATTTAAAAATGGACAAGAATTGTTCCTCCGTGTGTATTAAAGTGAGAAAAAAAAAAAAAAAAAAAAACGAAGGCGGAATGACAGTCATAGACATTGTCACACACACTTACCCTGAGGTAGTTGAGGGTGAAGTTGGTCAACCCCATGCGAGTGATGTTTTTGGACAGTTGTTCCAGCACCTGAGGGTCTTGTGCCTAAAGTCATCAGCAGAGAAATGACGATGAAGAACAAATGCATACAGGCTGTATATTGTTCATGTATATTTTATTATGTTTGCATTCAACTGACTATGAATAAACTAATTATCTACAGGCAATTAGGCTAATTGGCATTCATAAGATATGCACAATCAACGCATTCACAACTTCGAGTCATAAATGTAACTACTTAACATTGTTATTTCTGTTGGCCATGAAGATAAATTATTTTACAAAGATGTCAAACTGTGCGTTAATTACTAAACATTATTTTGTCGTTCCATTTAAATTCCTACACATTTTTAATTTCATATCTTGCTCAGTGTATAAGTATAGTGGTCTGAGCAGCAGGGAAAATTAGTTAATAAAATAAAATAACATAATGTTAAGTTGTTGAAAAACTGTAGATGTAACCCCCCCACAGCTATTTCATATATTGTGCTTTTTGTTTTTGTGAAGCATAAATAGCGACAGAACATAACTGACCACCATCTTCAAACGCATTGAGAAAACTCTGCAGTGAATAAATTGACTGTAAAATAGAAAATGCAAAGAAACTCTGTGATTATACAGTATGTGTAGGAGTAAAGAATACATCTTAAAAAGGAAAGGGGAAAAAAAAGATAGCAATTATAGAATGATATCTGATTGAAAAAAAAAAAAAAGAAATCTCATAAAGACACATGATTATTCACTAAGCTTGTTTGCTGCTCCAAGAATAAGCAGTCAAATCATAAAAAAAGCTGTAGGTATTGACAGAGCAAAACATAGCCCAGACTGTGGAGGAGCAGTGAGCACACATTCACCGCCTCATGAAAAATGCATAATTCCATCTCCAGTCGCATCTCTGTGTGGAGAAAGTCAAGAGGGAAGTGAGGGAGTTCTTCTGTACCGTCAGCAGACCAACATGAGTGACGGGAGAATTGAATTAGTGTGCATTATTGGCAGACCATCAGAATCTGAACTACTTTACTCATCAAGAAGAATTAGTCTAAACGTACTGTACAAGCATTTGTCTTGGCAGGACTGGTGCAATCATGTATCAACAATTTGTGTAGTAACACGAGTAAATAGAGGCACATATGGTGCAGGGACAAACAGACAGTCAGTTCAAGAGGCCAAAGACAGACAAACAAGTACAAACTTTACAAGAACTCATTCAGATGTTAGGATGCATGGCAATCGTCCAATTAAGACTTTTAAACAGTGAATAAGATCATCGACAGTACATGCACTAGACCTAATGTTACGATGTCAGGATGCTGCTCAGCTGTGGTGTACTGTAACTAAATACATTCACATTGTGACGTACTAATTCAAGCAATTTGAAGTAGCATTTTATGATAAGGCAAACCTCTACTACACTACATTCCAGAGGAAAATATTGCACTTGATTGCACTGACAGCTATTTTGTATATTAAGATTTTACATACAAAACATATGTTCAGCTTATTAAATATGAGCCATTGTTGTGGATTAGATGTAGACCCACCAACACCACAATAAAATACTGCTCCCACACCAATGCATCAGTAATAATAATCCACTAATATAATATATAACAAAATAACAATCACAGGAGTTGTTTGTCATTCTGATCATACCATTATTTATAGTCTTTAACTTGTTATGTAGTATTTTAACACTGCTGTAATGCTTTTACTTAAAAGATCTGACCACTTCCTCCAAACATACTTAATATTTACTCCATATTTAGATATAATGTAAAAATCACGCAGTGCATATACCGTGTATGTGTACATGTCTCTTTGCAGGCTGTAGATTGTATTACTGCTGCTGTGTGTCTTTAACAGCCGCCGCGTCTCTGCCATTTTGCATTATTTGTAATTGTTTGTAAATATTCTTATTGTCATCAAGTTTTATTTATCTACAGTGTATGTAATTGTTTGAATTCTTCACTTCTGCTCTACCTTATGTCTGTACGAGAGAATGCATATTGTATGTGTGGGTGGGAGGGGGTTGTAGCAGATGTTTGGGAGGGAAAACACAGGACGCATCACCTGAGATGATGTGCAGCTCAGTGTGTTATATCTGTGTGTATTGTTTTACTGTCTTTGTGTATTTTCAACACTCAAAAAAGGGAATTAACTTTTTTTTTGCAGTTGTTTAAACTGAGCACATTTACTCAAGGACTGCACTTAAGTAGAATTTTGAGCTACTTGCACTTTATTTGATTATTTACAGTGTGTTGCTGCTTTATACTTCACAGCTCAAAGGGAAATATTGTACTTTTTTTACCCCAGTACACTTATTTTACAGAGTGATGCAACACATTGATTTTAAAATATGAACCAAATTATGATTATAAAACACAGTAGTTGTTTAAAGACCTACAACATTAAAATGCTGTATTTATCACTTATGATAATACTGTAATAAAACACTGTGAAGCCATTCAGCATGATGGGTACTTACACTGTAAGTACAGTTTTCTACACTTCTGCACTTTCACTTAAATAAGATTATGAACGCAGGACTGATAATTAAGTATTTTTTAATCATGGTTACTTCACTTAAGTTAAATATGCTTCCACCACTGCTTTTTTTTAGATAATCAAGTAAAACCGGAAAAAAAAACATTTCTGTTGGGACTTATTGATGATTTACTGCTGGCTGCCATCTCGAAGTAACAAGACCTGAATGTCATAGGTTGATCCACTGTCAGTCAATCAGGCAAACATGCCCCAATACGTCATTCTCTTCAGGCACGAGCACTATTAAAGCTACCATCAAGACAAATGTAAGAGAGAGTAAAATGATACCCAAAAATCTTAATGATAAAATGTAATTGACAATTTTGTTACTGCCTTCAGTACAGATGAGTTCCTGAAGTCAGCATCTAGTGGGCGTTACAGGAACTGCAGAGCCTCGTCACTCAGCTTAGATGGGTTTGCACATTTTCACAGAACTTTACTGACAGTTGGAGTTACTTTGCACCACATATGTTGAGGAGATGTAAAGGAAAACTGTGAAACAGCTTTCATCTGGAACCTAGCCATTATATCTGATCTCATAATTTTTCAAATTCTCCTTAATTTAACACTGCTTTTATGGACGTAAACAATGTTTTAGATTTTGCACTTTTCATAGTGTGTAATCATTCCCAACATATATTTAAAATGTTATACCTGTTCATCCCGTACTTTGTTTAATGCACGTCTGTAATTTTTAGTTTGTACTTTAAGTAGGGAATAATGTACAGCAAGGTCGGTCATTATTGTAAAATAATTCCGAACAGAGTGATGCAGGACTTCTCTCTGAAGACTAACATAAAGAAATCAATAATTTGACACAAAATATTGATTCAAAAATGGTTTGATTGTTTTTACTGTTTCCACTAAGGTCCTCCAGAGTCTATGATAAGAACTCCACAGCAACGGTATGTTATTCAGAAATAAAGGACCGTAGAATTGACCAATCAGAATCGATTATTTTACAAAGGTGTGTAATAAGTTGAGTTAAAATGAGCTACTTTTTTCTTCTGGTATGTCATTGTACTTAAGCTAAAGCTTCTGTGCTTCTACATAAGTAAGAATAATATTTTGATACTTTCCATCACTGAACACACACCTAAAGTATCTATCAGAAATGGCTAATATCAATTACTTTTTTAAAAAACTTGTGAAAATTAAAATAAGGACAAACTTTATTTCTTTTCCAAACATTTCCTCAAGAGTGACTGCTAAAGTAGTTCAGCACAGATCAAAAACTGGGCCTTCCACAGTGGCTACATCGGTACTGGTATCTACAGTTTCAACTTTCCTATTCTCACTCCCATGTGTCTGTATCTGCTTTCATTAGTCCAGGCAACGATCAAAAGCCTGAACTCAATCACCAAAGATCTGGCCAGTACCCACAATACCCCACGATATCCCACTCTCCAGGAATTAGTGTGAATACCCTGAGGGGCCAATTTATCGGTGAGTGAAATTCATATGAAGACTTAGCCAAAAAAAGAAGCTGGCTATACAGAAGAGGCTGCCTCTGACACACCTTTAGGTCAATGGGGGTAAAGAGAAAATACTGAGAGTGAATCTCACTTTATTTATCAAGCAAATGGGAAGGAATGGATGAATAGCAACTATTGCATATCACTACTGAAAAGGAAAAAAAAACAAACATATGAGAGCACTATGAATTATTGTTTCAGACGTGGAATGTGGAACGTTGCTGGCTTTATCTGTCTGTTAGATGTTTTGCTCATTTAGACATACATGACTTTTGTGTAGTTTTCAAACATTACAGGACATTCACAGAAGGAGGCACATGCTGGCGCATTACATTGCACCCTGTACACAAGAGGAGGCGTCATCACTGCTCTAAAACAGCTGCATCACTGATGGATTTTAAGTCTTATCATGCCATTTAAGATTTAATTAATAACCATTGTGAGCATGATGGACGCTCGCCTCTCTTCTTTTCTTGTGAATCTCTTAATAAATTTTGTCATTTTCATCATTGATTAAATCGTGAATTCTGCTGCTGGTTTTATAAACTCAGATGTTAAGTTGGGAATTTCTATTTGCTCATGAGATGTATGTAAAGTGTTTTGCTGGACATTCTTGAAGTTGAAAGTTGAACATTTAATCTAATTATTGTGGTCGTAGATGTAAGACTCATGTCCCATTTACATCACACAGGAAGGCAAAAATTATGAACTAATCTGACAGGACATGAAACAATGTAAAGCCGGCTCAGTCAAAGTGATTCATAGTTTATTCAACTAGTTTTCTTTAATTTATTTGAGCGTGGGCGATGATACATGGAAAAATTATAACTGTGATCTTAATCAAGCAAACAAGGCTTACATTTAATTTCTCTTTGTGTGTTTAACCTTGCTCTGTGTTGCTCTTTACATTAATACAGCAGCACTTAAATCAGACTTGTGTCACGTGAAATGTTAGTAGGTCTGACCTAATAAGATTACCATCATGACTTTCACTTATAAGTGACTCAGGCACTTATTATTATACATGAGACCAAGATGTCAAATTGCCATCGCATTTACATGAAGAGGCTGTTTGAAAAGGGCTTTGTAACCCTGGAAACATATCAACACTATAGCACCGGGAATATACAGTCAGTTGCCAGTTTATTAAGTACATTTGGTTAAAACAAAGCAGTCTAACACAATGCAATGCATTAAATCCTATAAAATTATAAAGTTTTTGGTTCAAATTGTTTTAGAGAAGTGTTACATCAACTTTTTCAGGCTGCAGTTTGTAATGTTTCTAAGATTTTCATTTTCATTTTTTAGTGTATGTATAATTTGACTTCCTTTATTTCTAAAAAGAAATCCAGTTCTTCCTCTTAACAGCAGTGTTGTATCATACAATTCAATTCAACATCATTTGAATTTAGGAGACCTTCTACGAGCTCCAGCTACACTCTACAGCTCCAGTAACTAAATGTGTGTTACACTTAGTGGAATTAAGCAGATTATTCATTCGACCTTGTTTTTTTTTTTCTCTCTCTCTCTCCCTTTTCATACAAGGGCCCTTTTTTATCCTCTGTGGCCTTTGATGTCTGCAAATAAATTGGTTTGCAAAAATCCCTCAAAACTGCTTTGTTGGCGTTTAAATTTCATATGCTCATGAATAGCTTCTCAAAAGTGTCTTGGCAGAGTGCAGAGACCCTCGTTAGGATTCAAAAAGTGACACCTACAATGGGCAGATATGAAGGGTGGGGATGATGGTTGTCGCATTTTAATGATGTCACACTCACGTGCATGGCCAGGATGCTGCGGGGGATGAGCTCTCGGTACTGCCGGATGGTAAAGTGCCACGTCTTGATCCTCATCAGATCATCAAAGGCAAACTCCAGTATCAAACGACCCTCTGTACAAACCTGGACAAAGATCACATAGTGTTACTTTACATTCCTCCTTAGCCTCATATCTCTTTCAGTCATCTTTCACCGGCTGGCAGGCGGCCGTCAGCTGATTTGGGCGCAGACAAAACAGAAATCAGTGCTTATTGGCCAGGCGTGATTTTGATAAAAAACGCTGGAAGGGCTTCGTCTACGATTTGGAAATTGTTCAAGGATTTTGTAGCATGGAGCGAGCTATTATGCTCCCAATATTTACTCTCCTCGCTTCCCTCATTCAGAGCATCTGTCCTTGGGCCTCTCATCCATCCAGCTATTTCTAAAATGTGAAAATAAATGTAATCTGGAGAGGGGTGTGTTTACACCAGAGACAAAAGAACTTCAGGTCAGAGAGAGTTGCCAATTAGGAGGAGAGAGAGAGAGAGAGAGAGAGAGAGAGAGCGAGTGAGAGAGAGAGGAAGACGGAGAGAGAAACAGTGAGGGGAAAAAAACATTTTTTCGCCCCTTTAGCTGAATTCAGCGCTTGCCGGGGCCCTTGCGCTTCTCCCGTATTTCGTTGCTGTGACAACCAGGGAGAGAGAGGAGAGAGAGAGAAATGGAGAGACAGACAGAGAGAAGGGGAAAAAAAATCAGCTGATTAGTTGGCATGGCAACGGCAAAGATGTAATCCCACCAGACACACTCTAATCAATGCCCCCAGCGCAGATGGTCTCCTGAGGATCAGCAAGAAAGAGGCTAGCGGCCATACTGCACCCCCACCACCACCACAAACCCCCACTCTCCTCACCCTCATTCCCCACTTCCAACCCACCCACCTACCCCTGCTGATCACGTGCTCCACCGCTAACTCCAACACGCTCAGTCACAAAAAAAAAAAAAAAAAAAAAAAAAGAATAAATAGAAGCTCGACTGCTCCAAAAAAAAAATGCAGAGCTGCTTCTCTCCTGTCTTGACTGAAAATGTGGATACTGTGTAATGTTCTCAGTCTTTGTGCAACGGTGCGTTTCCTGAGTTATCCAACCAACTGAGATTACAATAAGTACATATAGAGAGAGTTACTCCATAATGAAACAGTATCTTATATTTAGGAAAGAAAGTGGTGACAGACACTATTAAAAATGTCTGATGAGAACACTACTGTAACTTTTGAAAGAGAGTAGCTGCACATTTTTACACGACTATCGCACATAGAAGACAATATGTATTTTGATATAATGTTGCACGTTGTATGAATAGTATTAGTTGCAGTTACATCGACAGTACACTGTACATTGCATCGTATAATAGTTTATATCACAGTACTATATTATCACTGTATAGCATGTGCATTTTGTTCATACTGCACATATTTATATAATGCTATAAATTTGACAGCATTATATACTATATATTGTTGTTATTACTGACGGTTATACTTATACATATCATGGCTGCAGTTGTATGCAGTTGCATGACTGGAGTTCCTGCTTTCCTTCTCACAACCATTTGCACAGTTCACTTATATAGTCAAAGGGCCTTCAATATATATGCTGTATATAAAGTATATTTTTATTGTTTTCTCTCAAATTTTGTAAATATATTATTTTATTTTCATTTGTTTAACTCAAATAGTTTAGTTTAGTAGTTAGTCTCTGTGCTGCTGTAACATGTGAATTCCCCCCCAGGGGTCAATAAAGTCTTGGCCTTTCTGAAATACTGAAAGAGAAACATCACACAGCATTTTGGAAATTAAAACATCCACTCAATGACAAAATTCAGTGCTGATACAGTGGTTTTACGTGTAAACACATCTGGGATCTGCGTGGTTGTATAATGGGCTTGTCTGAGCTAGATAAGTGTGGATTAGACTAAAGCAATGTTTGGAAATAATCCTTGGTGTTTAATGGACAATGAAAATGGTCTTTTATTTTACTTTTTTATTTGGTTTAATTCTAACAGCAGTTTGTCCAACAGCTGACCTCAGAGCTCAGAGTTAAAGAATGCAACATGATTTGTAACACCCAAAACTTTAAAACATCCCAAGAACTCAAACTGTTGCTGTCCAGTGAGAGTCATGCATCTCCAAATGTGGTGTTTTTTTATTTTTAAGACAAACTAATGTATTCCTTTAAAAACCCACTGGATTATCTGAAAAATGCATGGTCACAACGCTGAAAAGTTACTACAGTTACTTTTCTTAGCTCATAAAAAAGTTGAAAAAAGCCTTAAAACCACATAAATTAATTATTCTGGAAAAAGAAAGTACACTGAAGATTAAAAACAAGAAACCATATTTGTGTATTGTAAACATACTGTTATAATATTTGCATATTATTTAAGTTTTGACTCCAAAATTATCATCACTTCACCCCCGGGTTCTCAGCCCATGTTAAATTATAAGAAGGAATGTTGTAATTAATCCAGCAGTACTCAAATTGCTGTTGAAAGGTGAAAAAAAAAAAAAAAAAAAAAAAAAAAAAAAACTTTGGTGTTTTTCTTTTCCTCCTTTGAAATGAATTGCATCATGGTCATTATGTGTGTGGATGAGTTTCATGCCCTTTGGGGCGCTGAAACCTATTAAAAGACCAAATACTTCAGCATGTATGAGGAAATAAGTAATTCTTTGCATCTTTTCTGAAAGTGTACTTTTTGTAGATTTATGTTTTTTTACCCACCAGCAGTGAAATAAGTTGAATTGTGTTTACTAGTGAGCCAGTGTCTTTTGATGCTTTCCAGGTGCTGTAGCCTACAGTGAAACAACGCTGCACTATTGATTTGTTTTTCCATAGTGCCAACTGTGTATTTAGCATAGCCTCCACTATTGCTCTTATTTCTCTCTGCAAGCTTTCTCCTTCTCTGTAACCGATAAATTAATCAGAAAAACAGTTAAATCAGAACCAGACTAAGAATCACTTTAATTGCCATGTGCAATAAATGTGTAGGAACTTGTCTTTGTGGAACTGGTGCAGAGATATATTAACCACAAATGCAACCAAAGCAGCCCTCTCCCACAGATTCCAGTGTAGATTCAATCATACAAAGCTATTTATTTCTCCATACTGAGAGAGAATTGGTTAAAAGCTAATATTTCTCACAATGGCTGTAACCATTTTTTTTTTTAGCTAAATAGTGTTCCCTTATGAAAACTAAAAAGGAAGAAAATCCCCTTGAATTAAAAAGTGCTCCATTAAATGGTACAGCCCTTCACAGAGAGTCCCCATTGATTTAAGAGCAGGGTCATAAATCTTCCACACAACGGGGCTGAGATCAGGGGATCTCCAGCTCAAAAGAGTAAGAAAGAATAACAGCGTCCTGCTGCTGAGACACCATTCAATACTGTACCCTAACATGACAATCAATTAACAACAGAGGAGCTGAAGGTAGTTAAATCGATTATTATGTGCATTCATGGTGAATATTAATAGGGCCAAAGTTGACAAAATATGCTCACTTATAATAACGCTGTCACTCAGCATGACCTTCTGTATCAGCAGGTATACAGTCAAGAGCTTCACATTTCTTTTTATGGTTTATGTCCATATAATGAAGGCGTGGTACTGTAGAGTTTAGAGCTGAGAGGATTAGTATTTTTTAAAATACTTGTTGAAGTTCCTTTTACATCCTGACAGCAATCAATAAATTAATCATCATTTCATTTGGCCTGGATGAAATGATTGGCTGGCCTGCTTACCTGCCTATTCCTATGCACGCAAAATGTGTTTTGGGAGAGGAAGGCCTGAAGGGAGGAGGTGGGATTTTTTGGTGCCAATATAATGACAATGTTACATACCCCGGCTTTAATCCTTTCATTAAAAAAAGACATTTAAATCACATGTGAATATTTTAAGGTTTTCTTTTTGACTGCAAGTTATTCAAAACTTTCAAAACTTTCAACACGACAACCAACTTACACATCTGGACCCATTTTAACAACTATTTAAATCAATAAAATGTTTTTTGTGTGTGTGCGTAGTGCAGAATGTATTTCATACCTATAAATACTATATAACTGGATTGGCTTTCCTTTTAATATGTATGCTATATATAGTAATTGCAGCGTCACTGGTTCGATCGCAGCATTTGTTGTGAGTCATCCCGTCTCTCCCCACGTTTCTTAAAGTCTACTGTTTTTCTGTCAATAAAGGTTAAATTGTCCAAAAATCGAAAAGTAATCTTAAAAAAAGAATAGTGTACAATCACGCCCTTCAGACATGGGTTTATATGCATAGGTAATTTAAATTAAATAAAAAAGTGGTGGCCATAGACCTTCATCAGGAATTAAATAAACAGCATTTATAGGCTGACAACAATCACAAGGGGTCAATTTACAGGAACATCTGAGACATTCAGTAATTAATCAAAAGGAATCAAAAGATACGAAAGGAATCAATCAGTGACACAAAAACCTGAGTTGACAAATAGGGAAAAGGCAACACAGAAAAGAGATATATAACTACAAAGCATTGATAAACAGCAACTAGGTCTCCTTTCATAACATAATCATAACAACAAACAATGGTGATATAAGCATGGGTAAAATAATGTCAAGCTTGTGTTAATGTAGAGTATTAAAAGGAATGTCAGCAGTTTGTTGCTATAGTCAAACCTATTATAGTTATGTTTTATAATCAAACTGATAACTTTCAGGCACTGTTCTGTAGCGTTAAATGGGTTCTATGATTTTTATGTACGTTGCAGTAAGAGTTGCCGAGTGGTATTTTAGAAAGTGCTTTATCAAGTAAAGGTAACATTAAATTAATTGAATATCTACCATTATAACAAAAGTGACAACTCAAACATAACTAAAATCTGAAGAAACTACTGACTACAATCCAAGTGAGGTTCAGGAAAACACACACAGTTGACAACACATCCACTAGTCAATTTCTCAAAAAAAAAAAAAAAAGAAAAAAATAGAAAAATCCACTCAGGGAATTAAATTCACTTCAGCTGAGATCACCGTGTCACGAACTCGCCTTTTGCTCTTTGCTCGCCTCACAGCATGCAGAAACCCCCAACTGGGTAACGGTAACAAGGGCCATGCCCTTAGAGCTAACACACACACAAGCCAGAGAAAGCAAAGCCTGCTGGGTAGTGAACAGAGGTGCTGGGATACCGGGGGTGGATGGGAGGTTGGGGGTCTTTGGTCAAATTGGCACCCTGTGTCACCTTGTCAACACCTCGCCGGCCTGCGAAGCCGCACACATTGTCCACCAGCACCTGGGTAGCACCACCCACTCTTAGCAACCTGCTAACCACGCCCATTCGTTAGTGTGTAGTTGAGCAGTGACTGCGAGAGACAGATAGAACATGAAACAAAAACTGCCTCCTGTCTGATTTTACTTCATCTCTCTTCTTCTATGGTGATTTGTACAACTATATAAAAACTACAATCTGCTTTGGTAACACTGTGCTGAATGGAACAGTGTATAAGATCTGACTGGCATCCAGTGGTGTCGTTGCAGATTGCAATGCCCTCATTTCAACCTCTTCCTTCCTAGTGTGAGCGAAAAACAAGCAGAAAATGCAAAAGGCCCTATCCCATAAGTTTCATTATACACTAATAAAAACAGTTATGTATATTTTATTCAATTTCTGCATATTCTGTAAATAGAGTCCTCTAAATCTTACACTCTGGACCTTTATACCTCTATACCTTTAGACCTCTTGCTGAGATGTGGAAACAACTTACCTTACCACTTACCACTATTAAGTGAGACAGGGCATGAAACATGACGATCAAACATGCTGTAAACGGGGCCACAGTTTAACCAAAATATCTATCGTTGGTTCAAAAAGTGGGTTATATGAGGATGAGTCAACAAAGCCTTAACTTTCGTTCATTTCCATTTTATATTACACTTTTTACGATACAGATTAATATTAACTGAAATTCTATAATTTTATGCATTTTAATACATTTCAACAGAAGAAATATGAAAGAAACACCATATTTAAAAAAAAAAACTGTTAAATATGCAGTTATTCTTCAGCTCAGATTGGTGACATGACAGCTTATGGTTGCCAGTTTTCCTAGTAACGGTAAAGTGCTTTCTGGAACATGGCACACGGCAAGCGATGGAAAGACGCTGATACGTGTCAAAAAAATCTATGTGCCCTGTTTTGAAAAATGTTAGTATCTAACCATCCATCTAAATCTAAACCACCTCATCCGGAGGTAAAACCAAAAAGTTTTCACACCTAAAATGTTGTTAATAATGCCTCATTGCACAGAAAAACTTCACATGCACAAGTATGGCAGGAACAGCAGGTGAGTGTTGAGGCAGCCTGTGAACTGTGCTGCTGACAGTTATTACTGAGTAACAGGTTTTACAGCTCTCCTTAGTTTTCTCCTCCAAATTAGTCTGGATAAAAAAGAACAGTCAAATTACTGCTTACAATATGAAAGTGTAATCTTACCATCCTAGTTAAAATTTGTACTGTATGCAGTGTTTTACACATTTAATGTTTTGGATGGTTGATTTTAATGCTGAGCATTACCTGTGTTTGTCTTGTTGGTAGAAAAGTATAATGCCAGCACGTCACCTGGGCCCTTTGCTATGTTTACGTCAATGATCACAATGGCAATTAGTCCCAGACGTTATAGTTTTATCCTTGACCTTTATGTTGCTGAGGGTGATTTGTCTTCCATCTTCTTCTTGTAACGTCAAATGAACTAAAATAAGATCACCTGCTTGTGTTTCTCTCCCTGCACAATGTCTTTTTAGCGTCCCAAATCTTAGCTATTAACTCGACTACAGTGTTGTTATTACAGACAGGAACGGTGGCTAAAACTACAAAAATAAGACCTAAATTGTAATAAACCAGAGTTATTCTAAATGTGGCCAAGCCAATAAACCAAATCTGAATTTGAAATTTTGAAAGAGAAGGAGAGATACAGGGAGAGAGAGAGAGAGAGAGAGAGAGAGAGAGAGAGAGAGAGAGAGAGAGAGGAGAGCAAGAGAGCGAGTTGGGAGCTGGGGATGATTTCTCTAGGGATGAAGGATGTGTGTGTGTCTGTGTGTGTGTCTGTGTGTAAGTGCATGTGCGTGTGCATCTGTGTGTATGTGTGTGAGTGCATGTGGGTGTGTTGAGGTGCAGGGGAGGGGGGTTGAGAAGAAGAAGAAGAAGAAGAAGAAGAAGAAGAAGAGGGAGGGGGATGAGAGAGAGAGCGGTGGAGTAGAGAGCGAGGGGAGAATGAGCGAGCGAGCGAGCGAGCGAGGCAGGCAGGGGGATGAGAGAGAGGAGGAGAGGAGGGGGGGGAGGTGGTGCTGGTGGAGGAGTAGGAGGGGGGGTTGTGGTGGTTGAGGAAAGCGAGGCGAGGCAGAGCTGATTGAGATTCGGGCCTCCAGAGCTGCAGGCTCGCTGCTGCTGCTGGGAGCTCAGGGAGAACACGCTCAGTTATTGGAATTCTTTTTTTTTTTTTTTTTTTTTTTTTCTAATGAATTAATTCTTCTCATCCAATTTAGGTGAAGATGAAAAGAGAGCAGCGCTGCAAGCATCAAATTTAGCTTTTTGTTGACCGGGCCTGGGCCATTCTGTTGCTGTTCTGTTGCGGTTAATATCGGACACTCATAATATATTATGTTGGGGGGGGTTGTTCCTTTTAGAGAGCCTTGTTTACAAAAACCAAACAACACCAACATAAAAGGACATTTCCTGTGTGTGTTATTGGGGATGTTTCATACTCATTTACTGATAGGACAACACAAAGAGCCCCCACCACCACCACCACCACCAGCACCCATTCACACATACAACCCTCACCACCCAACATCCACCACATGAATACAAAATTATCCCCCCTCGAAATGTGCAGAAAAAGTGACACAACCTCATGAACCTCCTCGGCACCAACCCACATGCTGGAAGTCATGCATGTAAATATACATAAACAAAGACACTGAGGTAAACACCTGTCACACCTGCTAGGACTTGACTGTGCTAAATCAAAGGTCCTGCACTACACAACTCAAACACTAACATGGAAACAGTGACAACATTTCTTCAAGAATTCATATCAAAATGTGAAGTATGTGCAATATTACATGATTCTTGCTTGATACATGTACAACTAACTAACTTTAAGTCAATAATATAAGAAGAAATGGCCTGGGCCAATATAGGAGCCAATATTTTATTATCTTATTATACTTACACACTTTATATGTCAGATCTAGATATAGCTATCAATATCAATATAGATATCACAGAGATATTTTTGAGGCAGCTTCCCTTACATATCATAACCCAAATGTACAGAACACTTCAAAATATCCTTTGTTTAGGTAGTAGGTAGTATTTGTTTCTGCAGAAAAAGAATATGTCATAACCAGACTTATTGGCTTTAAGGGAAATTAATATTCTTTATTTGCCCCTTATTACTGAAATAAACTCTTAATTGCTCCATTTCATCCTGATTTTCTTTCCCTGTTATCAAGATTTTTTTCTAAAAGAGATTTAACATTTAAAAACAAGACTAGAAAAGGCAAATCACCGCCTCAGTGTCAATAACAATGACAGCTGATACCAAGAATTTCTTCTGTTCATTTGTATTGGAAAGTAGTAAAATAATCTCCACCCACTGGCACATTTTGTTCATCTCTAAAAATAAAATGATTTTAGATCTCAACAACAGGCAAAATTACTTGCTAAAATTGAGATTTTGTTGCAGTGATATTTTTTATTCACTTTTTAGTCTCACAGCCTGTGGCAGGTCAGCCAAAAAGTTAATTTCAGACTGTGCACACTACACACACACTTACACACACACACACACAAGAGTGAGTGCATACTGTCAAGTACTGAAAACAAGAGGGCGTATAGCTGTTTAATGTCAGAACAATCCGGTCTGGTGCTGTAGCTCAGGGTTCATGGTACAGGGAACATGGAATCCCTTTAGCTCGCCTGCTCGGCGCTGACAAGGTATCTGGCCTCAGATTCATTTAGACAGTCAGCAGAAGACCACTAAGAGTCAGCTAGCCATCTGGATCAGACTGTGGTGAAGCAGATATTCACTCTGGCTCACATGGGGATTCTTTCCCCAAAGACAAAAGCAGATGAGCTCAGCTTCAGTGCTTTCAGAAGACCTCTGTGTCAGGTTTGGATTATCTCACCTGCGCAATTTGTGTTTCCTCTGCTTTTCTTGCTTCTTCTGTCTGTGCCTCACACATACTGCAAACTGCACCATACTCCGGAAAGATCTTATTCATGTCCCCCTAGCATTGTCTTTAGAGTACCTGACCTGGGGGCTGTCGACATCTTTAACATGAGAAATGCTGGTGGATTTGGGGGTACAGGAGAAGGCCAGAATGCCGATAAGTAAAGAGGATGTATATGCATATGTGTGACATTTCCCAGCATGAATCCATGAGTATTTGGTCATATGAACACACAGGTAGGCTGCATTTTTCAGATGAGATATTGAGATAGACTTTTTTAGTGTAATATAATCTTAAAGGATAGTAAAGGATAGCAATTGTTCAAATATGTCCTAAAACCAAGGGGTTTGTATGACCACTAGAACAGGTTTTGTTTCTTGCAATCATTTCTCCGTCCACACTGCCTTTCCTAGTGTGCTTTACATGAGTGTGTTACACATTGGAAGACGGAATCTCTGAGCAGCCAGTATGAACAGGAGAATGACACACAGCGACCAATTTCAGTGTTCACACCTGACTATTGTTTTAAGACAGACTTTACAAATTGTAAAGCTACACTTTAAGACATAATATACTACATGAAGTCATGATTTGAAGATAGTTTATTGATATTTTCACTCCCCCAAAGAGCAAGAACACACCTCCTCCACAGTTCAAATAACACTAGAGCCTCACCAACATGGAATTTGAGACTGATACCAATTTTAGAGGGGGAAAATTCAAAGATTATCGATAGCTGTCTACAGCCATTATAATGAATTTCTGAGCTGGTGCATAACACACCAATATGAGATATGAAAACTTTAAAGAATATTTTAGTTGAATATGTTAAATATCTACACACACAATATAGAGCAATTCAAGTTGACATCCCGAGAGCTACTTCCTCGCTCTTACACAGTATTGTGAATTGCTGTTCATTTTGCTTAATAAACTAAATTTTTGCCACATATAGGATAGCACATGCACCGATACCAATATATCTGCAATAGGCCAAAATCAGCCAAAAATATAAGCTAACTTTTATATCATTTGGGCTCTAGTTACTATTTAAAGCAAAAAATTCCTTCAGAAATCATCTAAAATGTAAACAAACTTAGCAGATAACACATTTTCTAATTCAAAGGCCTGCACAGATGTGACAGTCAGGTCACCAGGTGTGACATGATAACACTGACAAAATGAAACAAGGGAAGAAGAAAAAAAGAATCAAAGGGTGTAAATGGGTTTGATCTTTAACCAGTTAAACTCCTCGCCTGGTCCATTATCATAGCTTGTGATCAATTATTCATGGAGAGAGAAGCTCAGGGGTCAGGTGTTACCTTTGTAAACATTGGCTTCCCGTGCTGAGTGACCATGGTGCACTGATCACAGTCCAGGGTGATGCAGGAGTTGTGGAAGGACTCCTTGGAGTGTTTGAGGATGTAGTGGAGCTCAGTGACCCCTCCCTCGAACACCGTGCTGAAATAACGGGGGATCAACGTCCGGCCGATCGCTGCGGGGAGATAAAAGAGAGGACAGAGCTGCTAAATATAGGAGACCAAATGTGAAATAAACTGGAGAGACAGTGGACAGAGACATTATTACACACTGGCACTAACACAGTATCACTAATACACTATATGATGATTTTATTACTAAAGCCTATAACTACAGCAGTTACGGTCCAATTCTAAGGCTACTACTGCTATTACTGTAACTATTACTATTATATACTGTATATAACAGGCTACTGCTGCTACTGCTATGATTCAAGGCTGGCTATTGTTTAAATTCTTTGTGATACAATCACTAAGCTCCGGTGCCAGTACCGAAGCAATAATTTCTTTTGGTTCAACATTTTGTACAATTATCTTTATTACTGAAAATGAGATGAGAAAACTGATACCACTGTCATTCCTTAGCTCTTAAAGCACTTTTCGTTTATATATTTTGTGTGCATATATTAATTTGTGAATGGATTAAACAATTGAGGTACAACGTGTTAATCGGTGAGTTTAAGACGTGGTGATTGGCTTATTTTTTAACACTGGACAGAGCCAAGATAGCTGTTTCCGGTGTAAGAGCACAGCTGGAAGGAGCCTGAGATCTAAGGCTCCTTCCAGCTGTTTCATTGTCAACGACTATTCCAACGCAATTGTTATGTACATGACTAAATAATACGTAATAATACTGCATAATACTGTGTTAATAATCAATCTTTTTGTCTATCTTTCAGAAATGGAGATTCATTTGAGCAATATGAATATATTCTATATCTACAAACCCTTTTTACTGAACAAAAGAGGCCAAACTCTTAACAAAACTTTTTCTTAACAAATGTTAAATGTTGTGGAAACACAAACATACAAGAACTTAAACTGATTTAAATCTGAGTCTGATCAAAGAATAAATTAAAAAAAGATTCTAAACTATTTTATTCAGGCATTTAATAGCAGCTATGGGGACTTGGCAGTTTTCAATACTCTGCACAGAGTGTGGTGTGTACCAAAAAGTATTGAGGTTTAATATTCAACCGTACAATAATTTACAAATACTAATACTAATACCACTACTGTTACTACTAATAACACTATTTATAACAGTCACTGCAGTGTTTAGCTGCAGAAGTTATGTTAATGTAAATTTCAGACATCATATTAAACATCACTAAACATTGCACTGGACATTCCCAAACATATAAACAAACTATTAAATGAAATTCAAGATAATAAAAATTGGGGATTAAAGAGAAGATAATCCAAAATAATAACAAAAAAGTGACAGTGTGTGCTAAGAAAAGCAAAGAAACGGCTTGATAAGGACATCTTCTGTAGATTCATTAATCAAGATAAACATTTTATTGGCTGTCAAAAGCTCCTTGGAGGAGGAAAAAATGATCAGATGGTCAAATCAATGAAAGTGATCAAATATTTAAGAGCAAATATGTTCTGCTTTTCCTATCTGACCCTTTTTTCTATCATTCCAATCATTCTAGGGACATGAGAAAAGACTGTTTAAGTCTGCTTTCTATTGATTTGACTTTGACCTCTGTAGGCTATTAATTACAGCAGGAGTATCAGCTTTGTACCTTTCTGAACTGCCTGTAAGTTTCTATTATATTATATCTAATACAGAAAATCCTTGAAATATACATGAAACATGTTCATGTTCAAAAATACAGAGCAGTCATTCATTCATATTCTTCCCTTATCCAGTCTCATTGAAAGCTGAAAAGCCTTCTAATGGGACTTAATAAGTGCATAACAATAATCTCACACAAGTTATTTACAATATTTATAACAGCATTGCAAAAATCTGAATGAAGTCACTGATACATACATGCTACTGAGCAGCAGTCATCCTGCTGTTTGTGGTCAATTCATGAGTCAAGATTCTCAATGCAATGAAACTATTGGATTGTCCAGAAACGTATTGATTCAATGAGTACCAAATACTGGGCAGCCTTTTTGCCATCCACGAAATGCTCAAATCCTTTATACTTAGATTGAGTCTGATTTCTGCCTGAAACAAGTGTCAAATAAATCTTCCAGCACAGAAAGGTAAATTCAACTCTCTCCAATATATCTGAAGATTAAAGGTTGTCTTGAAACAACTGACAATATCATGAATTTGGGCCACTCAATCCTGTTCTTCCAAGATATGACACCTCAAATAATACACTCACTTTTGAATATTCCTCATATGGGTGAGACTGAACAGGAAAGAGGAGAGTATTCTCACATATTTTCCAACATAATATGACTAAGTTTAGTACAAAACTGAATTATTAAGATGGACAACTTTTGTGTTGCAAACTTTTTTGCAGAAGCCTAAAGAGACAATGAACAGGCTGCATGATGAAAACTGGAGGAGGAGTCAGGGAGGGAGAAAGTGTCTTCAGTGTTTTATAGCCCTCAGGCTTCGTCTGGTTTCTATCTCCTCTGTGTTAGCTGGTTTCAAGAAGAATGGATGATACAGACAGAGAGAGGCTTACATTTCCCATTACATTATGAATGCACTGTGATGGCATGCAAGATACAGATTCCTGAATACTTGGATATATTTTTTAGTATAAAATGATTAAGCTTAGCTTATACAAATATTAATTTTATTAATAGCCTACAGTTGATTAATTTGGCTAAAACAAAAATGTAATTCCACACAGGAGCTTCCTCATCAACGGTTTTGAAACCTTCTTTGACAAAACAAAGTGCTGTCTTTAACAGCAACACCATCGCACAGAAACTTCAGCTTTACAGCTTAAGGGTTCTTTTGTCTCAGAGCTTCTCTTACCTCGGCAACATCGGTGAAAATCCCACTCTACCTCCCCACTAAGAACTTGAAATCCTGCTACACGTCTTCTATCCACCAGACCAGAGTGCAGGAAGTCCAGCTCTTCTATCATTAGAGTTGTAGGATATTGACAAGAATCAACTAGAGATGCTTCAGCGGAACAGCTGCGCTCTTGACTGCAGTATAAACCATGAAATCCATCTCCAAAACCCTTGTGTCAAAAAAAGATTTTTAAAGAAAAGTAAGGCTGCAACTAATAATTACTTTTATTATGAATTAATCTGTGATTTTTTTTTTTTTCCGTCTTTTAAATGTCAGAAAATAGTGGGAATTTCTCAGGTGACAACTCCAAATGACTTGCTCTCCCTCCAACAGTCCAAAACAAAAAAGATATTAAATTTGCTATCATGAAAGAAACATATTTGAAAAGCTGAAATATGTGAATATTTTTGCTAAAAATATGAAGCAAAATGAGTAAACAGTTACCAAATTGACAATTATTTTTTTTGCCGATGGGCTAATACATCAGCTAATTGTTTTAGCCCCAAAGAAAGAGTCTGATTGTAGTGAATACTTCATTACATCACTTGTTAAGATGCATATTTAGCCACGTAGACACAGCTTTATTTTAAAATTCTGTGAGGTGAAAATATGAAATGTATAAAAAATGAATGCACAAGATTTACTCAGAATATAAAGCAAGATACTTTTCAATGTACAACTTAATATGTAGATCAGGAATTCTGCACAGCACCAGAGCAGCTGCGTCGAACAGATTTCACTTGGGACAAAAATTGCAGTCTCTTCTAGTAACTGCAGAGCTCAATATTGCAGTTTCTGTTACTTGTTGAGCAGCTGTGCAGACCCAATTTGCAGAACGACCCACACCATCTACAACACCACATCTTTTCAGCACATTCCTCCTTAAAAAGTCTGTTTTTTCTAGCCTTTATTTTTTCAGCAATCGGCTTTCTGCTGAACACAGATACTCGTTTTCAGCACCGCCCTGCTTCACACTCCTGCTCACATACATGCCTGAGAGCTGCACTGCGACCGCAGGCTTTCTTCAAACATCACTGGGCAGTTCCACTCGAACAACTTGACTTGCTCAAGGGCAGGGCCAGTAGTTACTGGAGAAGTGCTACTCATTCACTCAAATGCACAGGAATCTGAACCAGCAACTGTTTTGGCTGCAAAGTTTTAATGTTGCCTCTTGAAATGATTCATATATTTTCATTTTTTAACATTACTTCAGGATCATATCATTGTGGCCCATCCCTAATGGAATTACAAGACACCTTAGCAAAACACTGGGAATGTTTACAGTGTCTCTGAGCTACACTCAACGCCACCACCATGTTTCTAGAGTAGCCCAGAACAGGTAAAGCGAGAGTGAGGTGAGGGGTATTCAGAAGGTTGCAAATTGCAGCCTTACTACTAGATTCCACTAAATTCTACACAATGGATCTTAAAGCTGGAATCAAAGCACACATTACACACACAGGCAACAACACAGCACTGCATTAAAAATGTACAGTACTGTGTTGGTGGGGACAAGTAGGATGTGTTTTAGTTACCAGTGAGACGAAAGAATACGATCCAGCAGTTCAGTTTGAGCCAGAGATCCATGAGTTTGAAGGTTTATCAGATACCAAAACACTGCACAGCTGTATACTGTCACACAGACTACTATGTGACAGGATTTTACCACTCAGTAAACAGTTGAACTACAGTGTTCATGTTTGAAAGGTTTTTACCAGAAGGTGCTGCCAACACAGTGCTTTGCCGGATGCTGCCGCATTTCATTCCAACAAATTTGAACCAAGTTCAACTTTTTTGCTGGGCGACCCTGATTTTTTTTTTTTTTTTTTTGGGGGGGGGGGTTTGTTGCTGTTGCTATTGCATTGGCACCCCGCTGCAACATTGGGATGGCCTCATTAAAATGAATGAGCGGGCTGTGTTTTTTTTTATGCTGGGCTAATGTCAGTCTGAACACTGCCTAAATCAGTGATTCTCAACCAGGGGCGCCCATGGGAGCACTTTTGAAGTTACCAGTGGGGTACACGCAATTGTGGAGTAGCTTGGCTAATTTGAACAAATAGCTATGATTTGGTTGAAATGCAAAATGCATTCACATATATGTGTTCAGGAGGATGAGTGTGATTTATGATGATGATGTTTGGTAAATTTATTTTAACAATAACCAATGAATATGGTAAGATTGAACAATGGTTCTAACCATTTTTACACCACGTGCTGCAACTGAGAGTGTGATAACTAGATACCATGCGAGTAAAGAAGTTCAAACTATAGCTTAAAATGATGGATAAAACATCCAGCTTCTGCCTCTCAAAGTGGTGGTACTACAAATGCAAACTTGACTGAACCTACTGAAAAAAGACAAGGCCAAGTCTGAACGTCTGCTATTCCAGAGTCACTGTCTGTTATCCATTTGATATAATCAAAAATTGCCAATAACATTCAGTTTAAAACCATTTTAAATGAACAGATTTGGTTCATGAGGTGTCAGTAAAGGGGTTTTTACTTGTCTTGTGGGGCTGTGAACATATGCCAGGTCAAAAGACTGAGAAACACTGTAAGCAACCTTCAAAACACCGCAAATACACTTGTTGTGTGTTGTTTTTTTCTTTTTAACATTGTTGGTTCTTGTTGAGTCAACCCTCTAATCCCACTAAGTGTTAGTGACCTGGTCTGCCCACAGAGCTACGCCAGACTGTTAAATAACAGCAAAAACAAAACAAGCATAAATCCTGACATTGGGATTATTAAGGCGAGCATGTTGGGATTTCCTTTAGCTTCTCGTTCCTCGCCTGGTGGAACAAGTCTCTCTGTTCCTCTACATTTTGCTGCCTGTCAAATCTCCATCATTAGAACACTGATGGAAAAAAAAAAACAAAAAAAAAAACGGGACGACCACATTATCCAGCAGCACATGGCCTCTGATTTCAAGCAGAAATAATCCATCTCAGAGTCAACACTCTGTTGGGTAGAATTATGCTCTTTCTCCCCTTCCCCCAGGGTGGGTGGGTGGCCAGGAGGAGGTATGTGTGTGGAGGAGAAGGTGGGAGGGTAGGTTGGTGGGAGGCAGATGAAGCTCGGGAATAAAACTTCATTTAGAAGTGAAATGTCCCCAAAGACAGTGGCTCGAGAGGCTCTTGAGGTCAGACCTGGTTGGTAGAGTTTCAATCGGGAGAAAGGAAGAGAGAGAAAGAAAGAGAGGGAAATGAGGATGATGTTGGGTGAGGGTGTGTGGGGGAGATGTAGAAGGGGGAGGCTAGGGGGAAAGGGGGGTGTACCCGTGACTGGCATGTTTTTCAAATTCGATAAAGTCAGGCATGACTAAATAACACATAAAATGTTTGGCATCGTGAGCAGTGGCTGAGGGAAGAGGAGGGAGGGAGGGTGAGCTGCAGGGTCCGCTCGGCGTGGATGACTGTGTAAATGATGCTCTCTCTCTCTCTCTCTCTCTCTCTCTCTCTCTCTCTATCACTTGCACTGCACTCTCTCTCTCTCCCTTCCTTTCTCTGTATCTCGCTCCCTCCCTCGCTCAGCCTCCACCACGGTTGAAAAACAAAGTACGTCTAGGAGTGGAGCTGACTGCTAATGCGGAGGAGCTCTGAGGAGACGGGGGGGTGGAAGGGAGGGTAGGGGGGAGGAGAAGGAAGAGGAGGTGTGTGTATGTGTGTGCGTGTGTGTGTGTGTGTGTGTTGGGGGGTAGAGGGATTGGGACAGAAAGAATGAGCAAGGGATGAAAGAGAGAGAGAAGCAGAGAGAGAGGGAGACGAAACTAGGAGGGAAGATGAAAAAATAAGGGCTTGTCAATGAGGGAGAGAAGACTCACTGAGGGGTAATAGGGGAGAGAGACAGCAAGGGAGGGTGAGACAGCAGGAGAGCGCTAGAGAGAGGGAGACAGGGGAAAAGAGGTGGGGAGGGGGATGCTCAGGTGATACGCAGATCCGCTTGCCCACCTCACCAAGCCATGCAGGAGTTCTGGTTGTGTCTTCTCAACCAAAACTGTCCTAATAAAACCCAGTGTGCATAACCCGGGGTGACAGAGTGATAGATAAGCATGTAATGGTAGCCATGCTAGCAAGTTTTGGATCATTTCAAGCGCAGTAGTCTTGTCTCTCTCTTCAAGTATTTTCTAGGCTCCCTCACACAGTATTTACATTGTAGGCAAACACTTTAGCTGAGTTGCTATAAGTCTGCAGGCCTCGTTGTCTCGCTCAAGGACACTTTTAAAGGACATTTAACTGTAACTATAAAACTACTAATGTGTCAGATGTTTCAATCTACTGTATTTGATACACTTTTACCTTGTTAACTGCTTGTCTACAATGTTCTGAAATTAGCATGGGTGAAAGATTTTGTATATCTTTGGGTTTTGGACTGTTGGAAGGATAGAACAAATAATTTGAAGATGTCAACTTTCAGATCTACTGAAGGGCACGTTTTACTTCATGAATCAAATAAGAAAAAAAGAAAATCGTCAGATCAATCTATAATGAAAATAAACCAAGGTTATGTATTCAGATTGCTTTCTTTGTCAGCCAACAGTCCAAAAATACCAAAGATATTCAATTAAGAATGATATAAAGCAGAGAAAAGAGTTTGAGGTGCTAGAACTTAAATGATTGATAGGTGCTGAATCATTTTCTGTTGAAAACAACTAAGTGGTGCTTCAGTGAGTAAAAGTATAGGTGCGGTTTTATCCGAAAGTACGCACCTACATAACCAGTTGGAGAAGAAATATTTAAATCTACATAAAAGCTTTATAAAAATTTTTTTTAAAAAAGTCAAATGATGTCAACACTTATGATGTAGAATGGCAGACAAAAGTAGAACTCCACAGTGACATGAGAGCCACAATCATTCACCACACTGCCAAAAAGATGGAGCCTCATCAGCCCCATGTTGTAGCCCCATGTTGAAAACACTATCATTTATCTTTTAATAGGCAGTCAGATTAAACACTCACCAACAGCGCAGAAAACAAACAAACTTCAGATAAATAACTACAGAAGGGCAAAAAAACGTGCGTGGAGTCTAGACGAGATGAAATATATTTGTTGGCAATCTTATTTATTTTTCTTTTCTCTCTCTCTTCTCTTTCTTTTTCCTGCACCATGCTGATTGGCCCGTCTTCAGACGCGGGGCACTCCAGAGATACAGATTAGCTGGCACTTGTTTGGGCGAACACGACAAGCAGCATATGCCTCTCAAGTAACGTGTACCCAAACATGCAATTTACAAATAATTAACGTGGTGTTAATTAGTCACATTAATTCATGCCACTTTGTTGGGATCGTTTCCCTCCGTCGGCCCCCAGGACTCCTGCCAGCAACGTCAGCCAGTGAAACGGCAAGAGCGATTTTTCTGCTCCGAAGCGAGAGCGGGGCGTCAGAAGAAAGAAGGGTCGCTGGCTGGTGTATACACGGTGGCACACATGCACACACACGCACACAGAAAAAACGCAGGCAACTACACAACTACAGACTCAAAAGCACATTTAAACACATATGCAGAGGAATATGCATATATGATTTATAGCCCGCCTTATAGAAACATGTGCACACACACACATCAGACCAACAATTGCAATATGTGCAGATGTATGTGAAACAGTGTGGCTCACTGATGTGTTTTTAATATTTTTGGACAACAATGACACAAAGGAATTAGATATATAAAATTCTATAAAGTTTGGGCTGTGTGTTATCAAAGGAATTATTTGGTATCAATGCCAGTACAGTACCTGAGTTTCCATGGCGATGCAAAAACAAGACTTTTTTTTTCACAACTTACTGTCACAAAAATTATACATATCTTTTATTTAAAAACATGTCAAACTTTGACATTATTAAATGTGGTCCTGCCTAAACAAAGGCCTATAAATAATGTAAAACAGGCATGATTCAAATCAGGAATTCTATCAAATAATGAATAAAAAAAGATAGAAATTGTGACCAGGTCAACTTTTGTTGCTTTTCAATATCAAATGTTTTGGCCGTTTTCAATACAACAATATTACTGCAGTTTGATATCCACCTCTACTCTTTGTATGTGTGTGAATACTTGAAAAACATGACCTCAAGGGCAGTTTGTGCAGGAAAATGGTTGTAGTTTTATCATGTATTGTATGTATTGTATTGTACATTATTTGTGTGTGCTGTGTGTATACAGTATGTAAGCAGGACTCGCGTATGCACTTGCTTACTTCCCTGTGATTCTCTGTGTGTGTGTATATATATATGACATACTATACATGTTAGTGTCTGTGATTGAGCTTGTGCTTCGAATCTATGTGTCAGTTGACATTCATGGTGCACAAGAGAGCAGTAGAGCCGCAAGGTGAGAGTTGGCTGAATCTGTGTTGTCCATTCTGACACTGACACACACACACACAGCATATACATGTGCAGTAATGATGCATCTAGGGAGTACAGAGGGAGCTAGGTAAACAATATGCACACCCACATGCATGAAGAAAACTAAAGACATGTAAACATGCAGAGAGGAAACAATGTGAACTATGCCATCACTTCTTCCATCTCTCGAGTAAACAGAGCATGAATCATTTTCATAGTTTGAATGCAAGATTTTTTATTTAAACAGGCAAGACCTTTGAATGAGGTGGTGGTCTAGGGCATCTCATAGAAGAGATCTGTTGTTAAATTAATTGATTATTAATTAATCAATCGAAATGAGCTTTAAATTTCAAGTATCAAAATCAATTCTCTAAATTGCTGTTGTTGTAAAGTGCCATGTAGATTATATTTTTAACTAAAAATGTGGAAGTGTAAATAATAGTAAACAGAAAACAAATAGTCTAACAATGGCTAACTGTTGAACCGCTGAAAGAAACTCAAACAACATTAAGGAATGTTTTAACCATCTCTTATGATTATTATTACAACCATGTGACTTGTCCAAGAACCCCATGCATTTCATTTCTATCAATTTGCCTGCTGTAAGTGAGGGCAGACATGCGCTTCATGCTGAATGCCTCAAATATTCAACCAAACACTTCAGAACGGCATTTAAAGGTCTATATATGACAGGAAAGAGCAACTACTTGAAAGTTCCTGAGTCAAAGCAGCTCCAGAATCTCCTGCTAAACCAATCACCAAGTATCAATCCCATTTTCCATTAAGTTGAGAGTAAGAAACTGGAACTATGACTGGTTGAAACAGTAATAACTATAAAAGAGAGTGTGGCAAGCTGTCACTAACACCCTCTATGTGGCAGCAAACACAAGAGGAGTTCTAATCTAAAAGAAAGTCATTACCTGGAAGTCATTACTTAAAGTTCATCATCCAATATCTGCAAAATATAGACAATCTACTGTGTTGAAGGGTAATCATTTTGTGAGCCACAGATTAAAGCTACTTCTATCCTTTGGAAAGTGCTGTGATTTATGTCTAATTTTGTGCTATCAATCATTTTGGAAAGAAAAGGTGTCATTTCCTTTTTGAATGGCATTATCTCAGTTTGGAATGATACTAGTCAAACCCAGACAACTCAGACTTGTCTGCGTTGTTGGTTCAACCTGTCTAGCTAGTTGATGACTAAACCGCATACTGGTGGAGTACAGACAAATTAAAACACGGGGGGAAAAAAAAGAAAAGAAAATAAGGCAAGAAAGTCGGGAGATACTCAGTGGGCGATTATGCAGCAAATGCAGCTCTCCGCAGTGCAGAAGAGAAAAGGATGGAAATGAGAAGGGGGAGAGCAAGGAGAAATTGTGGATGATCCATAATGTCTGCATCCTGCAAAATATTCATCAGCCAATCGCTGGCTCATTTCAATGGCCAGGTGGAGCTCAATAGATAGAGTGAGGCACTTACAGGTTAGGGGTGCAATGCCCTTTGAGGTTTAGTGGAAAGTAAAGGGCACTAACATTTACAGGGTGAGAGGTTCAGTTCGCCTCCTGGAAAAAAAATCAACGCACTAATGCTTAGATTAGTCCTCGTTCTACACAGTCAAATATAGATTTTATTACCTCATTTTTTTTTAACATTTATTTCTGTTAGGAGTGAGTAATATGTCTAAAATAACAGTATATAAAATATATGAATCCTTTATCCTATAACTTTACTCTAGATTAAAGCACCCTAAAACACCCAAGATCTCAACGCTACTTCGTCTGGCAAATAATTAAAAGATGTGTTGCATTCTGTCATTGTTGAGTAATATGAACACACATATAGGAAAATTCATATATCTGACCAGAAACAATGATCAGGAGAGACTGTATGGTTAAAGCCACATCACAATACAGCACAGTATTGCAACAAATCAAAAACACTACAGGCAACAGACTCTTAAATTTACATAAAAAGGCTTGATATCAAAGGAAATAAATCCATAAAGTGTCATGTGGAGTCATTTTTAACCCCCTCTTTGTGTTTGTATATTGTTTCTTTTGTTAGACTATTATGATGTATTGTGTGCACATCATGTCCCATCATGTCATGTCATGCTGAAGAGCAAATATAAACAGACATTTGGGATCACTGGCAGAATGTGTGGACTGTATTGTTTGAAGCATATGTTTTCCCAGTGGATTATCTTGATTTTTAACACTTCTGCTCTACATTTTTATATTTTAAGACACTCGGCTCTCTCCCCAAGTGATTTCCAGTCCCATGTGGTTAAAATGACTGAGCAGGGATTTAGTCTCTCTCTCCCTCTCTCCCTCTCTCCCTCTCTCTCTCCCTCTCGAGGATAATCTCAGACTTCCCAGTTACTGAATGGTTTCTGTAACCTTCTCCACCTTATAACCTATAGTTAGACTAAAGCAAACAGATTATGGGACCTGAAAAACTGCGTAGATAAACAGACTCAGATAGATAATATTGATTTTTTTTTTTCAGCTACGAACCAGTGCTTGCTTAAATCTACAATATGTGTTGTAATCAATGAGCTAAGCTAAAAATACTATTAAAATCAATTATTACCCCACGGTGTAAGCTACTGTTGATGATCGGTGAGAGGGGAGAAGCGTGGATGAAAACCAAGCTGACATATTGATCTGTGAGCTTAATCAATGGTTGAGAGAGAGCCTACACTACTTGGCAAACAAATGTCTGTCTTCATTGACTCATATCTCCATCTAAATACCCATCATGAGCTACCATTACTGGGTCAACGGGGAGGGGTATTAGATCATTGGCAAACTGATTAAGTTAACTGTTTGTCAAGCCTCTGACAAACAGCATTGCCTCAAAGTGCTTCACAGAGGACACGAGTGGAGATGTAAACAACACAAAGAGGGACAACATGCTCATGATTTTTATATGAGAGGTTCAAATTTCATAAACTCTACCTTAATACAATACTCACATGCCAATATGAACATTAACAGAGACCATTCATTTGTTCTATTCATCCTTATTCAGTGCAAAAAAATGCAACCCAAACTTGTGGCTGTAACTTAAATTACGTTTTGTTTTTTTTTTTGTTTTTTTGCCTTGCATCTCCTCAAGAACGTAACTGCATGTCAGAGCTAAGGCAAGTAGAGACAGCAAGAACTGTGATTGGTCAGCTCTGGCTGCCTGTGTTTTCAATGCCAGTACAGAGTACTGTAAGCAAAGGCAACATTAATCAAGTTCTCCTTTTCAGAAACACATCTAGCAAAGACATCTCCAGTGCAAATCCTTTGCTTACCATAATCCCTTTTCTCTATCATAGTGAATGAAACACACATAAACACAACAATCACATGGCAATAAAGAACCTTTCTATCTTTGCTCTATACAGTAGAACCTAACCTGACGGTCGACATCCGCAACACGTCATGAGAAGAAAAACAAAAATGTTTCTGGTCATTTTTTTGCCTATTCTGGCTACGAATCCAATCAGAGAAGGAAGATTCACATTCTGGCTGAATACATGCAACCTTTGAAGAGTAAAGTAAACTTTAGTAAACATCGCTTTGTTTTAAGCCAAAAAGATGAGGAACCACTGCTCTATATCTCAAGTGAATGAAAGAATGTTAAGCACAACAACTGTGGGACATATAAACAGAACTATATGGTCAGATTATAGAAAAAAATAATCGTCTCATTATTGATTAATCTGCTAATAATTTTCTGAATTAATTGTTTAGTTTATAAAATGGCAGAAAATTGTTTTTGCCCATTTCTGTCATTTTATTTTATTTTTGGTCTCCCTTCAGAGAAGTGTCAGAGAACGTGGCTGAAGAGCCATAATATTTTCACTTCGAACTCTGTGGATTAAGATTTTTTCTATGGTATGATATGATATGATCTGTGATGACTGGAACAGTGGAAAGACTAACCAAGATGGTTTTAGGTGAGTTTCATTTTGTGAATTACATTTTTTACAGAAGACAAATAAGCTAGTCTTACTTCAGAACAAGAGAGAAATTTATTTTTTTTTGCTTTGGGAAAGAAACAGGTGTAAGAATATTTCCTTTCTTAACTGAGGAAACCAGAAAACGTTTTGACATTAAATGATTCAGCGATTATCAAAACAGTTTCAGATCAATTTTCTCTCGAGTGATTCATCGACTAATCTTTGCTGCTCTACCGGATTCAATAAATCCATCTGTGCAGTACGGTACTATAAACTGGTGCAAGCCACCTCTAAACCAAATAATCACTCTTTATGTCAAGATTACATCGAGCATTTGCCAAATTAAGTGCGTATTGTTACAGTTACAGTTGTTTTAGTGCAAAATTGAACTAGGACAAGACCTCTTCATAGACAGTATGGAGTAGGTCAATTATTACTGCAACCAGCAACTCTTGTCACAATTATCCTGGCCAGAAAAAAATACAATATCTCTAGGAATTTTGTAAAAAAAAATTCACCTTTAACTTTTATTGTGTTCTGTCTTCTTCTTCCTTGCAGTTTGAAACTAATGTTAAGATGCATAACTGCTAACTACTATGTTGGAGTATGAACCACAAAGCGAAAATGGAAAGACACGGAAATGGTTCTGAATTATTTACATTAGTATCATATGTGTATCATTAATACAACATCAACATTTCACATTTTAAATATCACAGTTATCATCAATACCAGTATTGGAAAACCCTTTGAACAGTACATATGGTACATGAGTATTGTATGAAGTCTGAAATCTGTGTAAGACAACAGAACATACTGCACATCTAGTGGCCCGAAACAGTGGAGAAAGGGTTAAAAGCACCCAGCATATATTCTAGAGGCACACTTACACATAGACATACTGTGGCCCGCACTCAAAAGTATACACACACACACACACACACACACACACACACACATACATCATGCACACACTCGCTCAAACACACACCAGAATGTGGGAATCACTGCCCAGAACATGAAATATTCATCAGTCATAAAACTTTAATTCAATCTCTCTCTCTCTCTCTCTCTCTCTCTCTCTCTCTGTATTTCCTGTCATTTTGGGGGCTGCTGTATTCTATTTTGTGAGGTAAACACTTCCCCCACTGCCCCTGCAACGAAAAACAATAATAGATTTCATTAAAACCCCTTTTGCGCAATTGTCCAAATGCACGAGCCAAAGCACATCATTAAGACGCTGCTACATTACAGATGGAGGAACCAGTGTTCACGTAGTTCAAAATTACATTTCAAAAAAGAAAGCTTCTGGGTGGCAAAGAGGAGCGGTCCGTGGTTCATACTGCGATGCTGAATTTTAGAGGCCCCCTGTTATCAAAGTTATGTCACTCAAACCGTGGAATTCAAACAGACAAGAAAGGTATACTCATACCAATGCCTCAATAAAAAAAATTACAGCATATATGCTTTTATGTTGTATTATCACACTGCAGCAATGACTTTAGATTCAATTTCAAAACCATCAACATTTTAACAACCGAAAGGCGGGACCAGAGTGGATCAAGGCTTGACCAAATTCAAGGCAAAAATGATTTGTGTCCTTTAAATGACTGCATATGACGGAGAAACTATTGAAAAAAGAAACCATAGCATATGTTTTCTTGTGCTGCTCACTCATACAACATGTCTCTTTCTAGTTATATATACTTACTATGTGTGGAAATGTCTCGATTCTAAGATGCAATGCTACGCAGGGACAGAACGTAATCAGCAACCTACACAAAATGATTGCCGACTAACGTTGATTGTTGATTTTCCAGACTCGGCTAGACAACAAATTTGTTACGTTGTAACGCTGTTGTCATGCATTGAATTGTTTTACAACTGTTAGGCTAACAATACTTTGGAAGGGGCAGATATTAGCAGCAAGTGATAATAAAATACACCCAATATTTTGAAAGCTGTCTACATTTTGCATTTGCTGAACAAATCCAACAAATCTGCCCCACAAAAAATGAAACACTTTGGTAATACAATGAATTTGAGGAACCACATCATCCATTTTCACTTGAGCTAACATCATGTGTCAACCTTGCCATCCAAAGATGAGAGAGGGAAAAAATCACCCAATTATTGGTTACCAACGTCCCTTTACAGTATTGGTGATATCTGCATCGTCCAGAGAAACAAAAGCCTATGTAACTGTGTCAATGAATAAGGCTAGTTGAGTATACATTACATGTGATTCCTGGACTTCTGTCATGACTGACTGTGTGGTAATACTGAGGCGTAAAACTGAGGATATATATATCAAGATGCATCAAGAATTGTTGTGCATTTGGATTGTTACAAGTGAATCTTGAAGATTTACACATTTAATGTTTACATAATGCTTGTGCATTGCATAATGTCAAATCATGACTGAAATTAACCTAAAAGTCAAGAAGAAGCAGATTTTTGGAGGTGATAAGTGCTTTCAATGTTGTTGTTAATTAGGCCATCAGTCTAATTTTAGAGAGACAGGGTTGTTATGTGTCAGTTTAATTCAAAGATCTTAAAAGATACAAGTGTGAGAAAACAGCACATTTGCATTTTTCAGAAATAAGACTGACATACAACTGTTGCAAGACTTGCAATGTAGGCTATATGTATTTATATGCTGTTGAACATATATCCTTTATTTTGACTTTATTGGATAAAAAAATACAGTAAAATCATGTGAGTTCTGCACTAAGAAATGCCATACAGCTGTAACAAGGTGGACCAGCCTTTCCTCCCTTGTCTTATAACAGCTAACAAGCTGGGGTCTAAGGGCTGAGTGCACTGCTGGAAAAATTCAACAGTAAACAGTCTTTCCTGTGCACAATGCTGCAAAATGTCACATACATTATTATGTGACTTTAGTGCCACAGCCGCCACTTCCAAGATGGACCTTATGTCTTTCACAGCTCTTCAAAACTGATTGTGTACTTAGACGTACATAGAACAATGGCAATAACATCAGATGATATGATGTAACAAGCACAAAAGAGGAATCATTATTCTGAACATTTGAGTTTAAAGCCTCTGTAAATCTGGCTTGAAATGGTAAAAATGCATATATAATATCAAAGTTAAGCGACTCATTAAGCATCCACAAAATCTGGATGAAACCAAACTCCTTTGACAAAGACAGTAATTGTCCTAACAGCATAAAGACTAACCAATACAGTTTTATAATACAATAAGTTAACAAGTCAATTTAGCTAATCTTAGTTTGGTAAAGGAGAGAAACTTGAATTCAGATGGTGTATGGTTATATTTTTCCGTTTAATAAGGGAAAGAATACTTATTTTTCTGACATTTTATGAGTTTAATTTTTACACTAAACTTAGCAAAGTCGTTCGTGAGTCGACTGAGTGAGGTTTTATTTTGTGAGAGAACTGATTTTTTTCACAGAATTAACTGTGTAATAAATGTCCAAGCATAACTACGCCCAGTTCACACATACTTAAATGACAATATATTGAATCTGTATTGAACCTAATTCGTAATGCTTTTTAGATGCTTACTGTTCCGTACCTAAGACCCTGAATTACATAGTCAGAAGTCTTTTTTGGATCTGGGTTTCCAGTGGCTTTAAAAACTAAACAAAATCTTATAAATATACATAAACTATAGTCTATTTTATCTATTAACCAAGCCTCACATTACATTTTCCAGGTTTTTAGAGGAAGATATAATCAAACAAAAGCCAAGAGCTCTTTCAACACCAGCCGAACACTGCTGGCAATTTAGAGGAAAGGAAAGTCAAGATACTGTATGTCTTTGTCTCGTTTTCTCAACATCTGCAAACCAGTTTCGGCTGAACGGACCTCTATCATTTTGACTTTCCCAGCAGAAATCTGTGAGGGAGAGGGAGAGAAAGATAAGGACGAAAGTGTAACAAGAGAGAAAAAAAACAGCCAAACGGAAAGACAGGGAGAGAGAGAGCGAGAGAGAGGGAGACACATCTCCAGTCACCCTCATCCAACCTCACGCCACGCGTGGATGGTAACTGTTTGGGCAGAGAGGAAAGCAGGAGGGAAAAGCGAGGATGGGGGAGGGATGAGGGGGAGAGTCGGAAGTGTTGGGGATAGAGGGAGGTATGTCCCCCCGAGGCCAGCCCTCATCCCCTTTTCACCTCCATCCATAATTCAACAGGGGCCACCCCCCCACCCCTAGATGCACCGACCCCCAGGGCGTAGATCCGTAGGGAGGACACAACACGCAGAGGAGGAAGAGACAAAGACACCCCCCTCATCACCACACCGACCACCACACGCACCGCAAATAGTGAACCAAATAGTGTAACACTGAAAAAAAATGCCAGAACTCAGCGGTGAGATGCATCATTTCCCCCATAAGTTAAGTCACACTCCAGTCACATATACTGTGAAGGACAAAAGTGGAATCATCGCACACGGCATGACGTTGAGCGCTCAACCAGACGCCAAACACTTGATCACGGGATCCTCATAGCGTGAATTAACAGCTCAAACAAACGCACACATACACACCTACACACACACACACACACACTGTGTGTGACTCAGACTCCCGGTGAGCCAGAATCAATGGTAATGAGCATCGCTTTGCACTGTTTGGCCTCTGATAATCGAGCTCTGATCTAAAAGTGGCAGCGATACCTGCAAGGCTCTCAGCAGCTCACCTGAGGGAGGGGGCGGATTATGGTTATTGAGAAGGGGCACATTATAGGGAGCCACTGTCTTTGTACTTAATTCAATTAATCAATTCGACCTACTGTAAGAGCAGAATTAAAAAATTAAACAGGGTACCCTGTTGCCAGGTGAGTTTTTAAGCAACCTTTCCTAAAAAAAAGCACGCTTTTTACATCAACAAAATATTGTTGAGGAAAATGTAATGTCGACCCAATCACATTTTCTGTCAGCATAATCTCTATGATGCCACCAATCTCTATAATATCTGCTTGAGTTTAACTCATGTTTAAGGTGAGATGGGCCTATAATACAATCTGAGAAGCCCCTTCTTGTGACGAGGGGTAAAATAAGTAGATATAGCCTCATTACAAAGAGTCACAAGCACGTATGGTGTACCGGCAAGCTATTTACGATTTGCCTCTCACTGACACGCGCACTCATACACCAACAGCAGCAAGCTACCAAGGCGAGGCGCTGGTCAAATCATCAGGAGCAATTTGGTGTTTGGCACCTTGCTGAAGGACTCTTCGACATGCTGACAGGAGAAGCTGGTGATCCAACCGCCAACTGCGGTTCATGAACAACTCAATCTACCCGCTGAGAAACAGCTGCCCCGTTAGTTGAATAAGAAAGCATTGTTACAGTATTTTTTAGTCAGAATATAGCACAAGATAAAATACACCTATAGTGCAAGAATTGGTACTACGAGCTAGAATTGAGTGATTTTCGTGCCATTTATTATCCAAAAGGTATATACAAAAGAATAAGCCAACAAGATGAAAAAGTAATTTTTCATATCATTTTGACTTGTGAATTTCTCATCTGATCTGCAGAGCTGCCATTGTGTGTGTGGGTGTGTGTGTGTGCATGCCTGCGTGTTGAAAGAAGAGTTATTGAGAGATGAAAAAGCGCCACATAAACATTTAATACCTTAAGTAAAGCAGTGCAGGCCCTTTCATAGACTATGGAGACTGATGGGTCTCCACCACACTGTATTATATATAAATATGGATTTCTCCATGTGTCAATAACTTTGCACTATGAACGTGCATTTCAGAATGTGTGTGTTTGTGTGTGCACTGTATGTGTGTTTCTGTACATATGCCGACACTTCTTCTACTGCTTCTTTGTATTTGAGACCAGGTGTGCCTTCGCTCTGCTTACCAGCACTCTTTCGCTGCCTCACTGTGTTTGTGTGTCAGCATGTGCTTACTCTTGCTTTCTCTGTGTGTATGTACAGGATATGAGTGTGTGTGCACACATGCCAGTATGTACAGTATACATGTGCGTAGTACACACACGGCGCACGTTTTCCAGGTGGAAATTTTCTTTTACTCTCCAGTGTGCGGAAGAAAACGCTATTCATTATTGATAAAACTTTTCGCTCTCTCTCTTAGAGCCCATCTTGTTGACCTTTCTGGAATGTTCTACTGTTAAAAGCTCATGTTGCACTTCACTCTTCATTTTTTCATGAACTGCATGTTTGTCATCATGACTTGTAGACAACATTCACAAATTTGATTTAAGCAAAACAAATCGCAGATGTTTCGGGTAAGAGACCTCATGGGGAGGCTTCCCCAGGATACTTTAAATGTAATTTCATGTTTATTTCATTTATTACAAACTGTGAGTTTAAAACAATTTGCAAACAAGACAAAATAGTCTCAGTGAACACAGCCATTTACAGTTTCTAAAGATACTTTCTTTAAAGAAAACATTATTTCATTACCCCTGCCCCAAAAAATTCCACAATGTGGACTGAATGTACAAAATATTTCTTAAAAAATAGAAATGTATAGTGTATATTAGCCAGTATTAGTACACGCAATATTTGTTGAACCTTTTTTCAGTAACAAAACAAGATAATCGGTGCAAGCGTGGTCTTCATTTGGAAGGCAGTCCATATTTCTGTCAATAAAAATTCTCGCCTCCTACAAACTGCCATACTGACTACATTAAACATCTAACAGCCATGCAACACACATGCGAAACACTGAATTTACACGTTTAGATAAATACTCGTGTGTGTGCAACCATTACAGGGTAAAAACGATGGAGGAAAATGAGGAAGGACAGACAGAGGTTGCGGGAGAAAGAAGAGGAAGGTAAAGAGTAGATGAAGGAGGAAATGTGGAAGAAGAAGCAAGGAAGGAACGATGAGGATATAAGTGAAAAGACAAGATGAGAGTTAAGTAGAGAATGGAAAGAGGAAAAGAAGGGAGAAAGAGGAGGAGAATGTGGGAGAGAAAAAGATGGAGAAAAGGTGAGGAAGGAGGAATAGACAGAGAAGGGGATGGAAGCAGAGGAGGGCTGTTTGTGACATCTATTGTTTCTCAAACTGGAAGGGGAAGCTGGTTTTGTTTTGCTCCGGGGCACACACAGTGTTGAGAAACAGGAAGCCAGAGGACCTGCCCATCCTCACGGACAGCTGGTGCCCTCCGATAGCTGTTCCCCCCTTCCTGTTAGCTACACACAATGGTTCCCACCCTGATCCAGGCTAACCAATCCTACTGACTATTCTCCATGCAGTCTGTATACAGGCTTGAGCATTTCATTACAAATATACTCATAACTACAGATGATATATTATAGGAGCCGTGTTTTTGTGTAGGTTTAGGGTTTCCCACCTCACCATATCTAAATAACTCTGATTTATTAGATATTAAATAGATTCCAAGTAGAAAAAAACACAAAATAACAAGAGATAAATAAAAAAGCTGCTGTTGAGGCCCCGCAAGGTTGTTTGTTGGAGCTGGCTAGGATGGAGAGGCTCTGAGTGAGGCGCACACTGGACTGATTGCCTGTTGTGTGACATTACATGAGAAGATGCAGGGCTGTATCTCCCAGTCAATATTTATGAAGTCATACGCAAGTTGGATTAATTGATTCATTTGTAAAAACAGTCATCAAAGCTAGCTTGTCTGCCCTGGCTGGTGTGACTTTTAGCTCACTCTGCTGGGCACTGTACCTCTCTCTTGCGAAACGCACTCAGGCTTGAGGAACTAATGTTAGCTCCTTGAATACCTCGGCAGCGAATTGGATCGACGGACATCACATGTTCCCCGGCTGGCAGCGATGTGATTTTTGGCTGCAAACCATCCACGGACATGGCACCCGGGTGTTCTTAATGTGGCACAGCATAGTGTTAGTACCACTACTAAACTGAAGAGCAGCATCACACAATGAGTTCATTGTCTGTCTGGAGGAAATGGTCCCACAGCAAGCTTCATTTAGCGCACCCCAGACTGCTAGCCAGTGAAACCTTGAGTGTGTATGCAAATTAACTTATAGACTGACAAAAATATGTAAATATTTTCAACCGCTCTGTTTTACACTGTTCATGTAGTCGGTCTAACAGGAACCAAACTGTCTTTCAGCACTTTATTGGCTTATTGCAAATATATCGGTAGCAGTGTAGTCAGCCAATTAGTGCTGAGAAATTACAGCAGAAATCCCAAAGTACAGTATAGAATTTAGAAAGTGTGTCACCATTACATAGTTTATCATAGTGCACTGACAGGTTTGTTCACTAATGAAAATAAACAAATCAAATTATCCAAATACAGATTGTTTATGTTATGTGTTTATGTTTTAAAAAGTTGTTTGAACTTCAGTATCAAGCTGAAATATCTAATTATGGTCAGGCTATGCTACATCCTACAACAGTTTTGCTTTTATTTAGTAGATTTATGTAAAACTGGCAGAAATGAAAGCACTATACTTCCTGTTAAAAACAAGATGTTCCCTTTTATATGAAAGGATGAATGAATGAATTCTTTCTTTCCTCATTTTAAAAAAAAATATATTTAACTTATAACACTTTAGGAAGCATGGGGAATATAATTTATTATATCATATCATACCATCATATTATTTTCATCATTTAGTGCAATGACATCATACCATTACAAACCAGACAGCCAATATGCCCACATAGATGATGTGCTACATGGATTTAAAGGCTGACTTTAGACATCCAGTTCCACTTTTGAGACATAAGCACAAGCCAGACGATGACTGTAAAAATGTATTTTGTATTTCAAGGTTGTTTTTTTTTTTATACTTGCCATGCTTTCTCTTGTGATAATTTGTTTTAAATTATTCAACTCTGCACTTGTTGTAAAGAAAAGTTTTTAGCCATTAGTCATATGTTGTTAAAAAAAAGTCCAGGACACTTAATAGGACATTTTTTATGGTAAATTATGGGCCCTCCTGCCAGCGGCTAAACGTCATAGCTCATTGCTTCACTGTCATGCCCATAATCCCAATAAGGAAAGGACCTCTCGGATGTTATTGCTATAGAAACTAGGTCGGGTTCAAATCCCTTTCAGATAAATGTGGAACTGGAGAAACTTAACATGCTGTTTTCCAAAATTAGTATTTATTCTACGTACATGCAAACAAACTCGAGTGCTACTGCTTAAAAACTGTGAAGTCTGTTCATTCAGTGATTCATTTGTCCTTCACATGTTTTGTTGTTTGTAGTTTGTTGAAAGCACTCAATAAACAAAACTGACTTGGTGCAAGTGAAGTAATGGCAGACAATAATATTTTTAAGCAGACAGTCCTTTGTTTTGTTTTGTTAAAAATGAATTGCAGGTGCCTCCTAATGTGCTTTACTTTCATGCCAGCAGGCTTTTTGTGCAAGAGTAGGCGTCAATTATTTTAGATATTGGATATTGTTTTAGAACGAAAAGGCTACGATTCCCGGCAGCCTCAGAAGAACCCCATTATGTCTTAAAAGGCCTATCTCTTTCTTCTCTGGTCAAACAGTCCAACAAAACCACTGCTCACGTCTGCGGCTGTATATTTTCATCAGACTCTCAGATAAAATGCACACTGTACTTACACCCACAGATTCACACATACTGCATTAAGAAACTGCAGGGAGAATAACAGAAATCAAAACTGGATTCACATTAATTTGAGCCTCTATTATTGACTGGCGTGACTGCAAAAGGTTGATTAAGAGAAGAGAATTATAAAGGTGATGGAGTTTCACTTCTGCATCACTCTGTCTTTGTTTCTTGGTCTCCCTGAGGTGACTATGATGGTGCTTCCTAACTATTTTAATTGCATTAAAATCATAATTTCAGGCTAAAAAAGTTACAGTGTATCAGTATATATGATGTAATATTCAGAAATTGTTTTCCAGCTGGTATGTTTCCATAAACTCTGCATGCATAAAAGGAAGTGACTCATTTAAAATATTTATTATCATAAAATGTTTAATATACTGTAACAAATTAAACGTCAAAATATATTTAATTATTTATTATGCACATACTTGAATATGATTGAGATAGTAAGAGAAGAAGTGCAGTATGTTTTCATGGTTAAGCTCTCATATTAACTGTCTATTTTTATAGTTTTTACAAGCAGCAGCAAGAAAAAAAAAAAGAAATAAAACATAAACCAAAAGGAAAAAAATGTAAGACAGGAACATGTCTCTTTTCTTTTGTCTTGCCAATACATTAATGGGACCTGATAGGGGGTTGTCAGCTACATACAGACAAGGTGCTACTGCCTCTTCTCATGGGAATTTAAGCGACTGCTTCTGATAATTGTCGGTGTCTTTAAAATGAGCCAGCCTAAGTCTGACACGGTAAGAGGTAGATTAATCATTTTCAACCCTCGGAATCTAGATTCTATGATCAAATAAACATCCCTTCCTACTTTTTGCTTGACAATGTGAATTAGCCACCGCCGTGTTCACCTTACTTAACTCTAACTCAGACCTGTGGCATCCCATCTGATTGGTTGCACAAACCACACACAGAGAATAGAGGAGTTCAGTTGCAGAGAGACAATGGTGACAGGCTTATCGACAGGTGAAAAATAGACAGAAATAGTAAAACTGTTCCTGTCCGGGCACAGACTAAACAATCAACTGGCCACACTCATTGTCTTAATTGCCATAAGGCAGACATGTAGTTAGAAAGTGTAGATAACAATAAAAACAACCCCAATAATTAGACTTAAACTGATTTTCTAAATAATGATTCAAAAATGTTACATTTGTTACATCAATGTTGTGGATGCAGGATTTTTAATTATGCATGTGGAGCAGGCGCTCAGCAATAGGGGTGCAACTAACGATTATTTCCATTATCCATTATTCTGTTGATCATTTTCTAAATTAATCCATAAGTTGTTTTATCCTCAGTGAAAAACTATTGATCACTGTTTCCCAATTCCAAGGTCACATCCTTATATGTCTTGTTTTGTCCACATCTCAAATGTATTCAGTTTACTGTCATAGAGAACTAAAGAAACCATAAAATATTATCATATCTGAGAAGCTGGAAAGACGGAACAAATCTACTAAACTAATCGACTGACTAATCGTCACTGCTCTCATCATTAACATTATGGATTTCCTGAAGATTACAGAACCAAATACAGATTCAGTTTGTCTCTATCTGTGCTTGGGTACATACTGTACATTTTCTTCAAACATCAATACCATCAATACTGAAAATAGTAACAGTAGGACTGCTTCTCTGACATCTGACCATTCACCATCTTGTTTGCTTTGGTTGCTAATGGCAACCAAGAGAAATCAGAGAATCAGGAAATGACACTTTTATTTCTTAATGTCTCAGATTGAAATAGCATTTCTTTCAATTCAGAAAAAAAATCTATAAGCGCTACGTGCGTCTTATTTTCCCTGCAGGATGGGGCAGACAGCATTTCAGAAGAATGCATTGTTGCAGGCGAGCGTTCAGAGCAGAGATTGTGAATCTGAGTGAGCAGGCGGTAATGGTCAGACTGTGTGGACCTCTGGTCAAAACTTACTGATGGACACAGACAAAGACTTTTTTATGTTCCCACAGAATGAAATAAGCACCTAAGACTGTCACACGGTTTCACCAAAAACGTGCTGTGTGCGCCTCACAAAGCTGGTTTACAGCTCAACTGTCCTTCAGAAACTGCCTGTACCCAAGGCCAGAGCACAAAGTTCTATAACACAGGATTAGAGACACAAAACTTAGATTGGCAAGCAACAGGAAAAAGGAAAATCTATTTTTTTTTATTTAAAAGCAGCTTCATGAACAACAAGATGGAATCTCACATGGCCTCACATCTCTAAACACTTGTGAACTATTTTCACGTACACCCATAAAAGAACTCAAGACTTTCCCTCTTAAAGAAAGGTCCTTTATAAAAGTTGGAATATTTTGCTGATTAATCGAAAAAATACAAATTTTGACGCTAGCTTAATCGGGCAAGCCATTTATCACGTTAAAATGGTTCAATCCTCTCGTAATATTTTGAATTTCTTGTTGGTCAGACAAAATAAGTGATTTGAAGTCATCACCTCTGGCTCTGGAAAGTTGCGATGGACATTTTTCACAATGTCTGTCATTATGTAAACTGAAATGTTTATCAATTAATGGAAAAGATAAAAAATAATTAACAGAAAATGAAACATTAGTTGCAGCCTTGGGCTAAAGTTGTTGTGGATGGTGAAATAGCTTTATGCTGCATTAGATGTTTGTTATTCAGATATTGCAGACCACTAAAATTATTTTGCACGATCAAATAGATTTCTCCACCCTCACAGTTCTTTCCTTATGACTCACTGTTTGTTTCTCTGAAGGGTTTGCTGTCATTCAGTCCTCTTTCCTGCTCTCTGTATTTCTCTCTTCATCGTTCTCTCTTTGCCCAATACAGTTAAACACACACACGCTTGATTAGCACATCGTCAACTGTCAGAAATATCATGAAAATACCACAAGCGTAGTTTACAATAGATGGCAGTGTCAAACTGTCCAGGAACAGAACACACAGCAAAATGTAATGGTTACATATTTTGGTTGAAATCTATAATTTCTCTTGCTCCTCTCTTTCTCTCTGTCTCTCCCTCTGTCTCTCTTTGTGGCCGATCCAGCGCTGTGGTTCCCAGGCTCCGCTCGACTGTCAATCAGCAGCAGTCTACATCTCAGCGCTGCAGCTGAGCCAGGGCCGCATCATCCCGCCTGCCAATCACCGCTCTACACCTTCAATCCATCCTATCCATCTCTCTGTAAAGCAGCTTCGCACACCACCACCACCGCCACCCCTTCCCCTCCTCCTTTCAAAAACAACCCCCCCACCGCAGAAAGCATCGAGACTCCCCTTTAACTCTCAAACCAACACACATTCACTTAGACATGCACACGCAAACATTCACCATCTCTCGAAACAGACAAAACACACTCACAATAAGATACAGATACGGAGGTATAGATACGCACGCATACACAAACAGACAGGCAGGCCGACGCTGCACCACTCCCATACCTTCATTTGGGACTCCACCTCTCCTTCTCTTCATTCCACCACCCAATTCAATAATACAGCCCCCCTCCAACAAGCCCTTCCCTGAACCCCCCGCTGTCAATCTTTTATTCAACAGAAAGAGAGTCAGATCACAGCAGAACTCAAGACTTATCCTTCTATCTCAGACCTCCATTCAGGTTACACAGATACTGTATTAATGAGGTCTGTAAACATCATTTAGATTATGTTTAGGGCCATGGTAAAATGTTTTAACACTGGACTGGCAACATCATTCAGATATGTATGTCTTGACTCAGACTGGCCATTAACATCATTATAAAATCATGTTGAAAGGACACACTGGTTATTAATAGCATGGTGTCTGGAGGAATGGGCTACACTACACTACAAATAAACTTAATTACATGGACTTGTTGTGTTGAAGACACATTTATGATCAGCCAGTGAGGGCTTTGTGGTTTATTGTAGTTCAGAACTGGAGACCTAATCAATTTTTTTTAAAGCTGCGTTCATATTTTTTTCATATTATGTGAAAGAGGTCATTTGTACTGATGAAACCACAGAGAATTTTCATGCAATCCTTTGTTTCATTTAATGGAACATTCACTGTATGGTTCAGTCGATCCCGTTTCCACCCAAGAAGCTCTGATAAACCCGCCGTACGCGACATTAAGCAACTAGGGGCCTTTTAGCAGCTAAAGGTGGTGGAGACCAAAAATATTGGACTTACATTCTGCAGGTGGCTCAAGAAGGATGATAATGTTGCTTTGTGACTGCTGGATGTGTAAGTAGGCAATATTTTGCTAACACATGTGACAACACAACCAAGCAGTAACACGAAACGACTGTGTTTGTTAGCGTGTCTCAGTCTGTCTGCACCCTCGTAGCCAGAAATCAGTGAAGACAGCTTAACATCACTTAGAGACAAAATGACTTCTTTTGTAATACTCTGCTGATGGTTATGATGTTTCAGTTTTCAGCCACTTTAAATTTGTATAAAGAGCATAACATTTATGCTAACTAGTTGGAGGCTTACCAGCAAGCTTAGAGTTCACTTTTGTTTCAGGTCTGTTACAGTGTAGTTGCAAAATACATTTCTGTTCTCTATTTGCAGCTCGCAAATTATATTTGTATGGAATAATACCATCTGAATCAATATGTTGTGTAAAATGATTAATGCCTTTCAGTAGAAGTTTTATAAATAGGGCTACATACAGGGAGCTGGTCATTACTGCAGTGTATACCCCTGATGTGAAGCAGCACGTCTTTCACTGAATACAAGACTGAAGCATAAAATAAACCTTCAAAATGTCACATGTGACTAAGATCTGCTGATGTTTTACTGTATGAATAAGAAGGACTGAACTATGACTTGCTAAAACGTGCTTGTTATTATAGAAAAAAAATTTAATCATCACATTTCCATCTGGACATAATGTGCTTACTGATTAAAAACTTCCCAGTTTTAATTCACAGCATCAAGTGTGTTCCTTGTTAAGCTTACTTCATGGCTGACGCAGTTTGATTCATCCCTTCACTCGTATTAAAGCTGCTTCCCTGTGTTTTCCTCCTCCTCATTATGTCCTCATGCTTGCTTAAAGATTATTAGCTGTGGTCATTTTATCGCTGCAATTATTGCGTGCTGCAATGCAAGAATAACTAGATGAATTGTAAATGTGTTGTGAATCACTTTCGCCGTTTGCCCTGAATCAGCCCACTAAACATGCAGAGTTTTCCCACTCTTGTTTGAACTACTTCTAAAATGAGCCTTGCTCTTTGATTGCATCATGGAGTGCAGCTTTCATCAGATGCCTCAAAGATTGCAGAGCCAGACAAGGTACTGGGGCGAATGTTAAGGCCATGGCAATCGGGGGTATAATTAGATAGAGTTCCTGAATATTCGGTGTAGAAAACAATAATTGGCCCGCACCAATGGAGAATTGTTTTACACGTATACAGGGGTACGCAAATATGCACCAAAACTCGTCCCTATCCAAAGATGAAATGCGATGCCACCAAGTACACATTAAAAATATAAACTTCTATCAAAGCAATATACTGTCAGAACAATACAAGGCTTTAATAAGTTTTATTTCCAAAGACGCTATAAAATATTATGACATACTGGAGACTACAAATTGTCACAGCTCACATTTAGTGCTCTTCAGATCTTTGCAAGAACAAGGCGAGGCAAGAAATAATGCAATCTGTCTGGATAAGCCGCTTATGTCGTCTTCTGACATGGTTATTGTTACTGATACATGTAGATTACAATTATACACAACAAACGATCTGTTGAAGTTTGTTTTTCATTAGTGACACAGGGTGGGAAATTACTCAGACAGCAGCTACATGCTCTGCCTCTTAAGACGGTCAAATCTCTGCCCTTTTACCAAACCGTCATTTGAAGACTTTCTATCTGTCTCTAGTTAGCCGTGGATGGTAAAATAACTAGACAGATTTTTGGATATACTAACCACAGCAGCCAATGAAAGGTACCCTGCATTTGAGATTAAGAAGATCAACTACTTATCATTTTTGTGATTAATCAAATAATTGTTCAGCTAAATGTCAGAAAGCAGTGAAAACTGCCATCGTTTCCTCAGCCAAAAGTGCATTTTGAAATAGTTTGTGGTCTAAAACCAAAGGTAGAGTTTAGAATGAAATAAAATGGAAAAAGCAGTAAATCCTCGCATTTAAAAAGATGGAACAGCTAACCATTCAGAGAAGAAAACACAATCAATGAGCCACAAGAAAAGCACTTTTAAAGTGTCTTTCTAATGTAAAGTAGCAGGCACAATAATTCAAGTGCCCAGCAATACAGTGAATATCAAACACTGAATATAAACTGATGCTAGTTCCTCTATTTATGATAGCTTCAGGCTGAGGCCATAACTGTCATTGGTTAATCTGTTGATGATTCTTTTGATTAATTATTGAAAAATGCCCATCACAAGATGCCAAGAGCCAAAAGTGGTGACTTCAAAACAGACAATGATTTTAAACTGAGAAAACAGTAAAGTCCTCTCTTTTGAGAAGACAGAATCAGTGAATGATTGACATTTTTGCTTGAACAAGAAATCAGTTCTCAATTCATTGACCATGTTTCTGTTGAAAACTGAAACTGTTTAATGTAGAAATTGTTTGTACAGCCTAAAGATACACAGAGTTGGATTTATCATGGTTTCAAGCAAGAGTAGGAGCCATGGGGGTTAGATAAACAGGCTTGTGTCCATGATGTTGCTGGTGTGAATCACACAATCACAAGGAAAATATACTGTAAAAATACTGTGGGGACATACATAAGCGCAAGCTCTCTTAACACTTTCAATAGACACACTGTTTTGCTTTTTGGTGTGTGACAGACTGAATCCCTAGTTTTTATGTCCAGCAGCAAATTCAATACATACCAAACGTCTGTTTAACTAAAACTTTGTTTATATTAGGCTTTATTTGATTGCATTAATTGTTCTGTCAGGAAATAGTGGGGAAATGCCCCATTACACTTTCCCTGAGCATGAGGTGCCATCTTCATTTTCATTCACTAGCTTTGTCGTAGCAACAGCCCAAAACTCAAAAGATTACATTTATAAATGTATAAAATAGGGCTGTCAAAATTGCTCCAAAATGACGTTCGAATAGTCCCTCTGAAAAAACACATGGGTTCGAACCATTCGAATATCTATATTTGCGCATTATGTCAGTAAAAGGAGGACAAACTAATACAACGAGACGTAACTACTTGTATAGGTATTTTTGTTTCAGTTTTAACATGTCTTTGAAAACATACCTACACATCACAAAATAAGTAAATGAACCAATAGCCTATACTGTAAAACTTTTACGACCGTAGACCTCTCTCTCGCTCGCCCCTCTCCCTCTCTATGCGCATACTGCTAGTGATGGAATGGTAAGCTAACTGTAGCTTACACAGCTTGCGTACAACTTTATCTCGAGGCTCCGCATTTTTGCCGTCTACTGACCAAAATCCGAAGTATTTCCACACGGGGCTTTTTAGGTTGCTTTAAGTCCAAACCACCCTGTCCGCTGCCGAGTTGGGCTCTGAACTTTCTGCCATTTCGTTTTTCTCTCTGCCATCTGCATCTGCCACGGTTTTTGTCACATCTCACTTTCAGCAGTGAGTGACGCTGTGCAAGTGCAACTCCTGTGACCTGTCAGTGACCCGTCATGCAGCGCGCCTTCTCGCAAAGCAGCCACTGATGTGTTTTTCTCCACAGTCGAATATTAATTTTCACAATCGAATCTCCGTTTTTTTTAAATATTCGAATATATATTCAAATTTAGAATATTCGTTGACAGCTCTAGTATAAAACTAAAAAGCTGCACATCCTCACATTTTGAGAAGCAAAGTAAAGTGAATGTTTAGCACCTTTGCTTGATAAATGACTCAAATGATTAACAGATTATCAAAACTGACAAAGATGACAACTAATTTGATGTGTATCGACTAACTAATCTGCCCTGGTTAAGGTTCAGAAGTGATTTCAGAATACAGAATTAGAGGATGGAAGAGACATCGACAGAGGAAAAGAAGGCTCATGGAGGCTCCAACAATTAACACACAGGCATTTCCAATATGATCTATTTCCTTAGAGAAGCCACAGTGAACACCAGCTGGAGACGAGTTACAAAACACCTTAACACAGGTCCATGCAATAAAAAAAACAGATTAGGTAAATTGGCTTTTCTAATTTTTCCTTCGCTGAACGTTATGAAATTAGAGCACCTCAGACTGGAGTGAAATGATTTTTTCCTTGTAATTATCGTATAAGCTCCTGTATGACTCAAAAAACATAATTTCATTTCAACAAGGGCTGGTGTTTTTACACTTAAACCTCCATATATTATACATAAAATGTCTCAGTGGAATAATAAAAACATTATGATTGTTTTTAATGGAACATTAAATAAACATTTTAAGTGAAATATGTTTTACATGCTGTAAAAACACAAATATAAAGACGTGCCCTTTTCATTTGCTCACTATGTTTGAACTTTATAGATACAAATATTCTCTCAACTTTAATAACGCCGTACAAAATGTGCAAAAATAAGCTTTCTAATAATAATAAATCCTTTTTACACTATTCCACTGTAACCTCCCATTCCATACTGGTGCTTACTAAGAGCTTCTTTTTAAACATGTTGTCTCACTCAGTGTAACTGTCTGAAAAGAAAATTGACCTTTTGTTTTGTTGTAACTCTCCCAGCATGTATGGCTGGCCCTTTTAACCACTGGTAACCACTCTCCACCAACCCACACCCTCACATCTTCACTAGTCAGTGTTGCTCTGACCTGTGTGACGATAACTACATATATCCACGCTTTTCACAGGACTGCAAGCAAGGATTATTTCAGAGTATGGCCTCTGGCGGTCACATTTACATTTTATATGTTGGGCAGTTAGCTGATGCTCTTGTACAGAGTGACTAACAATGAGCGCAGCAGCAGAGTGAGCTTACATTTCTGGACTGCCAACAGTAAAATCAAAAAAACAAAGGACGCAGGAGTCCAAAGCCCCCTGATAACAGACAGGACAGAAATTCCTGTGCCACAAGAGTGATTCTGTATAATAGAAACGGTGAAGAAAAGGTTCAGTGAGAAAAGGTAGATAGAGTTTTGATGTTTTTCCCTCTAAAAAACAAAATACTGCAACTGTCAAACACAGGATACATGCTGAGCCATGTATTTGTATATTTAGATTCTGTGTGCATTTTGTCACCACTGTTCACATTATACAGTCACAGTACAAAAACATCCTTGCAACTTACTGTGTGGTGAATAATTTTTATATCATATTTATCGCACATTCAGCCTTCACTGCATTGAAATGAATTTAATGTACTTATGAGTTCTAGTTTTCTCTATTTTATTCACTGATTTAAGAGCATTCATTTATACGAGCAGACAGTGACATAAGCTTTTTCATTTCTCCTCTCTCCTTTATGAAGTGAAAAACACGCTGCATGTGGTTGTACTTCTGCAACAAATCCAAAACAAACACCAAAAAACACAGAAAAATGAAACATGTATATTTCTTTGTGCTAATATGGAGTAATAAAATTAGAAATTGTATTTATACATATATCAGTTTGCAATATGCATTACTTGTAGAGCAGAAAGGATTAGCCGATCCATCGATATCAACATAAAATAAAATGAAATCTATCAATTAAATCAAGTAATTTTCTGGGAGCAAAAATACAAAAATTTATTGGATCCACCTTCTCATTTTTCAATATTTTCTGTCTTCTATTTGAGAGAACTGAATATCTTTGGGTTTTGGATGGGTCACTGGGCTTTGAGAAACTTTTTTGGATTAACAGAATAATTAAGAAAATAACTGGCAGATTAATGAAAATAAAACTTCTTTATGACCTTTTTTTTAAATTTCTTTTAGCTGCAACAAAAATAACATTGTGCCGACATAACTTGAAATAGTTGGTATCAACTAAAACTAAAGTGTGTTAGCATAGAGCACAAGAGCCTACGATCTGCAGTGGACTGTGGATGATTTTGTGCCTATGTTATCATATCCAATATGTCATTCTCCAAAAAAACTTTTACATAACCTTGAGAAAGACACTGAAGTCCTCCTACCTGCTGAATCATTGTAAGCCATTCAGCAGCTGCAGCTAAAATTAACGACATTAATGAGCAGTGGGAAAACGTACATGACAATCACTCACTGTATGATACATTGTCCTGTTGCTTTCTATATATAATACGAAGCCTTGACAGACAACATCTTCACTTGCAGAAGGTGTCATTCTTAGTTTTTCTCTTCAGTCAAATCCAGAGCTGGGTACATGAGGGTGGTGGATTTTTCCTGGATGATGTGTTTGTGCGTGTTTTGTGCATGTGTGTAAGTTAGAGCACCTGAATGTGAATCGAGGAACGCTTGCGACTGACGGTGAGTCATCATCGCCATGGTGTTAAGCCTTCCGTTCCCGAGGGAACAGGGTTACCGTCTCTACACCACTGGGGATTTTTATTTTTACATTTGAAAAGCAAACCAGGGCCCGGCTCACAACAATCCTCCACTCTCTCTCTCTCTCTCTCTCTCTCTCTCTCCCTCTCCCTCTCTCTCTCTTCCTCCTCCATGACTGAGCTGAATCACACACACTAACACACACAAACATAGCAGACGCTATACCCACATCTGCTCATTTCAGAGCACCACATCCTTATCTATGTCTGTGTGATATTCAATATGTTTCAGATATCAAAACATGAACCTATGCAGATGAGATGAAGGGGGCAATATCACAAACTCAATAACAGCCTCTGCTCTGTCATTTGCTGCTGAAGATCACATACTCGAGCTATAGTCTTGATGTTTCTAACTTGGAGTTTTAGTAGACTGAATCAAGTGTCGAGAACATTTCCAGAAACTCAGAAATCTTTTTAGAAGAACAATACTCAACGGGAATCTAGAACATATGAGAATATATGAAATATTCCTATCTGGAAATTTAACTTAAAGCAACAAAATTGGATTTTTTGGAAAATACTCTTATTTGCCTAATTTCAGAGTTTTAAAGGAAGTTATGGATATCTCAAGAGTCTGTGTTCAATATGGAGCTAGAGCTAGGAGGTAGTTAAAATGACTGCACTAGAGGGTTTGTTACACAGAAACATCTGGAAAGTGGTCATTGGAAAAAATACTTAAGCAGGTGATTGTTGGAACCATCAGTCTATCATGGTCACACTTCAACCAATCAGATCAATAAATCATATAACAGTCAAACTCTTATTGAAGCCAGTCAGGAAAAGAGAGAAAACATTTGTGAATTTCCATCAAGCCATTCTTCGCTCTTTTTTCAATGAAAAAATATTCTCCAGTTCTGATATAACTGTTGCTATAGTAGCATCTATGCTACCTTTAGCAGCTGCCACTGTTGTTTTTCGAGCAAATTTTTCACAAACACCTGGTGTGAAACCATTTCCACAGTTCATACCGTAGCTGCCATCAGTTTCTCATAGGACACTGATTGGTCCAAACCAATGGATTCCTGCATGATTTTGTGATCCTGTGAGTCCCTCTGTCTTTCAGTGGCAGCTAGCCTAGTTCTATCCAAAGCTGAAAAGATAGGCCTACCAACCCGTATTAAAATGCTGAATCAAGTTTGTTTAATCCAACCTCAAACAGAAATGTAAAAACACCAATATGTGTTTTTAGGTGGAGTTATTAGCTTTAACTATTTCTTGGTAAACAACAGTAACTACATGAAATCTTGGCTTTGCACATATGTTGTGGGCAGTTAAAACTAACTTGAAAAACTGGATAAAAGATTAGAAGCAGCTAGCTAAGCTCTGTCCAAGGTGAAAAAAAAAAAATAATAAAATCCTTCCAACACATCTAAAGCTAAGTTAACTATTTGTGGGTTTGCAGGGAGTTACATTGTGTAACAGACCTAACACCAGTTTCAGTTTCCTCCTTCATATTTAATGTGGAGGGGTATTAATCTTCTATTGTTTTTAAGCTGACACGATTTCCTTACAAGACTGATATTAAATTAACTAAAACTTCTTAAGTCTAGCAGTGTACAGTTGCAGTTCTTAAAATATTTATCCCCCACTGGATTCCCAGTGAAAGTTCCTTTAATGATATGCTCAAAGTGCTTTATCATAGAAACAAGTTAACATGGATACTATAGATTTGTGTCATGGACATCGTCAGTTTTAATTATTTAAATGTTGTTCCTATGAAATCATGTTTTATTCTGTTAGCTTGGTATAGTAGTTGGCTCTCAATACCACAGAACCAATGAGCCTCAGCCACTGTTGCTATGGAGAGGAAGCCAGGCAGAAGTGCAAATCTGAGCTGTAGCAAATCCTTTGTTGTTGCTGTTGTGAACAAAACACCATATTTGCTAAATTCATCCGAAATAACCCAGAATTCAAAAGTCATTTAAAAGGCTAAAGGTTTTAACATGTGTCTCTAAAATGCAAATCTTTACCTTAAGCTCACTGTCAGTATGACACTGAAATTTAGTCTATGATTGGATGTTTCTCGCTAAAATGCTCCTTGGGAATTGTAGTTGACTTAACTCTTTACATTTTTATATATTTTAAATTTGACTTTTTACCAAAGACATTATATTATAACACACACAATCTTTTCCTTTCTTTTGAGATTCATGTCCATCCAAACCTCGAAGGGTTCAAACCGACAGTCACCTAGCAGTGTCTATGCAGAAAAATGAATATGATTTTTACATCTTGACCCCTGGAAGCCTGACATGACGTCTCCAACTTCTCTATTGGAAATAAAATATTTATAAGACAGATACGGTATCAGTTGGTTGTACAGTCTTCTAGGTAAAAAGTGACAAGATTGCAACACATTTTCATAAAACACTGCCATTATGATCTTGTACAAAAGCTGATGTTTTGTGAAGTGTCTCAATGCAGAGATACCCAATAATTTGACTATTTTCAAGACTGTGGTTTACATTTATATCTTTATTTAAAAAGCATAGACCACAATAGAGGCCTGTGATGAAATTTTCAGAGAGAGGTTACCAGAAGTTACGTGTGGTGTTGCACCAATGTTAAGCAATCACATACAGAGAGAAAACTATTGTTAGAAAATAGAGATACCAATTTTCTCACTGACAGAGACATAGTAGAGCACAATGCAAAAACGTTTGACTTTGTGGTACAGATCTTTTCTGTTCTTTTCAGGTTAACACATTTTTCTTAAAAGGTGTTTCAAGGCATTTTGGGAAATGTAGGAAATCGATAACTTAACTCAAAGTAGACAAAGCATGTTGAAGCAAAGTGGAAATACCAAATAATATTTTTTTCGCATGTCATCACATAATCAGGCGTAATGGAATGAATGACTGCCACAGATTGAGGCATCTCAAGTATGAGGGACTTTTCTCTCAAATTTTTCAATGTAATATTGAATGGCATGAACATGTTACCCAGAGGTTGGTGGTTTAAAATGTTTCAGATTTTACCTAAAGAATTAGACGTTTCACTTCTTCCATGCCACCCAATATCTTTTTTTGTCTTTGTCTTTTTTTAGGGGTCACGTGATTTTTATGGGGCGATAGCAGGTCAGTACAGTATAGAAGGGGTATTCATAATCTGAAAGCTGGGACCCTTAAGATGAATCTGAGATGCAGCGCTGCAATGTGTGTTAAGTTTTTCTAGTCATAAATATGTACTAAACATTGTATTTTATTTAGGTGCCTTCAAATATTGAAAGCGTAGAGTGTATTAAGCTTGCATGACATGGTTGGTATCAATGCATGCCCTAGGTCTTCTAGTTTGATATCATACCAATATCTTTTTTTTAATCTTCTATAAGATTGAGTGAAAAGAGTACAGCCTCTGAAAAACAGTGAAGCCAGGTTGAAGATGTCTGTGCAGAGCTGAAGAGGTTCACTGTATTTTTTTAGTTAGTTTGAATTAAAACACATAATTATTGTTGGTTTGCTGAAATATAATAGGACTCTTACTGTATCTCTTTGGTCCATCTTCGAGGCAGAAGGAGAGTGTGAGAGTGGCGTCCTCCTCAAAAAACTCCGTAGCGAAGGCGTCCCACCACAAACTGTCACTTTCCTGTTAAAGGACAAAAAGAATCATCAGTGACACTTAAGGAGTGGTCCCAATATGTTTTTCTAAAGAACAGTTATCTTTAGCTCATGAAAATCTTAAAAAATACAGAATCTGTAGTATGTAAAAGTACCTCTCTGGTTTGAAACTCTTCATATTCTTCTATTATTTAATAACCCAGTGAATTTCCTTTATCCAGGTTGTTGCTCTTGTGCTATTGCATTTTTTTACATAAATTCAATACTGATTCATTCTGATAAGACACAGATATTGTGGCCGTGCAGGCTTTTCTATGAGACGAGATAAAACACAACATTGTTTTTTGATATATGAAGTCAGCAGTGCAGGGCAAGTATTCCCTTTATTGTAGATTGGCTTGTTTGTTCCTTTTCATTAAAGTGAATTTTATGAGCTTTATTTAAATCACTGTTTGAGTTTACAAAAGGCCTCAACGATCAAGTATGAACCGTAAAACTGTCAAATACATTATACGCATAACACAAACAACGAGAGGGCCATAAAAAGACGTCACAATATGGAAGGATAAAAAGAAAAGGCTAACAGTTACAAACAGAAATTAAAAGCATATAAAAATTAAGTCTATAATTCAGGTTTAAAATCTGATCTCAACAGGATGCCTCCCATACAGGTCCATGTAAAACCAAAGCCTGGTAGAATCCTTTACTTTTCTTAAGCCAGGACTTTGGGACAGAGCTGCCTGAGGCTCCTACTAGTCTGAATTACAAACTAAGGTCGAACATCTTTATAATTCACTGCTTCTTCTGCTTTTTACAGCAGCTGAGGATACCTTAAGCTTGCACTTATTACTATTATTATCATTATTATTATTTGTGCTAGTGGTCGCAGTGGTGGATTTTTATTAGTTTCTTTCATGTATTAATGTGATTTACTTAAATTGAAAAACAGAATACCACTTGAATATTATTATTTTAGGAGTGGCAGGAGAGGTGATATTATAATAATCATAATAATATATCATTAGTAGAAGAAATTATAGTGGTGTTAGTAGTAGTATGTTAGTGACAGTATCATTAGAAGAAGGACTAGCAATAGTTACAGGAATAGTTATAGTAATAGTAACAGTAGTGTACCAACAATAATGACAGTTATGGTACCTTCGGAAGTACTAGTATTAGTACGATTAAAGTAGTAGTAGTAGTAGAGATTCTGGTTGTAACACTACTAGCAGTAGGCTATTAGTAGCAGCTAAAGCAGAAGTGGTATTAGTAATAAGAGTAGCAGTAATTGCTGTAGTAATAGTAACAGTTGTATTGAAAGAAGTAGTAGTGACAATCAGCAGTAAAAGTAGTAGTACTAGTAGTAGTAGCAGTAGCTGTGGTACCAACAACACAACAGTATCATTGTTATTAGTAGCATGCTGTTTGTAGTTTTAGTAGCAGCTACAGTTACAGTAGCAATATTGACAATAGTAATATTAGTTGTAGTAGTAATTGTAGAAGCAGAAGTAGTACTAATAGTAATAATAGCAATGACTGTGAGGAAACACATTCATGTAAATCTCTTTGCCCTGAAATGACTCCCCTAACAGCCATTCGCCCTCTTCCCCCTCCTCAGATAATATTGGCGGGTCAGCTCCCACTCCCCCTGCCCTCGCCCCTCTACCCACCGATGTTTGACTGATGCTAATTTCCTCTGACACGTTATGACAGATCACTACGTTTCATTCAGTGCAGGGCTGAGGGATGGCAAGCACTTCCCAGATGTTGACAATTAGCGTTGTCACCATCGAGCAGTGTCAAGCCGAATAAGCTGCGACCGGAGCGCCCCGCAGGTCAATGTGTCTCAAACACGGTGAGTCTGATGCAAAGAGGAAGAGATGTGGTTAGGAGGAGGACCTAAACCTGAACCTCCATCTAGCTGGTCAATCAATAGGTGATCGTGAGTTAGTGAGGAGGTCTTCTGGCTGAACTGTGATCTACAGACTGAACTAAGACTGAGAACAGTGGACTTTAAACAATTATGAAGACTCAGATTTGTCCTTTGGAGAATGATGAAGTGCAGATATTTAAATTTTCATCCAAATCCAATTCCAAAACGCTGCTTCTGTTAGCAAAAAGATTCAAATGAATGTCATCTTGCTAAGATGATGCTGAAAACTGTAATAAGACACATCCATCTTCAAAGACTGCAAGTTGCAACTAAACAACAGTTGTTTTTTTGATAAAATGTTTAATTACTTGGTCTCTAAAATCACAAAAAAGTGAAAAAGGCAAATCACAATTTCCCAGAGCCCAACATGACATCTTGAAATTGCTGCAAACTGTTCTCTTCTGTGAGAAAAGCAGCAATTCCTCACAAGCTTGAGGCAGCAAATGTTTGGCATTTTTACTTCATTAATTAATTATCAAAATTGTTTTTGAGTAAATAAAACAGATTTTTCCAACTAAAGTTTTGTAGAAACTAAAGCAATAGTTATGGCCTTTTACTATTTGACAATGCTTTTCCCTTCAACAAGATTATTACCAATAGTTATTTCAGCACCGTAACACTGAACCAAATGTGTAAAAAAAAAACCAAAAACTGGACCAGTTGTGTCAAAAACATCATCTATGGCATGAAAACCAGTAATTATAGCACTCCCATTAGGTCAGTCAGTGTAATTGTTTAAATGACAGAACATTTCAAAAATACATCACCCACCCATCACTGTATAAATGGATATGTGGATGCATGCCAAGATATTCTCTATGTATGCGCATGTACAACTGACCAGCTGTCCACTGGGAATGAACTGCATGAGCTGCCGTGTGTGTCTGTGTGAGTGTCTGTCTGCGTGTGTGTGTTTGACTGACTGTGTCATACTGTGAGAATCAGCAGGTGTGAACAGCCAGCATGTGTGTGGTGTCTGTTTCACGTGAATACATCTATTTCAGAGAGACGGACGGAGAAGAGTGACACACCAGGACAAAACAGGGCGAGACAGACGGGTGCTACTCCGCATTCAGATTGAGTTCAACCCATAATCCAGTACCATGAAGAGGTGGGAACTCCTGGGATTGACAGTCAAGTGAAGGGTGAACAAGACACACACATAAAGCAGCAGCAGCTCTCTCCATTCTCACTGGAACTACGGATGATCCTGCTCCGTGCGGTTAATTTGTATACCCTGTTCCTTGATCTTGTACGTTTAATAACACAAAATGAGAGGAACATCAAAATCGCTCTCACACTCACTCTCACGAATAGCATCTGTATTTTAGCATTAAAGCTGGCAACCTCTTATTTTTTTTCAGATTATGATCAAATCCTATCAAAGGCCAAAACAAACAATCACTACCTTCAAGTCTGTTTGTTCCAACTGAAGAGATAAATCTTTCAAACACACTTTAAAAGAATTTTAACCATGGATTAAAACATATTTAGTGCTCTAGTGAGTATTTGCAGCAGCAGGACGGTGTACGTGATTGACTCATAATAACCTACTTCATCGCAATGAAGCAACATGTCACCCAGTGCAACAGTGTGGCTGATTTATGCTGTAGCATTCCTGGCTGAAGGAAACTCTTTAATTGACAGTTAACAAAAGTTTAATGATGAATAAAGCACTACTGATATGGTGCTGTAGCTCAGTCTGTGATAGAGGAAGTATACCGATAACCAACAATATGTCTAATAACAGTGTAATAATACTCTACTACAAGTAAAAGTCAAACATTCAAGTATTAGTTGGGCATTTTAATATGGGGACATATGAAGATTGACTTGTTCTGTAGCTACACTCAAGTGGCCGTTCAAGGTATTGCAGTTTTTGGTACGTCCACATAGGCTTCACTTTACAGCCATGGCTCCAGTCATTAGCATTAATGTTAGCTCTTTTTTTACGTGCAAGCTTACAGGTCAACATGTTAAACTTAAAATGAAGTGGTAAAATCTGTGATATTTTAACTAAAATTAACAAAAAACAAAGAAAAATTGTCAGCAAAAACACACTTAAAAGACACCTTTAACCCATGTAAATTAACCATACTTTGCCTTATTTACCGTAGTTACGGTCATACATATTTTCAAGTGCGCATTTCTTTTAGCTAGAAAAGTCAACTTAACCAGAGAAAAGTTAACCGACCGTTAAGCTCTCCAGAAAACTACTACACTATTAAAAACATTATAATGTCACTCAATATCAAACAAAATATGAAACGAAATACTGTCAAACCTTGTGTTCATCTTAGCCAGCCAGGTGTCACATTAAATACTAAACTGTCAAATATAAAAACGTCGTTTTTCGTTGTCAGTTTCTTGCCGTTTAGCAAGCTGCCTGTGCGTTTTTCTATTTCCGGCCGACATTACTCCTTCAAAATAAAAGCTCCAAAGTTTATACCATAAATACAAGCACAAGTATAAAATACGTATGAAATGGATAAACATGAAAACAGCAACTGTATTTAGTAAGCTAGACCAAACTGTAGATAATTTACATATTTACACATCTATGTCCAATGGAAGAAAGTAACAAAGTATATGCATTCAAGTACTTTACTTAAAGGTACAGTGTGTAGAATTTAGTTGCATTTAGTGGTCCAATCACTGCATTGTAATCTCCTCACATCACCCTCACCTTCCTAATGTAAAGGAGAAACAACACTTTAAGGACCCTGTTTAGAGTCAGTATTTAGTTTGTCTGTTCTGGGCTACTGTATAAATAAGGTGTTTCAACATGGCGGCCTCCATTAAAAGGGACCCTCTCCCACTGTAGATATAAAAGGATATTTTTTAAGTAACAAACATAAAAAGATTCTTATTTTCAGGTGATTATACATGCATCAAAATATAGTTATGAATATTATATTCCATGTTTGCCTTATTCTGAAAATAGAGGCCCCAAATCTTACACACTGGACCTTTAACTAGCTCACCATTTTGAGGTTCTTGTTCTTTACTATTTCCATCTTATGCTACTTTATACTTCCTCTCACTACATTTTAGAGGGACTTACTCCACTACATTGATCTGATATGCAGATTCTGATTTTACAAGCAGAGGTTGTAAAATATTCTGCTACAGGTTGAAGTAGTTAAAATTAGCTCCACCTCGACCATCTATAGTGTTAAAATGCTGCTTATACAACAATGCACCATCATTATAATCCAGTATTACAATATTATACTCTGGCAGGAGATATTTTGTATTTTGCTACTGATACCGTTTTTTTAACCTGTACTTTTGATGCAGGGCTTGTACTTACGTACCTGATACAACTATTACTTAAGTAAAAGTTCAGTACTTCTTTCACCACTATCTATGACACAGGAGAATAAGCAAGCCATATATTTTGGTTTTGATTTTTAATGGGATACATTTATTGTTTCCCATTAAAAAAAAATCCAGATTATTACAAGTTTCATTCAGCACCAATTGCATTTCTTTTCTCGTGCCCAGAACAACATGGTGTTGCTGCTGAACCTCTCCTGCTTCTAAAACAGGTTAGAGGATTTCATGAAAAAGTGTGATCCCCATTTTGACATAAACTGCCTGGATTTAGTGCTGGAGATAAATTTTTCGAGTGCTGTCATCCTGAGGGCTCACATCTCTCTGTTTTATAGACTCTGGTATTCATTAAGCTTCCTCTTACTGTTTTAATGAAAAGCATTTCACTTAAGCTCCTCACTTCTGTGTTTTACAGAATACTGTCTTCCTTGAAATCCTTCCTTTTCAACTTTACACAAGGGGGTAAGTTATCCTCCCCCTCATTTTGATTTCACTCACAGTGACCTCTGCTTTCCAATATGGTATCTTAATTAGACTCACTTTTACAATCATTTAATTTTTCCTTTCTGTGCCATTCCCAAGCATTTCCCTGAAACTGAAGCTTTTCACAACACAATATTTTCTGTTCTAACTCAATGTGGTTCATTTTGGCAGTCTGGTAATATTTGGCATGAGCCTAGAACTACCAAAAAGAGCATGTATTTCACAGAGAGCAGAGTTGACAGCACCAGGGTCCAACCATAGATGATATGTTTTAGTTTGAAAAGCCTCGCACCCAGACAACAGAGAAAACTGAAAATAACAAGCACATTTAATGTGACACCAACAGCACTTAGTTTCAGCTTTCATGACAATAAAACAAATGGCACTTGGCAGTTTCATTGCTCTTCTCCAAATCACTTATTTTGCAAATTAAATATGCATTTAGTAGCGCTAGCTAATAAAGCTAAATGTTTCTCCAAACGTTTCCATTATATGCAGGGAACAGTCTATTTAGAATCAGTAACCATTAATCCTCCAAACTGGAGCTTTTGGCCAGCTTTTGGCCAGCGTCTCGCCAAGTTGTAAAACATGGCTGGCAGAGCCGTGGACCGGCCAGGTTTGGCCTGGATCTAAAGACAGAGGAGAAGCTGGATCGGAGCCAGACGGGCCGGAGCACAGCTAATGCTTGGCCAGTGGACACAAGCCATATGAATCCTCTGGCTGAAGCTGAACAAGCCACACTGGAAGCTCGTGGTGTTGTGAATGTTGTCTTCAATTTCCATCCCGCCACTACTGCAGGAAAATGTTAGGAGCTTTTCTTTTATTCTGTCATTGGTAGCAGGTTATAAACTTGTAAATAACTCATACTCACTATGAAAAAAGAAGCCTGCACAGTTCCATTCTCCAATATCCAATTTTATCTCTGCCTGTCTCTCTTTGCATCCACCTCTCTCTCTCTCTCTCTCTCTGTCTATCTCCCGTCCTTTCTGCAGCTGCTAGCTGACAGACAACGTCCTGCTTTCATTTACGCCTGCGGATTCTCTGACGAACCACGTGGCGTGACGATGTTTGTTGTCAAATGCTACAAATCAGACTGACTCCGAGGGACCCGAGGTGAACAGACACGGTCGCGTCCGTGACAGCCGTCAGCTGATAAGGCTCTATTGATTCAAATGGATCGCACCTCATCTGGGAGGGATTTATCAATGTGTCAATTGCCCACTAGCCAACCACAAATCACCAGTGCTGGCCAAGCCCTGGGGATTTACAGGAAATCCAGAGGATTGAAGGGACAGCATAGGGACGATCCTTAGTAAATAGCAACCGAGCTGAGGGTTAAATCCACGCATATAGAAATGTCCATACAGGATGTATAGGCAGATGACACAATGTGGCAATAGAAAACACAAGGGAGAACTTTTCTGGTGCATAGCAACATCCCTTTATACTGTATTATATATGCATCTATATACAATTATACTCATATAAATGCACTCATGCTGTATGCACCGCACACATCTTTATTTACTACATAGATATTATGTGCATTCACACAGCCACACAAAAGAAGACCACAATTTTCTTCCCTCACTCCATCTTTCTAACAGTCCATGAACGACTAATGTCTCTAAGTTAAGCATGAACCATTTTTCCACCAAGATTTTGTTAGTCTGTATTTTTTTTGCCGTTGCTTCCAGCCTCTTGTGGCAGAAAAGTCTTCAAGAGTGTAGGCGTGTCTGGGGCCTGACCTTGGAGATTTACCAATGTCTGAAACCCCATTCAGCTCTTGAATGGCATGTAGCCTGGCTGACTGGTGGGCCAAGGAAGTTTTACTGCTGTCAAAGATTCAAACAGCCTCAGGTTATTAGGGAGCATAACAACTTAACAGAACCAAAGAGTCTATAGATGTTTTAAAAGATCTTTAGCAAGGTAGTTTTTGTTTGATTGTATGGTGAGAGTCATTGACAAATGCATCATTTTAAATATGTCTAATAAAACAATTTTTTATGCAGACACTTCCTGTGCACCATTGTGATTATCTTGTGGCAGCACCTTTACTGAAGGACACACTCTTCAGTAAAGGCAGTTTATTTTATGTCTGAAAAGTCCATGATTAACAGGAGGTATTCACAATGTTAACACAAATCCCCAAAGCAAATTTAAATACAAATTAAAGAATATTAAAATGTTTTAATATTAAATTAAATTGCTGGAACAATTAGTTGATTCGTTGATTAGTCAATTGACATTTTGATAACGGTGTCAACATTTGCTGGATTTAGCTTCAAATGTGTAAATTTGTTACTTTTGCTGCTGCTACGTCATTGTAAATTCTAAAGATTGCAAATATCTTTGATATTAGGACTTTTTCATTCTTTTTGAATATTAACTGATCACTTACTAAAACAATAATGAAATTAATTTTTACAGCCCTACACTTAATGTTCGTCCCATAAAAGAGCAAAGTGTAAGACTGACTTTGCTGGGACATTTCATGGTTTTTTTCAGGAGTGCAGTGCGAACTCTGTCCCTGGAACAAAAACCACACAGGTACTGTTTCTATTAAGGGTCCTTAGGATGACAAAGTACACAAACCACTCCTTTAGACTACATGGACAACACCACTTTAATCATGTCAGACTCAGTGCACACTAATGTTTGATATCAGCACAGTTTATCCTCCTGGGTCTTAAGTGTTTTTATATAATGCAACCTTAACATGTTGCTGCATTTGGCCACCTCACAGCCACCAGCCAAGCATTATGCAAATGAAGAGCAAATGAATGCAGCGAGGGGAAAAAAGTCATTGCCCTTGAACAGCCACTGCACGCTCACCAGGAATGAACTTTCTCCATAAATGAAGTCAGTGAAGAAGTTCCCACGTTTAATTGCATGTCAGCCAATTTACTTAGGCAGAGTTCCCACTTTCTCTCAGAAGTTACAAGAAGCAATCAGAGAGCACTGTTTGTGTTATAGGACAGATTTACGGCCGAGGTTAACACACAAGTTGTTTGTCTGCTGTTTTAATGCAGGAAACATGCATGAAAAGGGGCTGCAGTGCATATTCAGCACTATCTTTCCTCATAGAGGTTGCAGGATTGATCCCCACAACAGCACAATAATATAATTGTCCTACTGAAGGACAAGATCAACATATACACTGACTGACAAGTAGAGGACTTCCTGAAAGTATCAGCTAAATTCCTAAAAATTAATTTCAGCACAACTCTATTTGAAAACAGAACACAATTAAAGCTGAAATGATGAATCGATCAATGGAAAATTAAACAACTTTGAGAATTTATAAACAATTAAGTAACTTGTCAGACAAAATGCCAAACATTCACTGAAGTAGTTTTCCCAAGCATTTTGGTTTGTCATTAGAAATATGAAAGAAAATGAACTCACAAGCTCATCAATCTTTACACATTTCTATGAGGTGTGAGCATTTTGAGCAAGCAAATGGTTGTTGTTTTTTTTTATCCTTTCTGATTGTTAAATTGTTTTTAGAGGCCTGAAGCGGCAAAAGTATCAAAAAAGTAGTACAAAAAAGGAAAGAAACATTTCCAAAACAAAATAAACATAATTTTACGTAGTTTTCTTATGCTTTTCTCCTAACTCAATTATTTGGTGACCTCTCAGATATATCCACTTGAGGGATCCTAGCCTCCAGCTAAGGAAAGTCTGGATTAGAGGATTCACATTTTTTACAGATTTTCTCTGTTTACACAATATCTTTGGGTTTTGGACCATTGGTCAGACAAAACAGGCTATTTGAAGATATCACTCTGGACTCTCTGAGAAGTCTGATGTTTTATACATTCAAACAATTAATCAAAACAAAAATCACACAATCACTAAGTCCGGCTTGACATATAAACTGAATTAAATAAAAAGAAAACATGTACAGGTTCAATAAACTCCCAAGCAGTGTAAAAAGCATCTTGCCTCAATGAAGACAAACAAAAATAATTCAATATCACCAGCAGAGACATTAGGCCACCATGTTAAGTGACAACAAACATCAATAAGGATGGAAACAATAAAACAGCAACAACATGCATGAATGACAAAGCAAGGAAGTTAAATTATTTACAGACCCCATGAGAAATTAAAATCCAAAGGAAGGTGAGGTTCCGGTTCTGACTTGAACACACTAACACTATTCTGCACATCCAGCCTGTATTCTCAGCTGCTGAGCTAATTAGACCAATAAACAATCAACGCATGCACGCACGGCGCACTGCCTCCCACTGCCTAACAAGAAACTCGATCAATACAGGATTTCATCACATCCTCAGATATTGTGTAGTTTACGTGAATGAGCTCTGTTGCCATGTCACTATAGTTAGCTCCTGCTTTAAACACATCCTCACCTGTTGCTCATTAGTCTGATGTTTGTGACCACACGCATCCACTATCTTGGTTAATAAGGTGTGTTTTTAACTCTGCCAAAACATTTTAATATGTCTGACAGTGTGTAGCCTTAAACTGTATAGCAGTTACTGTTCCTAATTGTGTAAAAGCTGGACATTTATGCATGTATCAGGCTGAGCTCGCGTCATATATCATACAAGAATGACAGTAAATACCACTGGATTACAAATTAGTCTGGTGTTCTATGAATGATCTGCAAAAATCATTAAAACCAACATCTTTATTTGCTACAATAAGAATAATGATGATGAATTATCTTGATCCCCTCTTGGGAGACCAGAGATCAGGATCAGCTACAGTGTAATGCTCCCAGAGGTTTTGGGCATTCAGTGTCTTGCCTAATGACACATCAGTAGAGCAAAAACTTGGCTCCATGCACGATGTTTTGGCAAAGAGCTTGAGACTCTGAAGGATTGTTAGTCCATATTCATGCCTGAAAGACACAGTCCCTAAAGGAGAGCTTGCATGCTCAGCAAGTGTTTTCTGATGCAAGGTGAATAGAAAATAAATAAGTAAATGAACGGCCAAGAAGATTCTGTAGCCCATTAATTATTTATTCAGAATAGTTGAGCTAAAGTCATCTCGCAGGAAAAACAGTAAACTACATCAAGTAGTCAAACAGCTGATCAGCAAAATGACGAAACACCCAGAAACCGGCGCAGAGCGGAGGCTGGCTCCTGGTGTAACTAATCTGAAGTACAGTGTGTCTCCCCTGTGTTCACTGTATCTTGTGCTGCACTTTTTTTCTGCTCAATGATGAAATATTCTAAGCTTTAATATAAGTATACAGCGAGAGTTACACCGCTTCCTACAAGCTGTGTGGCATCAAAGAAAATCAATTTTAAAAAGAGTTAAATAAATCTGCTTCGACCAGCTTATTGTGTGACTGTATGGAAATGAAGTCCACCCCCCTTCCAGTTTAAACAGAGTAGAAGAGAGCAAAGGAAAGGTACAGGATGATGGACAATTATGATAGTGAATAAAGAACATTATCATATTATCATATATCAAAATGTTTCTGAACATCAGTATTTTGTCATCACTTTGGTTAGGAACAAACATTGCAAAATGTCTTGAAGATACATCCCAACAAACTGACACTTAATGGCTAATATTACCTCGAAAAAGCAGAAGCAGACAATCCTTCAAACAATTCTTGGAAATGGAACAATAAGACAACAATAAAGTGCTTCAAATTGTCCTCCAAGAAACATGACAGCATTAGTCATTTTATCAAATCCCTCAAAATAGGAATATGATTATGTTCAAGTGAGTCATCATGGATGATGGATGGGTCAATAAAACGTTGGACTTTAACACAAGAGACCTGTTTGTTTCCCATTTCCTACTCATAGAAGTTAATGCTAGTTTTCTTAACCGTGACTGCAGGTGTGCCTTAAGCTTAACCAAGTGTATATTGGTGTGACCATGAAGACGAAGGTCCCCAAACTTCGATGAAGGTCCCTTACCTTGACAAAATAATAATTTGTACCCAAAGCACAAGTCTTACTAAGAAGATTTTTTAAACTAAATATTAACAATAAATTTGTCAGATAATAAAACTCATTTGTTTTTTCAATGTTATGTAATGTGTTTAGAAAAGGCACTGACAAGCTAACCCTTAACCTGTCCATAAAAAAGTGGCATCTAGTTGCTGGTTTAAACAACAACAATGCATTCCGTCGTTAAGTTTTGAGCTCTACTGTAGAGAGCTGCAGTAAAATTTAGTAACTGTTTTAAAATGCTATTTAAAATGGTATTTTATCCGAGAGTAGAAAAAACAAAACAAAAACAAACAATCCTCTGGGCTTTCAGCATCTCACTCAAACACTGTTCAACACACCGGCTGTAGGCAAGGATCTAACCTGTGACCTCTTCGCTTCGGGACGGACTATCTAACCACATCGGGGAAAGAGAACAACAGGACATAGACGGACTACAGGCCTGTCTGTCTCCTCTGTTATCTGAGCAGCAGTGCAGCCTGGAAGGAACTATGGGAAAGGGCCAGGAAAAAGGTGGGTCTATTGTCCGAACATCCTGCTGGATGTGACTGACGCTCATTGTTTGGCCTTGTTTTTTTTTTTTTCTTCATAGGATTTTCTGGGAACATCCTCTCAGAGCATCACATGTACAGTGTGACATTACTGGACTGACAGAGTGAAATGAGACTATTGTGTGAATATGTGTCACATAAAATATACACTTTGGAGATCATATCCAAACCTGTTTATATATCCTTTTAATGTGTCTGCTGCATGTTTATTTGCCATCCTTTATATTCATTTTGTGTTAAAACTCTTTAAAGTCATTGTCAGAATTGTGAATCTTTGTAGTTTGACTATGACGATTACCACATGAATATCCTAATTAGAAAACCAAGACAAAGCTTTTTTTAAATACTATAATTAAGCCAAAAATATATTTGATTTTAATGAATTAAACCTCATGAAATGACAGGATCCTGAAGCTGCACAACTCCATTGTTTTGACACTGGGGGTGAACACAACACTCGTAACATAAGATGAATGACAGATTTGATTTAAATATTTGATTTATTGCAGCTTTTTCTGCAATACTTTTTACTTGTGATTTACTAAAAAGGCTTTTGTGCAAAGAACAATAAGTAGTGTTCAAACCATACTTCGCTCTGAAGGACATCTCTCGTTCACTCCACAGATCCATTTATAATGCCCACAGTTGTGAAACCTCTGAATGATCTGTGATACTTGCTTGTTTTTGATTTAGTTTGTAAGGTTTTGTTCATATTTATTGTTTAATTGTTGATTTGAGTCTTTATGTTCTTATTGCCTGTTTAATAAGGCCCATTTTCAGGTGAATCACCTTTGGTTGATCTTTTATTTATTAATTGACTGATATATATATGTCATGAATATGGATATATATATATATATATAACAGTGTTTTCATTTGTGTATAATGACCTGAAAATAAGAATTATGCTGTTGTTACCTCAGAATGAACCATTATATCTACAGATACAGCTGGTCCTCATCCACAGAGTCCGCCATGTTGAACTGCCATATTTCTACAGTAGCCCAGAATGGACAAATTAAACACTGCTTCTAAATAGGGCCTTCTTTCTCAGCCAGTGTAGTTTCTCCACCATACTAGGAGAAAGGCAAGGGGCAGGCGAGGAGGTTTTAAATCAGCAACTACACCACTAGATGCCACTAAACCCTACACACTGATCCTTTAAACCTGCAACTGTTTTTGTCTTTTTTGCCAGCTTGGGAGCCGCAAAAACATGCTGTTAACACAAAACCTTTTAAAACATGGAGCAAGTATGGAGCATTATCATTCAGTTGGAGTCATGTTTCTGGCCAGCTGATGAACGTAAATCTAATATTTACTCTCTTTTAGCTCTGCTTTTGGTCTCTAGCATCTCCTCTTAAGCTACTCATCTTGAAGTTTTGAAATGCTTCACCAACTTGTCGCTAACTTTTTCCCGTGTGACGTTTGGTGCTGAGCAGACAGCAGCTGCCTGCTGCAGCTAAAAAAACGACACTATGAGAGCTGTGAGAGTGAACCAAAACTGTAAATTGGAAGCCAGACGGCTAAACAATGAGCTGACACTGAATATAAAGCCGAGGGGAGCTGAGGATACAGATGCTAATGCTCTGTAGGTTCATCACTACAAGTGCCCCTTTTCACACTGTCATTTGATACATTATTATTAGCAATTATAGCCACTTTAAAGACATTCTTTTTTAAATTAGTGGCTTGGGAAGCTCCTGGAATATGTGTTAGCGTTACGATTGTTGTGACAGTATATCTGTCATATAATGTCCCCTGTGACCTGTCTGTTTGACTTGACTTTTGTTATTTGTCATTATGCATGGGTTGTTCCCTTGGCGATTAATAAATCTAAATATCTTTCATAGTGGTCTGTATAAGCAGACATCAATTACAGACATATCAGCCACAACTTGGAATGAGACTGGATCGCATTTAACTGTGCTGTTAAATTGTATGCTAATCTGCACAGAATACCTTTAAAACACAAAAACTGCATTTAATGTATGATTTTTGTCCTTTCTGTCTCTATTCAGTGATTCTCTCACCAAAGGGCAGCTTTATCAGGAATAAAATGATAAACAGGCAAAATGCATTCAGCTAAGTAATGACCACACTTTTCTAAGGATGAGGTTACTTTTGTCCTTCTTTTCAAAACTATCAGCCTGCCTGCTCACCTTTTAGCAGTATTATTCTTTAATTTGGCAAGGGGGGATAGAGGCAGGGAGTTAACTAAAGGAAGCAGAAGCTAATGTGATTCAGTCCTTTCAGTGACTGGCAGCATTATGAAAATATAAAATGTTTTTGTTTTTATGTAAGAGCTCTGAGCAACGTTTTACAGGTCCACAAAAGCAGATGTCTGTTCATTGTCAGTAACTCTGTGAATCATAATAACAACACATATTCAAGACTCAGTTATTAGAGAAATAAATAATAATGCTGTTTAGTCATTCCTGGCCAAGTAAATAACAAATGCAATAGACTTACTGGGGACTTATTCTCTGTTTTGTTTGTTTTGTTGTGCGGTGGGTGGGAGGGAGCATAAATGATGATCTTTAATTTAAATGTATTTGATAGTTTAATGGACCCTGTTAAAATCAACACTGTCCAATCAATACTTATATCACATTAACTCATTAATAAATTAGCTGTGAAGATTTCCTGCATCACCGAGGTTGGTTTTAACTGAAAACAACTCAACATCTCAAAAAGATGCTCTGTCCTTCACATTATATTTTACATGTTTTTAATAATGATTTTAAATCATTGCTCCTTTTTACATCATTAAAAAAAAAGATTAAAACTCGCTAGTGACTCATACAAAGCCTTTTCAGTGATTCCTACAGTGGCTTGTTTTCCCTGATGGTAGATGAATCCAGCGGTAATGGTTCAGATAAGGGCACTGTGATGTTCAACACCTTTCTGGTAATTACTCTCAGGCAGTTTCACACACGTACACTGCAAAAAATGTCTGTGTTACTCACTATTTACACATCTGAGTGAGTCCTATAAGTTCTATAGTTGTACTAAGATGAGCTGCTGTATTTCATCTATTTTTTTCTTTTGGACATTGCTTTCATGACTGTTTTAATGTTTTACTTGGACATATTTTAATGTGTGGGAGATTAGCAACTGCTACGGCAGAAGCTAATGAGAGTCCAATAAGATAAACAATAAACATGCTCATCTCTTTTGCGTTCTCGGCTTGTGATTTGAGCTGATCAAACAGATCAGTTTTAAAATGTCTTAAATGTCCTAAACTTTGGTCGATTAAGAGATAAGTCAGTCATCAATTAATCAACAACAAATACGTTAATTTATTGTTTCAATCACTTTTCAAGCGGGAATGCCTCTTGAATGAATGTGCCAGTTCAAGCTTCTCAGATGTGCAGACTGCTGCTTTTCTTTGTGTTATATCTTCAGGTTTTTGGTCATTTTTCACTATTTTCTGACAATTTATAAACCAAACATCATTTGAGAATATAATCTTCAGTCTAATCAATAATTAAAATCATTATTTGCAGTTCTATTGTTTTGTAAACTAAAAACTTCCCTTGAATGCAGATTGTCACTATAAGAAATCTCCCACTGTGTTCTCGGGTCTCGGTGGCTCATCTTTAATCCCTCTCTGTGAACCTTACAGCTCAGCACCAACTTGACCTCTACATCATAAGCCTATTCATGTCAATCTGACACGTAGTGCTGATGGGAACAGATCCACTTTGCCCCTGACAGGGACAAGGGATTTTGCCATAATGAACACTCCAGTTCTTCCAGTTCCACAGTAGAGCCAATGAGTCAGGTCTGTGGGCTTATTTGAATAATGAGAATGAGACTAACTATGTGCAATAGACACAAGAATTCAATGAATGGCCTGCCAATCACTGTTACTGATTGCATGTCTATCCACTGAGGAAGAGTGTGACCATTAGACCCACTGTCAGCGGCAGCAGAGGTTTCTGAACGCCGTCCTGTGGGTATTATTATGGCGCCTCCATTAAAATGCTTTTGTTTTCCTTCTGTTTCACCCTCTGTGTTGTAGTTTTACTTACAGTGTTATTCTGTGTCCCTGCTCTCTAGTGCTGAATATTAATGTCTTCTATGCTAATGGCCTTACACCGGCTGAGGTCGACCAAGCTCCTCCTCTGAATGTTAATCCGCTGCCTCATTTGCATACGCTTAAGTGTCAAATTCCCCCACAAATCATTGCAGCTGCCTCCGTACTGCGAGGCCAGTGCCCCCCGAGCGACAGCACAGAAACAATGTGGTCACACCGTATGCATAGCATCAAATCCACATCAAAGCCTGTTTAGATTGCCAGGTCACAGCGGGTTCACATTGTGTAAAATGAAGGTAATGGGATAGCAGTCAGCCTGGTGCAGAAATACAGCCAGGCAGGTAATAAGTATGAATGGAGCAGGTAATAAGGTTGGGATAGAAACAGACCCCGTGTCATCACAGGAGCAGGACTGTTTAAGCTGCAGCACAGTTATCAGTTCAAAGGTGAGCACTGATCCCAGACAAACACACAGGACTTATTGTGTCGTTAGGTTTTATTCTTCCTCATTTCCACGTGCGCTTCCGAGTGCATGGCAGGTGAAAAGGTTGTTACTGAGAAGGAGCAGAAAACAGTCAGAAGAGTTTCACTTTAAAATTAAACTATTTGTCAACAGGCCTAAATGAGACAATAAGAAATCATATTAGATATTTCTGTGTATGGAATTTGAATCAATCATCAGCATTAGTGTTCAACCCACAAAAGGACACACCATCATCACTATAGTAAAGCTGATGCAATAAACTGATTGACTGATAAGTTGACTGAAAGAAAATGATTCGATGTATTGTTGAAAGCAACAGTGTGTAAGATTTCATGGTATCCAGCCATGTACAGTAGTTTGCTGATTGCAGCACCATTGCCCCACCCTTACTAGCATGAAGAAGAAGCTGCAGTGGCTTCAAATTGTGCAAAAAACATGAAAGGCTCTATCTAGAGCGAGTGTTTAGTTTGTCCTTTCTGGACTATCGTAAAAACATGGCGGTTCAATATGCCGCACTCCGTGGAAGAGGACCTACGGTGTCTGCAGATATAAAAAGCTTATTTTCAGGTGATACATTTCTGCCATATTCTGTTGAGACAGCCCCCAAAATCTGACACACAGGATCTTTAAATCATTTTTTGAGCAAAAGTACCAAACATTCTCAGATTACTCACTGGTGAAAACTTGCTGAGACTTCACGAGACACAAACTGAATATCTTTAGGTATGTAGTATTTGTGGGACAAAAATGGTGACCTTCCACAATAAAACGATACAGCCCTAACATCATCGTTACTAAAATAAGGCTGAAAGAATTAGCTGACTATTTTATGAATCAACCTTCAGAAAATGATTCGGCAACTACGTTAACAATCAATTATTTTTTAGAACAAAGACTCCAACACCATCCCTGGTTGCAGGGAGAATTTATGGCTTTTCTCTGTTTTATATGATTGTAAACTGAATGTCTTTGTGTTTTGGAATGAAACAAGACATTTGAAGAAGTCTTCTTGTACACAAAGACACTGGAATGAACATTTTTCACTATTTTCAGAGATTTTATTGACTAACTGATTAACTGACTAATTGAGAACAGATTAACAGATCATAAAAATAATCAAAGACCTCATAGTTAAAAGCAGACATGTTGTTTTCATTTTGGTGGTTGTAGGAAACACACATATAGATGAGATAATGCGTGCACACAAAAGTAAATACCATAAACAACCTCTCTAATGCACTGAACCTCACCAAAATTGACTCATAACTGTCTATAATGGCACAAGATGAGGGTTTTTTTCCTGGTAAAATTTGTTTCTCAGGCTTTTAAAATGATTCAAGAGATAGTAGATGCTGCAAACACTGACCACTTAAAGTTCCAGTCCATGCAGCAATACCGTGTGTTAGAAATCAAAAGACTAAAAACAGGATAACATGTCTCCGTCTAATTCCAACAATGTGTTATTTCACTCCCGGAGGATTAACTGCATAAGGCTTTTGCTATAGATGTCACTTATACTCATACAGACTATAACTTCCTCTGGGGGTCTCCTCCAAGTGTCAAGTCCTTGAGTCTTGCCTGCCAGTGCGAGCGGCAGTTGCACCACCAGCCAAGCAAATTCAAAAGCACACTCATGAATAAGACAAATGTAAGACTTTTTAACAGAGGAGTGACTTCAGTCGACTCCTTCAAGACTTTTCTAAAAGGTGGTGTCATACTGAGACTTAGTCAGTTCCCCCGTTAAGAAACTACTCTAAATGAAGGGAATGCAAACTATAGTGAGTCATTTCAAGACGGTCTGCCAGCAAGCACGATGTTAAGCACGCTCGGAGCTATTCTTATCCTTAACAATGACTGTCCTTTCACGATATTAAGCATCTTTACTTGGGTGATGGTTCTGACAAGACTGCTATTTGCAAGCTTGAAATCATTTTGACTGGATCAAAACAAAACAAACAAAATATAGCAACAAACCCAGTCAACGAATGGCTTTAAGACGTCTCTTCATACTAAATCCCAACAGAAGAAATCCATATTAAATATTCTTTGGATCAGTTTAATGTACTAGACTTGTCTACGGCATGAAGGATCTCTGTTTAAACCTGATGTTCTGTTTGGGGTCCTGGAGAACCAACAAAAAAACATTGTTTTATCACCTTCATGATTTTTTCTAATTTCATGAGGTTGGTTTATAAAACTACTGACATGTTTCAGGTTCTTACACATTGGAACATTATTTCTATCCTCCCAAATAAGTTAGTGGAGTTTTGTTGATAAGACATCTAACAGGGAGTGTAACTGACCAAAAACATCAGTAATATCTCTGTGAAGGATGACATACTGCACATTGTTTCATCTGTGAGTGACTTTTTGTCAAACAAAATAATTATATATTTGTTCATGCATGGCCCATGTGACATGTAAAACTTGAAATATTTCCTTATTTGCTGAAATAATAATGCTTTATTATTCCACTTTCATAAAAATGCACAAACCCAGACATAGTGGGGTCTGTGGGATCCCAAACAATGTGAAAGTAAGGCCAAAGTCAACAAATCACAAGGGTTATATATTACAAGGGTAATATATTTCAAGTTAGTCAAACTGATACTTCCATGAAGAATCAGTTCACTGCCAGCAATTTCTATCAAACACAGAAGGATATGGATCTGCAACAGCTGCTAGCAGCAAAAACCTTGATGAAATATTCAAGAAACTATCCAGCAGGACAATTCAGCTATTTTCTTCTAATGGAATCCAGATTTTTTTCTGTGCACGAGAAACATCCCAAACTTCCTGTTTTGTAACAACATCATCCTGACCCTGCGCTGATACCGACTGTCTCGTTTTCTAAATGTGAGCTGACTTTCAAAGTCATCTTATAGGAGATGGACGGAGCAGCAGCTCAGTGATAAAAGGAGCAGCGGAATGACCCTTCAGGCACGCATCATCATTAAGGGACCGGCAGCTAACCTCGCTTTACAGGAAGTAAACAGCTTCACCGAGCCTGTCTCGTGAAGCATATACAATATTTTTATCGGTCTTAGAGAGACAATTACACATTATATATGAAGCTCTGTGAAGGGGTATTTCTATTACAACTTTTTTTCTTGGCCTCAAATATTTTTCACATGCAATAGGTTTGTGTAAACTGATGGCTACACTTTTGTATTCATGAGGATAATTGCTATATAATTTAGTTAAAAGCCTGAACTGAGCTGTATGGCACATCTGGATGCAAACAAATTGCTAAAACCTGAGGCATTTATTTCCTGCTATAAGACACACTTCTTCCTCGTTATATTCACCATCTGCATTTTAATCAAACAATAACCACACTGCTAAAGAGAATACACACTCCTTCCGCTGGAGAAAGAAAAAGATGAGGAGGGAAATGAAGACGCTACACCAACAGGAATAAAAAAACTTAATTATATTATTATGCAATTATATACTTTAGTCTGAGGAGATCAAGCTAATGATTTAAACTGATGTGTGTCTAATAACGTGTACGTGTGCTCACCATGTATATTTCTGCACACACATCTGGTAGCACGTTAACACACGTTGTGTTATGTGTATGTACGTACATGCGCATGCATGTGAGTTTGTACATGTGTGTGTGTGTGTGTGTGTGTGTGTGTGTGTGTCAGCCTGGTGATTGCACTTGGTGTCTGGGTATGTGTGGTACAGGGAGTTGAGGTCCACTGGGGCTTGGACCACTCCGTATGAATAATGCATCAGACTGGGCCGTTGCATCTCAGCAACATTGCCTTGGTCTGCTTAAAGTTGCAAGTTCCTCTTTAGGAAAGTCAGCATCATTCTGCAAGCTGCTGCAGTAACTCAGCTTTAAAACAACATTTTCAAAATGACTGTAAAAATTCCAAATCAAATCATTTTCAGTCGTGACATATTTATCCGAGACACCTCTGTTTTTAACGTCTCAGTCAAATCCCAGCCTGAAAGCCTCCAACAGCAAGCAGAAGTCACATTATGTGAGGTTTGGAGCTGAAACAATTAGTCAATTAATTGATCAGTTGGTTGATAGAAAATTAATCAGCACCTACGTTGAAAAACAATTCATTTTTTTAAGTAAAAATGGAAAGATTCCCTTGTTCCAGTTTACAATTGTGAACATTTTCTGCTCTTCTTATTCTTCTGTGGTAGTGAAGCAAATATATTTTGGTTTTGGACTGCAGGTCAGACAAAGCAAGACATTTTTTAGAGGTCACCATGGGCTCTGGGAACTTGTGAATGACATTATTTACTGACATTCTATATAGACCAAATGATGAATTAGTCAACACAGAAACAACTGGTAGATTAATGGATAATAGAAATAACAATTATAGTTAAAAAAAAAAATAAAATAAAAAATAACAGGCTGCTAAAAGATGCTTTTTTACTAGATTTTGCTGCTATCTCTTTCCCCAAAGATGCCTTGCAAGGAGAACCTGACATGTCGGATGAACTTTTTATCTGCAGATTTACACATTTGTGCTCACAGAACAGATGCTGAAGACAGATGCTTGCTATATAATTCACAGTGGGATCACCAAAGGTTTAGTCTGAATGACACTGTACGCCACACTCACTGAGTGCCCAACTAGTTGAAGCATCGGGAAACTGACGTGAAATTAATTCACCCTCCAGCAATTATATTATGATCATTTTATTTTTTGCAATCACTTTCATTGAGAAAACTTCATCCACAGACACAGTGATGAATCATGAATCGTGGGTATTTTTACACCACAAACACTTCACCAGGCAAAACTCTGTACATCCTCGCTGGACTTGAGCTGTTGCAGTTTTAAACCGCCCAAACACAGTATGCAAATATATAAAAACCAGGGGATATGCAAATGTATGCAAATGAATTAAATGCACGTGAAAAGGCTACTTTGCCTCAGTCTGTGCAGCCTGGTTAGACTTGAGCAGTCAGGTATTTTTTTTTTCAGTTCCTTACTGTGTTATGCTAATATATAACTTTTGGTATAAATATATTAACAGTGCAAAAAAATGTGTTAAATATTAAAATGTTGATAGAAATATATAAATGATTCATTTCATGTTTGCAGTGCAGTGTCAGCTGATTGAATTTTTATCATTATAATAACTGATGTCTACTTTACTGAACTCATATCAGTCTATGTGACACTTAAAGTCATGAATTTTAAACAAGCTAATTGGCCACGTGAAAACATCTCCTCCACAGAAACAGATCACTTCAGAGGATGATATTTCTTGCAGTGTGGTCTACACACCGGAGCCTGTTTACTTTCACCTCAGGAATGTTTGGCACTTTGGCATCACGTCTCCTGATTGACAGACCTGTATACCGACCCGATCCCCTCTTCCTCCTTCTCTCTCTCTCTCTTCCTCTCTCTCCCTCTCTCTCTCTCTATACATCCCCTCCCTCCTCCCTGCACCGGACCTCCACAGCCCTATCCTCCCACCGGTACCGCAACCGAAACGGGACCGTGCCGCGGTTATCTCCGATCGGCTCACCTCTGTGCGCGCCTGCAGCCGCTTGTTCATCTCGTAGATCCGATACTCGGGCTGGACCATGTAGGGTGAGTGTCTCCTGTAGAAGGGTCCGAAAGGAGACGAGTAGAACGGGTCGTGGGTCGGGTTTGACATGATGGCTCCTGGCGTGGCGCACGGCGCGATTTCAACATCCAACGGGCACGGCAGCGCACATGGGAGTGCGATGCTCTCCGAAGACCCCCAGTGGGAAGCAGCCGCTGTCGAGGCTGAGCTGCACTCTGCAAGTTGGCCTGCCTAGTTCGCTGCTATAGCGTGGAGCTGGAGGAGGAGGAGGGGAGGAGGAGGAGAGGAGCGGAGGAGGGGGAGGTACGGTGGGGGGGCAGAATTGAAGGGGGAGGAGGGAAGTCGTTTCCTGTTCCCTCAAGACCTACACTCAGTTTTGCACTCTTGCAAAGTTCAAGTAAGACCTCTATGTGCATGTGTGTGTGTTTCTTTGTATGTTTTCTAGTTTAAAGTGCACTGTACTGATACTGTACCCACGAAGAAAGTCTGAATATTTAGTGTTCACATTATGTTTTGTAGCATAATACATGTTTGAATTCTTGGAAGAATAAACATGATATGAAACCTGAACTTAGCAGTACTCTGTGAGCCCTACAGATGCATCAAATCACACAGTTACAATGTCTGATCTGAACATATGTTGACTATAATAACAAACATGTCAGCGACATAGCAGCACTGTTTTGTATTCAGTAAAACTCACTATTGATTGCTATTGTTTTTGTTCATGTCCTGACTCTTGTGTGCTTTCAAACACAGTTTAATCCTGAATAAGGGGTGAGAGTCCATCACATCATGGGGTCAAATATCTTAAGTGTTAACAGCATTATGAGTTATTAGTATTCTTACAGTATTCTTGTATTGGAAATGAGAGGAAGCCAGGTCTGTGAATTCAAAAATAACGTTGGTTGTTTTAACCAGTTTTCGGGAAGTTTTTCTAAAAGAAATAGATTACATTTAACCTACATGTTTTATATGAAATTAAAAACTAACCTTGCATTGAGTTCTGATCTTAAGAAAAGTTCAATATATTTCCTCCTGAGCTGTACTATATCTAAACTCTAAGAGTTAAAGGTGTAAAGACTCAGTATGAGATCATTGCACCTTGAACAACATCTGATGAGGCTGCACTGGTAAACAGTCCATTTTATGTGAAGCATGATTTCATAACATTGTATTGATTATGCTGCCTGCGGTCAATGCTGCTAATGACAGAATCTTAGGACCTGGCTAGTTATGTACCAAGTGGCATAATTTGTGATTAAAGTAAGGGTAGGGTGAATACTCACTGCTCGCCTGCTGCATTGATAGTCCAGAACCTGAGATGTTTACAACATAAAACATGTCAGATCTTGTGTTTAATTAGGTCGGCATAGCAACAATGTGCAAACTAAAATATGATTAATAAACATCATTTTTTGCATATGAACATATACATCACCATGATTAACCCCTTAAAAGGCCCTGGGGCAATAATGTACTGCTGGGCACCTATTGTTCCACTCCTGCCCCCCTGTGTACAATATGTATATGTACTTTTTATTATGTACTATCAGTCTTAGTTTATATTGTGCTTTAATTATAAAATGTTCCCAACAAATTTGCAGGTAATCAAATTACCAAAACCAAATGTCCAAAAAAACCCAACATTTTACACAATTAGTGAAGTGTTTTCCACCAGCACAGCCGCTTCAGAATATATATTGGGCAGTTAGCCACTAAGACTGATCACGCAAAGTAAAGCGCGCCACCTACAGAAACCCAAACAGACAACCAAAGATGTCAAAGTAATTTCCACACAGTTTGATTGTTAGGTGATCTCTGGAAAGCAATACATGTTTTCAAAGATAAAGATAATTCATAACAACAACAACAATAATAATCCATTACAATCATTGGACCCATCATCAACATTCATGTTATGTCTATTTTCTGCTTCTATTTTAGTTTGTGACTTCCTACGTTTCCCAAAATGCCTTGGTAACCTTTCAGCGAATACACCTGAGCTTGCAGTATCCATTGTGTGTTTTTACGGCTAATTATGCATCATCAAATCTCACAAATGATTTTGCATGCATTTTTATCATTGAATGAACATTTATTCATCTAAGATGAGAAAATATCTGTTTCTGAACACACTTGTGTCCTTAGTTTGCATACTAGTTGCCTATAGTTCAAATCATGGCAGTTTGCATATATTGACACATGCATGCATGGTAATAACACTGTATATGCAAACAGCATAACAGACTGGTTCTGATTTATTTCCACAATTTTACACTATTTTCCATGCAACACATGTCAATAACATCATTTACTGTGACAGTATGTGTCACTAACATGTTGAATTTCCAAACCAGACACACCATAGTGCATTGAAAATCTTTTTTTGGCACACCGATTAAGATTTCCTCCATGTTCTCCTCCGTGACAGATTAGGTCTGGCCTGCAAAGTAGCCACAAGAATCTAAAAATAAACAGACACTCAGACCAGCCGTAACGTTGCAACCGAATCTCACATTAACTGCCCGCACTGGGAATTAATGAACAGCATTTATGAAGTCTGACTTTTAATCCAAAATGGCTGAATGGGGAGAGGCGGTCTGAATCGAGTGAGATAAAAGTTGTAATCCAAATGCCTCAGGCATCCGGTTGGGTAATTAAAAAAAAAGTTTGAAAAATCTATTAATAAACCTTTAATTAAAAACTACATTTTTAATATCTCAAGACCTTTTCAATTGACATTTCTAACAGGATTTGGTTGCTCGCCTAAAGCGCTTACCACTCGAGTGTGGCTGCAATACAGTACATTGAAGTGAACAGCTCATTTAACAGATTGCAATATAAATTTGGTTGTATTGTACAGAGGAATCGTAAACAGGACCTATATGCAGAGGGTCTCTCTGTGAACAGGCTGACCAGAGAAAATTTTTTAGCCTGCAGTGGCTCCCAAACAATCACATTCAAAAGTTGCATATATATAACTGCTTTGCCAGGAAGTTCACAGGTAAAATCATTATCATGTAACAATGATTTTAAAAGACCCACCACTGAGTATTTGACATATTTATTAATGGATAAGGTGGTGACACTGAATGAATACACCAAAAACAACAATGAATTTCAGCCAAAGGCTGATATATCTTATTCATCTGTGCCATAGCACTTTATTGTCGTCTAAATACTATTAAAAACACATTAATGAACCACAGTGTTGCACCGGCAGATATGTTCTTACATTATTATGAATCCTGCTGCCTTAAATCTTCACTAGAGGACCAAATCTGTATTAATCCACAGCTAAAAATAGTCCTCAACAAATACAGTTTTCACTCCCATTTGAATAACATATTCTAAAAACTACAGTGCCCAGCTACTTGAGGACATTATTTCCTTAGTTTTCCTCTTAAAAATAAAGCTATATACAGTATATATGTGAGCTGTTTTTAAAAATTCAGTAGGAATGGGTTTGGGGCTTAGTGCCACGGATATGGAAGGGAAGTTGTGACTACTTGGACCGATGTTTTTTTCATGGGAATTGTTGACAGTAAGAAAAATATAGCATAAGCCGCAGCAGCCTCATCCTTTAAATGTTTAACCACATAAAACATTCGCTTTAGGAGACAAAGTTACAAACAAAGAACATGAATTTCACTCACCATATACATGTTTGAATCTTGCAATGACATAATTTATGAATCAGTCCCAACTTTTAATCACTTTATACCTCATCAAACATCAGTGGGGACATTTTCTTATTATATTTATAATAACGGAACCAGAACAGATCATAGTACATCATGTACAATACTTCAGTATCTTAAGAATGCTGCCTACCCAATTAAAGCTGTTTTATAAGCTAATCGCTGCTGATCTTTTGCTGAACTGACCAGAATGATCATTTTTATTCAGGGTTGGAGTGTTTTCTGTTCTGACCTTCATCATTTTTTTGTATCCTTTTATCCTGCAGAAGGTTTAGTCTAAATAACAAAATCATTGCGAGGAACTATTAATTAACTTAACTACAGTCTGTGTTCTCTTTGTGGAGGAGGTCTTATTTCAGTGCAGTTCAATAGATGAAAATATTATTAATTTATTACTTATTTGTTCTCTACTTTGTTTTCCATACTTTTTGTGTATTTGTGTTTTATTCCTGTTCATAGTGGGCTTTTTTATCCTCAGGGACCACAAAGTTGAATTGCACTGAATTCAACTGAAGAGGAAACCAAATGTACCTTGAGAGTTAGTGTTGTATCTCGCATGTCTGCTGAATGTTTGAAGCCTCGACCATTTGTTAAATGCAGAAAATGCATCAAGGATGAAGGAGAGGTGCTTTTAGTTGTTAACTAGCAAGGTGAGGGAGACAAAACACTTGTGGATGAGAATGGAAATGGGTCAGGACACATATAGACACTCTGCTTCTGCTGGGTTCCCTCTTGGTGTTACTATGGTAACATACCCTATCTCCCTACCTACCTACCTGCCTGCCTGCCTGCCTGCCTTTAGCGCACAAACTACACACCCTAGCAGCCGCGCTACAGGTTTTGCACCTGAACGCACCGGTGCTGCTCCTGTTCGGAAGAACCCGGAACACGTCTTATCACAGCAAAGCATGGAAATATAAAGTTGTAGCTGTGTTTGATGGAGCCGCTTCTGGTGTAAACAATCACATTCATTTCTGAGTGAAACATGTGCCAACATGTAGAGTGTTTGTGAAGCCAGGAAGAAGAGTTTGATTGTGATATTAATAAAAGGATTTTGCTGGTGATTGACAAGCAACGATGAAAGACACTAGTTGCTAAAAATAGAGCAGAATTTCACAGTGCAACAAGATGGTGCGACTGCAAATAAACAACTATAGTCTGCTGTTTCAATGGCAGCTCAGTAAAACTAAGTAAAGCCACCTCCTATCTAACTCTGACCAGATTCCAGCTTGTTAAAAACTAACTCAACTGTGAACACCGGGAAGTGTGTCCCCTATTTTGAGCACACAATTGTTTTCCAAATATGGATGAAATATACCCCGGATGCCGGAGCAGCAACTTCTATGGTGGAATCTCATTAGCATCGTAATAGCTTCCAGGCTCATTTGCATTTTGCCGTGAGTGATTTTTTTTTTTTTTCTCTCTCTCTCTTTCCTCTTCACTGCTGGATGGAATAATAATAATAATAAAAAAAAGAAGTAAAACTTTGAAGCACCATATTTTATTTCATTATTTAAGTTAAACAAATTGTAATTGAAAAGCACTTTTCAATTATGCTATTTCCTCATACCGGTGACAAATGAGTCTTACAGTCGTGTCAAGCAATTATGGAAAGACACACAAAACTACAAACTAATATTTGCACACAGGGATGACGAATTAGTGTAAATAGATTAATACAGGTAGTAGAGGCTTTTAGTTCTATTTCAGAAACAGCCTGTGTGTGCAAAGGTGGAGTTTAAAATCATATTTGCACCAACACTCTGAACTCTGGTGGTGAAGTAACAATACGTGTTGAAGCATATGGCCACCACATACAGACAAAGATGCTGAAGACAACACACATCGCTGGTAAAATTACATATTTCCAAGTTCAGTAAAAGGCAAACTACATATTTAAAGTGATTAACCAGACTTTTGTGAAACATGCAGCCCTTTTAACAAGGTGGTAACACGTCCTTGTGTAGAATACACGGATACAAACACACAGTGCAGCTTGTTAGACATCCACACTCCTCTTTTTCTTATGCTGAATTTTTGCAGGGAAGCAGGGAAGCAGCTCAGCGAGCAAAGAGTTAATATTTTCAACCAGTTCTGTCTCTGACACACACACACACACGCACGAAAGCTTGCACATGCACATGCACACACACACACACACACACACACACACACACACACACACACGCTCATATCCCCACAACCCATCACCCCTGATCACACTCAGACTCGCGCACACTCCCACGCACACACACATGCACACACACAAACCCATAATTCCCAACACCCCCCCCCCCCCCCCCCCCTCCCCCCTTTCTCCCTCCTCACCCACCGCCTCCTCCTGCCTCCCTGGGCTCACCCTCCCCCACCTCCTCCTCCTCCATTCTCCATCTCTGCCCCCCCACCCCCCACCCCCCTTCTCTTCCCTTCCCCTCCCTCCCTTCCTCCCTCCACCACCACCACCACCGCCACCGCCCCCCCTCAGGTCAGTTAATAAGCGAGCCTGAGCCTGTGCCTCAGCTTGGCTGTCTGGAGGACATGCAGAGCAGTGTCTCCTGGGAATTGGCTCATGCAGAATGCTGCTCCGCCGAGAGAATGGAATTTTACCCTCGCTAGGGCTCCCAGTCGCACCGCGCAGCAGGAAACCTGACAGACACACACACACACACACACACGCACACACACACACACACACAACACACACAGACAGTGTGCACGAGCATGCACGGCAACACGTGCTGCAAATCAGCACACAAACATCCTCACAGACACACACACATATAAACATAGTGGTCCCAAGAGTGTGTTTCATGAGACGTCTCCCCATCCCTTTAAGTAAAGTGACCACTACCTAAGAAAAACACTTATTTTCCTCCTGAATCATCAAGAAGCCATCATTAACTTAATGGCGACACAGTCTTCGGGGACACGCAGTGATAGTCTGTGTAGCACAAAAGCCTCCATTTCACTCCAGCAAATGTAAACACACACGGTTACGTACGCAGGGACATCAGTGGGTACAGTACCGCTAATGAGTTGCCCCGTAGATTTAGAAACAGTGGCTTTTCCACACTTCTGTCTCAACTTCAAGTGTTGAAAAAGTCACCCCCCTCCTCCTCCTCCTCCTCCAACTCCTCTCCTCCTTCCCCACCTCTTCCCACTCCTCTTCTTTCATTCCTCCTCAAACCCACAGCTCCATCTATCGGTGTCCCTGCGCTACACGCTGAAAGTCTGTAGGCGATGGAGAGTAAACACTGAACCACTGGAAAGGATTCAGTTGGATGCTGTAATCACCATTCCAGCGAGCGGGGAACTATTTCATGTTTTATGTAAATTAAAGAGAGTGGCTGCAAACACGTTTCTCTGCAAATGAAAAAGAGTGGGTGAAAACATGTTTGTAGTGTTAGAAGAAAAAAGCAGACATAATGGCACAGGAGCAAAAAGGAATAAATGTCTTCTTGCAGTGACCTTTAACCCTTAATTTTGTTTTGTAAATGTTGTTTGCTATTCAAAATGTCTCTAAATGTGACCCATTTGGTTTTAGAGACCGTGGACTTTCAGGACAAAATGACATAGGTCTGATGAATCATGTCGCCCAGCGATGCTGAGTATGATTCATGCCTCCAACAGGGTTGTATTTACTCAGGAAAAACAATACTCACTGCATTGAGGCTGCACATGTACACAACATGCAGGCAGAGCAGGGGAATATGTTTTTGCTGATGCATTTTTTAATTTATACATATATAATCACAGTTATGGAGGCTCAGTGGTCATGATTATGATGTTTTATTTTTCTAGTTGATGAGATCTAGCTGACTAAAGGAAGGGATAGGATCCAATCTCATTTTCCACGGTTGTGCCATGTGCACCGAGTCTGGAAGGTGGATCTCCAGCGAGAGAGATCCCACCACCTTCATGTGTAGATTACCTCCAGTGTTCCAATGGGATTAGCAGTCACACAGATTGTAAACCGGTGTCGCTGCAGGATTGAATTGTTCACAGACAAGACCTCATCCCGTTTCTTCTAATTCAAACTAAAACGTGGGAGAGCTTGTCTTGTCGGGCATCTTTGAATAAGAGGCAATTACAGCCTGTGTTCAATGAGGTTTGGACCTCATCATAAACCTGACAATTCTTACTCTTTCTCCCCACGTTCTTGCCTCAACAAGGAAATATAATCCACAAAAATAATATCCACAAAGGAGGTGATATGAGCTGTAACGTGAAAACACACAACCTAATTGTAAATGAGATTTTTTTTTTTCAAACTAAATGTTATTCTCCACCCCCAAATACACCATGACAGCGGTGGAAAAAATTGTGGAAATGGTGAAGCAAAAAAAAAAAAAAAATGTAGAGACAGAGATAGACACATACACACACACACACACACACACACACATACAACTGCAACCTTCAATGAGCGCCTCTCCATGAAATGCTGAAGCCAAGGCAGCATTTACACCATGAAAACGTTTCAAATAACGAGACTTTACATATAAAATATTCCTGCACTTTTTTCATTGTAAATATTTTCCATCTGCAACATTTGTCAGGTATAGCATACAGAGGTTATCATTATAATTATTTGTTCTTCTCTCTTGTGGAGCACCTTCAGTGAGAAAGCCCTGCCTGTCTCAGCTCTGGCTGTTTGTAGTGCAGCAAGCCGAGGCAGCAGCGCTCTCTTTGGGATTTAGCCTTTCAAAAGTCCTCGTCAGATTTGCAGCGCAGACGTACTTCTGCTGCCTGCCTGCCGCCCCCACATCTCTGCCCCCCCTCACCACGTCTCCCCATCCCTCTAACCACCACCCCTCCTCCCTCCCACCCATCAACCTCCTTCCCCTCTACCTCTCTCTGCTCACTCTGCTGCAGATGTTTTGGATATGTTTTCTTAGTGAGGAAGCTGCGCCAACTGCCAAGTGCAGACAAAATGCCCCTCGGTCGTCTCCTGCAGTCGCTGGTGTGGTGGCGGTGGCGGTGGTGCCTGGCCAACGGTCGGTGAGCGAGATGTTAGCGTGAATGGCGGCCAACATTCCACAGACAGAGAGAGGTCACGCAGAGGTTAGCCCCAATGGCTGCCAATGTGCACATAGCAGGATCCTAATTACCTAACCTGCAGGCATTAGTGTACTAAAGTTAGGAGAATCATATTATGAATGACGTGATTAGAAACTAGCAGCAAAACACATAAAAAAATTGGCCAATCTATATGTCGTTTAACTGTGCTTGGACACACGGCTCCAGTGTTTGTGGGTTGTGCACCACAAAGTGGCAAACATTTGCTGAAGGGATTTCAGGTTCAGTTTGGGTTTTGACTGGACCAGCCAGCTCATTAGCTTGCCTGCTCTGTGGCATCACAACAATTCAGGTGCAAAACTTTCCCTGACAAAAATGAGAAAATGGTTGTGCACAATATCGCGGAGGCACTTCCACAGAACAAATCTCCCAGTTTTCATAAGTGTTGATTGTCCAATGACAATTATTCTAAGTGTTGATTATGCACTCATGGAGTAAATATGACTTGGATGCTGTTCAGAACTATCTGAAAGTGTTAAATTAACTGCAATAACACAAATATCAGTACAAAGATCGTCGTTATCACCAACAGTGTTGCTGTTTTAATGTATTAATTTCACCAATGTCAGCAACTGGTTAGATTCAAGTCGGAAAACAATACGTTTTTACTTTATTTCAACATTCACAAGTTTGTTATCTTCACTGTTTAATCGGTGCTCCTTTATCCATAAATAGTTCTGTCATCAAAACCAATCAACATCTGGGGTTCGTCTAACTAACCATAAAAGAACAGAACAGATTAATAAGCATTACTTCAATAGTTTGACCAAAATCAAACCCAAAAAAGTTCAATCTGAGTCTATGTTTAAAAACCTGACTATCTAATATTTTACTTAGTCATGAAACATCTGCATTCTGCTTTTGAAGAATGAAACATCTGTGTCTTTCATATGTGAGCTAATCAACATATTTGTCAATTAAAATCTGCATCAAACATATTTAAGTCAAGGAACACCTGCACCCGTCATCTCCAAGATTCATATATGCTTTAGTTAGTTAATAAGCATCTGTATGTATGCTTACTTTTTATGCGTTATATTTTCATGGATCAGTACACATCTGTGCCATAGTGAGTTAATCGATAATTATCCGTCTAATACGCTGGTTTATCAATAGATGTTTTTGCACCACATCTTTAACCAAGAACCATTTTCTGTAGAGGACGAGGCTGATGGGAGACCAAACTTGATGTTCAGGAGAGAAAGAAAGAAAAATAGCTGGCTGTGCTGCTACCATCCCCCATCTCGTAGGCATGGCAGCAGCCTCACACACATGCGCCGCACACACACACACACACACGCACACACACACACACACACAATTGCTCATGGACACACATACACACAAATACACATGCATACAAAGCACACATACATCAACACACTCAACAACACACACACGCACACGCATGCACACACACACACACACACACACACACACATCTACACACAGCCCATCTCTCTCTGCTACCTGATGTGAGGCAGAAAGAATATTCCAGAAACCAAACACAATGAATGTTCCTCTGCTATTCATACAAAACGGAAAATCACGCTGCAATGGTCCTAATTCAAATTAAATCCATGCATGTATTTAAAGCTGCTCTATTTACTCTCACAGATCAATTTGAAACCACTTTAGACCAAGAAAATAATGCTAATAATAATACTACAAAGAGTGGAGGGAGAAAAGTTTATGGTGCAGCCTGAGTGCTGAATAAATAAAGTGTTTTAAGAGCCAGACTGGAACAGTGTTTGAAGGCAGAGAGCAGCTGTGGTGGTCTGTTGTGGTCCTACCACCCTCCCTGCACCTTCATAATAGTCACACAGCAGCTCAGGGCTGCACAAGGTTATACCTTGGAAATTTGACGAGACTTGTTAATTTCAAAGATGTTTGAAGCCTTTTATTTACACACATATGGTTCTTTTCAGTGACATAGTGCTGCTATAACGAGGCTGCGAGGCAGATTCAGTATAAAGATCCGTCTATGCTTTGTTTCGATAATGTGTTAAGGTGTGGCCAGGTCTGGTACTGGAGTACTGGACTGCCTTTTAAAGGATTACATGCTGCATTTATCATTCTTGCAGTTATTGTTATTTGTTGTTTGTCTATAAGTTTCTTTGTTTGTCATGACACTGTAGTAGTGGCTGGTTTCCCTTGAAAAAAAAAAAAACGTAATTTCAGTTAAAGGCATAATTCAGGTTCTAAATGCTAAAAGAACCTGCTGCCACTCTTAAATCAAACCAACACCACATAAAAACAGGAGCAGCAGGCATATATGCTGAATTTTGATGAGTTGAGAAACAAAATGAATGCAAATGCAAGTTTATAATTAAAACTCTTCATTTAGTTTTCCTTATTCAATTATTTACATAAATACATTCTAAATTTGTGTGGTCAAGAAATTATAGACTGGACTTTTAAAAATGGTTTCTGTCACTGCTGCTCCATCTAGTACAACTGCTACTACAAATATTCATAGTTGTACTGCTCACAGCATAACCTTACTTAATGCCATTGTAACGCCTTATGGCAAAATTACCAGACTATCAACATGTACTGTAATACTTCTATTATTTCTATACTAAGACATATGTATTATTATTATTTTAGTTCTGCTTCCACCACTATTGCTACTAATACACACTGTACTAGCATTGTTATGATAATTACTGTTATTGTTATTTCTATTTATGCAACTTCTACTGCTAGAGGCGAGGAATACATGATGATTAATATATTGGAAAGTTGAGAACCATGCGTTTTCAGTTTTACTTTAATATAACTTCAGAAATCTTCTGCTGAGATCAGTGTACAGATCTCTTTTATGTGCACAGCTCTCCTACGGAGTGAGCGTGGGTTTCCTCCAGGTGCTTTGAATTCCTCCCACAGTCCAAAAACATGCTGGTCAGGTAAATTGGCCACAGGCTTGTGTGTATTGGTGTATAAAACCGTGCATACATAATTCCATGCATAAGTGTTGTTGTATGTGAAGTAGGACAATATTCGATTTTACTTTTTCAAACTATAATGTGATGAAATACATGACATGTACTTATGCTGTGAATGTATTGGTGAAAAGTAACTAAGCACTTTTTACTCAAGTATTGTACTTGTACCCCAAACCTCACCCTATCCTTTCTAGCATGAAGGAGGAAATATGGTGCCTGCAAAAAATATGAAAGGCCCTATTTAGAGCCAGTATTTAGTTTGTCCTTTCTGGGCTACTGTAGAAAGATGGTGGTTAAAGATGGCGGACTCCCTGGAAGAGGACCTGCAGCATCTGTAGATATAAAAGGCTCATTCTATAGATAACAAAAACATAATAATTCTTATTTTCAGGTGATTACACACTAATTATAACATAGTTACATATAAATTATATTATTATTTCTTACATATTCTGTATACAGAGTGCCCTCAATCTGACATACTGGACCTTTAAGTACAATTTTGGTCTACCTGGGCTTTGCTTAAGTATTGCCATTCTGTGTTACATCATGCCCCCCTTGAAGGAAACGATTGTACTTTATCCACTGCATTTATGTGACAGCTATATTTAGCAGATAGATTTTATTTCATGTTTTCAGGTTGTAAAATATGATTCACTGGTATTCAAACCTCCTGGTGTTAAGATTGCTTTCACATTTACCAAATGACATTTAAGTGCTGCATACATGTCAGTAGTTATCCAGTAATATAGGCTAATGTTATTACATTCATACATAAATATTAAATAATTTTATTTTGACATTTTGCAGGAAATATTTCTGTAACTTTTAAATGCATGATGTTGACTTGAGTATTTTACAGTTTTATCGTTACTTCCACTACTGCGTGCACATATACAGTATAATGTACAATACATGAAGTCTTTATATGTAGGAATAAACTGCAAATTGCACCCAACCAGGTCATCACCTTTTTCTAGAATCAAAGACTACTGGGATTTTTAACTATCTGCTGCCAACTGGACACACAAATCACAGATCACTGCTCAATTTATCCCTGGTGTTTACCTTGCCAGGTTCAGGCAGTGTCCTTTTATCATCTACAGTCCCCCACAATGTTTTGCTTTCAGGCTTTGTGTAATCGGCATCATCCCAAAGACGATCAATAGTGCTACAAAATTACAGCCCTGGACTGGGTGCTCTCTCTCTGTCCAGGCCTGATGATTATTGGACTTTGCATAGTGTTGAGTTGTTTGCTGGTTCTCCGGTGTTTCCAGCAGCCAGGTGTAACATGGGAATGGTTATATGTTTGAATAGAAGCCCAAAGCTTCTGACAACTTCAATCCAAATCAATGTTCAGGCCATTTTCACTCCCCATTTTCAGGCCATTTTCACTCCCCCCCCCCAAAAAAAGGGGAGCTATTCTTTCCTATTTTCAAGTTTTACTGACTTCGATTACCTCACATAGTTTTTCTCTATAACAAAATTTAGCATACAAAATGCGTAGAACTCAGGAGTTTTGTCTTTTTTTTCTTAAAGACTGTGGGAGGTAAAGGGAGGTTTGTGGGAAAGGGGCGAGGAGGGTGAAGAGGGGTGTTCTCTAATGAGCTTTATAGAACGGGTAGAGCCACGTTAAAATGAGAGGAAACAGACCTCCCACCAAATATGAATACCAGAAAAATGCAAATGTACTCAACAGTGAATTTATTATTCTGAATATGTTCAGAAACAAAAGGCTCTGGAAAACAGAGGGAGTGAAAGTGAACTGCTCTGCTCCTTACTGTCTAAAAAAAAAAAAAAAAAAGCAGAGACAGGGAGAAGGAGAGGATGGGAGGGAGAGAGAGAGAGAGAGAGAGATGGAGAGAGAGAGATGGAGAGGGAGGGGTATGAAAAAAAGAGGCAGAGAGAGAGAGAGAGAGAGACGAAAAATCCTGGGCCGTGTTTCTTCTATTTTTTATTTATTTTTTTATTTTTTTAAGCAATGGCATCCTGTGTTCTTGGATGTGTCGTTGCCATAGCAACTGTAACTTGGTGACCTCGTTATTTCTGCCTAATCCCGCACTGAAATTATGGTTGCTCCACCCTTTTGCCTGGCTGCCCTGATAACACAATCATTGCAAATGAGGCAGGGGAATGGAGAAGAAGAAGAAGAAGATGAAGAAGAAAAAATATATATACATTTGGCATTTTTTTTAACCACAGGCTGTAATATATCACATATATTCACCCAATATACATTTATGGCTGCTACTATCTGCTTTTAGTGTTTTGCATTATTCCTGCAACAGCTGATGATGAGGCAGAGTAATTAAAATAAGCACTTAGCAATAATCATCCGTTAGCAGTTGAGAAACTGTATTGATTTCAGATCAGTCATGAGTTTATTACAGTGCGATCTGTGCCAAGTCAACAAAAAGGAAGCTCACTCCCAAAGTTTGGAGACTGTATCCTGTAAATGAAGACCAGACAAAACTAAATTTACTGTACAACACACACACACATACACAGATACATGCATGCAGCAGCACATAAACACTTGAATTATTGATTTCAGTGTTTGATTAGATTTACCTATTGGATTGGGCATGAGAAGCACTCTGAAAAATTGATGGATTTTTAGAGATAAACATGCAAACTAATAAGAATTCTTCAGTCATGCCTATTCAATAATTCACCAAATTTACATATTATTATTGGCATATCTCATTACTCCAGACCAAGACGCACTTATATATTCCAAAATTTTATTAGTTGGGTATTCTGTTGCATAAATTAACATGAATAATGAAGGACGGGAGCTCCTTTAATGTCACAATTCAAAGAAATTCCTCATTTAGGAACAGAAGAGAAAAATGTCTTTGTGTGGTCAAATAGGGCACAGAGTCGTGAACAACTGATTTGTTAACAAGTTGCCTGAGGAATTACTGAAAATACACAAAATCTAACGTGTGTTAGGTCTCGATAGTTATAGTACTACATTGTTTTTTATGTTCTGAAACATTTTCCAGTGATGAATCTTTTTGATTTTGTTTTTTTTTTAAACAGAAATTAAGCCTAGAAAGCAGAAATAGGTTTTCACATATAAGAATTTGCCTTGATGTTTTGGTGCATAACAAACATGAAATAAAAAAATATAAGGAAGATAAAAAATAGAAAATATAAATATCCTTACAATATGTTTTTAAAATATAAAGAGTGCAGGAATGTGCAAAGTATTCATTAGGTAGCATGCAAAAGTTCTCAGTATGCAGAATATTTAACTGATGTTGTTTTTAAGAGTAATCCAAAAGAGGCTATTAAAAGGTTGTTAGAAGGTGTACTTTAATGTAACACATAGAGTCAGTAGACCCTACACTAATGTGTCAAATTTTATTATTTTTTATCAATATTTTGATTTTGTTGTATTATTTTTCTACACCTATCCTTTTTGTTTTATAAAAGCAATATATTGTGTTGTGTTTTTATGAACACAGGTGTTGAAAAAACTAATAAAGTGTGTTAATAAGCCTTTAAACTGCAACAGCACAAAGAAAATATAGTAAGATGACCAATGACTTAAAGTCTGACTAGCTGCATTTACAATTCAAGCTACATCCATATCTTTACAAGCACCTTAAGACATGTTAATACATGTAAGGAGAATTGTTTAACATCAAGCTGTTGGACTAATATTGATCAAAGTGAAATCAAAGATAGATGTCTTATTTATTTCATGACATTTTGACTATGTGAAATTATAATTTAAAGGATATGTTTGTTGATATTCTAATTTTGTTGTCAATAAATCCAATGAAAAGACTAAATTCAACATTGAATGAAGTATTGTGTGTGTATGCCTGATGTAGTTTTTTTTTCAGTGACTCACAGCGTTGCACTGAGCCTTTTTATAAAAATAAAACTACATTTGTGGCTCATCGTTGAAGTTTTCCGTAAGAACCAATGGCCTTGAAGCTGAGTGTCTCCGGTATTGTTGGTTTTGGTCTTTTCATGGGACTTGTTGACAAAAAGAAGCATATAACATGGAAAATCAGCAGCCTTATCTTTTAAACTATTACCAAAATCCAGTATAATCTATAGATCTCATATCTACTTTGTATATTATATCTACTTTATAGATTGAAAATTCCTTACAGACATCTATAATTGAATAAGTTGTAACTGATTCATGACATCTTGAGTTCTGATATAATATCATTAAAGATATTACAATAAGACAGTTGTAAATACTGCATCTTGAACTGAAATGTTTAAAGCTGAAACAGAGATATCTTTTGAGTCACTTTTACAACATCTATAAAAAAGTTATGAGTATCTTTAAAGGTGGTTTCACAAGCCAGATCTTGTCTGCCTTAATCATGGTGGGGATATCTCCAAGTTTCTCCTCTATAGTTGGAATTCATCCACACCAAATGTATGCTGCTGTTTCCAGACCAACCTGAACCTGACTTGGTGGTCCTTATTATACCTAACAAAGGCAGTAAAAATCATGCAGTGTGGCCAACAGCGACCGCCATGTCAACTCAACCTGAACCTGCAAGTTCCCCATAATAAATGTCTTGAATAATTATCTGTGATGTGCAGCTCTTATTCACCAAAACGTTCAATGATTATGAATCTCTTCCCCCAATATTTTTGTTGCCGTCACCCCCATAGTTGCAGTCAAAACCAATAATTGTCTTACTTTGCAGGGCCGGAGTCCATTGCAAAGGCTTGCATCAGAGTGAGGTCATACAGCATGGATTTGTTTTAGTCAAACTTCTGGGTCACATATCAGGAGATGACATTTTGACAGAATGTCACATATCTCCCCTTTTTATTTGTGAATGGTCACATGAGGATATTTCTGACGTCACTGTGGATAAAATGAATGTCAGCGATATATCGAATTGTCATTCTCACTCGTTTTTTCCTGAAACTTGATTTATATATTCTTATCGATGTGATTATAGCCAAGTTATATCTTTTTATGTTGTCTTAAATACAGTATCATGGGAAGTGGGGAGGCTGCGGGGGCTGCAAACCCTCCTAATAGTGGTTTCAAGCTGTAGTGGCAGTATGATCTGCAGCAGTTTTTTGTACAGCTATCTCATCTTTCATTCTAATTTCAGATATTTGAAATGATTTGCCATGGCGATCTCCCGCTATTCAAACAATGGATTGGATTTAAAGAATAATGCTGACCTCAGAGTTCTGAAGCATCAACAATATCTGAGCGACATCGAGCTTAAATAGTCGTTTTTGTCTGGTCGGGACATATTCAGTACACTAACAGTGATATCTTATCATGCAGTGATTATAGTTTTGTATAAAGCATGGTAATAAAGTTTGTATTTGTTAGTGCTGCACTGCTTCATGCTTTGTCTTCAGCTTATCGTGGCCAGCCGTGTTTTTGGTTGTTGGTTGATACAAACATTTCTTTAGAGCCTCTAGTGATCAAGTGCATATTTAAGACACCTTTTCACTTTTTCTCTTTTTAAACGAGTCAGACAAACATATTACAAAGTCATCTGGCTACAGCGTATTCAACCAACTCAAGGACCTAACGTTAGCTTATTTAGCTAGCTAACGACAGATTGCTTTGAGCTTTTGCCTACCTCTGTTTAAAATCAAATAGGCATTGCTTGATAAAAATTACTCAGAATTTTAATCAATAAATCTGCAGATATCTGAGCAAACTGTATTATGGACAGGCATAGCAACAGTAACTAAGGGAGGAGGGGGGGGGGGGGGGGGGGGGGGACTAGCCAACTGCATTTTGCCTACAAAAGAAAGAAGAAAAGATCATTTGGAAACCAGCCAGAACTTAAGTGGAGATATCTTAGAATTACACTGATATTTATTATATGATAATTACTCAAAAATATCATGGTTCTAGTGTAATTGCTTTGTCCACAAAGGTCTCACATTTGCTGCCACCTTTTAAAAGCCACACTCATTTGTAGAAAATCTACGCTTTTCATCCTTTCGAGTAGGCGTCTATGTTTTTGAAATGTTGGACCTCACATATTGGAAACAAAGTCCTTATTTATAGTGAAAGAGAAACATGTGGAAGACTTAAGATGTTTCTGACCCCCCTACCACCACCACCTCACTTTCCAACACCCACCCACCCACCCACCCACCTTCCCCCCTTCTTTTACTGAACTTAGACCCAGGATGTAAATGAGAAACAGATGTGTAGGAGGGTGGGGGGGGGGGGGGGGGGGGGAGAGGGAGGCTATGTTTCCACAAAGACCTAAGGCTTAGAAGAACCAGAAAATCCCCAAACTTGGATCTTTTGGACCTGTTTCTCTGCATGAGGCGCCATCCTGTGAAGTCAACAGGGTAAAAAACAGAGACAGAGAAACTGACAGATGGACATCTGGACAGATGTGTGTACAGTAGACAGATAGAGAAGTGAGTGTGTCTGCTTAATCCGCCCTGAGAGAGAGGACCACACGACTCCCAAGAGGCTTATCTTGGTCAGATACTGTTGCTTGTATGGAAACTCTCAATTCAGTCACATCGTTCATCCAGTGTACAGCCCTCCCCAACCCACATAATCACGCACGCACACATACACACACACATACACACCCTTCCACCCCCACTACCACTGACCTGGATTTGACTGGCTGCTGCCTGCGGTATCCACCCACATCGACTTCGACGGGCCTACTGGCTGTTGGATGTTTTAGCTGAGAGGCTAAGAGTAAACTATTTTACTAATATACTTTTAAAAATGTTGTTTTAATGGATGCCACTAAAAGTATGAGCTGCAGCATTTATCAAACTAGAAGTAAAAGTAGCACGAGCAGTAATGGGGTGTTAACATTAGAAATCACATTAGAAGTAACAGCAGTGACTGTGGAAGCAGTAATTTGGTAATAGGTGGAGTAGTATTACTCATAGGAACAGTATGAACGGATTTGGTGAGTTGCAGAAAGACATCAAGTCGTCTTAGTTAAATTTTGACAAAACAATTTCATTTCAGGGTCCATTTAGTAACTCTTCTGGAGCTTTCAATTGTATTACAAGGTCCTCATCAGCAGATTGAGTTTGCTCAATTGCCCTGGAACTGTAGATGTTCCACGATTTCAACACTAAGACTTCTCATCCATGCTGATACATATACAGTATACAATAAAGATTAAATGCAGATATTAAGAAAATATAAAATTAACCTGTATATACAGATATCCGTATGTGAGTTATATATAACAGCTGTTCCAACATCATTTAAATTATTTCAACATGTAATTTGGATTACATAAAAACGCCTTACTTTTTTTATCCACATTTAGTCCAGCTTTGACCCAGATGGACAAATCACCAAATTCATACTTACAGTGAGTTTAATTTGTAGTAGTAGTAACGGTCATGCAAACTGTCTGTTGCCTTGTACTCAAGTAAAGCTACATATCATCTAAATTTAGTTGTATTTAGTCATAAGTATCAAAACTAAAGTGGTCATTATACATAATCTTATATTATTGTATACATATTATATGATTGTTTCATTTTTCCTGATGCTTTAATGTGTAAGCAGCATTCAAAAGAGTTAATAATCAAATTAAGCTAATTTGAACTACTTTGTATATTACTGGGTCACTAAATGAAGATGCATCATATTTTATAGTTCATTAAATTGTTTTTGTGTAAATTCCTAATCTACAGGGTATCTGTATACTGAATGTCAGATTGATGTAATTGAGTAAAAAGTACCAAGTTTCCCTCTGAGAAGTAGTGGACTAGAAATATAGAGTAACATGAAATGGAAACATTTAAAGGTCCAGTGTGTGAGATTTAGGGGAATATTCGTAACTATGTTTTCATTAGTGTATAATGAAAATGAGAATTGTTGTGTTTTTGTTACCAGTGAGCCTTTTATATCCACAAATGAAACTTGTCCTCTTCCACAAGTCCACCATATTGAACCAACTGCACCACCATATCCCACCAAATCTTATAAACTGGTCGTAGTTGTAGTACACTGTTGTTAATTAGCCTAAAAAAGCAGTAGTAATAAGGAGTATAATAACAGAAGTAGTATATTTAGTCTTGCTGGCAGTAGTTCTGCTCATTTATAGTGTTAGAAATACACACTATAGCATACATGTAACATTGGTAGCTGTAAAAAATGGTAAAGGTAACATTTTTTAAATTAATGTCTGGATTTAGTTATTATCCTGATTGTAAAGTACACATTTTAAAAACCTCTGTATAAATACATAATTTATAGTCAGGGAAATGTATTTTTGGTCCAGAGGTTATTTTTAAAATGTATCTATCTTGCTTTCTTATTTACAGTATGTAAATACATACCTGATAAATACAGATTCACTAGTACATTGAATATATGCATAATTTTGCATATAACCATTCTACAGTATTTTTTTTACATAGGAGTCACTGTTGGGCAGAAAAATGCTTATATTCCAGTTGCATGTATGCATTTTATGATTACGTTACACAACTTATTAAACATGCTGAGAGCCCAGAGGCCCAAATACTCACTTACAGTGGATAAATAATAAAAAATACAGTGGATGCTTTTCCACTGTGTGGAGGAAGTTCAGCGTTCAGTTTATTCAGTGCGCGTTTGTGTGCATGTCGGCAGCATCTCAGGAGAGATGTTGTAGACATCAAAAAAGCCATTTTCCTTTTCAACATACATTAAGGATGTCATGAAACATTACGTGTCATGTACCACCTGATTACCTGCTATATGTTTTTTCATTTCTTCCCGTCATCACAGACCTGTGTCAATCCCTAATCTGAAAACAAATGCTCCACCTGCTTTGTTACAAGGTCAAAACAACCAGGAACATGAACCTGCTAGATATTTCTGGTCCCCAAAGTGACAGACGTGATTAGCTGAATGTGATGTTCTCTCTCTACCCCGTCACCCCCCAAATGCAGGCCTAATAACGAGGCTATTACCTTTAATGGCAGCCTGCCTCCATCCCCTCTGATGTAGCAGGTTGTCCATAAGTTCAGTTTGGCCAGAGGCATTCATAATGTATTTATATTTTGCGAGTTTATCTTGAGACATTCAAACTAAAAGCAACAGTACAAGAAATGCCCATTCCTATATCACCAATGTTAGAAGCAACCAACAACAGAGCGTGCAGGATCAGGACAGTCGTATCAAAATACACCAGAGCTGCTAAAGTATGTGACAAAGAAATGCTTGTTTGGAAATATGAACTGAGGAAGAAAACACAGACAAGGCAGTGTTGACTGCTAAACCCCGAGGCCCCGGGCTGCAGACTCCGGGTCTGCTCCTCCTCCGTCACCGCCTCCCCTGATGACACAGTGGGGTGAGGGTGAGGAAGGAGACAGGAGTATAACTGATTTTTCCAAACAAATATATATGGTTACAACAACAACCTCATATATTAATAGTCATAATAGCCAATAAAAGACCAGCTACAGTTGCACCAACATGCCTCCCGCTAACGAAAACACCACCTGCTGAAGGTGAGACCTCCAGAAAGCAATAATTGAGAACTAAAATAAAAGGATAAATTGTTGCTTCTGGCTCTCCAAGTGTTAATTAATGGTTTATACAGTTTAAATATAACAGAGAATGAAGAATTATAAGGAGCTAATAGAATTTGACATAAAAGTCAGGAACTACTGGTTTAGGCTGTTAAAAAAAAACCAAAAAACTCGACGTTTCTAGAGGGCAAAGGGACATCTTCCAATTGCTTATTTTGACCGACCAAGAGTCCAAAACCAAAAGATATTCAATTTGAATTTATATAAAACAGAGAAAAAATCCCCATAATCTAGAAGCTTCAGTTTATGTTTGCCTGACTTCATTTTAGTATTATATTCACCTGATAAAATATAATTGAGGTACAACCAGAGAGTTACTTTGAGGTAAAAAACATTTCAGATGATACATTTGATATATTGTGGGGTCACTCTGACTGTGGCTCACGAGGCAGAGCTAGTTGTTCATTAATTTGCAGGCTTAGTGGTTTGATCACAGGTGTCTCCTAACCACCTATCATAGTGTCCTTGTACATTTGTATTAACATGTTTTTATGACTGTTTTGTGTACTTCTGCAACTTCACAGTTTATCTTGACCTTGAGCAAGACACTGAACCCTAAATTGCCCCTGATGCTGTTTAACACTGTGCAATTATGTGCAACAAAAAAGTGTAAACGAAGCAAACTACGTTTCGTATTCTTTCAGTCAGCTTCATGAGGTAGTCACCTGGAATGCTCTTCAATTAACAGGCGTGCCTGTCCAGAGTTAACTAGTGGAATATCTTGCCAGCTTGATGTGTTTGAGAAAAACAGTTGTTGTTCAATGGCATTGTTGACGGACAGCAAATGGTTCTATTAGATTAGTGTACTCAAATAGGGCAAGAACTGATTAACTAAGTAAACAACAGTCCATCATTACTTTGACATGAAGGTCAGTCAATCCAGAAAATATCAAGAACTTTGTCTTCAAGTGCAGTCACAAAAACCGTCAAACACAATGATGAAATTGGCTCTCATGAGGACTGTTCCAGGAAAGGAAGATCAAGAGTTACCTCTGCTGCAGAGGAGAAGTTTATTACAGTTACCAGCCTCAGATATCGCCAATTAATGGCACTTCAGATTAGAACCCACATAAATGCTTCACAGAGTTCAAATAGCAGACACATCTCAACATCAACTGTTCAGAGGAGACTGTGTGAATCAGGCCAGAAACCACTACTGAGGGAGACCAAGAAGAAGAGATTATGTGTGCTCTGTATGTCTCTTTCTGTTAGTCTGATGACCCCAGATTTGAGGTTTTTGGTTTCAACCGCTGTGTCTTTGTTAGACACAGAGAAGGTGAGCTGATGGTATCTGCATGTGTGGTTCCCACCTAGGGCGAGGTGTGATGATGGGGGTGCTTTGCTGGTGGCGCTGTTGGTGATTTATTGAGAATTCAGATCACACTTAACCAGCATGGTTAATAGCACTCCGCACTGACATGTCATCCCATCTGGTTTGATCTTAGTGGGACCATAATTTGTTCTCTAACAGGACAATGACCCAGAACACACCTCTGGGCTTTATAAGGGCTATTTGACCAAGGAGGAGAGTGATGGAGTGTCACACCAGATGACCTGTCCTCCACAATCACCTGACCTAAACCCAAATGAGATGGGTTGGGATGGGTTGGAGAACAGAGTGAAGGTAAAACAGCCAACAAGTGCTCAGCATATATTGGAACTCCTACAAGACTCTTGACAAGCATTCCAGGAAGATGCTGACTGAGAAAATGCCAAGATGTGCCAAGAGTGTAGAAAACTGCCATCAAAGCAAAAGATGGCTACTTTAAAGAATCTAAACTATAAAGCATATGCTATGTTTACACTTTTTTGTTTATCACATGCTATTCTGTGATGTATTCAGTGTTAATCTAAAATGTAGGAAAAAACACACACTGCAAACATATACGTATAAACAGACATATTTCATTAGATTTGACTTTTTAAGAATATATTTTAAGAATAGATTTACATATCTGAAGTACATGTGAGGTAAAACATTTATCGTTACAGTGTGGCGATAGATATGTGAACAAGAGGAGGAAAAAACAACAGGATGGTAAGATACTGATACTCTTCAGCTACACGTTGAATGCTACATGATGATATATGATGATATATATATATATATATATATATATATATATATATATATATATATATATATATATATATATATATATATATATAAAATACACTAAAACTTTCGCAACTTGTACATGCACAGATTTACAATATACTGTTCAATCTGTACACAGCAGCAGCTGTTGGTTCTTGTGATCCCACTTTTCCTAAATGCTAAAACTTTGCACGCATATTCTACTGTATATATTATCTATCAGCTCAGACAGAAAACAGTAATACAATTTATATAGTGGAGGTGTGACAGAAACTAAATGCAAACCGAGGAATTGCTGTCAACTTGTCGTTACCATCAAAGTGACGTTCCTGACAGGCCAGGAAACCATGTTCCTACATAACTTCAGTGTAATCACAAATCAGAAACACTTCAAACTCATTGAAGGCTCTGTTGTTCCTGCTTGGTCTATGTGAGAGTGATTCAGTTTTATATTTTAGCAACAGGACTCAAACACTCCTGATTTTTTTTTTTTATTTTAAGTTCTTTTAATTTCAGAGATTTCATTATTGTGCACATTGAAAGAATATCTGGAGCAGGTCTTCATCAGCCCATCATTTATTCATTGACATGGATTTTTCAAACAGTGGCTCACCTCTCACTGAGCAGATGTTGAGTACCATCTCGAGCTTCCTTGATCTTTAGAGATACCGGACCTGATTTTGCCTATTTTAAAAAGAAATTCTCCGTCCACGTCGACCCTGTGCTGTGAATTACTGGCTTCAGGGGCATTTAATTAAATCAAAAACGTATCACTCAAATTTTAATTATGCTCCAATCTGCCTCAGTTATGTTCACTTATGACTTAGTGCCATCTAGAGACCAAGTTGGGTACAACAAAAAAGTGATTTTACAAGAGAAAGCAACATTAGTCTTCATTATGTTCAACGCAGCTTATTATGACTGTGTAATCCTAAATTTCTTTATACCTTAACAGAAAGAGACTGATGGTTAAAAGGGCAAATACAACATATTAGTGGAGACATAAACATTAACAGGAACATTTCAGTTCATGTTTTAGTATTCTTGCATATAATGCCAACGTTTAGAAGTGTGGTTACTGGAGAAGTCTTTTTATTTCTGCACAGGTAACTCTTCCAAAGGCCCATTCACTCAAACGATGCTCATCATGCGTGATGTTTGATTGACACTAGAGGCTGTTTTCACATACATCGACTTCACAGTGAAGTTAGAGACTTCTGAAAGGAAAATAGCTGCATATTTAAAACTTTTTAACAGATTTTTCAGTGGGACTGAGGGAATAGATGAAATTTTAAGGGGGAATTAAAGTTTTAGTATTTTTATACATCTTTCAACGTGCATCTTCATATACAACTGTGTAAAAATACTCCATTACAAGCTAAGGTCCTGCATTCAAAATCTTACTCAGGTAAAGTACAGAATTAATATTACTGAAAGATATTTCTTTTTTCTTTGTTCTTTTGTTTTTAATTGCAATCATATTAATCTTACCTTGAGTATGTTTCTGAATGTGTTTGTGTACATATCATATCTTTTATAATAGTTTCTAATATTAATCAAACTTCAATAGTATTCCTTTTATGAGCAAACATAATACTGGATTATTCTTGTTATTGTGATGCATTAATGTGGTGAGTGATGTATGTTTTTAAGCTTTCCAAATGTTTTATCTTAAAAATCTTAATCAGCAATGTACATACTGTAAATATTTTCAGCAAAATATACTTAAAGTATCAAAAGTAACACCGAAGAAAAGTATAACAGACAGTTATTTTTATATATTGTCAGACTGTTGTAAGCAGTTTTTAAAAATGTTCTACTTTGTGTACTCCTAGTACGTAATAGGTAATCTAACAATCTGAACTTTGTGTAAAAGATCATAAACTGCAAAGTAACTATAGATAAATGTAGTGGAGTGAAAAGCATCTCAAGTAATGAGACCATATGTACTTTGGTTCCACCAATGGTCTTTAAGGTATTGTGCTAAAGGTGTAATTGTCTTTTATACTAATACATGAAGATGATATTCTTTAATGTGAATATCATGGTCCACTGTATAAAGTGCTAACACATGAATCAGACTCTTAATGACGCCTCCATCCGACCTCAGGATCCACCATGATCCTGTCTCTGAACTGTTCCCGTCTGATCCAGTTTTTAGTTTGTTGTTTTAGATCCTCAGTTAAAAAAACAGTCTCAGCTATGAGAACAGGCTGCCAGGAAGCCAAGAGGCGGTTCCTGGGTTTTGGGTGACTTACTCTCACGCAACACATGTGGCGGCTGGTCCTCGGGAGGCGGAGGGGTCCTCCCCTGCAGGTCAGGTTACCCAGAGCAGCCAAGGGCTAACCACTACCATCTGGCCTCACCTTCCACATTCACTGCTGCTCCAGGTCTCAATGGCTTCCACATGGCGCCTCGCCATCTCAGACATAACCTCTACAACACACAAACACACAGAAACACACTTTCATAAAACTGATGCATGCACACACATACACCCTACTGCTCAGGCACATACACATACTCTGCACAAATAATACATGTGCACACAGAAATAATAGTTTATTTTTAAAACTGTAGTTACAAGGTGGTTTAAATATGAGATAGACAAGACAATTTGTACTTCATAATCATAAAATCGATTAAAAAAAGTAAAAAAACAAACAAACAAAAAAACATTCTCTTTTAAAACATGCACTTATTTGGTTTCATAAATACATAAAATACATGAATACATACATGCACACAGCAAACAAGCAGGCATGCACCCTCCACACATGAACGCATGCACTCACAGCCCATATGCTCATACAAAGACATATGAATGCCAGCTCGTGCACACACACACACACACACACACACACACACACACCCGCTCACATAAATGCAGGGATTTCAGGCGGGTGGGGGTGGGGAGTTTGGGAGGGTGGGTGGATGGGGGGGGCTTTAATCAGGAAATTCACCTCCAGGGGTTTCATGTAAGCAGGACTGGACGCTGCTCTTCTCCCTGCTTCACACAATGAATCACTGAGACAGCCTGTGCTTGAAAGCCTCAATCCACTGTCAATAAAACTAATGCTACCACAGGTTCTCTGTGTGCAAAGTAATCTATTATATGGTTTTATATGCAGCATGTGGGGGAAAGCCAGCAGTGTTTGAGATAAAAACTAGCATCCATAATTATATAGAATCAACATATATAGTGGTCTGGAGCTGGAACAAAGATTTTAATATATTTATTTTGAATTTTGATTTTGTTGAATCTATGTAAAGATAAATTATATAGATGAATGCAAAGTGGTGATGGGAGAGGATGATATGCAAAAGGTCATGAACTTGTTTGACCTCCAATTAGCACCAGTTTCCCCTTATTTTATGCTGAAGTAGTATCTCACCACTGTAGGCCAGACGTCTCTGTGGCCAAGTACTCGCCTCCGTTTTACTGCTCTTTTCATAAATCTGCACATTCTGTTTGTATTTTCTGTTGATAAATTATAACTTTTCTTGTGTGGCAAAAAGCACTAACTGTCACTGCTAATGCTACAGGTCTAGAGGTAGTAGTGAAAGAAACGACAAAACCACTGTGCAATTAAAATTCAGAGAACTCCACCTGTTTTCCAGCGACTGAACAGAAAGTTCTTCCTTTATTTGATAGAATTATTGAATGAGCAGTGAAATTCAAACATTAGAGACATTTGAGACGGGCTAAATTAAAAATGGGGAAAAGGGAAGACTAGGAGCCAATTTCCCTTATTATAATATAATATACAGTACAAGTGTGACAGTAAATTACAGAACAAGCACTGAATGGAAGGTATAGACCAAAATATGCCTGCTTTGGATCAACTCATTGCAGTGAATGATAAACTACATTTTTATCAATGATCTGACCTTTATTTAACCAGGATGGTTAAACAGATGGATTCTTTTCCAAGACAGTAACAGCTGAAAAAGAATCATAAATCATAAACTATACACTAGAGAACAGTGGATCACCTTGGTTCAGCTTGGTAAAAGGTGATCTGAGTATGTAAGTACAGTTTGTATTTAGTTTAAATACACATTTATGGCTGCTGCTGGAGATATAAAGCACACCAACAGACATTTGAAAGCTTTTGTTAATCAGTCATGAATTTATTGCTGTGATGAAGCCAGTTCGGAAGGAATATGCAAGAAATTGGAAATATGTTCATAAGAAAATATCATAGATTACATGTATACCTACCTTTTTACGACACTCTTTCTATCCAGGTCGATCTCTTTTATACATCTTTTGAATTTTTGAGAGGCCAACAGATACTGAATTTTTGGGGCTGATACTGATATTACGGAGAGGGGGGGGGGGGGGATTAATAGATCTAAATTATCCCAGGCATTTTTTTCTTGCATGATATCGTGTAAAGAAAACTTTTCATTTTGGTGTATATCAGACAACAATTAGGCCGATATCAATATATCTGTAATAAGCCAATATCAGCCATTAAAATCAGTCTACCGAGAGCAGAACTGCTTTATGGTAATAGGGGATTTACAAGATTGTTGCATCAGTGTGGTGAAGTATCTTTTTTTTATTATGTATTAAGTATGTTCAGGTATTTTATGCCTTTTATGAGTGTTTTTAGTAGAGATATTACAGGGAATTAGTGGAATGATGGCGTGCAACAAAGGTCACCAGGAGAATTTGAAGCAGAGAAGTTGTGGTTCACTATCAGTATCAGATCATGATCTATATTGATCTATACTGCCCATACCTAGCTGCACTGTCCCATTACACTAAATGGTTCTGTTGACCTCATGTGACTCTGTTCACCAGTGTGAACGAGACAGACATTCTCAAATCAGTCATCATGTGTTTACGAACTCACCATCAGACTCTTGGAGAAGAGATGTGAGAAAGCTGCAGCTTGTAAGAGGAGTACCACAGATAAATTCTCTTTAGCCGCCGCTGCACCTGTGACATACAAATAATTTGCTTCTCATAGATTCACGTTGCACAAAACAATAGCATCTGTGGCGCTGGGTGACAACTTATCTGCCCCAGCTGAAACAGGAACAACATGCTCTGTCTCAGCGGTAATCTTTGATCAGCTGAAACGCTTTCTGTGATAAACATTGACTCGATCCCCACGGGCAATCACTCTATAGTGCTGGCATCGTGGGAGGTAATGTATGCATAGACGTGTTGAATTTGCCTCGGGCCCTCACACACACATGCAAACACACACAGGGCATACACACAGTGAGATGAATTGCTACGCCACCTAGAATAAATACATATCAGCTACAGTGAGCTGGGGCGCTTTGCTCTTTCCTATTAATACTCAGCATGGTGATTTATTGCAGTGTGCTTGTCAACAGCCATATAGTCCCCAGGAACTGTGGCCAGCCGAGAGAAATAGTGGAGTTTAAGACCAAGGCCCAGCAGCTGCCCCGTAGTCTATTTATGTGCATTCTGGTCCACGCTGAAGGTGAATATATGGGTTGGTTGAACAACAACAACATTTTGTGCAGAGAGGAATGGGGCTGTAAAATAATCTATTCGTCATAATCCAACTTTTAAATTGATGTCTTCCCAGATATCGTCGCTGTAGAGATTTGCATTTGCCAAGGTGAAAGGCCTGGATGCTCAGCAATCAGTTCAGTGCAGGAGAGTGAATGCTAAAGGACCCTTCTGTAAGTTATTTTTATGCAGTGTATGCATGGCAGTGCACATTCAGATTAATAGGACTCGCACTGAAAAAGACAGACTGCAAGTGCAGCAGTGGGATTCTTATTAGAGAGCACCATCTAGTGGTTATTTATATACTGAAATGATTATTTATTTTTTGGGACATTCGCCAGCAATGAATGGATCCTTTCAACAAGAACTATGGTCTGTGTAGCCAAAGCCCAAACTATTACAAACACATGAAGGAGCCACACTGTTCCACTGGACGACATGTTCCTTCATTACAATGATCAATATGGTCACTGTGGTTTATTTTCAGTCAGTGCACCGTCCTCCTGCTGGAAATACTCATGAGCCCATCAAATCTGTATTATGTGTCTGCAGCGGAAAAATAGTCCCCAACAAAAGCACAGTTTACTCTTGTTTGAGTGACATTTGATATAAACTACAGTCTGAAGCAGTTTTAGGAAATAACTTCATAAATATAAGCACATATTCACAAGTTGTTTACCTTTTCAGTAGGAAGAAATGGGCTTGAGGCTGAGAAACAGATAAACACGTTGGTGTGAATATTACCAGCATTAGATATTAGTTTAGTTTTTTTCAAAGAACATTAGTTATTAGTCATTATGTAGATTGTGTGACACAGTAATGTGGCAACTTTTTAATTAAATATGCACAATTTGTTGTAAAACTAAAGATTAATAATTAAACAAATCCAAGTAGTAGCAGTTCTGGAGCTTCCAATGATCTTCATCAGTTTCAGAAATACTTACTAGATGGAGCTTGAAGTGAGTTTTTTTTTTTGTCAAATGCTGTTTCCAAGGTCAAGAATGAACTCTGCCTCCTTTCAATGCTCAGAGAAAAAAGTTACAATTTCACAGTTGTGGAGTGCGGCGCTTTGTGTTGTAGCATTGTCATGAGAAAGTAAGGTGAGAAAGGTATACTTCGTATTCAGACACAAGGACAGGGAGTGACTTGAAACCTATGTAAGAAGTGAAAGCTCCAGAAGAACTAGTAAATGGACCTTGAGGTGACGTTCTTCTTCTAGTCTACTGCTGTTTCCAAAGTCAAGAATAAACTCCGCACCTCAAATTGATTCTTAATTTTGACTCCTTTATTGTGAATTTGACACAGAACACACGACAGAGCACCTTTTTCATACCGCAGACACCAAGGACACTTTGACTTGACAGCTACAAACATAAATAAGGCCACTCCACTTTAAACTGTATTGTCCGTTTAGAAAGAAGACAGCGGCTTTCTTTGAATTTGAGGTCCTGAAGTGGCAGAGAGGACCTTCAGGGACTTAGTGAAGATACAAAGTAAAAAGGTTCAAAGATCTCACATGTCACACTGTCATGTGTTGAATTTCACAGATATTTTAGAGATCTGAAGTCACTGAAAAATATGATGAAAAAAGTTGATTCAGAAACATTCTACATTATAATAAAAGATGTTTGTAATGGTACGGTATAACAAATTATATATGGATCTTAATCAGTGACAGCTTCCACATAGTCCTGACCAAAAATTAGCTACATACACATTTAAAACACTTCACTTATCTTTTAAAGAATAACATTTAAAAGTCCTCAAGAGTGGAAAATGGACCATTCAGTCCTATTATCTGGTTTATCATTAGTAGAGATTTGACACCGATAGATGGCGCTGTGAGGCTGCATTTGCAATGAAAGCCCTCCTCCTCCCCCCTCTCCTCCTCCTTCTTCTTCTCCTCTTCCACCCTCCCATACAAATCCATCTAGCCTTCTCCTCTCAAGCTCCTCATTTCATTCAGTTTCTCTGTCACCATTTCTCTTCTTCACCTCCACACCTTCTTCATCACTCCTCCTATCTCCCCAACGCTCCTCCTCCTCCTCACTACCAGGCTGTACTGTAGCTCTGTGCTTCTCCATCTCCTCGTCTCTCTCCATTTCTCTCTGTCCCAACCCCCCCTCCCCCCAATCACCGTCTCCACAGCTCCACTCTGTCCTCTACTGCGCAGCCACAGCCTGGGTTTCGCCTCCGGAGGTCATTAGCTGCATCAGGCTTCCAGAAGCCGGCCGGTTCACCCCTGTGGCCCAGCCGAAGAACATTCTGGAAGAAAACAAAGAAACGCAAGCAAGATTTATACACATGTCTACTTGACTTTGTAGTGTTACTCCTTATATCCCATGGGAGGTACTTGTATTTCCATTTAAGACAATCACAGTGAATTTCTACATTTATCTGTTAGCATGTAGTTTCATCAAATACTACTTCTATCATTGTACATCATAACATGTTGGCCTAGTGGTTTTGCTGGTGGTCTGTGTAAAATCAAATCATTATAATGCAGCATATATGCTGGATTACTTCTCCAGGATTTATTAAGGATTGCATTTATAGAAAAATAGCAGTTTGTGTTTAAACAATACAAAATGGATACTTTGGATCAGTTTAACCCAAGCCAGTCTGTAACTCTTCACTCAGTAGAGTCTGAGGACTTTCTCTGAGCGTTTGTTGCCAAGACTGGGTGGAAACAATTAGGGAGTTTAAAAAAAACCCTGCATTGCAGAACCAATCCAAAGTCTTTAGGGAAAGTTGTGTGCTGTCGTACTACATCACGTTGCTCAGGACAGAAAGTTGCAAAGTCATTCGATAGATCTCCAGTTTGTTTCACTATAGAGCAGAATGAGGGGAGCGCGTTGTTTTCGTGTCCATGAAGTTAGTTTGTATGTTTGTTAGCGGCAATTCTCACCACGGTTCAGACAACTACTTTGAATTTAGCAATCCCCAGATGATGTGCTGAAATCTTCAATCGTCTAGTATTGTAAGGATAAACCAAAGCTAGTTTCATCACTGTACACACGTTTTACTACTGTTGCTATTTTTACCTGCAGCTGAACAGTGCTTATGAAGTATAATGTTAATAAACACACCTGCCAAAGTATTATCTGTTGCCATGGTATAAAATGATGGTTAAACACTAATTTCCTTTGACTAGCACTAAAACTGTATTAACCTGTGTTCAGTGAAAAATCATGCACATGTTGTGTGAATCAAAGTTGGTCATTTGAAAGCCATAAAGGTAAGTATAGAGCATAGAAAAAAATAGAGCACCAAGTGTCTCCTCCCATCAATTCCACCACCCAGATTATTTCTATTTCTGTCCTCAGACCCTCATCTGTTTCCTCTGGGATTATCAAACTGGATCAAATCCCATCTAATCTCTCCTGGCCTACACGGAGGATAAACACAAACTGAGTGCAGTACTCTCGAAACACACCGTTTCCATTGTACTCTAAGAAATTACTGATTAATAAAAAAAATGTAATTAAATCAGTAACGTTGTCCAGGTAATACATGAGTTTTAAAACATTCATAAATGTGAATATGAAAAATGAATGAAGTGAAACTTGAGTAGATTCATATCAAGCTATAAAGCTGAAAACATGGATACAAAAATATGAATCATTTGTTATGCATTATGTGTATTAAATCTGACAGTACAAATACACCCTAAGTAAAAAGGTAATAGCATTGCGTGCATGTATGTGGGTTAGATAAGAGGATAAATGTCATCAATAATACACAACAAAGACAGAAAAATGGATGAGCTACAGTGATGCGTGAGCACGAAAAACAAAAACACAGTCGCACACACACCTGTGCCATCAATCATACAGCACTCCCAGACCAGGGGAGATTTATTTTGCCGTCTGAAATGTCACGCTTCAAATCTATTCACTCGTTTTAATAATAAATTTGACATGCATATGTGACCAAACATCAAGAACCCGGGTCTATTTACACCCCACAGAATATTGGCACTATATACTCTATTCTGTTGCTCATTTGCAGTTTGTCAGTATTCTCATATTCTTGAGCACAACGGGCTTGATATCATGTCAGGTATTTCCGGTTAAATATTGTTTGATAGATAAAAATGTTTCTGTCATTAAAAAAGGTAAATGTCATGTGACGCTCTTTTAAAATCAAAGAGCTCTTTGGACCAACACAAGAAGAAACAGGACAGCATGTAAATCACACAAACTTTGTGCTTTGCTGGCACAGAGAATGAAATACACATATTATTATGTCTTCAGACTCACTTGAGCTTAACTCAATTGATCTTAGTTCACCGTTTCTAGGCACAGATGAGAGAGGATTCAGTATGTTGCATACTCGCCTAAAAAAATGCTGGAACGCTTCAAATATTGTTCGAACCCAATCTGTATGTTTCTACTGTGGCATTTAAGTCAATAAGCCTTAGTCTGCAGGCTTATTGACTTAAATGGTAAACTAAACACAAACTTCTGGTGATTTATGGCATTTCCATTCACCTAACTTCGACTGAACACAAGATTAGTTTTAGGGCTAAATGTTGCAGGTTAAGAGTGAGTGGTTAGAACTAAAAAGGTAAATCATATTATAAGATCATGTAATTTCATTAGACAGTCATATGTTCCTCAGTATAAAGCCTTTATTGCACACTAATGCACAGATATGAAAATGAAAAACTGAGTGGTGTTCTATGACGTTTAAAGTAGTTTAAAGTAAGACGATAGAGTGGAAGAAATACCTCAAGGTTGGGATACACCGACTAATATTAACTGTCGGGACCTAGTGAGTTTAAAAAGGAGCTACTGTTAACGTTCAGCTACTCTGTGTTCCTTAAACTAAACAATGAATTGTTTGCTAGCTCTCGGTTTTTTTAAATTAAAAAAAAAAAAGATATTTTTGGGGGGTTTGAACCTTTATTGGATAGTAGCAGGTGAACAGTGGTTAGATTCGAACCCTGGGCTATTGCGGAAAGGACAGAGCCCACCCAACCAGGTGAGGTAACCGGCACCCCCATTCTTCCTGGACTACTCCACAGTTTCCTTGCTGAAAGAGCGTCATAAGAGAAATTCTGCAGCATTATAAAACAAAACTGGGTTGAGTCTGTCCCTAAACAAGGATTATTTTTCTCAATCCATCTTAAAAGGGCAGCCATATTAAAAATTAAGTTAAGAAAATTGAGTCAAAGATTTAAATTGGAGTTTGAAGTTTTGGTGCAAGAGAATTAAATTTAATCTAGTTTGAGGGCAAAAACTAAACTGAGTTTGGGACAAGTTAATTTATGATTGAATCAGGTTTAAAAACAAACTCTGATCATTCATCTGGTATATTGATATTGATGAAAACAGACACCAGCCTCCCATTCTAAAATAATCATCTTACAGAGCTCTGTAAATGAGAAAGTGAACCACAATGAATCATTATTCTCCACAGCACTCACTCTGCGATGTACTCCAGCGGTGTCCAGGAACTGAAATCTGCGTCAGGCATGAACTTCCTGTTCATTGGCGTATCCAAGGTAACCCTGTCAAATTTAGCCAGATGACAATCAGGGTCAGTAGAAGCGTCTGAGAGGTGGAGAGCTGGCGAGATGCAGCACCGCCACACATACAGAACATTTAAAAAAAAAAAAAAAAAAAAAAAAAGAGCACTTTGCATCATGTTTCTGTTTTATTATCATATTCATGACTTTAAATATCATTGAATTGCACAACAAGCCATGCTGATATTCACATGCAAACATCCTCTAGGTGTACTGTAGTATTTTGTTTTTTCCATTGTAAAGGTCGTTGTTTGATGGTTACATGGCCTTTGCAGGAAGAAACTTTACATCCGCAGATGCTATATAGTGTTAGTATATGATGGTGCAGCAACACAAAGGAGGTTGGGGGATGCAGGCTGTAACAGAAATGCAAGTCATGGAGCTAATGCTGAACAGATGTGACAGCATGCTGGAGAGGCAGGCTCAGTCCAGCCACATGTTGGTGAAAAACACAACCAAAGAGAGAACACGAGCAAGATACGCCCCTGAAAAGCCATTTCTAGCTTCTCACGATGACAGTGCAAAAACACTGGTTTTAAATTTAATAAGCGAACAGAGGGGGAGATCATGCAAAGGCTACAGTGTGCGTCATTCATCTAAAACAGATCATGTGCACAACCAGAGATCTACCGGGTGAAATTGGCAGCCTTTTTTATTCCTGCACCTTATCTTCACCTAGCACTTATCCATCGAACATCACAAAGGAGCGTGAGGCACAGCTAATTTTACAGCACAATAGCTTTCATCTTCTCTCATTTTATTGACGTCTTGCTTTGTTGGTGTATTTAAAGCTTCACTGTGCAAGTGTGTTGAATATACAGCACCTCTTTCAACCTAAAGCACAAAACGAGGCTGTAAGAAAGAGAATCCCAGCCACACTAACAGAGACCTTCATATTCGCCTTGTTCTGTTAATAAAAATCTGTTGTCAACAATAACTAATAAAATGTAAGAGAAAGGGAAGAACCCAATAACATCCAACGAGCAGTGAGTGAGTGCTCCATCCAGGGGAAAACATCTCCAGTCCCTTTGTCATAAAGCTTCATAGAAAACCCAAGTTGGTAAACATGAATGTGCGGTGTGCATTTTATTAGCATTGTGTTACGATACCTCAGGACATTGAAGGTCAAAAGAAGTCTCATAATTTCTCTTTGTTGCTTTTGCTGAAAGCATACAAGGTTGTCTGGTGAAGCATTAAACTCTCTCCTCTGTTCATTCGTTCCTTGTTTCAGAGTCAGACCAAGGCTGAAATCTTTTTACTGCAATGACAATAAATAAAAGCTGAAACTCACGATTAGATTCATTATAGAGGTCTGTTACTTTCTCAATGAAATCGACTGTTTTGTCATTGAAATATTGGAAAATTGTAAAAAAAAAAAAAAAAAAAAAATTCACAGAAGTGACATCTTGAAATGTCCTGTTTTATCTCTTTAACAGTCCAATGTTTACTATCAAAACACTACAACAACAAATATTACAAAAAAAAAAAAAAAGGACGAAACAAGTAACCAATTATAGTTTGATTCATTTTGCACCAACTGATTGATTATGACTTGACTTGATTATGGAGAGCTAAATTAATGATTCCCTCACATTTTCCACAGACATAGGTGGATTTTATTATTATTATTATTATTAATTATTATTGGCCTTTTTTGAGCTTTATTTGACAGAGACAGCTTGAAGAGTGACAGGAAATGTGGGGAGAGAGAGAGATGGGGAATGACATGCAGGAAAGAGCCACAGATTCGAACCCTGGGATTATGGAATTTTCTATCCTTTGGATATACAGGGGCCTTGGGGTCATAGACGGTGACGGCATTAAGCCAGATCAGAGTAGACGCTCTCTCTTTGGCATGTAAAGCCGTTGTTTGGAGTGCGGGAGGAGTGCAGGTGCCAGCCTATCTCAGAGTTGCCTGGTGATCAGGGTCGAAGAAACTTAATGTTGGCCTCCGAGACATAATAGATAGCTAACTGTTGATGTTCCATTAGCATGAACAGACAGCAGTGTCTCCAGACTGTAATGTGTTGAAGGTGAACACTAACATGGGTAAATGCATCCCCTTTGACTATTTTGGCCGTAAAGTATTTGTGGCGTCATCTGTATGGGTTCAAAGTCTGACCAACAGCATGAGTTGGGCAGAATAGAGACCGACTCATATGCATACAAGATTGTATGTGAGAGTGTCTCTGATTCTCCTTGGCCAAGCTTCAATAAATATTACAGCATAAGACATCAGAGGCTCCTGAACACTTTCTTCCCTCCTGACCTGGTGCCATTGATTTCAGCAATTTCTCCACAACAGTCCTAGCCATTCTCCACAACGGCAAGGACTGAGCCTTTGTACATGGGGCGGATGCTCTACCAACTAAGCTAAACGACACTCTACCATGAATCTTTTGATTCATTCTGATATTTTTTTCTGTCTCGAGTGTATTTGCTGCAGCTGCTTTTCTTCACAAAAGAAACCAAACTTCAGAGCCACCTCTCTGGCCTAGAGGCGGAGCGTATTCAACACTCAGAGATTCAGTCCCTACCTGTGATCACTCTACATCTCCCCACACCATCACACCATACCGATGGTTGAAAAATCCTCGCCTCGGGACTAAATGTGTACACAACATTTCACAGCAGTACTCACGGTAGTATGGCCACAGCAGCAGCTCCTGATGGCATGCCGCTGTTCTTTCCTGCAAGACTCTTGCACAGCTGGTGGACGGCAGCTTTGGCCATGCCATAGCCTACCATGCCTGGGGATCACAGATCACAGAATATTTCTTTTAGTGTCCTGGAGGAAATTCAGTTTGCAAAAGCAGCAGAGACCAACACATCAAATGTAAAACACACTGCACCCGAGAGTGGATGGCACTGATTTAGTATAGAGGGGTCAAATGGTTTTCCAAGCTATGAAGGAACATCTTGAGACTTTTAAAAGCAGGAATAATGTAACCCAGTTCTTCACTGGGGTATATGTTTGTGTTGTATAAAAGCTTGAACACATAAAAAAAAAAAAAAACCCAAAAAAACCCAAACATATTCAGTTATAAAACATAACTAACTACTTGTTGTCTGTTTCTTTACACCATTGTCTCACATGAATATACCCTCAGATGACCCTAGGAATGTTTTGGAGCTTCAGCATCTGGAAACATTATGTGCCTCCACCCCCCAGAACATTTTAATGGGCTTTCTAGAGAATGCTAAGCACCTACACACCCAACAAAACCAATCTCATGACAAGCTTACAAAGAACTGACCAATGGGAGCGAGGGGTGGTGACATGGCTTTTATCGTAAGCTTGTGTTTTTCTCCAAGAGTAAAAATCAAAAAGGAAGCACGAGTTTAGGGATGCCCGTCAGGCAGAAGTCCAAGGACAGCGAAATCAACACTGCTTTGACTTGCTACAAAACCAGCAGGTTACCCTCCAGCTTTAGACGTCCTATACCGGACAGGTCACATGTTCATTCCCTGCTACAGTCAATGTGCGTCCATCAACTGTTGGCTCTCCTAATTAGTAAATTTGTCCTTGAAACCAATCTGCTCCAACTGCGAGCATTTAGGAGCAACAACGTGTAAATATGATGCAAGTTCAGACTGATGAAGGTTGTTTCTTAAGGTTTTTCTCATTCTGAGCAACAGCCTTGGCCTTGGTCATTAAATCTTAATTAGCTGAAATAATGCAGGCTACAGTCTGTGTGTGTGGATGCTACTCCTACATTTAAGAAACAACAGTTCAAGAATGTTTATTCTGATTTTGAAACAATTCAGACACTAATAGCGGGGATACTTTTTAACTCAAATCACCAGGGATAGACACCAAAAATAAGACCAAGCAGATGTACAGATGATGTCAGTGGTCAGGATGTTTGTAAATCCATTGAAGTTTGAGTTCTTCATGACCACTAGCTAGTGTAAACATAGAAATTTGCTGAATTTGGTTGCATTAAAACTTAAAGAGTGTCTTAGCTAAAGAACTCAAAATAAACCGGTTGGTATGAATCTGTAGCACCGTCCAATCAAAAGCAACTCTGTAAAGGAAGTCAATGCAGCGTCGCTTTCAAACTGTTTTATGGGCCAAGCGGTAAATCAAACATACCCAGCAATCTACTGCACATGTAGATATGACTTTTATTTATATATGGATACATGGAGAAATGTGTGTTTCAGTGTTAAACACATTCATGCAATGAGTGGAAAATCTGAATTATGCTAACCTAACTGGCATTATTTGGTATATTATTAATATAACATTTTGCGATGTTTGAGGTATATTGTGTTCTGACCTTATTACACTACCTCTTCTTCACTCTATGCTCAAAATGAGCTAGATATTAGCTAGCTATCGTTAGCTTTGTCATTTGGTTCAGTTAGCTATGTAAGAGTTAAGGGCGGTCCACACAAACAATAAATATAATGATAACAAAGTGAGCATCTGCACTGATGATAACGTTGTTTAAACAGCCCCCAAGCACACAGAGCACACTCCAGTTGTGTCGGCAGCTTAATAGAAAAATGTATAATGATGCCCTGATACATTGGTTGTACATGGAGTGGTCATCATTTGAAGACAAATTTTATTTAAGAGAGGACATAATTAAGAGCCAAATAAACTTATATATAGTATATGTATGTATGTATAATTATCGTTCTTGGTTTGGAGAGCTTTTTATAACTGGAATTTAGGTGGATATATTTTGTACCAACTAATCTTGGTGGTGCCACATGTTTTATTACATTAGGTATAACTAGGCTAATTTTGATATAAAACATATTCTGATTAGAATGCTGCATTATTGACAGTTCACGGGGTGTAAGAATGGGCTTCTGTGTGGAAGTTAAAGGCAACATGTAATTTAAATAGAGTGAATAACATAGCATCCACACACCGAAAGCTATCTCTTGTATGTCAAGAACATAATCAGACTGGGGATTATGAAAACAAATACAAGTCATATGAGAACACAGGGAAGACCCTTGAGTTAAATCCTAAATCAAAGATTAGGATTATGAAAAAGCCTTTCACGTGGTTTGAAAACTTTTGCTTTGGAATCTTAAGTAAAGATAATCCAGTGTTTTGAGGTACACTATCAATCATAATGGTGACTGATTCAGAAGAGGAAACGTGTTTTTGTCAGCCAGAACATTTGGTGCTGATTTACTTTCTGACACGATACTTTGAAGTGAATCCTCTCACATCTGCTGAGAATGTTTCCAACATGTAACTGAGTACTCATTCATAAAACTTTGATTTACAACAACCTTCAAAGACCTCATCAGCTTTCTTTGGTTCCACTTTCACTCGCTTTGTTTGATCAGAGCACACAGAGGAAAGGATGAACATGAGTTCTCTCAACAGTTCTAGTTAACATTTGGCTCTTGGTATTGACTCATATTTAATTAAACAACACAGGTATGGGAGGATACCTTTCATAGTTCATTTGTTCTAAAATACAACCAGCTCTGCAGAGGAGCAGAAGAGAACAGAACTGTATCCGTGCAGTTAGCACACTCTGTCCATGTGGTTAGTGTGTGTGAAGAACTGCTGAGTCATTCTCTGCCTAAGCCAGCAGCCAATGACTTTGTGGGCTTTGCGCTGACTTGCTGAGCCAGGGCTTTATATTGTGTTGTAGAGTTGGATCTCAGCCCATCACATGGCCAAGCTTGGATACAGGAAGGCTTGACATCACATGGCACCGTACCAAAGCCTCTCTGGACGCCACAGAGGCTGACATGAGGCGGGCTAGTGTCACGCTAACAATAGTAAACAATAGGTAGAGTGAAATTCAGCAGAACACCGACTGAAAACATGAGGAAAGGTTTCTTGTGCAAGCCGATGATTCATTTCTACAGCTGAGCAACAATGCAGTTTTATCAATGATGTTCTTTGGACTCAAAGATATTGACCGCATGAACTGTCCTTATGTAGTTTGTACATTTTTCTAGTAGTGCAGTGTTGAAGTGTTATGTGTTAATGGTAAATGGCATCAAACCAAATCACAGGTGCTGGACTGACTGTACTGTCACAAAAAAAAGAGCTTTTTTTTTTTCAACCAAGAGTTCAAAACCTGAAAAAAAAAGGCTGCAGAAGCTGCAACTATTAATGTTTTCAGCATAAATGACTAAGAATAGTTGCAGAATTGCTTTCTGTCCATTGACTAATCATTTCAGCTCTTTTGTTTAAACATAAAATATGAGAAAAACAAAGTTAAAAGGGCCACTACGCTGATTTTGATAATATTCATTTATTGCCGTTTGTTTATTGCTCTGTGTATTCCCCAGTCTGTCACATTTTAACTATTAACTATGGGTTAAGCAGGTTGAAATGAGTGAGCAGGTCAGGGTTGAGTCATTTGCTCAAGGACACCAACAGAGAACAGGTTGCTGATGACAAACAAGCCACTGTGGGAATCAAACCACCGATTTGTTGTTAATGAACCAGAGCCCCTCTGCTTCCACAGAGCTCATCAGCTAGTCTGTCTTTACCTCTGATCCATTTTATCGACACCTTTACCTCACACTGTGCTGTGCGAGATTCCCTGTGTCTTTGATCAGCATGTCAATTCCCTCGTCAAAGCCCTGCCGCGCTTTCTATTACCTACATTATTTGAATTGGCAGGTCGGACAACAAAGACATCTCCACAATAGAGTCTCCATTATATCAAAGTCTGCCTGCAACCCTGACGTGACACACGGCCAAACCAGGTCATCATGATGAGAACAGTAAACACGAGTGTGTGCTTTACCTCCAGTGCCTGACAGAGCTGCTTTGGCCCCAGCCAAAGTCAACAGGCCGCCTGGTTTGAGGTGCAGAGAGGCGAGGTGGCTGGAGATAGTGGAGGTCCACACACTCTGTTTCCACATCAGATCTGAGTTTTTGTATAAATCTAAAAGAGACATAGAAAATAATAAATCGACATTTGTTTGGTGTTAAATTTAAGCTTCAGCCAGCAGCATGTTAGCTTAGCAAAATGACTTGAAACAGCTAGCCTAGCTTTTCCCACCAAGGTTACAAAATCCAACTAGCAGCACTTCTAAAGCTCACAAATGAACATGTTATATTTCATTTGTTTAATACACCCCAAACAAAATCACCAGAATGACAAATCATCATTTTCATCGACTGGAACCAGAAACTTCCTCGACTCGATGCTGGTTGCCTAGCAAACGCTCAGAGGCAAGCAATAGCCCAGCATATAACCCTCTGACTGAAGTTAAATTATCATTTTTACACTGTAGTTTTTAAAAAGATTAAAACAAACAAGATATATATTCATTAATGACTGTAATTGGATTTTGTTACCTTTGGGTAGAGCCAGTCTTTATGCTAAGCTAACTGGCTGCTTAGGGTACCAATTTTCTTTTCCTTGGGTGGCAAAGGGATAACCCGCCCTACTTTGCCTAGTGCTCGTTGCCTTCGTTGATTAGGTTTGTTAGGTTTATTAGGTTTATTAATGAGGAGTGTGACCGGTTAGGGTTAGAATAAGAATATCAGGGTAAGCCAATCAGAGACGGAGTAGGGTGGGTCATTCTTCAAGAGTTTATTTAGGCCGGGTTTAAATCTTGGCATAAATCGCTGCGGGACATATATGGCTGATGATTAATGTTACAGCAAATAAAACGTTGAACTCTGACCTTTGGAACTACAGCTTCCTCCAGCCCATCCTCCAGCCACACACAAGATGGCATCCACTTTCTGTTCCCCTAGCAACTGGGCCACATCTGCCGTCACCTGCATAAAAAGAGAGATAACTGCTAACACCTTTTAATAAAGCCACAGGGCAAACAGCATTTCAATGTGGACTGGCTTTCGACTCACACAGCAGCTGGAAATGTTCATTACATGCTCTGTGCTGCGTTCAAGGCAACAAACAAAATCAGAATATTTTGAGACAAACAGCCTCCAAATGATGAATTCGGGACTTTTTGCAAGTATATTTAATTATATATAACAAAGTCATGTAAACTAGCTCAACAAAGACATACACAAACATGCCACACACTATCCTGTATGCACCAAGAATATAATGAATGGACTATTAAATTTTACATTTGTATTACTCTTGGGGTGGCTTTTCCCATTTGTACCCTGCCTTTTGCTCAACATTAACTGGATTAACTGCATTAAAATGAATTGATAGACTTGTTGCAAGGCTGCAAAGATATTACATCATATTATAAATAGAAAAAGCTCTCCTTTTTTAATGCTCCAAATTATTTCACTAGATGTAATTAAAACAAAAAATGTCATTTTCACCATCAAACAAAGCAACCGGAGGATGTCGTAGTAAAAAATGATACTTTATCAGCTCTGCTCGCAGCGAGAGCACACACGTTTCCCTTCTTTTCCAGTGTGACTTGAACGCAGCATTAGCGTACACATTTTCTAGCACAGCACAGCTTAAAAACACAAAAACAACATTTCTTGTTTCATATTTATACACTGCTGGATTCATATAACGAGTTAGACCATAGCTGCTGGTCGTGACGGCTTCACTGGTCTGCCCAGCTCTTCAGTTTGACTTTAATGAGCCAAAAACGTGAAACACCATTCATAAATTCAGCTGTAGCTTACCTGTCCTGCCTGCTCGGTGAAAGATTCACTCATCTTCACGATCACGTTTTCATTCGCCTCCTCGTTTGCAACCATGTCGATGCTTGCAACCCACTGTTAATGACACAGAGAGAAACAGAGAGGGAGTTAGCAAAGCAGAGTGTTAGCATCTGGGTTAGCATGCACGGTTAGCTGCTGTCGCTCACCCATCCATTGGATTTAAAGTGTTGGACACACTTTGAGCCCAGAGCGCCTCTCCCGCCGTAAACGATAACCCGGTTTGCGGCCATGATTGTGCCCCGACAAGCCAAGCGAGCAGTGACTGAAGTGTGGCCGAGCTTCAGCTCATATACACGGGGAGAGATGGTGAGGGAGGAGGGGGCGTTTCTCCGGTTGAGCAACAAGTTGGCGGAACTAATGGTGCTTTCAGAGACCGTCGGAAATACGATGATTAAAATTTATTCACCTTTTATTTCACCTTATTAACCTATTTATATACTGGGTTATGAGCCTATATGTGTTTATGATTGATAAAAACGTTCATGTACAATGGAATAATTTATAAATAATATATAAATAGTAATAGTTTTTGTCAAAAGTAGCTTTTTATTGCATATTAATACTTGCAGTTTACTCAATATAATTTTTGTTATATTTTTTAATTCTCACAAATTATTTGGCATACCCACTGCAGTACCTCTGCGGACCCCCTAGGGGTTACGGACCCCTGGTTGAAGACCCATGATTTAGATCCTTTATGTTAGAAATTTTACTTATATGACACTGTAAAAATACTCGCGGCTGTAAACATGTTTATTTCTGCTGTAAATATGCCAGATTATAGAAATTGGCTTGTTCTGGAGTCAGACTCAAGTGGCCGGTCGAGGAACTACAGTTTTGGAACTTTGCATAGGCTTCATTTCACAGCGCGGAGGTTGCTGCTTTGTGAAAACTACATTTTTTTTGGTTGTGGAGGTGGAGAGCTGTACAGCAGTATATAGGTATAATGTGGAAAATGTACTTAAAGTGTATAACTAAACCCTCAAACCACTCCTTTTAGACCAGTGTATTAAAATCAGTGTATATGGGTATTTAGTAGTGTTGTTGTTCGATTAAGGTCTAAATCTTGACTGCAGTTTATAGTGTAGTATTTAGAGTAGTATCTCCCTCTATTGGCTGAAACTTGGCTATTACATTTAAATTTTGCCATTGGCTGATTTTGGGAGAATATGATGTATGGTGGCAGCTCTTGACACCAACCAACCTACCAACCCCTCCTACCCCAGCTGTATTTCTGTTACACTGAACAATTCAATTCAATTCAATTCAATTCAATTCAATTCAATGCAATTTTATTTATATAGCGCCATATCATACCAAAAGTTATCTCATGACACTTTTCATACAGAGCAGGTCTAGACCGTACTCTTTATAATATTATTTACAGAGACCCAACAATTCCACAGTGGTCACACTGTCACCAGCCATGAGGCTGGTTTGTATAGGACTGCAACTAATCATGGTTTTCATTATGAATTAATCTGCTGATCATTTTCTCTATTAATCAACTTATTGTTTGGTTTGTAAAATTTATGAAAATAGTGAGAAATGCAGTCACAGTCAGTCCAAAGTTACGCCTTCACAATAACTGAAGGGGCGTCCTCAGATAAATGTAGTGAAGTTTGAAATGTACTGTAGTGAAAAAAGAGTGGATGATGTGGATAAAATCCTCAATCACAGTGTTGTGAGTTTTCAATCCGGAAAGTGTTTTTGGCTAATCAATTAAATCAAAGCTGCTTAATTGGCCACTCCGAGGCAGTGGAATGATCTGAAAACACAGCAGAAATATTAATGACTAACTCTGTCCGCTGGCTTCCTGCAGCACCTTTTTTTTTTTTCACAGTATGTTTATTATCATTTTCTTATAACACTGTGTCAGGAAAACATTAACAATACAGTTTTATAAAACACGTACTTACAATACACACACAAACACACACACAGTCACCCACTTGCATCAATATAAGGTAGAATACAAATGAAATAATATTTCCCAACATCTTTTACAATTTCCTTTCAGGTAAGGCCTACATTTTCCATCCTTAATGATATTCATATAAGGTTGCCAAAGCTTGACAAAGTCTTTCCGCTTAGCCTTAGCAATGTAGGTTAGTCGTTACCTGGGAACACAGTTGGTGAGAATGTTACAGACCAAAAAGCAAACACACACAAAAACAAAAATAGCTAGTTGGGCGATAATTCTCCATAGGTTCATCACTACAAGTGACACCTCTGAGCTATTTGATCCACTGTTTAATTAAAAACATTGATTAGAGCAGTTTAAAAAAAAAGAAAAAAAAAAAAAGGTATTTCGCATTCATGCAAAATCCAGAATTTGCCCTAAACACTGCCCACAAGAGGCCAATATACAGCCATATTATAGCTACAATAGTATACACAATATGCAAAAACCTTCGGCTGGTTAACAAATTGATATTGTTTCACCAGGGTTGGGTAGTAACTATACTCAGCCCAGATCATATTAAAAAATGTGTAAATAGATTATAGTTACATAGCAAGGATTACATGATTTCATTTTAGATTACGTCTATAAAATATGGCCGTCTGGTCTGACATGCAAGATTTCTAAGACAAGTGCTCCGCTTTATGGCGGCCGTGTTGGGAGAAAAAAAGAACAGTGTTGAGTCAAGATGGAAGGTTCAGGCATCTTCAGTCCCTCCAAATGAGCCACCATAACTTTGACTTTGACTGTCCCCATTTACATGAATTTCATTTTTATATGAATAGGCGGTTTGTGGAGATGTAGAGCTGCACTGCAATTACAGCCTTCTGTGACATTTACATAGTACATGGTTCATATTTTAAATTAAACTTAGTGTACAGCTTAGTACTGTAAAGGAACATCATCTTTCAATGCACCTCAGTGTAGAGGGCTGCAGGAGTTTTTTTTTTATAACACTCTTTCTGAATTTGTGAGTTTCATGTTTTTGAGATTCTGTATGCAGCATTTGAAAAACTTCGAACAACAGTAGACCCCCAAGATTAGTGATTTGGTAACACAGACTTTGAACTTGAGCATGAACCCCTACAGACATAAAACTGATGCTAGAACCTGCTCAGGTGTAGACACTGTCGTGTTATAGGCTGGTGCTTATTAGTGGTGTTAAGTAGAAGGTTTAGCTAATTTGTGAATCACTTGTTACAGTCCACAGTGGTGAAATAAGTAACAACATCTCAAGTTTAAATATCTGTCACCGATTTACAGAACTGTGGGAATTACAATAAAATTAACAGGGACATGTTATTCTTCTCTGCAATGAATGTTTTAATGAGGAAGTCCTCAACTAGAAGATGACAGTTATTTTCAGTTTTGTCTTTGCGAAGGCTTGTGCAGAATGAGGGAAAAAAAATCTAATGATTGTGTGGCTGTATTTCTCCCACCCATTTAGTTTTCATATAGTGAGCACTAGGTGCTGCTATAAGACTGGGATGCTCATGACACAGGAGTGAGCTACAGGATCCCATTATTTTGCTGCTGTGCTATCTGTGCTGTGCCAAAGCAGCGTGCCAACGAGACATCCCCGGCTCTCATGAATAATACAAGCAAGATGGCCTTGGCTCCCCTGTCACTGTAGTGAAGCCCCCGATCTGTTACACTCACCTGGATATGACACACACTTCTGCTACGGGGAATAAATGCTTGGTTTGTCTAGTTTGACATCCACACACTCACACATATCCACACACACACATGCAGAGAAAGAGAGTGTGAGGGAGACGAATACACACTTTTCCAGTGTTGTAAACAAAAGTATTATGCCATCCCTTCCTGCCTGCCTTTTTCTATCTCCTGGATAAAAGGTATGAAGCACATGCGCGTACACACACAATCCTTTCAGAGAGTGAGATGAGGAGGAGCTGTGGGGCTGATGGGAGTCAGTGAGGCTGACCGAGCTCGCTTCTCCTCGAGAGCTGGGTGATGTACCAAGGAACACACAATAATTATGTCCCGCTGTCTGGTTCAGACCTGAAAGACACATGCTGCGGCTTTCTGACAGCTGACAAACACAAAATTAGAAGTAGTCCGTTGCAATCTGTGCCAGGTTGAGTATCTGTCAGCAGCTCGCATCGCATGGTGTGAAGTGGACACAATAATGACTTTAGCAGCAGCAGTAGTTGTATAAGTAGTAGTTTGAATGGAGATGGAGATCGCTCAGAGATTTCCTGAGGTGATTGAAAAGTTGCTGTTATGAATGCAGGACTGGGAATTGGGAAAATTACATTTGGAACCAGGAGCCTCATTAGAGACTTCTCCTATCTAAAGTTTCAGAGACAGGACTTTGCCTATCTTCTTCTTCAAATACAGAGCGCTTCATAACTCATGGCTGTGTCCTATCTTATCTCAGATCTTGTGACACCGCGTAGTATTTCTTTTTTTGCGCCAATTTAGCAACCCGAATTTCAGAGTGTAATACCACTGTCATAAATATGGACAGTTGTACACCTGTATCTGTTATGATTTTATTACTTATGATCAAAAACTACTAGGTGACAACTTTTGTAACACAGCCAAACATCATTCAAGTGCAACAACACAAGACATAGCAGACAGCTAATATTACTCACTAGTCCAGTAGCAATAAGCCCAGCTCAGCATCTGTCTTTCAGAATTTTATTTCACGGCCTTGCCAACGGCTCAAAGTCCCAGATTTATGCTTGTCTGGCAGCTTCTTGCTTGGTCACTTTCTCTTTTTCTCTTCTGAGCTTCCTCTGTCAACAATCTGTCATTAGAAGCTGCTGGGCATGATTTTATTGCCTGCTTGCCCAGCTCCAGTTCTGGCACGACACTGGTTGTGTTCTCTCGTCAGCAACCCCCCCCCCCCCCCCAGCCCAGCCCAGCCCAGCCCAGCCCATGGCCTGAAAACCTCCAGTTCCGGTACCTGTGATACAAATAATAACACTCCCCCAGTGCTCTGAGCTCACAAACCGGGCAGCCTAGCTAACAAACTGAGGAAACATTAACTAAAAGCTGCTATTGTTTGCAGCAGTTTACTTTACTCTGTCAGTAACAGAACAGCCGGAGGACATCAGAGGTAGAAGCAGAAAATACAGATGCCATAAAATAGGATCCAGTTTCAGTAAAATAAGTGAAATAGTTGCTGGTGTGTATGTACTTCTTGCATATGATTGTACCACAAAGCACAAAATACAAAGTTACATAGTACAGATTACACGTCAGTGTAGCATCAAAATTATTTTGCTGTTATTTGATTATGGAAAAGTTACACAATGTTGCTTTAATGAACCAAACATTTACAAAACAGATGTAGTAAGCACAATTTCAACAACAGGTCATCACATGTGCATTACAATTTACAGATCTCTGCGAATCTACAAAGACACAAAACTTTTAGTCACATGTATTTTGGACCTAAACATGCTGTTTTATTTTTTCCTCGTCCACTGGACAAAACAGGGTAGCGGTGCATTTAATTGAAAAATTGAGATTAAAACATTCCTTGTAATTTTCACACTTTAGGAGGTCATTAGCGGGTGGGATTGGCAGCCCAGTTCTGGCTCCGGGCTGTATGTTTGACACCCCTGCCCTAGGGATTGGACCACTCTAAATCGTTCTTGAACACTGTCTCCACTCCTTCATTAGATGCTGCAGAGGAGTTCTTGAGTGAAGAGTTTAATCAAGATCAGGGATGCAAGGTTTTGGCCATGTCACTGTCTACAGCACAGTACTTAGACAGTGAAGAGTGGAATATTTTCTTTGAAATGTAAAATATCTTCGTAGTTGGTACCTTTTCCACGTCTTCATCACTTATACATTTCTAGCTGCTTTTGAAGTAGGTGGGATTTAAGCAGGATTTTCACAGTGACAGTATGTCTGAGTGAAAATGGATTTCACATGATATACACTTTTCAGTGATTGAGAAGAGGATATGAGAGTCCAGCTATGAGAAAGACTGTCTTTTGTTTGTTTATCTCTGAAAATTTGACAGCAGCAAGTACCTTCTTTCATGCTGAAGCTTTTCAACATGATTATGATTTTAGATATAAGGTGTGAAATCTAGACTACAGCTGTCAATACTATGACCCAAATCGAATACGCTCAAGTCCTCCCACGTACCTTTTACTTGGGGTTTAAGTCATTGGAATGCTACTGATTATGTGATCTTAAAGTCTGAAAGAACTAAATATCTTTTGAACTACAATACTTCACATGACCAGCGCCTGCAATTTACAGTTCTTCAGACAAAGTCTTAGTCTTCATTTGGAGGTAGCAGAAACAAGCTGTGGACCACAACACTGACATCACATTTTAAGTTGATATGGCAAACTTGTTAGCAAATATTTTACTCATTTTACACATTCAGCAGACATGCAGCAACAGAAGAATCAATATGGAGTGTTGTTCATGTCCACCTGGCCAATGTAACTCTCTTTGGGTTTTCATGTTTACCGGGTAGTTGTTAACTTTTTCTGCCTGCTATCTCATGTTGGTCGGGTACTATACTGTTGGTTTCACATCAGAGTTACCTGCTGCAGCTGGAAACACAATGAGAGCTCTAAGAATGAACCAAAAAAGTCAAATTGCAGGCAATAAAACCAAAGTGAGGAGCTAGAAGATGGCCTAAAAGATGGCCACAGCCATGCAGAGACGTTTGAAGAAAGAGTGCGGGGGGGTTCAACAGCACCACCCATCAACAGCTTTGCTTTACTGCACAACCCCAAAATTGTTGATAGGCTATCTATTGACAGGTTAAAAATGGAGAAACACAGACCAATGCAGATGCTTTCACACAAGTGCACTGCATGGAACAATTAAGCCGTTAACATCCCATCATGTAATGCTGAGCAGTTGATTCTGATTTTGTATCAATAGTAAAAAATTAAACCGAGTTTAGGTTCATTGTTGGGGCACAGATGGCAGGAGCTTCAGTCAAAGGGATTACTCAACTCTCAGCTTGTGTCTGAACAAGAACAGTGACTAAATCTGCATTTAGAGCTGTGGGAAAGAAATCAGTCAAGACGGTTTTGTCGTTGTGGTCGACATTACACAGGAAAAACAGAAGAACAACTCTTCCTCAGGTAACTGAGAATGTCGGTGCACTACGTGATCAGACTGTCAGCAAGAACAGTGCGTCCACAATTACACAGAGAGGATATTATAAGTAGGTCTGCAGTGCATAAAGCCCTCATCCCAGAGATGGAGGCGCACTTGAGAGCTCAGTGGTATAAAAACCATCAACACTGGTCTACAGAGATGTGTAAAAAAAAAAGAAAAAGTAATATGATCAGATGAGTCATCTGTCACCATATTCTCCACAAGTGGCAAGCGCATGTCTGGCATACACCAAGAGGACCGTACAGGTCTGAATACTGGACCCCTGCGGTGAAGGGCTCCTGTGGATCTGTTATGCTGCAGGGGGTATTTTGCCGGTATGGTTTGGGTCCCCTCAGAGGGATGGGGCACTGCTAATCAATACAAAATTGTTCTGAGCAGTGACGCCAGCAAGAGTTTTAAGTGGCGGGGGCAACCAGCTTTGGATGACTGCTAGACACTACACAAACACACACAGAGCACAACAGGTGAATCTGAGAAAATACAGCAAGTGACGAGATCAATATTCAACCAAGGTGGGCCAAAGCTAACTTGACATACAGAACACCTAAAAACACTGCACAGTTCCCTGAGTTGTCCTAAAAAAGCACCTGGCCTGTCGACCACAACAGCTTAAGAGGCAAAACACATTTGCAGCAGATCAAATGACCGCAGTGAGAGACAGGATGAAATAGTAACTGAGGCCACAGACAATGCAACAAAGTCAGCAGACTTTTCGACCCTATCATTAAAAATATATTTAAACTCATCATTTGACATTTTCAAACATTAACATAATATAGTTTCCAAGCTAACCCAACTATTGAACTAAAACAACAGCTCGCTAGACTTATATTAAATTGCTGTTGGGATGTGGAAGTGCTGTTGGACCATCATTATCACCAACATTTTATCACCGTAGTGCCCGGTTTAGACTTTGTTACCATAGCACCTGGAAGTGGGGGAACAAAAAGACTCGTTGTCCGTTGCTATTCCAGAGCCGGTTGTTCTGAGTGATCACCTTTACGCTATAATGAAACATGATCTCTTTCAGGGTGACAACACTCCCGTCCATAGGGCATGTGGGCTCACTAAATGGTTTGATGAGAATGAAAATGATGCTATGGCCTTCACAGTCACCACATTTGGTGCAAGCATCCAGTTGGTGTCACCTCTCCCCTCCTCTTTAAGTAGATGTCAGAGGTCAAGAAGGAAATGATGAAATGAAATCAAAATAGACAGAAGCAAGTTGAAAATGAAAATTAAATGGCTATAAACTGCTAACACTTTTTTGCCCACAATTGTGATTATATGGTCACCCTGACATAAAGTTATGCGTACTTACACATTATCTGTTTGATCCAGGGAAAAGTAGCTGTGGACGTCTATAAACTGAGCGATAACATTAGTTTTTGGCAGGCAGTACCTCTTTGGTATGGCAGTGTGTATATGCACTGTAAATCCTTTTGAGATGCAGGTTAATTTAGTTATTGTGCTGTTGGTTGCAAGTCAGTGTAACTGTCCTGCAGGGATGTGAAGGCAATTTTTTCCCAGTCCGACCCTGTCCATGCACCAATATTTACAGCACCACAGAATAGTTCCAACATCCCTGCAGCCATGCCTCAAGTCCTACCTTGTATTTTCCTGTTTCCCTTTTCCCCTGTGTCTCCTGTATTTATTCATGTTGACTCCCAGCCTGCCAATAACTGTCTATCCTTTGTGCCTCAGGATCACTGTGCAACTCCAGCCAGCTCACGCTCTTCTACCTATTTACAAATCGCCATTGCATCCTGCATTTGGATCCACCTGTAAACGGCATAACAAGTCAAGTTTCATCACTTTGAGCGACATCTTTCACAAACAAATACTTATGCAATCCAGTTAAATGCCACATTTGGACTAAAGAGCTTGATGTGCTTGACAGTCATGTCATGTTATTTAAATATGCTTTATAAAAATGAGCAACTGATCAGACATTAAATAAAAATCTTAAATCCATGAATCTTGTCTTTTTGTGTTCCCTAAGGTAATTTTTAGACTAAAAAACTACCCTCATTGAAATGTGGCTTGCAGACAGAGCTTCGCAATTTTAGGTGTTCAGTTACTGTCATTTGACCAAGCAAAAAAAAAAAAAACAAAACAATTCATTGTCAACCTGAGATCCCTCAGCAGAAGCCTACCAGAGAGTAAATCCAGTAAAAAAAAAAACACCTGCACTTAAGACTGGATAAGACCAAACACCCAGCTTAACTTCTCGAAAACACAGTCAAAGAAGCAAGGCTTTTAAACAGCATTTAACTAATTCACTTTCTAATATTATTCCACTCTGCTGGTTTGTTCTGACCTTCCTCACCTTATCCATAACCATAATGACTGTTCTTTAACACTTTATATGTCTCTGTCATTACCGTGCTGTCTTATTATTTTGTTGAATAATGTTGAGTATCAGCATTTATCATTGCTGTGCAGAACATTATTTGTTTTCAAAATGATGCATGAAAATGCATAATCACAGTGGTATTTGCAAGTGGCTGAGTGCTCTTTTATAAAGGTGTTATCCACATGTACTGCTGCCTTCAGAGAGGATTTATGCTGTATATAAGTTCTGTAGCTATGAATAAAGCCATTTGTCATACATATTTCTAATGCATAAATTACTCTGTGAACTATATTGTACTGTGACCCCCTTCACCCCAAGTATTGTGGTGTTGCTGTCCTTGAAACTGCTATGAAAGATCTGTTATCATTTCTTTGAGTGATACTATTGTTCATAATATAGAAATTGAACTCCACAGTCATAGAACATAAATTGCTTATGATGCTATTGCAGGTTAAATGCCGGATAGATGTACTGCAAATAGAAGTAAAGATTGAGGATTTGTACATGCTGCTAGTAGAAACATAATCAAACCCAGTCAGCACACTCATATGGGTTGCACCTCGGGCCATCTTGGCTACCTAAATGGGGACCAGACAATGTTGTCCTCACTTTCCATTAAGGTCCCACATGGTTTAGCCAAGATGGCTTCATGAAGGGCCCATGATGGGCTCCACACAGGAGTATATCGGGGCCTAAATGGGTTGGTGGTAGGACCCAGCCAGTGCTCTATCTAGTGCTCTTATGGGTCAAAGCAGCTATAATTATAGGCTACATATTCATCTGCTTAGGTTACCTTATTTTACAAAAAATACAATTGCACATTTAGCCCAACAAACTACTAAAATTGTGTCTAAAGGTACACTACAATGTAAAATGTATTGCTTTACTAAAGACAGAGCAGCAGTATAGTTAATACTTTATTGCAAATGCTATGTTTCTTGCTTAACTGCCGCACAGAATATGAAAAGATCCAGGAGTCTGCCATCCATGACAGGCCTAAACTTTCCTCTTCTTCTGCATCGCCCATGAGGGCCCCAACACTAACAAACTTTAAAGCCCACCTAACAAAGCCCGCATTGGCCCCACTGGAACATGTTGTCTGGGAGCCGTAGAACAATGGCTAGACACAATAGAAAGAAACAACTTTGAGCAGAACAGTACAGGCGTAAAGCTGGAGTTTGCTGTTGACAGCTCTAGGAGCTTTGTTTCAGACTGTGATTTTGTACAAAAAAGAAAGAGTTTGTGCATCACAATCCAACAGGATGCTCTTTTAATTTAATGTATTCATTTCTATGTCCTGCACAGAGGAGTTAAATGTTCCAACTACTACACTTCCTCGATGTACAGTATCATTCAGCTTCAAGATTAATTTGAGTGTCAATCAGTTCACCATTAGCTGTGTCAAGTAGCCGCAACTGATAAGATGTATGTCTGTAGTTACCTGACAGTCAGGTAACCACAGAAGTCTACTCTTCTAAAATGTGATCAATGTGATCAAACAAGCTTAGAAAAAAAAAGGAATCCACTGGCACCCAGTCAAAACAATGATGGGATTTTCACAGTGTGGTGGTTTCAAACAGCGGATCAAACATCTTTCGGAGGACTAAGCATTCGAGAGAAATACATCCTTCCTCTTTAGATTACAAATGGACGACAAATCAAAAGAAAAAAAAACAACATGAATCATCGTCTGACCACTGGAACAACGTCTGTGCTCTTTGGCATTCATTGGCAGTTAGTAAAACTACAGGAGGGATGCACATTATTTGGTGTTTTGATAATAGTTGGACTAAAATCACATGAATTGTTTGCATTTTACATATTCTACTTTGCAGGATGCTGCCTTGTCTCAGGTTGTGCTTTCTCCAAATTTTAAGTTCTATTGTTTTGGCTACTTTCACATCAGGCTAAGGGACAAGTCTGGCACATTCACAGTGATGTAGATTAATGTGCACTGCCCCAGAAAATAAATAAATCCTCAGACTATTGAGTGACCTGCTGTCAGGGAGTCAGGGAAGTTTTTTGATGTAAGATCTGTGTAGAAACAAGATGAAGTGCTTCACTAGTGTTTCCCAAAGAATCAAATAGAAATATACCTCCCCGTAATGCCAAAGTTACACTAACTTTAGCATTACGGGAGGTATATCTCTATTTCTGGTTATCTATTATTTTACCATTTTCATTTTACTTAATTAATCTGCTCACCTCAATTTTCCCTTCGTAGTTCGAAATTGTTGCTTTATCTGGTCCGTGCGTGTAAAATATTCAGCGTCCACCATCTTCGAACATAATACCAGATAAAGTCAGTTTTTCTGTAAAATGCTAAAATGCGTTGCCGCCCGTTAATATATCTGAGTGATGTTGCTGCTGCCGCTGTTGTATTTATTCATTGATTTGAACTATTTATATTAGTTTACAATTACAGAAACACTTGACTTGTATGTTGTTAGTCACTGTTGCATTTTATATATGCACCTAAAGTGCAACAATGACTAATGTATACAAAATCTTCATGAATTCATGAATATTTAATGGAAACATCCTAATACTCATCCGTATGTCCTCCTTTGTGAATTTGACTGGGAGCCAGGGTAAAGAAATCAGTACCAGCTCAATGGCAGCTGCGCTCTGAACCACTTATAAATGATCCTGGGATGTACTGCTACGACAGGTGAAACAGGAATTACAGTTCTCTAAAGGGGATACAACAAGCATGGTTAATCATCTGCATTGCAGTTTGAGACACCTTGCCTTGTAATTGAGTGTGAATTGATTTTTTTCTTGACTTGTACTTGTTGTAAATGTGTTCTTATTGAAATTCTTTACAAGTGATACATGTCTTGTTTTATATGTTGATTTTTGTTGTGTGTGGACCCCAAAAAGAGAAGCGGCTTTAGTTGCAGCTAATGGAGATCCAAAGAAAGAAGAATTGAGCGCATTTATCATCCTGGAAGAGACCACTCTAATCAAGACAAACATTTGATCATCTGGACGAAGGTGATCACTGTGGACCTAAATTATACGAGGAAGTGCAGCCCACAAGTATCTCAGCTTTATTCTTTCTCTTCAAGACATCTATAGGTACAAGATTTCTCAGATAGGCCTACTTGTTTCTTTTTACCGAGAAATCTTTGCTCACTAAATGCATTGAGTGAAATCCATCTCCTTCTGCACTGAAATAATGTTTTAATATACACTATTTATTGTATCAGACAACAGCAGATCAAAGATGAATACAATTTATTATTTGTTCTTGTCATGTCCTGTAGTTGTGGATAAAACCCTGTGAAATCAGTTAGCTTCAGTGCCCTTCTTTACCACTGACAAATGTTGTTGGTTGTTTTGGTCTTTGGCTGTGGCAGCCAGTTCCATCTAGCCAAATTGTTTGGACCTCAATCTTGACAGAGGACATAGCTCCATCCCCTCCCGGGGGTCTCTCTCTTATGGACTTTGAAGCTTTTGACACATAAATCCTTTGCAGCTTTTCCGTTCAACCCCAAGCTGTGTCAAGCACCACTTTGTTGCCATTTGAATTCTCTGTTTCATTGTGGCAGTCTCCAAATGGATGTTTGGAGAGTTTCGGCCTGGTGTGAGTTTGTTGATTGCAATGCTTTATGACTTGTAAATGTGTTGGGTAGCTGAGCAGCTTGGAGTGGTTTCTTAATGAGAGCTAATCAAAGCAGGCGGAAGCAGGGAGCCCTAAAGGAAGAAAGAGACAGATAACAGGAGCAAGATAGAGAGGGAGCCGCATGGTCCCACTACTAAGATATAATCACTACTTTATTATTAGGTACACCAAGCTAGCTTCATGCATAAAATAATATTTGTTGAAACTATTTTAGATATTTTTTATGCATTATTTATCAATGAGGATAGGCTAAATAGCAGCAACAGAGCTGCAAGTCATGATATATGAAGGACAAAAAAACACATTCAAATTTAAAAAAAATTCAAAATAATTTTAATTCAAAGATTCTCGATATAACATTAAGAAAACTCTGGGCTGCAGTCAACATCCTGTAGCTCATGCTCGCATTCTGTAGGCGCAAGCAAGTATCATCCTGAGCATCAGTCAAATGTGATACGCAAAACTGCAATCATATTTAGAATAGCGTTACTATCTGTTATGTTTCTATATTTTATTCGGTCCATTGGCTCCATGAAGCAACCAACCAGACCAATATCGTGCAGCCAAGCCACAGGCAGCCAGCCAGCCCCAGCTTAGCTTCAACCAGTTAAAACCAAAATATCACAAAAGATCTGGCATGTTTTGCAGTAATGTTAGCTTTGACCTTGAACTTAGTGTTGAAATCAGTGTTGCAGTGGGGGATGGTCATTTCTAAGCTAATGTTAGCTAACGTTGCACACTGTTGACACAGTAGGGAATATCACATCCTCTAGATTTTCCTGGAAAATGTATCCTGAGACTTTTACATATACAACAGTCTGCAGGCTGTTATAGGCAATCAAGAAAGGGCTCATTTTTTTAAGTTACATTGTCCAGCAATAGCAATAAAAAATAGTGATGATAATGAACATTATACCTTACATATAGTAGCTTTAATAATCAAGGCTACAAAGTTGTTCATCAATGCCATGATTCTCTTATACATACCATCTGGACACAGACAGATAGGACCACATTACCATCAGCAAGAAAAAAACATGATCAAAATTTACATCTCTCAACTCCTTCAAATCTATAAAACAGTGGTTATGTGGAATGATTTTGTGCTTTTGTATGTTTCCTTTAGTGTATTTTATATGTCATATAGTTTGGTCTTTGTGTTACGATGTGCTTCTATCCGTGCTTATATTTACTTTGGTATGTTTTATTTTATTTCATGAACCTGCCAGGGACTGCAGATTATTTCCCTCCATGGATATTTACATGATGGACTCAAGTACTCATGTACATTACTATGCATTGTACATCCTTAAATGAGTAAACATAGAGAATAAAATTAATTTCATTTTCAACATTTTCCACAACCACAGTTGTATCTTCTGATTTCAACATGTAGTGACAACATACCACATTCAGTCCATGCAACAAGTGATCTCTTACTTCTAGGCAAATTGTCAAATTTATCATCTTTAAATACACAAATTATCTTTGCTTTTTCAATTAAATTAAACATTTTGTGAATGGCTGTCCAGACTTTCCTCTGCAACTTTCTTCTGAACGGTAATTTCGTCTGGATAAGGATTTAGCACTTTTACGAGCTGTTACACTGTGTTAAAAGGAGGGTGTTAAGTCATCACGCTGGCAAAATAATGAAAGCACTTCCCTTTCCTTTCCTCTGTCAACACTAGATGTCCCCATGAGCCTTTGATAGAACTGAAACAGCTCGAGCTCGTGGCATTTCGCTCAGTCTGTGCAAAAGCACCATTTAGATAATCATAAACATGCATTTTATTATGCCCTTTTCTTTCAAAAGCATATAATGTAGATGCAAATGAAGAGATTACACAAAGATTATGCATAGAGCCATGTGTGCAGACATTGCTAATGGGAGGTGAAATATAAACATCCTGCCTAAATGCAAAGCAGTGCTGTGTGATTGTTCATCCCAGTGGCCTGTAGACAAATTTGAGCTCTGAAAACAAAACCTTGTGTATTGTGGGCCAGGTGATCTAAACAGAGAGGATTAGATAGTGAAGCTTGAGGGGTTGTAACGTCTCAAATCTCAAAGCAGCTCGCCCTAAAGTGGATTATGAAACTAATATTGGTGTCAGACATTTACTGGGGGGCAAGAAATGCGTGAAAAAGAGGGGTCGAGGTAATCTGTTGGTAGACAGAAGAAAAGGATGTCTGTAGCTGATGCAGGATAAAAGCATAGCTTGCCTGGAGTAAGACTTAAGATCAGGGTGGAGAGGCAATAAAGTGATAGTGTGATACTGTTAGGAGGAAGAGCTGGAAGAGAGGTTTCACAGAAGGGTGAAGCTGTGATTAGAGAGAGATTGGAGGTAAAATCCCAGGGAATCACCGCCGTCTGTACAGGTGCTTATTGAAGACTTACTTTCATAGGTGTGAGGAAACAATCAAGATGGAGTTGGGGAAGAATCAAGAGCTGGATTGATACATCTGTGCCAGGGACTTTGGGCTTAAATATGGAAAAGGATGGGGAAGTGGAGTGGAGTGTAAAAGTGCCAGCAGCTGTTCCCTCTTGTCTCCACAGTAGTTATATTAAAAATCACATTGCTGTCTATTATTCTTCTCACCTGATGCTTCTGATTAACTTGTTTTATGAAGTAAAACACGAGCTCACAGCATTTCAAGCTTCAGCAGAGTAACATTCGATTTTATCTGTATCTATTTTTTCATTTACAACACTGTATCTTAGTTGATGAGGCTTATTTAATTTGTAATGATTAGATGGTGAGAAAATGCACTTTAATTAAAGTTTGCTCATAGATAAAAATTAATGTTATGGTGGAATGATTTTACAGATCAGTAGTAAAGGAGATACTGAGATGCAAAACTGATAATGCTTATTTTTATGTAGTTTAAGTGTTTAGAGGAGATATAATAATTTTTTTTTAAATTTGATGATGAAAGCAAAGTTTTTCAGATATAGTTCAGTGTCAGAGATTCTTTTGAGAGACATTAAAAGCAAGAAATGTTACTCTATTTCTACAACCCTCTTACTTCCACATATCTTTTGAGAGCTAAAGCATAACATAACAAGCATCCACGGCTGCTTCAGGGACATTTAGCATGCAAGAAAAGACTTAAAAAAGACATTGTCTGCTTTAAACAGTGATGCAGAAGACACATACTACAACAACAGTAAACTGTGATGTGAATTTTACCAAGAGAAACAGAGAAAGGGAACTTTCTGGCTCATAAAAGAAGATTTTATATGTATTTTTGATCTCTTCAGAGTCAGAGACAGTAAAAAGATAATACCCTATATTCCAGCCAAGGTTTGACATTTACAGCCAAATATCACCAGAAATCTTTGATGATTCAGGCTTTGCGCTACATACTGCAGTTTCAGACTCATTTTATGAATAGAACCAGAGATGGAGAACACGTTGTGTGCCATCTACATACACACAGAGGGAAAAGTAAAAAGTTATGTAGACAGAAAAAGAGATTGGTTTAGCTCATAACTAAGATCTTGATTTAAAGCTGAGCCTATCAATATTTCCATATTAAAAAATAGCCAAAAGAGTACTGCACTGAGTTAGCATGGCACTTTCTAACATTTTTGGACTCACAATGGACAGTATAGAAATGGATGCAGCTTCTTCTTTTTTCTTGCTAATGTCTGGTGCCTACACCTACAATGCAACTTAGCTTGATTCGCTTTACAATATATGTACAAATATTCAGGTCTGTTATGCCAGTAGCAAATGTTGCCTCAAGTTGCTAGCATCAAGCAAGACTAGGACTGGGCAACAGTGGTCTGATAACCTAAATTCTAAATGTCACACCAAGCAGTAACCTCCATCCATGGCTGTGAAGTGAAGCCAACACAGTAGTGCCAAAAACTCCAGTTCCTCAAATGGCCATTTAAGGATAGTTACAGGAAGAGTCAATTTCCATAAGACCCCAGAAATAAACGTGTCGAGCCTTGTACAGGCTACCTAATTTCCCTGTTCATTCAGCCCACCTCAGATCCAACTATGCTCCATCTCCTTGCCTATTTTTGATTCAATTAGTTAGTTAGTTAGTTAGTTAGTACATCCCCAGACCTGCAGACACACTTCGATGCAATGTGAATGGAGTCACTCTTAAATAATGAACCCACAAAGAACATCACCTGCCTCAGTTCTACAGACCATTTTAGTGTCTTTCAGCTCATTTTTTTGGTTTTACATGCTGAAACTTTACTGTTTTTCTTTTGTGTTTTCTTCAGTGTCATAATTTTCAGTCACATAAGCAGGCAGCTGTTTTGATTAAATGAGCTCTGATGAATCCATTATATGCTACCTGCCCGATGCCATATGGCAGACAGATACAGTTAGCAAGTAGCTAGTGAACATAGTTACGCATTTATCAGCTAAACATCCAGATATTTCTCTCAGGAGTTCCCGGAGACCAAAAACAGCAAGCTATGAACAGTAGATACTTCCTTAAGAAAATCTTAAAAAAAATCTAAAATCTCTCTTCATAATGTTTGATTTAAGTACAAAAATAATGAATACGATATTTAAATTTGATATAGAAGATGTTTGGTCAGCAGTTTTGTACTTGCTGGTAAAAAAAAGCAGTGATTTATTCATGACAGATACCTCAGCAGTAACACTATTACTTTATCAATCTCATAAACTCATAATCACATGAATAATCTCTTTGCTTAGAGGATATCTCAGTAGGTTTACCGGTGATCATCTGTTTCGATCAACTAAATCTGACTATAATGATGCTCATTAAAATTTCAGTAAAAGTGTTGATTATTTTATCTGATAATTATATATATTTAAAAGCAAAAGCTGCTGGTTCTGGTTCAACTCAGAGGACAATAATTATTTATGACAAAGATGCTGCCAGATGGGTGTAGCCATAACAAAATTAACAGCTTATTTTAAAAACAGGCATTAATTAACAATGTTTTGCTGTGAAAACTAATGATGAAACAGATGGGCAGCACCAATCATTTTTTTGCAAAGAGACCAGTGAGGACTTAGTGATTAAAGATGTTACGTTTGCACTTTACTCCTTCACTGTCAAATGAGCTAAGAAGAGGATTTATAGCATCAATATTAAGCCTTTTACTTATGACCGAACCTCCAACCAAATACCACAAGCTGTACGTGACAAACGAGCCAATGTGCACATTCTTTCACATCTCTCACCACTTTAAAAGATGCATTTCTGCCTGTTTATTAGGAGACTACCATCTATGTGTGAACTGAAATTTGCCTGTCTTCTTTTAATTTACTCAAGGAGCTTTTCTTCTTGAGTCACGCTTCCCATATTTGTCAACTTAATTGTGTAGTAGTTTTCTCCAGGTTCCTTTATTGATTAATATGTTCATTATTTTGTCAGATTTCCTGTGTGAAGATGACCCAACTTAAGGAAAGAAAATAAACCAGAGGTTACAACGTAGGGAGAAAACTAATGGACAAAGAGAAGATCATTTGTATGTTAAGACGTGTTGCCTTGTCAGCATAAGTGCGGATGTGAATGTAACACTGTCAATCATTTATTTTATGTTTGATGAGGTTGTAGGCATGTTTTTTGTTCCGTTTCTTTCTTCATTTTATTAAATATTTAGATATATATTTTTAGCACAGACTTACACAACTCTTTTTATGTAATTTATATTGGAATAATGGATTGGATATTGTCATATATGGAAAAAATACCAAAATATCAAAGTTCTTATTAGACTACTTTTCCAAAAAAGAAAGTAGCTGTGGAGGAAATTCCAGTGGGAATGAAGGTCACTCCAACATTAACTTTATTTATTTATAAACGACAATAGGAGCATACAGCTGTATATGACACACAATTTAAAACATTGTTGATATTCTGGTTTTCCTTATTGTATTCAAAATGTGCTCAAGTAAAAGGACTTTAACAAAAAAAGCATTTAACTCTGTAGCAGGTTAAACTGAAGCTAATTTATTTATCTACTTTGTGTATTGCTGGTTATTTAATCTGAAGAAGAAGATTTACTTTATTAATCCCTCAATGGGAAAATTGTTTTCTTTTTTCACTCAGGTTTTACATATATAGGCCAGAAATACAATCCCACACACACAAAGGGCCCATAGACATGCAAATGTGGCGAGATGGTGGAGTGAATGGCAGCCAAATAGAAGTGCCCTGGGAGCAGTTAGGGGTTCGGTACCTTGCTCATCTCAGCAGTGACCAGGAGGTGAAGTGGCACCTCTCCAACTACCAGTCCACGCTCCAAACTGTAGTTCGTGCTAGACTTGAACTGCCCACCCTCCAGTTCCCAAGACAAGTCCCCACAGACTGAGCTGCTGCCACTACTAAATGTTAATCAAAACTATAGAACTAAACCTGTAAAATAAATGTAGCGTCAATGTCATGACATCATAAAGAGATGTGGTCACTGAAGTTAGTAATCATGATAAAGTATCACAGCTACTGCAAAAACTGTCAAACATATACACACACCTTAATAACAGGTTAGAGGCTAACCTCTGGTGTTTTAACTTCTCAACTTGTGATGTAGAAGTGTACTCCAGGGTGTGTAAGTACATTGTGACATCACTTTTGGGTGTAGTTAGAGGTGCGAACGAGCACTCTTCTGAACACACACCAGATGAAACAGGGTTAAAACTTTGATCCAGAGAGTGCAGTACATCACTGCTGCTTTTCAAACTAATTTGAAGTTACTCTTTAACAACATAGCCCCTGCTCTCTGTCTCTCCCTCAAGAAAAGCACTTCCAAACTGGACAAGCTTTGTCATCACTTCTGTTGTCGGCTTCATTTATGATAAAAGATGACCCCTCCCTCTGCAGCGAAAAGCAAAAGTAAGCCCAAGTTGTGCAGCAAGAGGTGCCACGTTTGCTTGCTTTGCATAATGAGATCTGATCACAATATGGACAGAATGCAGGCATGCATATAAATCACAGATGTAAGTGTAGAGCGAGGACTGGAGTGATGAAAATCAGGCCTTAAGACTCATGAGCATGATCTGATGTCAAATACATTGATATCCCTAAATGAATTGCAGAGATTCTGATCTAAAAATAATCTATGGGCCTTAAATATGACCCTGCTGATTTGGTTACAACTGAAGATAATTTGGCCTCTGTCCTAGCTGCAAGAATAAAAGTCTTCAAATGTACAGCACAGGATAAATGTATCCCTGCTGGGAAACTTTGGCACCAGGCCAAAATTTCCAACTCTCATTCTGTATGTGCGTATTGTGTTGCTATGTGTGCAGATCCCCTCTGTTACTCAGCACTGTGAGATTTTGTTGTCTTGTGTTGAAGGGGGTGTAAATGTTGTTGCAATTTAACATGGGCGCAATTATAAAACAACTTTAATCAAAGTGTATTTTTGCATCCGTATTATCACGCCTGTTCATATGTAGGATTTCTGTCTTTGTGCAGAGCTTCTAAGGCAAATGCATATGAAGAAGAATCGGACTCATGCCTTTCCCTTCTTGTCAGAGCTTGGTACCGATCCAAATCTGCTTCTTCACTTCTTGAAATCTTCATTTCCCTCCCCCTCTGGATTCTAACTTTACATGTGACTTTAATATGCACCTGGATGACTTGGAAGTGGTGCAAAGCAGGAAGAAAGGTACATTTAATCAAGTGCTGTACAATGCTGAGGTACTGTACTTCATACTCCTACTCATAAAGTTTTCAAATTAAGATTTGGTAACACTTAGGACAGTCCGTCTACAGAGTATTTGGAACATTTCAACTGTGGCTTTGGCTGTAGATGTTTAACAGATGATCTATAGACTATAGAGTATGTGTGACCTAAGATTTTACATTAAAAAACATATGTTTATAGAAGTTTATAATGTTTTTAAAGTACAACGTTTGGTTAAAGGTTAAATCTGTGGAGTCTTTTTGGTGCTTCTTGTCACATTTCAGATGTCTTGTGAGTTGATAGCAAAGAGACATTTTCCCTCTAAGCTTCTCAGATAGTTTCATTAAATTAACTGTTCAAATTATCCAATATTTCAAAATGTAATACAAATTTGTTTAACAAAGTGTTTGCTTTTTCTCATTTCCTCACCCATTAATCATCTCACAACCCATCAGATTTATCTTCTGCCCCTTGGGAGGAGGTCTGACCCTTGGTTTTGGATCAATTGTTCTAAATTCTCTAACTGCATTTTACTGCAAAACAAGTTCTTTGAGACTTTAGATCTATTTTACAAACACTTAGAAGGATATTGGATCTATGACTTAAATTGTTCCTTTCCAGTGTTAATGTTACTTTTTCTGAAAGGACCAGTGTGTAGAATTGTCACCCTCTCCTTAGTAGCGTGAAGGCGAAACTACAGTGCCCACAAAATGCATGAAAATTGCAAAAGGCCCTATCTGGAGCTAGGGTATCTTATAAAGGCTCAACATAAAAAAACATACACAATTCCAATTTTCAGGTGATTGTATCTGTATCTGAAGTATCTGTATACTTTTTCCATCACTGCTTTTTGTAATGAATTATATAATGACCTACTGTTAGGTGGGGAATAAATGTACTCTTTCCTTCATTAAATTTAACAGCTTGCTTTGTTTCACCATCCTCAATCATCCTGGCAGTTCCTTCCTGACCTCTATGCAACAATCTTGATAGCCTGTCACTTGTTTATTTTGCATCAGTTTGGATCCATATTTATTTTCTGCTGTATATGTAGATTTTAGAGACTTGCTGCATTCACACTTTGTTCTTAATGAGGCCTAATGCCATACCTCTGAGGTTGTTTGGATGGCATCTTGGGTGCATTTATTTGTCTGTTTTGTCTGTTTATCTCTTTACATAGAGTCTATATTCTAGCTAAACACACTCCACTCACTAGGGACAGATTATGCCAAATGTCAAAGGGATCTATGAGATTATGTTCTATCCTCTTAACCTGAAAATTACTCTGTGTCTCCTGCAGTTGTATATTTAAATCTGTGACTACTCCATCATTGTCCATTTTTAGACAATCCTTGGCCAGTTGCATGCAAGTCTTGTCACTTCCACAAAAGATTTTGAGGATCTTATTTCAGTAAAATCAGAAGATAAAACATTGGTGAAATATTATAATCGAAGTTTATAATCAAGAGTTTTTCTTCCTGACAGTGGTCTAAGTCCAAAACCTGCCTTAAATCTGGATCATGTCTCTTCATGTCAAAGAAGTGTTTCATGTTTTTCTTCCTGCTGATTCAGATTTTGTTCCACATCCTTTGGGAAACAATGTTTAACTAAGGAGCACTTCAAAAGGCTACAACACTCATGCAGCATCAACAAAAAGTTTTGATCAGCGGTGATCCACTTTCTGTCTCAATCCTCTGGAGAAAATGTTTGGCTACACAAACCACTTTCAAATGTTTCTGCGGTCATAAGGTTGTCCAAAAGTAGTAAAGAAATGCCAAAATACTCATCTTAATTACTAAGTGGCTCTACTGTATGCTTCTTTCCCTTTATAGTGCTTAATTTTTCCCATGCAGTTCTGGACCGACGCCTTTGGCAGAACACAATAATTTGAGTGTTGCAAACACTGGCCACCAATAAAAGTCGAGGAGGCCTGAAAGCAGCATGGGGGCATGTCCTAGTTGGAGGGATTTTTGGGTATCTATCATCTGATATTAGAGCGATGTTTGAACCTCTGAGCCAGAGACAAAAGCTTTCCCTCAAAGTGCCGCGATTATTGCATTATGAATGTAGCAACAGAGCATTCCACCAGTACTGACTCAGCAAAGTAATCCACTCATTTTCAAAGTATCACTTAAACGACTGGAGCGAAACAGTCGTGACTGAGGCCTGCGAAAAGCGCTCAGGGGCACTGAAACGCATCAGCTGCCACACACACAAAACAGACAGCTGAACGGATATTTAGAGAAACACTGTTTCTGTAAAAACTCTTTTCTGTATTATATAAAATCTTCATTACATTGCAATTAGCTGAAGTCAAATTTAATGGTAACAGTATTTTTTATTCATCCAATATGGGTAGTAGGATCAGATTAAAATGCTTCTTACAGTGTTTAATGTGCTGGTTAAAAGATGCTTTAAGCAATACATAATTATTCAGATTCATCACTTAATCATTCGAAGGGTATTCTCTCTTCAGCATTTAGGCAGAAAATGCATTTTGGTTTGAGTCGGTGTGGGCATGTTGCAGCTACTAGTGAAGAGATGAAATGAAGGCTCATCAGATACATAACACTGAACAGTGCTTCAGCATTTAAAACACAATGACACACAATGGCATCCATTCCATCCACTTTCCTATAACAGCTTATCCTTGACTGGAGCCTGGACAGGTCACCAGTTCATCACAGGGCTGACACATAAGGACAAACAACCACTCACATTCACACCAACAGGCAATTCTTAAAGTCATCAATGAACCTATTAACCTGCATGTCTTTGGACTGTGGGAGGAAGCCGGATTACCCTGAGAGAACTCACACAGACATCGGGAGAACATGCAAACCTCTCACTAGGAACGTTCTTGCTGTTAGGCGACAGTGCTAACTACTGCACCACCATGCTGCCCAGCAATGGCAGGGTAGAACTACATGGTAAAAGGTAAATGGACTGAGCTTATAAAGCCTCCTTTCTAATCTTCCGACCACTCAGGGTGCTTTTACACTACATATCTCATTCACACATTCATACGCTGATGGCATCGGCTGCAATTCAACGTGCCAACGGCTCATCAGTTTTGGGGAGCTAACCATTCATACACATTCACACACCGCTGGCGCTGCCTTCGGGAGCAATTTGGGGTTCAGTATCTTGCCCAAAGACACTTTGACATGCAGACTGGAGGAGCTGAGGATCAAACCACCAATCATCTGATTAGTGGACGACCTCTACGCCCCGCTACCTCCTGAGCCACAGTCGCCCCTATACTGTTTATTTTACAAAATATTCTATCAATTAGTGATTAGTTATTGACTGAGCAGCGCATTATGTTAAAAGTTAGACCAGATTCAACTTTTTTTTGGGCAATCCTGCAATCTGTGTGAAGAGCACATCAAGGAAGTCAGGATTCTCACTGTGTTAACGCAGTGTCACAGAAAGGAATTGCAATGCCGCCTTAATTTTGACACATTTGTGCCAAGGTTAGTCTGATCGCAGCCTCAGTAATATGTCAGGAAATGGTGAAAAATGCCCATTACAGCTTTCCAGAGCAAAAGATAGCACATTGAAAGGTCTTGTTTAGCCTGTCAAGACGTATAGAACATAAAGGTATTGAGAAGTTCTTTTGCTTGATAAGTGACCAATCAATAAAAATTGGAGTTGATTATTGTACCAATCACTGACTTAAGATTTCAAACACTGTAAATAGAGCTCTTGAAGCATTTGTTTTTAGCTCTCACACACAGAGTGCATGCAGGGGTGATTCTTCAGCACAACTGCTGCATTAATTCACAGAGGTCAAATGGAGAGCCTCAGCTCCAGGAAGATAGATCCAAACTAATGTCACTCTGTTCGAGCGGAGGCCTGGAGAGGAGAGTGGGAGCCATATGCTTCGCCCTAACACAGTAGTCGCAGTGAATGTACATCGAGTTGACATAGCAATCTGTGGCCGTGCACGACACCGCGTGGTTTACTGGATAATGGGATGCGAAACTGGCCACATATCACATTTGTGTGAGCGCGCTCCTGTTGACGCTTCCCATACAATGTGTCACACTCTATTACAGTCTCCACCACACACCAGCACACATCGACACACACACTGATTATTCTCACTGTCATTCTTTTGTGTAAATCCACAACACACAAAATAGCCAGCTCTCTCTCTCTCACACACACACACACAATACATGCAAATAGCAGACACATACAGAGGTGGACTTTCCTCCCACTCTCTTTCAAATATACACCCACAAACTATTGTACATTTTAACACAACAGCCTGCGCATGCACACACATACAAAATTAAATCTCAGCTTGAATAGCTACAGCATGCGATGGAGACAATTCCCACCTCCCTCTTCCTTATTTAACATGCAAGGCATCAATTGTCTACATGATGAATTACAGCATCAGCAGCACCCATGTGACATATGCACACGGGTTGTTTATAAGCACAGATGTGGCAGTGTAATCTCTGAATTCGCCAGGAGAATGTCAAGGGAGAGCTTCCACTTATTTGCCTTAATGAATCATGCTATAACTTCATTTTGCAGGAGCAACAACACATTTTGGCAAATGTGCTGAATTCGCGTCAGCACGTACATCATGTTTGATTATGGTGATGTGACTCTTGCAGTGTATTTGCACATGAGGCATGAACATGACTTGTCTTTGGGATTTACATAAATACATGTTAGATATTTAAGTAGTAATCTCCAAGGTTCTTCTTTTCATGTCATTTCAGCAACATCCTTTGTGCCAAGTTGTCATTATTGTGGTGTCTCTACACTGCACATTATGAATATCAAATACATTTTATTCTTTGACTTTCTTTGTGGGGTATGAAAGGTTAAGAGGTATGCAGTAAAAAGTTAAAAATTTATATTGGGAGAGTGAATTATCGACTCAGGCTGGGCAGGGTCAGATGAGGCTGGGAAAGAAAGAGACTCAGTCGGATTAATTTCAGGTCAGGTCAGGCTCAGGTTAAATCACCCAAGAAGATTTGTCCTCACCAGAAACAACATCACTGGTTGTTTGTTCTAATGCTGAAAATATCTTGTGTTTACATTTTCCTGACAAGTAACCTCTTATGCTAAACAGTGACTGTCCTCTCCCACAAGCAATGCTGGAATGAAGGACAGTGACACCACACAAAAATCTGAGTAAGGAGGTATCAGGCAAACAAAGTGGCTGACTTTAATAATGCAGACCATGATTTGTCTCCTCCCAACAATCAGTACTACCCCAAACCAAGCTATTACAGGAATTAAATTGAATCCCTGTCTGCTTTGACCGAATTGCACTTTAAATTCCTGAATTCCTCAAAAGCTTCTTGTTCTCTTGGAAAAAGTTCATGTGTTGTATAACCATAACCAGGTTTTTCTAACGTTAACCGAGTACCTTTAGTTGCCTAAACTTGACCAGACCTTAAGCTAAGTGGGATGCGTTCCTGTAGTATGGTGCACCTGGTGTGCACTTATCTCTTGCGCTGGGCATCACGTTTTCCTAGCAGTTTATAGATGCAGATAAAGTCAAAGTATTATCAACTTTTCCATGCAAGGCGTTACACTGCTGGTCAATGTCACATCTGGCCCTGACAACATATCAAACCAAGCAAGACGCAGGTTTCACATCTTATCCATTTCCTTCCTGTTTTGACGCTATTAGATGTGACAGAAATAGTTCAACAAGGGAAATTTTAATCATGATGAATTATGTTATTCAAGGTCACCCCATTAACAAATCACAGAACGCATAATTACTTTGGCAATAAATAGGCTAGCTAGGCCTATTGTTATGACCCAGGGTCATAATTTAGTATTTTGCGGTCTTGATGTGTGATTTTTCTGTGCTGTTGTTCCTCCCTGCCTGAGGAGGGTGGTGGTGCTACTACCCTTAGGGTCTCTCTCTCTCTCCAGGTGCTGTTCCTCCCTGCCTGAGGGTGGTGCTACCACCATTGGTGTTTCTCCAGGTGCTGGCTGCCGATTGGTGAATGGACTGGTGGAGCTGCTATAAATGGCCGCCGCTTGAGACATTCGCCCTCTTCTCTTGACCCTTCTCTCAACTGTACCAGGCTTTGTTGTATTGTATTGTATTGTATTGTATTGTATTGTGTTGAACTTGTACTTGTACTTGGTAATGTCTGCTGAGACTTTAGTTTAGCAGTCCAGGTAGTTGTAGGGGTGAGTAGCTCTTTTGGTTTATCTCCTTTTCTCCTGTTTATTTTATACGGAGTCAGGTTAGAAACCTGTAATTTTTGTTTTCTTTGGTTTTGGTTAGGTAAGTTAGTTTTGGGTCAGATTGTTTTTGTTTGTTGTTTTGGGCCATGCTCACCCTGAAGCTCAATGCTACCATTTTTTTTCTCAAGACTGAATAAATGATCTTTTGTTGGACTGCAGCTCTGTGGCCATGGTCATCCTTGGGATTGGGGAAAGAGAAGGGCATCCTTTCTTGTTATGTTTGGTTCCCCTAGGCCGGACATAACACTGTTTATCGGCATAGTAAACAGCATTATTATAGTCACCAGAAATTCACCTGGCTGTTCACACAACTCCATGCATGTGTTTGCCCATTAGTATTTGCATAACAGGGTGACCTTTAAATTATTCATAACAATTAAATACTGATAGTGAATGTCAGACAGAGATGCATCGCTAAAGGCGCACCAGCTGTTTTGCCTGTAGCGCTTTTGCCAAAGCATTTTAAAGCAGCCGTATCTGTAGGAAAGCATTTCTGTCTGTCTAATAGAGGTGACTGATCAGAAGATGCCCATCAGTGGCCGATACAATGGTGGCAAAAACAGACGTGTCACTGACTTGAGCATTTCTAAAAGAACTGGCATACAACTTATTTTGTGTTTCAGTATGAGGACCGAGTACCTAAAGAAGAGAGCGACTGAAGAGTCATGCGTACATATTCAAAAATTAATTACTGGGTCCAATATATATTTGAAAGCCACCAGGAGTCATTTCAAGATTTTAATATTGTGCCATTGTGTGTGAGGCAGACAGCCAGGTTCAACCAGAGAGGGACACTGATGTGTTTTGGAGATCCCTAAGGACCTGGAATTGCTGGATGATACAACTCACAATTTGCATCCAAGGCTAATGTTCATTACCACTGAAGAAAGTAATGTATCCTTTATGTAGCGGTGCCGTTGATTTCCTATGAGTTCCAATGAAATGACTAGAGGGGAGGTTTGCTTTTGCATTTTTACGTGTTTCCAGTAAAAACAAGTAGCTAGAGAGGGACTCATCATGGATATTAATTGGTCTTTACAACAAATACAAATAGCAAATGTGCGTTACATCCCTACCACTATTGGTCCCAATCACTGTAGAGCTGCACTCTTAGCTAACTCTTCTCAGTCTGGGGGCGTCCAGTGAACCTGGACGGGACTGAACACAGCATCTGAGACTGATAAAGGCCATTGTAATGACAAGCCAGGTTTGGCTCCTGGCATTCTGAGGCTGAGTCAGCTAACCTAACATAGCTGCAAACCTAACATAGCTAATGGTGTGGTTAACGGATGTGCTCAGCCCACCAGATAAACTATCTTCGAATCAGGAAGTCTTTAAATTCCCTCAGCTGAGCCCACTTCTGTTGCCTGCTAGCACAGCATTGCTAATACAGCTTTGGAGATTAGCTACTAGCAGGTAACACTAAAGTATAATCCACCTGGAAACAATGTAAATCACAGAGTTTAAGAGGAACAGCTGGGGGACATCAGGAGGAAAACCCCCAAATTTTTTATTTTTGTAATCAGTGAGGCCAGAACTATCTCTGGTGAGGGACAACACCAGCATTTGCAAACACTTGTCATGAGAAAGATTTTCATCAAAATGAAAAACACAGAGAATGTGAACAGATGGTATCTGCATGTGTGGTTCCCATCATGAAGCACAAAGAAGGAGCTGGGGATGATGTGGGGGTGGTTTTCTGCTGACATGGTTGGCAATTTATTCAAAAGCATGGTGACCATAGCATTCTTCAGCAACATGCTATCCCATCTGGCTTGATCTTAGTGGGACCATAATTTGTTTTTCAACAGGACAAAGACCCAGAACACTCCTCCAGGCTTTGTAAGAACTATCTGACCAAGAAGAAGTGATGGAGTGCTACACCAAATAACCTGTCCTTCACAATCACCCAACCTAAACCCAACTGAGATGGTTTGGGATTAGTTGGACTGCAAAGTGAAGGAAAAGCAGCCAACAAGTGCTCGGCATATATGGGAACTCATCTAAGACTGTTACCACCATAGAAAACTATTCCAGGTGACTACCTCATGAAGCTGATTGATAGAATATCGAGTGTGTAAAGCTGTCATCAAAGCAAAAGGGTCTGCTTTGAAGAATTAAAATATAAAACAGATTCTTGTATGTATTGTATGTATGTAATGGTTTCCAAACATTTAACTGGTACTGTATGTGATAAAAACATAACTTTTGACTTCATGAGGACATAACCAAACATAACCACCAAAACAATAGTCTTTCTCAAACCTTACCTTTTCAATAGTTTCTATGTGCAGATATTGTAGGAAGTAAGACTTTTGATATCAAGTGTAATCTGCGGTTTGCAGAATCCTCCAGCATTTGTGTTCTTGTGTTTCAATAAAGTTGGTTTTGGGCCTTCAAATAGTATCGAGAGAAAACAGTTTGAGTATGTTGGCAGCTTTCATTTCAATAAATGGACGATCAAGTTTGGAAACCTCATCTATGTTGTAAACTAATACATCCACAGCTTCAAACCACCTTTAGTTGAGTGGGGAATCAGTATTATTTTGTTTCTGATTCACTGAATACTGGTGCAATGAGTCAGTGATATGAAGACATCAGAAATCTTCGCTTGCATGAAAAAATGTAGACAGGTGCATAGAAGAGAAGACAATAAAACTCCAATACTTACAATACAATATATTTATTTACAGTCCCTAATTTTGGTCTGTATAGTCTGTGTTAATATACACAAGAGCATAGATGCATATATAAATAGCGCAGTGGCATACATTCAGTACATAATTATAATACACAGAAAACAGCATGCAGTACAATGCATTATCTAGCCTGATGTCAAGTTGGAGGAAAGAAAATTGATATGAACAGAAAATAAACAAAACAATAGGCTGAACAGAAATAGATAGATAAATAAATAATGATAAAATGCATAAATAACTGCATTCACACATAAGACAAACACAACCTTTGATGCACCATAAATATACCATACATTTCTAAGACCTGGACACCATACAAACAAATATTGTATTAAAAGGAAATATAGATGGCAACATTTGTAGTTTATGAGGCTGGATATTAATTTATTCATTTCATTTTTTTTCTCTCTAAATTACCTGCCATGGGTCAGAGTGTTTCTTTTTACATATGTGTGTGGATATATAGATATATACATGCTATATCTTCCTTCCCTAATGTATCTACGTGCAATTATCTCTATTTTAGTTTCTTGTACTAGTTACATCACATCTATCTAAGTTGATTTTTTTTATGGCCACTGTTGTTTGTGTTTATGTTTAAAAATCTTATTCAAATATATATTTAGCACACATACATGCAGTGTAATTAGCACTGACCTGATACAGTTATTTTAAGGTGCTTTTAAGGTGGGTATGAAAGTCAAAGTCTGTGCACAGTTACATTCAAGTACACTTTCAGTAGTTATAGAAACTCCCTGTAGAGGGACTATGTACAAAAAAGTACATTTTCTCAAGTACAGCATACTGTAATTAAGTACATCAATCCATCCATCCATCCATCCCTTACTGTTCGTCAGGATTGCGGTGGGTTGGCTCTTATCCCAGCTGGCACTGGGTGAGAGGTGGGTACAGCCTGGACAAGTCGCCAGTTCATAAATCAAGTACATTTATTTCCATTTTATTCTCCTTTACCTTTTTACTCCATTAAATTACAGAGGAAAAAATAATAATAATGATGATTATAATAATCTTATACAATTTAAGATCTCTTTGTACAGACTGTATATAATATTAAAAGGCTGCTCTTGTGGTGACCAATAATAATAATCACATATAACACTTGAATATGCAATTCTTCATAATGGGTACCTTTGCTAGAAGTCTACTTTGCCAATAATAATTCTATACTTTTACTTCAGTAACAGTTTGGTTGCAGATGTTGTTTCTTTGACTTTAGGATCTGAATACTTCATCCACTATTAATGTTTGGTGTCTTTTGAATACATGTAGGATGAGCATGTTTGTGTATGACACAATATACACTACAATACAATATCTACTACAATGGTGGACAAAGCACTCAGATCCTTTATTTGAGTAAAAGACATTGTAAAATGACTCTGTTACATCAAAAGTCCTGTATTCAAGATACTCCTTTAGGGGAAAAAAGTGAAATAGGCTATTATCAGCAGTGAAATTTGAAATTGTAAAGTGATCATATATATAATACATAAATATGAATCAGTGGTTAGCACTGTCACCTCAAGGTTCCTGGCTGGTTCCCGACTGGAACCTGGGGCTAGAGCCTTTCTGTGTGGAGTTTACATGTTCTCCCCGTGGGGTTCGTGGATTCTCTCCAATATTGAAATACTTGCGTAAATGTATTAAGCTCTTTTGACTGCCTACTACTAATACTCATGATAACAATAAAAAAAAACCAAAAAAAAAAAAAACAATGATAAAACTTTATTTTTTCCTGAATACATAATTGATGAATCTTCTCATTAAAGGCAGATTTTTCCTGATATGGTGACTAAAAAGGTTTATAAGGGAAATAATTCAATAATAGATGATCACCTGGAGGTCATCCAGTAACAGTACAGTGGATAAAATGGTGGATACAGCACCTTTTCATTCACCACTCCATCACCGTGTGTATGTATGAGTGAGTGAGTGTGGCAGACGTAAAGAAACTCCCTCTCTTTCTCTTTCCTGCCCCCTCAGTGAAGGACAGCTCCTGTCAGCGCACAGGACTGAACCGCTTCCCGTTGTCAGTCTGTGCGTCTGTTCTCGTTTTGTTGCTTATACTGCCTACTACGGGATATTTGCCATTGGTTCATCCCTCCATCTCTTCCTCTCCCTCCCCGCGTGATTGTATGTAAATCCGGTCGGGACTGAGCCAGTAGGTGAGGGTTGGGGCTGGTGGCTCCTGCCTCGGTGGCGCACACGAGACCCGAGAGCGGCCGAGGTAAGATCGCTGCTCCGACGGAGCTGTCCACTCTGCTGTGGTGCTGAACTCCACATCCCTCCCCTCCTCTTCCTCCTCCTCTATCGGCTCTACTGTACATTGATGGTATTTTGGGAAAGGATTAACAACCTCCCCTTTGGCTGCTTATAGGTGCAAACTTCTCCCGAGGACACCTCTCTCTCTCTCTCTTCACACATCGGAAATTACACTACACCAGCCAGTGGATTTGACCGGAGCTCCAGATTATCGTTGGTAATAGTTTGTTGAGAAGTGTTGCTGCCCTCCGTTCACCACTAATATCGCTTGGATTATCCTCCTGGATGGTTTACGTCTGGACACACAGGTAAAAAAAAAAATACATCTTTTAGTTTGTTGTGGACTAATTGTTAAAGCCTATCCGAGCAGAGTCCATTCATGAAAAGTCCCCCCCCCCTCTGTCTGACACGCTATCAGCCTGCGAGTTTAACCCTCATCATCGCCGAGGCGCCACAACTCTTGTCTAATGATCCAGCAGGTCACCCTCCTTGACTCAGAAAATATCTCCCGATCTGCTGCCTTCAGCTTTCAGTTTACTTGTCGTCACGACCCAGAGGCTCAAATCAACTGATATCAGGGTATCTGAAGTTGGGATTATAGTTTCTGTTATTCTGTCAGGCTCACACTGAGGCGCAAACACTCCCCATTGTAACACAATCAATGTTTTTTGAAGCGAATGGAAACGTTGCCCAGAGCTTTTAATTTATCCTCGTAGTACTTAGTGTGTTATTTTTTTTCCTTGGCACGCTAATCCTTGAGTGACACCGTTAGCAGCAGAGGGATTATACTTTTGTTTATCATCCTCAGCTTTGCGCCTGACTCATTTGGCACTACATTACAGGCTCTTGCGCCGGGAATGGTCATTAATTGTGTTGTTTGATGGTTTTGCGAATGAAATTTGGGGTCGTGCTTTGTTTTGTTTTTTTATTGCCGGGATGGTGCAGCAGATGGAGTTAGAGCTAACCTGAATCCAGATTAAGTTCTGCCATCGATACGACTCAGATTTACAGGCTGAAAACCTTTGAGGAGGTCTCTGCAGTAGGATAGCTGCCTCAGAATTAGATCTGGGAACGTATTGTCTATATAGGACAATAAATACAACAAAGATGGATGCATTTGAATAGTTATGATGCTGTACAATCCAGCTATGAATACCAGAAACATCATACTATCTGTTATCATTGTATTTAAATACATTTACTGCACTTAAACACAAATTTGAGATACTGTGCTTTTTGTAGTGTTTCTGTTTCATGCATTTACAGTGGGCATTACTCTGCACGGAGTACTTTTCTTTGTTAATAATACTTTTAAACATATCTACTGGTAACAGAGTATTTTGTAGTATGGCATTGTTACTTTTACTCAAGTATCAAATGACTGTAAGTACATTATGGTGACTTTTATTGCTGAAAATAACTACTTCCTTTATGACTAGTTATTTGTGTTTTACTAACCCTGGATCCTGACTATCCATGTGTTTGCTGATCCACTAGAAGTCTGTAAATTGTATTTCCTGCACAAAATTGACATACTTTGTGATTCAGAAAGCACGCACACACACACTAACGACCCTAAGCTCATTTCTTTAATTACAGCTGTAATTTAAATTCTTGTAGAGGAAGTGTGAATGCTACAGAAACTGTGCTGTTTGAATGTTCAGCCATCTGTAGGCATTTACAATCCAACATCAGTCGCATCATTATTCCCACAATGCATTCACTTTATGTGTGAAAGCTCTTAGAAACCACAAGACATAATCTATTTTCAGTGGCGCATTAGATGAATGAGTGGATCTGTTTTCCAAGGCTGCATTCATTAATTGATTCTCCACTTGAATACGAACCAGCGACCAACTAATGTATCATTTATAAAAGCTATATATTATATATATTTTGAAGAGTATAGTGTGGATATTTGATAAGCATGCTAGTCTTACTAAATAACATACTCAGCTGGAAACTGAGATAATACACAGCTCATTTTTAGAATGACCTTGTAGGCTTTCTGCACTGAAATGATACTGATACTCAGTTGTGTTCAAATCCACTAGGAAACCACCAAGCCAAACAGCAGTGTTAAGAATATTCTCGCCGGGGAAACAATTTGCTTCACTACACCAAAACCAGAAAAAGTCTTTCCACTCTTCTTTTTTTCCCCTCCCAAAGCTTAGATCCAATTAAACCATTTAACAACAGGTAGGAAATGGTGCCAACTGAGCAGGTACTGGTGTTAATGGAGCTGCTCTGCTTTTCATTACAATGACTTTCTTCAAGCACTGCAGGGAAAGCAAAGGCTTTTGAGTCAATAATGCTTTTCACTAGAAAGGAAGGGTGAAAAAATGCAAGGAGACTGATCAAAGCATTTCAGATTTGAGAGGAAAAGCACTCTGTGTGAAGGTGTGGGCTCCCAGAAATGGTAGCTGATACAGTAGGGGGCAAATTTGGATGATATAGGAATAAAGCTATGCTGGGGAGGAAAGTTGCGCTAGCACTGAAAATGGCACCATTTTAGGGTCTTCACAAAGGACTTAGGTGTCGTCTTGCAGCAGGTTCAAAAATCTTTACCAATTACTCTCTGAGATGTATTTTTTGGGGCTGTTTTAGAGGGCAAACTGGTTTTAAGAATTCTATTTTTCTCAGCGTGTTTTTGTCAAATGCATCCACAGCTCACGTTTCAATGCTAAGTAAGGTATGAAAGGATTTTCTATTGCATCGCTAATATTTTGATCTTGCACAAGCCCTGCAATGGCTACTGTACTATCTATTTTAACAACTTTAACAACTACCTTTAAGTAATTCCTTTGGGACCCTTGAGGATCTACGAAATCCATATTTTTAGGTACCTTTCCAACATGTGTTATCATAGTGCTACTGAGCTAAAGTGTGAACAAAAGGTAGTGGAACAGGGAGCTACATTGTGCTAGTATACAGCTTATTAGACAGTATCATTGCATTTGTCATTAGAGTTTCCTTTAGATGGAGATTTACAAACTCTGCCACACACACAACCTTTTATCACTTGATATCCTGTCACACAATTGGATTTGGTTTTATTCAAACAGGTTTTGGGATACATGTCTGTGAAATTTCTTCCTCCTCCTCAATATATTTGGTGTGAATAGGCAATTTAAATAGCCTATTTCTTCAGTAGTTCCAATAAAAAAGTGTTAAGAGTGAGTTCTCTGGATTATCCAAAGTAATGGAGATATTTCTGGCAATTTTGAATGCTTCAAGCATTACAAATGGAATTTCATTCACGTCCATGGTGGTAGATATTTTAGACATCTTAAAACCTTGGCAAATAAAACTTGCCAAAGTTTTAAGATGTTATCAGAGTTATCAGCATGGCTAAATATCCCTGGAGCTGAGGATGGAAATATATTCTTTTTTAATTTGGGTGAACCCAACCTTTAAAGGAATAGTCAAACCTTTGGGGGAATGTGCTCATTCATTTTTTTTTCTCTGTGAGTTAGATGTGAAGATCAATATTGCTCTCATGTTTGTGCCCAGAGCCGGAAGGCGTTCAGCCAAGGTTAGCATAAAGACAGGAAGCAGGGGAAACAGCTATCCTGGCTCTGTCCAAAGTTCAAAACCCAGTACCTCTAAAGCACGCTAATTATCATGTTGTTTCGCATTTGTTTAATCTGTACACAGACAAAAATTGAAGAATTTGTGGTTTAAGAGGAAGGTTTTTTAACGTAACAAGCAACATTTTGTCTGTGCAGCATCTCCACTGTTTCACTGGCAAACTCGAAGAAGTCATCACACCCAGCTGTTGTTCACCAAGAAACTGTTAAAGCAAGTTTAATTTTTACATGTTGTAAAGTAATGATTTGAATCCATTAATGACCGATTGCTACATTTAGTATGATAATAAAAGCTGCACAGTATTTTGTCTGTTTAAGGTGGAAGCACACAATTTGCTGTGGAAACTCTCAAAACATGGCCACAAAGGACAAAATTATCATTTTTAATTTCACATATTTTCATGCCTAAATGGGTAGAACAATTTTCTTTGAAAAACGCCAAAAGTTAAATGTTCATCTGACATTAAATAAATGTCATGTTAATGAATGTTAAATATCAGATTTACACTATATCGAAGCACATGTTACTGAAACTACAGTTGTTTTGGATCTGATGGTACCAAGTATGTGATAATACTCCTTATACTTTTGGAAATACAGTCATATCTTTATCATACTATATGTAGTCGTTAATCACAAGGGGATACTCATCTTATCCCAAAGGAATACTAGCTAAAATGCACAATGGCAAAACTGGCTCAAAAATTTCAATGGATTTGTGCTTAGCTCAGCTAGTCTTCTCAGCAGCAAAGTGAATACTGCAGGTGTATTTACCAGAATTATTAAATGATTCCTTTAATAGTCCAATCAATCCTTAGTTTGACTTCTGTCTTCATTGAAAGAACACACCTGTATCGACTTTATATTTATCCATTAAGCGATGCCTGCTTTCACATTCACAGTTACACACATTAACACCTGGGAGTTGCCCATTACAGCCACAGTGACTCCGCTGGAGCAATATGGAGAGTAAAGCACTTTTATAATGGGCCCATCAGTACTTCTTGTGTGGTATTTACTTCTTGAATCTTCCCTAAGCAGTGGACCAGCGACTCTTTGTATGGATAGCGATCCTTCTGTGACCATCAGACAATACAGGGGCCACATTTCACAGGGCAACAGATCAAATCATACAGTATTTAACATTTGTGCATGTTAATGAATTTAAGCAATTAGCTGGTGAAAAGTTTCATTTCTTCTCATAAGAATCTAAATTTCTAATAGCTTCAATAATATTATACACCTATAGGTTTCATGTTTCATCTCTCAATAGCTCAGCCCCAACCCACCTCAACAATAACACATCTAACATTGCTTTCCCCTTCTCCATCCCTTCTCTTCCCACTCAGAGCGAAGCTGTAACCACTGCCAACTCCCATCTGTGTCTGTCTTTGTTGTTCTTCTCTTCAATACGTGGAATCTTTATTGTTCAGTAGACCCACACACATTGAGATATTCTGTCCTGCTGCCACGTTTAAGAGACACCACCACCTGACATTCTTATGTCTCCTGGCAAGGATGGAGGGTGGGTTTTGTTTGATGATGTGAAAAGCTGTTTTTCCATCTATTGTGCACATTGCATTTCTCTTTTATGTAAGTCCACCGTTGCTGAAAGCATGCAAACAAACAGAAATCCTCCTCCTTTTTTTTTATCACAGCAGTTACAGATAAGAAGCATTATAATGCAATCTAGATTATTAGCACGTGCTTTACTTGGTGTAATGATGTATGAGAATGCCTACTCTGTGTGCAGTGGAGTCAAACATTTCCACTGGATCATGTTTCTTTTTTCTTTACTTGTAGGATCAAGCTAAGGAAACAGATTGAGCCTCCGTCTCCTGACTTTTCAAACAGCTCAAAATTTCTGAAGCATGACCTCCTTCACTCCACATCTTGATTGAATTCCAAGTCTGTTTGATTGTTAAATTGTTATTGTCATAACCCATTTCGAACAGTACAGCAGAACAAGGCTGTTGTGGCTACTTTTAAAGTTGAGCCTGGGTGAAATATTGAGACACTACTTTCTCTGTCTCAGTGCTCTTTGGCAGATGGTGAGACCATAATAGAAGTTGCACAAACCTTAAGGGTGAAGGTCAACAGGCTGTAGGTTTATGCGCTAATCCGGTCAGTGTGCTGCAAGCAGACTGATGGCAAGTGTGGCTTGAGGCTTTGTAAAATATGTTTCAGTGTGTGTGGGTGTTGGTGGCACTGGCCAAGGCTCAATAGGACACGTCATAGTCTGTGTCCGAGATAATAATTCTGTTGTTTGCTGTGTGTTGGAAGTGTATGACACTTGGGAAGGCGGGTGCTGGGGTGGTCTGACCATGCGTTGCATTTTAATGGCAGGTCGCAGTACTCTGTTCACTACCGCTGTGGCCAAGTGTGACGGCATTGTTCCAGGCACAGAGCAGTAGATCAGATCAGTCTGATTATGTACTGATTGTTAACAATGGGAGAGCCGACGTGCCTCTGCCAGCCTTTTTCCTGCAGAGTTGTAGCGACGGCGTGTACCACAAGACATTTGAAATGGTCTATAAATTAAATGGCTATAAAAAAAAGTCAAGGTCTTTCCTGCTACTGCCTCGCATGTGGAGCCTTCTGCGATCATAAATGATTGTAATGTGGATCATATAATGCCAAAGTCCCCACTGTCAAATCTTTGTCATATGGAACTTATGGTTTCACCCTGGAGTCGCTGCACAAAAAGGCCCCAAGAAACCTCTCCTGTGCATAGGAACTGTTGGAAATATTTTTTATGTTGTTGTGATGCTCACTTTTGCTTTTAATTGTTAGTAATTGTGGCTTCTCGATGAGTAGAAGGGTACAATTGGAGTTGATGGTGCACAGTAGGCTGTTTATAATTCTCAGATGTCGTGCCAGGCTAGACAGATCTTGTGCATGACAAAAGATATATTAGAATCACTTCATTTTCTCACTGGGTGGTTATTCAGAGCTGTGATGAATAATGGGCTCGGTCTCTGAGGATGAATTAGTTCAAATTTTCATACAGTACAAAGTGGCAGCCGGGCACTGGTCTCAGTATGCTATCTGGTATTTCTTAAAGGACTGCTCGGGAGCATCAAAGGCAAATTATATACTCTGAGAAAATGTTAGCAGTCATTAGAAGCCAAAAACGCAGTCCCACAATTTCCCTGAAAGTTTACTTTTATTCACTTTAATTAGTTCTTATTTATTTAAATCTCTTCATTTGAAAATGATGTAAATATATACATAATGACAAAGTAGGAAAAAACCTACAAGCCACTGCGGGGCTGCTGTACTGGTACCTGCATAATTGATGAGTCATCTTTGCATAGCATGTCAGTCAAATAATCCACATTTCCAAACCTCTGTATAAGCATATAAAAGAGTATTTATTTGTACATGTATCTTCTTGTCCTTTCCACATAATAGTCAACAGTCTACACACACTTCCATCAATTAGTAACATGCATGCAAACAAGCAAACAAATTGCTCAATAGCACATTACTGTGTGCTTCTTCCAGGCTTGTATCCTACCTGCTCTGAGATTACTGCTTCACCCATTTGTACTTTCTCCACACTCCACATACCACATACTGTGCAAAAAGGGAATTTCAAGTCAGCGCATACCATTTCATACACACACCCACAAACATACTGATGAACCAGATACAAGAAGGCTCCAACAACTTAAAATTTCAATATAAAGTCCATTTAGTAGCTGTAGCTGACAAGTTGTCATAGAATTGTAGGTGCTGAAATGTCCATTTTAGCACTTTAAAAGCTTCATTGTGTCAGATCTATGGAGCTCCATTCACAGAATATGACAGACATGTAATGTAATATGCATAACTATGTTTTTATTAGTGTAAAATCACCTGGAAATAAAAAATGTTGTTTTTCTTTGTTATCTTAGAATGAGCCTGTTATGCCTACACAGCCAGCGGGTCCCCTTCCATGTTGAACCACCATGCTTCTACAGCAGCCCAGAATGGACAAACTAAACACTGACTACAGGCTGCAATCAGCAACTACACTGCCAGATGACACTAAATTCTATACGCTGATCCTTTTGGGAATACGATTATTTGCTTTCTTATGGAAAATCTATAAATATATAAAGTCAGCATTAGTAGCAGGGGGAAACAACTAGCCTGATTGTTGCTGTAGTTTGGCTAAACATGCCGTGTCAAAATTTTAGTCACTGAGTTCAGTAAATTTCTTAAATCATTTTGCACAGTGGTTGTGTCATACGCACATCTGATTTTCTAACTTGAAAACTATTTATGTCTTAAAACAGGCAAAAAGGCAAAAAAGAACTGTTTAGTTGAAAAAGAAAAAGGTGAAAACGTGAAACTGGAAATGACACATCCTATTAGTGAATTCAGAAACTAGTATTTAACATCTGAGTCCCTGCATGATCCCTAAGCCGGTCTTAGTGATCACTGAAAGCCCACAGTTCATAACACAAAACATCTATAGTCCTGCTGAGAACAAAGCAGACTGCTGAGTTAGAAACACATCAGAGACTCATTAACGTTCCGGTGATTGACCAGCTGAACTCTGGTTACCCTCACGACTTTCTTAGTGTTTTTCACGGCTCTGAATCCCTTCGTTTCTTCTCAATGTGCACCAGTCTTGCATGGTTGACATCACAGTGATTCAAACAGAAATCCTTTCACATCTCATATACAGCAGAAGAGTCATGCAAGACTCAAATGAGATGCCGTTGTTCTCAAGAAGGGAAACACCTGCCTGGTTTTGTTTCGGATACTGTTGTTGAATTCTGGTGAGGCACCTACAGTCTGAGTGCAAGGATCATTGAAATTCAGCATTTGATTTCAAAAGTTTTCTGCCTAGATTTGGACTGCCTGCCAGGATTTATAGCAGATTAACTTTGAAAGTGATTTAGCTCTCGGCTTCTTCAGTTGGGCAGAAAAATAACTTTTTCTCATCCACTATTGCGATTATTACTGGCTCACTTATCCCCACATTCACTAAATATTTCAAACATGCAAAATATGATCTGTTTGCATGACCCTAATAGTGGCAGTGGAGTATATTAAAACTTAATTAGAGGTCTGGGTGTAAAAAGAAATGATGACAGTCATGTAGGCATAAAGGAGACACAGCATTATACAGTAGAATAAACACACACATATCACACTATGTAATATAAAGTGTAACCATGGTGTGCAGGGATTTAGTGAGGAGATGCAATACACCAGCATAAGTTCAAAGCTCAGTCTAATCACATTTTATGCGTTTGGATAGATATCTGAATGAAACAGATAACAGCCTCATAAAAAGGATGGGGGATAATGAATTATGTCATCACAACAATGCAGCCAACGAATTTACACAAAGGCCTATCTCCTTCTTTATCGGTTATCTGGTGGCAGGGGGATGCACTGCTGTTATCCGCTTGGCATTAGGAGACGTGCGTCCTGTCTAATGAGTCGACAATATCGCAGTGGTGGTATCCCAAAGGGTTCAGAGGCAGGATTGTTAGATGGCAAGTTACTTCTTTGAAGCCCAGTGAAAGTGAGGGTGTATAAATCAAAAAGACGTCTGAACTAATTATGTAGTGTGGCTCATAAATGTAGAGACTGAGATGTGATTGATTGGTTTTCAGCCAGTTTTTCTGAAGTTCTTTTAACATTAAAGAACCAACATAGTCTTATTTTATGTTTCCATTTTCATTACTGCTTATCCTTATCAACAGGGGCTAAAGCTGATCCCAGCTGACATTGGTACACTCTGGACAGGTTGCCAGTTCATCAAAGGGCCAACACAAAGAGACAAACAACCATTGTGTCACTTTCACACCTATGTACAATTTAGAGTCACCAAAAGCCAGAGTACCCAAAAAAAAAAAAAAAAAACCCACAGGAGAGCATGCAAACTCCCACTGCGAGGGTCACATATAAAGGCCCCAGCTGGGGTTCGAACCTTCTTGGGAGGCGATAGTGCTAATCACTGCATTACCGTAGTTAATTGTCGAACGGTTCAACCCATCTTTTCGCCAGTTAACCTCAAGTCATATAGTATGAAAGTTAATATGCACATCCATTCCTTCGACAAGGTGATACAAAATGACACATTTTGTATCACAGTATAAAACCACTGAGCTATCAAAACCTATAAACTGTAAACCTATAAACCTATGAACTGTTGAATAGCACCTAAAAGTTAAATATAGGTATACACATGGCTCACAGTCAAAACACTTTTTGACAAAGTTGCTGTTAGTAAAGTAAGAAGGACATGATCCCTCACTGGCTTCCCACTAGAAAATATTGCCAGCTGTTTGCAATGAGGAGCCCGGCCAAGCCAGAAGGACTGCTGCTTTGTTTCATTTTCACTCTGAATATTTTGAATTTGATCATTTGTTGATTATCAAGTTTATGATGTCATTAATATACTTTTTTTTTTTTAATGCAGAATCACTGAGCACATTTTTCATCAACACCATGCTTCACAATACACAGTCACACCTGAGAGCTGCTCTGAGCCAACGTAGTTTTAATCTACGAGCCACTGAGTAGCCCCACTGGAGCAACAGGGGGTTATAAGGCTTATTATTAACTCTCTCATGTTACAGCCTCCCTTCAAACACGTGAACTTGGATGGCTTGTCACAATAATATAACTTTAACTTTACTGCATTGACATGCAATATAATCAGAAAAGAAATAAAATGTGTATTTGAATGTAATACATAATTAATTTGTAAAATATATGCCTTATACTGGTAGCAATTTTATAAACTATGGGTCTAACATTAAACACGCCAGGTTGAACCTACCAATATCTTCAGAAATTTCAGGACTGAAACATTCTCAGTTCATCAACAACAGGCCTTGTGATGTGGCTGATTGAATCCTTTAACTCCCGGTTGTTTGTTTGGCACTGCTTAGTGACCCGCAGGAGAGTGTGGTTGTAGTGGACTACAACTTCCAGGTGGTTCAAGTGAGCAAATAGGGAGTTCACTGGGTACACTCTCAGTAGATCATTCCCTGGACAGATAAAGATGAAAACAAAGATCTCCAATATGGTTAACAAGCATATGGTCAAATGGCAATATGGCTATACGACTGTTATTTTAGGTTATTGTTGTTTTATAACATTAGGAGGGCAAGCAATCTGAACTGCATGTATCCGACCACCTCGCAACACCAGCTGACAAAGTAATCTGCAAAAGGCAAACCAGCCAATTAACCAGCCAGATCAGCCCCAGGAGCCTGGATGAATTAGCTGACATCATCCATCCAACAGATTTTGCCACGTTAGCTAACAGTAATGTTAGCTTTGACTTTAGACTTATTGTTAGACTCTGTGTTGTAGTAGGTGCAAGTCATTTGTCGACATTTCTGAGCTATTGTTAGCCATCTTTGCACACTGCTGACAATGTAGCGAAGCAGAGAGAGAAAGGAAATCAGGTGCATGCTCAAATGTCACATCATGTCATCATATCACTTTGAAAAAATAATCAAAACATAAAATGAATATACCTTTAAAGGTTGTATACCACTGTTGGCAATACATTTGATGTAAAAATAAATAATATCAAATTACAAAAAGAAATCATAGTTTCCTGTTAAGAGAAAGAAACAGGTTCCTTCCAGATTGCTGGTATTGGTGTCCTACTAGTCAAATCAGTTTTAAACTGTCATTGTTGGAGCACCTCAGTGCATATATTTGCATATCAATGTAGAAAAATACATTGTCCCAAATGGTTTTACTCCTCACTGCTTCATAATATCACATAGTTGATATAAGTACATATGTCATGTGATGACAACTGACATGAAATATACACAAATTAAGGCTAATTCATTAAGGTAATTTAATAATTAGCTTAATTAATTAGCTCATTAGCATAACTGTTCATATTTAATATATCATGGTGATTATGAAAGGACATTAGACAGCTCCAGTGGCTCTTATTTGGACCTGATCCAGAATGTTTGAGAGATGATTATGGCTGTGCCAGGTTCAGGCCTCAGCTTTTCGAGGGCTTTTCAGATTTGGTTCAACTGTTTAGACCCAAATTAAACTCCACAAAGAAATCCCCTTTTCTGGTAAATTGATCCTCCGATGAAAAGAAAGAAAGCACAGTCACATTTATTTAAAAAGAAGCCATTTTCAAATCTTTTCTCAGACCATAGCCACCATTTCTCATTATGTTGCTGTGAATAGCACTAACCAGGATACAGTTAATGAAGTCTTACACTTCCGTTGGCATTTTACCCATTTGAATAGTAGGCTGTTGAAAAGGCAGCTTCAGTTTGATTAAGTAATTCGTCATGAAAACTCTCTTTCTGTCCTGTTTTATTTCTTTCCCTCTTTCTTTCCTTCTTTCATTCTTTTTGAAGTTAAAAGCAAAGCAAATCAATCAGAAAAATACTCTTTGAACTCTATAGGTATCATTGACCCAGATGTTTCAATGTGAGCGAGAATCGATCAGTCTTTCCCCCCTACATATATCAGCAAGAACTTGTTGTCTGTGTTGGTCTATGTAGAAACATGAGCTAAATATGTTGAATGTAAATGTATTTTCCAAATAAGGAAATCACAGGAAAATTGAAGGCTGCACACAAAGCAGAATCCATGCTAGCTGTCAGCAGATACAGCTGCCAGCACAGCTGGGCGTCTGCAGAGGAAGTGCTCTCATAGCAAAAAGACACTGTACATCCTCTCACCACAACATCTGTCACCATGTCATTTTAGATGAATGGCCGGTGATTACACAATGATGGTTTTGTCAGGAGGTGTCTTCAAACCACCTAATTTTGAGTGGATGACAAGACCGTTCATGTTGTCACAGTCTTCAGAGAAAAAGAAACGCAGATGAGATGTGTCATGTCAGAATTTCAAGCCAATAAGAGCCCAACATTTTGTTCTGGTTTAGTGAAGTTAAATTTCTAATCAAATACTATGATTAAAAAAAAATATATTTTAGGCTTTTTGACCAAATGGTCCTTGAAGCTGAAGTTGTTTTGGCACAAAACTGTGTGTGCTTCCTCAGCATCTCAACAGTGAGGACGCAAATTAGATGTGCTAGGTAGACTTTGAACTTACAAGAAAGGCAGGGCTCCCATCTGCAGAGCAAAAATTGTTTTTTCTATTTTTTTTTTTTTTTTCTGCTTTTGAAACAAATCTGTGAGTTAATTTCATAATTAAAGTTTTAGACCACTTGGAAAGTCAGCTCTAATTTTAATTAACACATGAAAAAAAAAAAAAAAAAGAATTTCCCTGAACGGACAAATAGGGTTTGCTTGCTGTCTAAATAAAACGAAAACAAGCTGTAGCAGCTTCTAGACTTTAGTACTACAAATTCCACCTGTTAGCTATAGAACGATGAGAAAATACTACCTAGGGAAGAGATACATATTTTTTGGGGCACAAACTACGATTTAGCAACTAAAACGGTTCTTGCAAAATACAGGAAAAAGATTTTTACTCTATGTTGCCTAATGATATCACAGACTTGTGATTCAAAGATTCCATTCATGACAGCTTTCACATTTTGAGGTGTACCTGGTTTATAGTAGAATTTTTTTTGTCCCCAGGAAAAATATTTGGCACACAGGCAGTAATGTGCTTTGTTTCCAGCTGCTGCAGCAGCTTGGAGTAAACAGAAGGACTGTTATCATGTGCAGCAATAGTCGCCATGTCTGAATAGACAAAACAGCACAACATACAAAAAGTCTAACTCCATCAACAGAACCTTAAAAAAAGAGAAAGTTGTGACAGTATTGACCAGAAGGTTTAACAAACAATCGATCTTGTGCAGTGCCAACAATTCTACAGCAAAGATTATGTAGCTCACAAGTTGTTGCCAAAAAACTAAGATGGCAGATCAGCACGTACTCATACTTTAATGCACAGTGATAAAAAGGATTAAAACTGCAAAGTAGCAAAACAATATTTTATCTCCTTTACCACCTCACTGAAAAAAAGTGACCTTAAAAAAATGTTTTTCTGCACCAATGTTTATTTTTGACCTCAGAAACAACACTCAATGTCCACTTATTAGCTTTTTTCTTGATCTCTCATGGTTCATTTAGCTCTTTCTATAAAAAAAGAGAAAGAAGTTCTGATTTTAAGCCAACACGGATGAGAAGTTTGAAACGTGCCATGAATGTAATCATTACAGCCACTGAGCTTGCATGCCAACAAATCCATCTCTCTGACAACTGAGCAAACTCCACATCTGCTCTGGAACATTGTGTAAAACAGTTGAAAGCCCCGGGAAGGCATACTAATTGACTTAGTTGGGTTTGTTTTTGTTGTTAGAATTTCTATACACTGACTAGTTCTCTGGAGAAAGTTTGTCACAAATCAAGCAGGGTAAAAGGGAAGATGAGGGATTGGACCCAAACTCAGACACTGGTAGGCAGAGCTGAAGCAGTTCAATGATTTAATAGAAAAATCTTACAAAAAGGCTTACAGGATGGTGAGACAGGCAGAGATCAAAACCAGAGATGACAGTCCAAACAAGCAAGCAAACAAATCCAACTGGGAGAAGGCAGAAAATCAAAGTCTAAAAGGCAGGCAAGATTTAGGAACACAGGGCAAAAATCCAAAAACACCAGGAGAACAAAACACAGGGAATAGCTGAGCGCTTGACCATAACGAAGACGAACTGACACTCAGAACAAGGGAACGCAAAAACTAAGCACACGAGTGAGGATAACGAGACATGGGTGAAACTAATCAGGAACAGGTGAAAGTTATTGGGCCAGAGCAGACAATCAAAACTGGCAGGAAACCATACAAATGCAGGAAGTGAAGTTACAGACACAATGGCTCTAAGTAAAAAAAAGACTATTCAACTGAGCTGAAAAGAGCTGTTCTCCTTCAGCCGAGGATACACTGGACCGTCCTTTACTGAAGTGGCAGCAACAAAAAAAAAGCAACGCACCATTTGGACATTCACAATGAAGCTTTAAAAACCCATCAACTGATGGAAAAAATAGGCAGAGAGACAAAAAAAGATTGTGTAAGAGAGAGCATGTGGATATGGACAGAAAACATATAAAGATCATGAAGCCTGATGGTACTCTGCAGCTCTGGGGCTTTTCAGTGCAGACTGGAGTCTGTAAACAGACAGACAGACAGACACTCGTCTCCTCTATGAAACCTGGTCTGTATCCTCACTGCGCTGCATTATTAAAAATTTTTAATGAAGTGGCTCTGGGCCGTCCAGGCGATGTCTTCATCTCCTGCAGTTCTCATGCATTAGTTCTGTGTTGTTGACTGTGGAGCTACTTTCACAGACAGTATGTTGGTGTTAAAGTTTGCTGTCTGCTGAAGTCCACAGCATTCTCAAGTTGTTGTAAATTGCTATTAATAATGATATACGCTGCAAGTTATCCTGTCCATTTAAATTAATATGTAAAACATGAATATCACACACCATTTAGTGTGACGGTCAATACCTTCTCCTTTAACTGTGACAGATTCCCAGTGTCCCTGCAGATGCATCATGTAAAGTTGCTGTTACTTATTAAGCATTTTCCTTAAGCATTTGCCATAACTTACTAATATATATGAGTGGACAGGAGGGTGAGCTTTTCATCTTTCCTCAACCTTGCCATGTTTTCCATTGAGGTCAAGGAAAAGTGTTTAGGAAAGGACATAGGATGTAATTTATTATGTTTTCACGACTATTTGACCGCAGCTAAGGAGAGAGGAGGTATAGAAAATAAATGAGGAAACACTAAACACGAAAAACCATAACAAAATTCAAGGAAAAGTAAAACAGTGAGAGTTGTTGTTTCAAAAACAAATAAAATGATGAAAAAGAATAGACAATTTTAAACAAGTGACTGCTGTTAGACAGATCTTGGTTATACTGTTGATCAGCTGCTAGGTTCATAGGTTCATAGATAGATATTTGTGGTTGAGTTCTTTACTCAGGGGGAATCTCAGCAGTATTTTCTGAAGGAAAAGATTTCTGCCCCTTTACTTCAAACACACAGTTTGTCTGAGCTTATATGGGCTTCATATAAGCTTACAACCTTACATTCACCATCCAACTTCTTTAACCTCTAGGCAAGTGCTGCTTCTTTTTATGAACCCTCTTTGCCATTTATTAACTGACTCACTGACTGCAAGTCTTGCAGAAAGTAATGTTGTATGGTCTGTTTGAGTTGTTGGAGTTTTTTATTTTTACTCCTCCAGAACCGGCAGAAAACCATAGTGAAATGCTTTTTCTTGCCCTATGCAAAACATTCTCAGCATATCCTTTTCAAACCTTAAGTATTTCATTTTTATACACATCATAAATGTGCAGACTACAAAGCCATCTGAAGTTTTCTCAGTTCACCCAAATAATGGCAAACCAGGCGTAGGGTGTGTGGAATTCTTGAAAACGATTTGTATAGGCACCATGCAGGTACATAACATGAATATGATATGAGAAACTCATTTAGCCATGTATGACATTCAAAGCCATCCCTCTGTTCCTTTGTTGTAAGGAACTGCTCCATCTGAGGGACTGGCACAGCATTTTCTGGATTTGTAAGGGAAGAACAAGGACCAAACGGAAGCACTACCCTAGGGGGAAGTGTGTCGCCTGTGGTTTTGGACGTGCTTTGAACTTGAAGGAGTCCTTTATCAGTGTACATTGCTGCTGGGAATGTAAGCGCATGAGAAGTGCCGTGATAACTCTGCCAAATAAGACATGCTGCAGCAGGGTGCTTGGGCAGCAAACACACAGCAGATGCTCCAGTGTTCTCCAGATATCTCAGAGACAAACTGTAGTACTCGAACCAAATTGATCTGTACATAGAAATACCGCTGAGCGTGCTTAAAGAGATCAACCCACAGGAGGTCAGGGATGTGTCAGCTGAAGCATATGTGAGAAAAAGAGAGGAGGGAGGTGGGCAGAGCAGTTTATCTGCTGACGTCAAGTTCCCCTCCAGTGACCTCGCTGACAATTTGAATAATTTCAAACAAGCCACTCTGGAAAATCATTGGTTTACAGAGCAAACAGGGAGCACAGGTGCATCTGTGGTTTTTGAACAAGCCCCTGTGCCACAACTGAAAACCTATTTCACATCTGCTTCAAAACATGAATAAGGTTAGTCAACTTATCTAGTCTGAAGTTGATATTGCTGTTTAGTCTGCAACAAACAGATTTATACCTTCTGAAAACCAAGTCTCAGTTTGTATCGTGCAAATTTTACTAAATCAACAATAAAAAATCCATTAGCTGTCTGCTAATTTTATATTATTATGTAATTTCTTAATGAACATTTGCAGGAACAAAGTAAAAAAAACTCCCTGCTATAAATTTCAGACTTGTTTCATGACTTGAATGCTTACAAAGGCTGCAGCATTAAATACAGAACAAACAACCCTCGTAAAAATGACCTTTCTACGTTGCAGGTAGTTGTACCTAGAGGCGCAGGCTGGATGCACAATTTAATAGAAAATTGAAGAATGCTGAATCATAAAGTAATGGATTTCAGAGGCAAAAGAGGCTCTACTGTACATGCACACTTGAAAATTAACTATATCTCAACAACGCTTAATTCAGTACCTATTATGAAGGACAACAAAATGACATACATATAAATATATGAATAAATACAATATTCCTTTTTTTTTGTTTGTTTTAACTATTTTTCTATTTCTTTCTGTCTGTATTTCTACATGAATTCATTGATTTATTTTTGTGTTTGTATGCAACTTGCTAACCTTGGTTTTAATGGTATTTATTAAGCGTTGGCTAATGTGAAATATTAGTCGAGGCCATCGCATGGAGTTTATGAGAAATTTGCTCTATAACTAATATAATTTTTTCTTTGTGGACCATCTCTATTAAAACCAAGGTTAGCTCGCTTGTGTTGTGTAGACAGATCATTTCCTTCTTTTTGGTTTGCAGCAAGGGATCCAGCAGCTAACCAATCCTACTTCAGACTGATTTGAACTAAATTAATAAATGCAGAAATACAGAAAAAATTAATACATGTAGAAATAGCCTTTTTATTACCAAAATATATTTAATTTTCATTTATGTATTTAACTATTTATTTGTTTACACTTATGCCATTTTTTGTCCTTCATATATTGTATATGTACCTGTAATAGACCTTTTTCACAGCAGCCATTTTGACATAAAATAGTCAATGATACTAATTAAGGTTCCATTTATTGCAGTAGAGCCTTTCCAGTGAAGCAGCATGCACCACAGCAGCAGACCTGACTCTGTTTGACCTGAATGGAACGGGACCTTAATTAGTATCACTGGAAACACCTGTGTTGACCCGAAAATTTCATGTGAAAGTAGCTGCTGTGAAAAAGGTTTATTGCTGCTGCCTATGCATAGTTAGCCTCTGGCTACCAGTGACAGCACCGAGCCCAGTCCTGCCGCTCAGCTGCACCACCATCTTGGCTTTCCTCGGTTCGTGTTGAGTTGAATTCTTCCGAAACGTTCTTCGGACGTCCACCTGTCTTCCTATGGCTTTTTATTTTTGTCATTTTACCCCAAAACCAACTTTACTATCATCGAATGACAGAAAATGGATCACTTGGATACAAACGGTCCTGCGACACTGATTTAACGTCTAGTTAGGTGAGTTCACAGGTACATATAACTTCACCAGCTGTACATGCTAATGTGGTGATAGCACTTGGTCTATAAAGTTGACATTGTTTATTTGTCTTCCACAACCTACACGTTCATAATTTTAACTCTAACTCTGTTATAGGTTTATCACGGGTAATTGGTGGAGGAAAACTAAATACATTTACTTAAATACAATTCTGAGGTACCTTCCTCTCTGTTACTTTTTACTTCAGCTCCACTATAGATCAGAGTGAAGTATTGTAATACTTTTTACTTTACTACATTATTTGATAACTTTAGTTACTTTACAGATAATATTATGACAAGACTTTATTGACAATCACAAGCTACAGGGGCAGCAACAACGATTATTTTTATTTTCGATTCATCTGTCGACCAATTAATTTAATTTAGTTTGGTCCATAAAATGTCATAAAATGGTGATGAATGTTGATTACCGTTTTCCCAAAGCCCAAGGTGAAGTTGTCAGGTGTCTTGTCCACATTGCAAAAACATTAAGCTTACTATTATAGAGGACCAAAGAAATAAAACAATATTCACATTTAGGAAGCTGAAATCAGAGAATGTGGACATTTTTTTTTTTCTTAAAAACATGGGTACTTTCTGATATCAGGTTTAATACAGCCAATAGGAGAGAGAGATGGGGAATGACATGCAGCAAAGGGCCGCAGGTCGGATTTGAACCCTGGGCCGCTGCTGAGCATTCGTACCTGGGGCGGATGCTCTACCAGCTGAGTTAATCGACACCCCAACCTGTCTTATTTTCATCAGACACTCCTCGCTTTCTGTCTGTAACACATTCAATATAGAAAATGATGCTGTTGTTGACATGTTAACATTCAACTTTGTGTTTTCGTGAATAGACGTTACCTGTAACACATTCAGTGGATTTCAGTAACACACGCAGAACAACTGAAATTATATGTTATCATATAGCTAGTCCTGTCATTGAGGACTAAGCCTTTTAGTTAAAAGTTTCTCTGCATTATCAGCCGTGTGCCTGTTTTCATCTGCAACATCTGACACCGAGATAAACAGACATTCACTTTCTACACTGCTGCATGGTGTTGAGAGGTATCTGTGTGACATTTCGGCCAGAGTAGGAAATTGCACTTTGTTAACCCCCATGCACTGCAGTGGTTTGTCTTCCCGAGAAGTTGTGGCCTCTCCATGGTGTGTCTCTAACAGAATGGCATCACCCACTGGTGCAGTGCTCAGTGAGGTTGATGTTTGCTCATCTGCTATCTCATCAAACACACTGTCCTCCAGACTACTGCTGGCCTGGGCCTTGTGTAGCTTTTGTCTTTCCCCCAAATTATTCTGCTTGTCTGCCTTTCCTCCAGACACCTTCTGCAGCTCAAACTGCCTTCTGCAGTAGTGCTGATGTTTGAGGGAAAGAAAACAATCTTTAAACAAATAAAATCTAATATGTTTTAGCTGGTAACAGACCAGCTAGTCTGAAAAAAATGAAATGTTAGTACATTTTCAAGCTCGTATTTGGACCCAAAGAACCTGCTGTGACGTACCTGTGCTGTTCCACCGGTTTTGCACATCTTGCTGAAGTTGTCTTATTGGCATGTTCAGCTGTACCTAAATGTCTTCCATGTTGTAGCAAGCTAAAAGCTTGTGTACACGTAGCGTTATTTTCTAGCAGAAAACGTTGGCAAAGTGCAAGCAGTGGGATGTTGTGCTTGTCCTTCATGAGACAAAGAAAATGCTACATGGGGGATTTGTTTCTATGACAACAGCATCCTGACAGGTTTCTAACAATTTCCTATTAGCTTAACAAGCGTGCTGAGGTAGGCGGAAATATGGCTTTTCTACTTTTTCTATACTTTAGTCGAGTTGTCGTCAACTCCGTTCCCTTCACCTGGTTCACTGTTTCCACCTGTCTGCTCTGTGTTATGTTTTTGTGGGAGCTGAGCCCAAACAAGCAGAGGAGAGAGACAGAGAAGCTAGCGTGACCATAAATGACAGCAAAAAAACATAGTAGAGAACTCTCAGCATAGTTTTTCTTTTTTTCTTTTCTGTTTCTGTTAGGAGCCAATCAGACGCATTGCTACAGGCGGAACCTCTTCAGAAATGCCTGAGCAAAGCACGTCGGGCAAAACCGCTTTTGCGCATGTGGAGCATTGCTATGTGCGCTACCAAGCGATCAAATGTGATTAGCTGTTGCTGTGCTGCTGGATGAGAAAGGGTAAAATGCCCATAAAACGTGGATCCTTTGGGTTCACAACATACTGATATCAGCCTGTCGTCTGCATCATTCCACCGTACCAGTAGATCACATCAACCAGCATCAAAACAGGAAGAAAGTGGTAAAGCTGGCCTCTTTTTTTTATTTGATGGGGGCCAAGTGCAACACTGACAAGTGCTGTGAGTGTGTTTTCACTTTTATTTTTCTGTGATTACACCAGCGCCTTTCAGAAAAATTCAAAGATTTTCAACTAGAAATGCTCCAGAAGAGCAGTTGCATCAACAAGTGCTGGGTACTGGGTGCAGCACTTTTTCTCTGTCTTAAGATATTGGTACTTAGAAAAAAATGTTATATTTATACAAGCCCTTAAATGGAATGTTGAAAATATCCAAATATTTTGCATTTGACTGCCACCTCATTAGGTAAGACCCTTGTTAACATACCGCTTAAGGGTGTGAACGACATGGCAGGCTAGGGGGTCCAACATCACTCAAAGTCATTGATCACAGTTTTGGTGTTGTCCAGTGTTGTCCACGTCTGTAGCATATCATCAAATGAACCTTCTATGGTTTGACTAGTGACTGTTTTGCTTGTAGAACACTTCTCTGTTGAGTAAAATGACAAATCTGTGATGTGGTGACAGTATGGAATCTTGGAATCTCATCACTTATCCTAAAATGTCTCCAAACTACTGACATTGCTCCTCCTCTGCCTACCTGCTCAACGACCAAATGGTTAATGTCACATTGCTGTATCGGATGGTTCAGTGGTATCGGGTTTGGTTGTATCTGAGTAGTTTTATAATTAGAGTACATGAGCACAGTATCGAACCGAAAACCAATAACCGGTATTGCGTTTCTGGCTGCCCTATACTATACTGTACATTACTCTTTTATTTTGGTCCTTCATTTGGTGTTTTGTGCAAATACCTTTGCACTTTTACACAAGTAATACGTTGATTGCAGGATGTATGATGTACTCATAACAAAAAAGTTGCAATACCACAGCGTAGAAATACTTTGAGTGTTTCTTCCACTTCACATAATAGCCAACAACACAAGTGCACTCACCGGGAGACATTATTGCTACACTGAAGACAGTAGGTTGGACTAAAATATATTAACAATTATGTTAGAATGGATTATGATGTCTGTGTTTTCAATAAATTTTACCTGCTGACTACAGCAAAACTTGGATTTCAGGTGGATATTAGCACTCTTACTAACAGTGGGCACAGTCTGTGTTATGTGTGAAAGTAAAACATAATTGGTTCATCAAAGTAGAGCTAAAAGTAATGTTAGGCTGATGTTTCTCTTTTCTTTAGAAATCATAGGTGGTCATGGTAAGTTAACATGACCTTGCCTTTCATCATACTGTAACTGATGCAACTATTGAGCAAGGCACTTAAGATTTGCTAAGCAGCTCAGCTGTACAACACCTCTGATTGTACTGGACTGCTCCCTGGTATAAATCTGCAAGACGGGCTGACTTTGAAGCAGGGTGATTGCAGTATAACCGCATGCATGCATGCTCAGCAAAGTGGATAAATAAGGGTGGAAAAATGGAAAAAAGGTGGTTATTTTTCCTCGGTGTACAGTTTGCATTTTATACTGTAGAAAAAATAGGATATACCTGCCAAAGAGCTGAAAAGTTGCTGCCACAGTAAAATGATGAATGACTCTTCAAATGTCATTTCGACGCTTGACAGGTTTCAAACACAGTTTGCAAAAATACCATTTAAAGAAACTATTCAGAATAACATTGGTGTAAAGAAAATTGTCTGTCTTGCAGAAAAAAGGCTTTGATTTTTAAATTATATGTGAGAGAAACTCAGGGCATTTTTATGTCTTTATATTGTGTCTGTCATCAGTTTGTTTTGACTAAATGAAAATAAGATAAGTTAATGTGGCTGCAGTGCGACCTCGTGTATTATACGGGGTATCAAGTGCTTGAATTGTGACATCCAGACAAAAATTAATTAACTGTCTTTGTTTCAAAGATGGTGAATGAAAGGCTTTCAGAAATGCCTTGTGCTTGAAATACATATTTATTACTTTAAGGTGTTCAATGGTCGGCATGACCAAGACCATGCTTGGCAAAAAAAACAAAAAAAAACAAACTTTTTTTTATTTTGAGTTGAAAGGAGGTCTAGTTCACTGCACTAAAGTCACAGTAGCTTTAAAGATGTTTGGTCTGTTTCTCATTCATACATGTTCACTGACTTGTGGGCGCTCTGCAGTACGATCACAGTTCTCTACTGGTGCAAACTTAAGGACATTGAAAGATGAAGAACATAGTAGACTTGCATGTTCTCAGCTTTGTATAGCAGTAAGAATTAAACCAGATATTTCAACTTAATAGCCATTAATCATGTCATGTCAGGACACATGTAACATGTTACAGAAATACCAAACATTAGTCAGGTCAACATTCTCTGAATTCTCTGAATCAAACTGCTGGAACAGGACAGTAGCACCCTATCTGGAGGTAGAAAGCCCACCATGCATAACAAAATAGGTTTTAGGGTTCGCAGGATGTTTAACAGGCAGGTTTAACTGCAACACAAACTTAATGTTTAATGTTGTAGACATGCATTAAATCTTGCTGGCTATTCTGACATCTCTGAAAATCACTCTGAATACAAGTCTTTCAAGTCTTGTTGAGAACAAGAAGTTAGCCATCTTGCTTCCTTCTCATCTCTTTTGGGAGTTGCACATGCATAGTGTAACGGATCAGGCAAAAGGGCAGCAGGTAAAGACAAAGTTTATGAGCTGAAGCGCATGCAAGCATTTCAATTACCCTGGAATGGAAAAGTTAGATGGTGTTAGGGATGTTGGTTAAACTCCAACTATGTGCAACAGGTGGATAAAGCAGGTTTGTCAAAGGCATCTCGGGTTTTTAAAATCGTCACTGGAGTGCCATAACATGAGCAGACACTGTCTACCGCTAATAAATAAACTCTTATTGAATAAAACAGTTTTTATATGGGTATGAAAGAATTGTGCAAGTGAAAAAAAACAATGTTGAACCCTTGAGGGGGTCACAAGTCATGGTGTGGTTTAGGAGATAGTTTGAACTTCAGTCTTAATTTGAACAGTGTCACACCCTGTGTACACAAAGGCCAAAACACCAGACAGCAGAGTCGTATGTGGGAAAAACAGGATGAATTTATCCGGTCTCTTTTTGGGTAGACACTTTTCTGTGTTGCTACCTCACACTATGATTTAGACCTAACAGGTGTGCTTTACATAAGATGTTGGGGATAAGAGTAATGTTTTGTTCAACTGCATCTAGAGAAGAGACTGTCTCTGCTAGTTGGGAAATATGAACTGATAACCTTTCCTGACACATAGAGAATTTCATTTTCCACTTCTGGTCCGTGCCTGTTTTTTCACTTTGTTGCGAAAGAAGCAAACATCTTTAGTATTTGTGAGAAACTTTGTAGAGGACATGGGAGCCAGCAGTGCAAAACAGATGTTTGAGGAAAGTGTTGGCTGTTATTGCTAAAATATTTTGAACACGGCTCCATGGTTTGGTGCCCCTTTGCTAAAGGCTGAAATATCTTAACTTGTGCAATATGCTGTTCCTATTGTTGAAACTATATGTTCTCAGTCTGAATATACTATAGCTCATACTGTACTGTCTACTGTAAAAACAGGAAGCTCAGTGTTTTCTCAGTGGACAGCCAGCCATACTGACAATTCCTGATTGCTCAAGGGCTTTATTTAATTACATTTGAGACAAACTGACTGTAATTAGAAAGCTCTAAAATGAAGAGTTATCAGCAATATGTCAGAGTTAGTCTGAGCTGACTAATAGCCATGTTGGATATGAGTATTCTTGAATTCAGGCCCCCTTTTGGGGGAAAATCATGCAAAATGTCAGGAAAATGTATGGCATGTCTAATTATGTATTCCTATTTTCCAGACTTATGACTCAGTTAAACATGCATGACAGCTGATAGTGAATTACAATGTGCATTTCTTCAATCCCAGCTTATCCCCAGGACGTTAAGGCAGGCAGGTGATATACACATGGTATCTGTAAGAGGGGCTGTTCGGACATTTCTGTTGTGCTTGCCCGGTGCATTGAATGGCAAAAATCTGCTGAATGAGACCGATGAGGGGACTAGAGGAGAGTGGCTGTGAGCTTGTCAAGACATGATGCATTGTGTACATAGTGGGAAATAGGTAGTCTTCATTTGAAAGTCAATGCCAAAGCTTAGACGTGCTCCGGGGAATTTAAAACCACAAGCCAAAGTTATGGTGGCACTCCCTGGTGGGGGTCCAGGGAAAACTTCCAGACTGTTTCTGTCTCTTGTGCTTTCGAGGATAATAAATAAGACTTGGAGTATTTACTCACATACACACACACACACACACTTGCTCTCACACAGAAGGACTTGTATATACAGTTCTATATGACATGCTCACACAATAGTTTGTGTCAGTCAAATTAAAGACCATGCACGCTAGAAGTGCTTACTTTTTCTTTCATTTCATTTAAATCTTTTGTTTTGCTTGTTAAATAACATTTCAGGTTTTATGACATGTGCACAGGAAAGGAAAGGACATTTCTTTCTTATGAACGACTTAGGCTGTTAGTGCCAAAACTTCACTTACACAATGACACATTCAGATAGAATTTTATTTGGAAAACTTTACTTGTAGCCTCAGTTTCACTTTGCGTGAACTATGTGAATAAACAATACAAGTTTCCAGTTTATTAGGTAGAAAAAAGCAAAGATAGCCTTATACAACAGCATTGTCTTAATGAAGGTTATACTCTGATGTGTTGAATCAACTTTACGGTCATTGTTGACGCTGTAGTTGGTGGTTTGGGGCTGGATGTTTATAATATTTAGTCTAACTTCATTGATATGAATGGACATAATATAAGTGACCTCAGTAACACAATCAAATTAAACGACACTACCAAATGACTGTTTGCTGTTAATGATATTTACAATATTTGCAGTAGCAGTTTTGTTTTTGTCCAACTTTTTGCCTTGTGTTTTGCTTCGTTCCCATGTATCTGTGTAGTTTGTCATTGTGCCAAAGCTCTATTAACAGTAATGGTCACAAGATGAGAAGAAAAATAGACCCAATGACAAGAAAATTAACTCACCAGTGGCTGCAAAAAAAAAAAAAAAATCAGGAAAACTGGTGTGGAACAGGAGCAATTTAAATGTGCAATGTTCTAACCACAGTAAAGACAATGTTGCACTCAGGGATTTAGCTCTTTTAATAAAATACAAAACAGCATAGCTGGCACTTTAGAAACTGTTCATGCACCCAGTAAGATTACTAATGGATTCACTAGTCAGTAGAAGTAGAGCATGAAAATTATTTGCATGTGTTGCAGTTGTGACTGATCGTAATGAGTTAAATGTCCGTGAGGAACAGTGCTGTATGACGCAGTTAAACTTCTTAAAACTGCACATATGTCTCTGTCTTTGACACAGCATCCTACAAAAGTTAGTCCATTAATAACCCATTTAACACTGGGACGCCGCAAAGAAGTTGATTGATTGTTCTAGCGGATATGGTAATCCACCTTGTGTGGCTGAAAGAGAAGTGGAGCAGCAGCAGCTGCAGGCAGGGTTCCTACCTGGACCTGGAGAGTTTAGAAATGCATAGAAAATGAATATGATCACATCAAAGAGGCAATAAGTAAGATTTCTAGTGCCCCATAGCACAAAACGACCATAATGTGTCCGCAGGGGGCTGGGAAGGCTGTTGATCATTACCAGAGGTTTAACAATTACTTTGCCAGGTTCGGAAATCTTTTGATTTTCAAGACTCATACTTTGGAATCAAAGCACCCTGCCCACTGGATTATTAAGGCAATTTCAGTGTCCCCTCTTTATTACACTGACAGAGACAAGCGTGAGGGACTGGCATGATGAGACATTTAATCTACAAGAGATCAAACCTTTTGTTCTGAAGGAAAATAGGCGAAAGCCTTAATTTAAATGTCTCTAAATTATGTGTTGAATCTGGGAGACAATTATCTGCATACCCCAGCTGTTGATATTTGTTTTTCTAATTGAAAGTGTATATCTCTATCACCATAAATCACATACAATGCACAGACATTGCACAAGTTCTTCACATCTGTTGGTTTAAAATAAAGGGATGGTGTTTCAAAGCAGAAAATGTGCCAGTGTCAGGCAGCTCAGGAAGTCAATAAAGGTCACATAAAGTCACAAAAATAAAGTTTTAATGTTCCCTCTTCGTCCGGCACATCACAGTGACATACCACTCTGCCGGCACGACCTCCTGACCTCCAGTGAATAGCATGTGGGCCCACAGAGCTGCCACAACAGTTCTGTTGTTGTCTGACTCAGTGTCACTCCAGAAGAACAAGAAAGCAGGGTCACCATCCTGCTGTCAGTCATCTCCCTCCGCTGGAGGATGATGAGCAGCCACTGGTGGCTTGAGACGGCTTAGAGAGTAGAGCTCAGTGTTTGCCTGTGAAAATCAACAAGTCAAGTAGAGTCAAATTTATTTATAAAACCTTCCTAACAAAGGGGATTTCTGCGCCATGCTGCACAAAGAATTGAGATAAATACAGATGAAGACAAGGGATAAAAAGAAGAAATGTTTTAACAGAAATCTTGTATGTTTTTATATTTGTGTGTGTGTCTGTGTGTGTGTGTGTGTCTGTGTGTGTGTGTGTGTGTTAAACCACTGGCTAGTGCGTATCTTCGTCTTGATGTAGTTCCTGTTTTTGCTTCCTTGAACATCACTGTTTAAGGTACAGACATTTTCACGGGGCATGTGTTTTTTCCCACAATCACTGTTTTGTTTAAATCATGTCATGCAAAGGTCAAACTTGTTTTTTGTACTGTGTAATGAATTATTGAAAATGCTGTTATATTGGAGGTGAAAAGTGAATATTCTCACTCTGTTAAACAAATATATTTTGCTGCATCTCTGTGCGGGTGTGAGGAAACTGTTTAAGATGTAATCTCTCTGCCACATCACAGTTGCTTGACTTAGACACTCAGCCTAATTAATCCAAAGCCCTCACTTTAATTGCCTTAATATATTGGCTCTTTGTCTTCTTTATCTTGATTTTCTCATGACGTCTATTTCCCCTTAATTGATTCAAAAGGAGATCTAATCTCTTCTCTGGGTGTAAGGCACGTATTGATAGCTTTAGTTTAAACCAGCGACACTTTTGCGGTTCCCATTGTCTACACTAATTATGGCGGACTTGATGTATTGTCTTGGCAAACCAATATTGAACTCCTTGTGAGTTGGAGAAGAGCGCTCACCATTCTTGTTTGGTTTTTGACAGGAAAAGACCAATGAAGACAGCCAGATGGTGGTCGGCGGCAATTCTACTGTTGGGGCTCGCCGTGCTTGGCACCGACGGGAGACCCAACAAGGAGGAATTCAGGTCGCCGCCCTATCGACCAGTCGTGAGATTCCGACACAAGGTATTGATCGCCGTCTTTTTTCATTTGCCGTCCGTAACAAGAGGCACTATGTGCTTTTGCCAAGTATGAAACTAATTACAGTGGCACTTTCTTCCTGCATCAGATGACTCTCCTGTGGTTGTTGTTTTTCTGCCTACTGAAAAATACTTGATGAATCATTATCCCTCCTTCTGTGCCAGGGGACTGTCTTTTCAGAGACTACATCAGATTAATGCGAAGCACAGCTGAGCAAGATAAAGATGAGCTTTGAATGAAGTGAGGAAGTTCTCATGTCATTTTAGATAAAGGTTTTAAAGTAAAAGATGTAATTTAATGCTTATTGACCGAGCAATACAGGGCAGGCCCCACTAGCAAAGTCTGCCACTCTTATTAATATCTCTCATTGCATCTCTAGGAGTAAGTTACATTTATTTCTCTCTAAACTAGTAGCATACACTATTTTTTCTCTGATTTGTTTCCAAAACGCCAGAGTAGCAGAGATGGATCAATTAGAGCTAGACTGGCAAAGAAATTGATGGTTTTGGCAGACGGGGACTTGAAGAAAGCAAAGTGTTTTGTCAAGAAACATTAATCGCACTGTGGTCCTTCAGTACACATTTCACATAAGCCCCTTTCCGTTTCTGTTCACTAGTAAACACCTCTCCTCCCTAATCAGTCCAGGATAAAAAATTAGCAATGACAATTAAGAAAAAATTGAAGTATGATACTTTAAGTAAATCTGTCATCTATAGACTAAATATTGTACGACTAAGTAGTTTCAGTCAGCTTTAGTCACGTCTGCTGGGGAATGAAAAGCAAACACCATAGTACTAGAAGGATGGATGGGTGAGAGAAGGTTAGAAAGAGAAGGAGATGGAGAGGGAGTCAGAGGGAACAGATGGTAGGAACGTCATTGGACTGTATCAGAGTTGAGCGAGGAGCCGGGAGCGATGAAAAAGCTGTTGAATCGACACAATGGTCAAACACTATTTGACCTTTTGAATGAGATTTATTCAGAGAGATGCTTTCTAAACACATGCACTCATCAACTATGTGAGAATTTGGCTTCTTCCTAGCCACAGCTAAGGAAGTAAAGAGATTCAAACTTCAATACCTAAAAAAATCCCGTCATATGATCTCAGTGAACTGCAAAGATAGCACTTCCGCCAGGCTGGGATGCTTTATGCCAAAAGGAAGAGAGAGGCAAGCGATCCAATGTCCACCCCTGCCTGAGGAGTGTTGGATTTCAGTCTTAAAGGACCAGATCACTGTTTTTTTAAGCTCATCTCTACATACAGCAAGCTCCATTGTTTTGTCCATACTCTGTTCAAAAGCTCAATAAAAGCTGATAATACAATTACTTAAATAATTAAAGGTGATGTTGTACTGACCTGTATTACATTAGTGTTTCTAATGCTTTGTCCTTCACATTTACATCCATGAGGGGGGCAGAATATTAGAAACACCCCTGACTATAATGCACCACTATGACGTCAGTAAAGCATGTAATTGAACACCTCTGGGCATCATAAAAGTAGACTTTATGGCACAACAGTGTATTGGATTGCATTAGATTGTACATGTGTACCTGATACAGCGAGAGTATAAAACACCTACATTTGTACTGGAATTGCACCACAATTTTCAGAGGTGCAGACTAGTTCAGGAAACCTTGGAAAACCAAAACTATCTGCATGGCTTAACTCCACTAGTTCAAATGAGAAGGTTTAATGATTTGGCTGAGGTAACTGGGTTATATTTTTACATACTATAAAACTAACTGAGCTTGAAAGCATAATTTCTTGCATTATATTAGTGGCTTAAAACACCATGGCCGAATAAACCCTCAGACTTTATTGTTAAAACTAGCAGCTTAAGAATTTCAGAGGTATTTCAGACACAAATCTTAGAGGTACTCCTTGTGTTCACTTCAACATTTGCATTACAATTTTACTTTCTTCCTTTCTTTTTTCTCTCGAAACCTTTTCTGGTAGTGCTTTAGTCTTTTTTTTTTTCCCCCAACACAATCCAAGGTATCCCTGCCTTTCTGCTTTGACATTATTCTCTGTTGTACTACCCTGAGAGTGTACTATGTTCTTTTTATTGTAATGCCATGTCATTTGAATGAAGCAGGCGTACCTTCTTAAAGTAGTTTTAGTTCATCCAACAGCACATTTTGAAGGTGCTTTACCTTCATTTGTGTTGATGTGTATTATCTCGTTGAAACTAGCTAGTTTTGACTTCTTCTCTTTTTTTATTGCCCTGCTTTGGAACCAGATTGACTTTAATAATTAAAGTAATGTATGTCCACATGTAGCAGGGAATTTGACAAGAAGCTACAAAAATGATGCATGTGCTTTTCCACTCCAATGAAATTAATGTGCCAGGCGCTGTGATTACACTGCAGAGGAATGTCATTACAGCATCTGCATACCATTACAATTCATCCTGTGAGAGGACAGAGGTAAACTCCGCTCATCTATCCACCTGTCAAAAGGAGGCTGTGGAAATTTACAACCCTTTGGTGAAAAAATGGTCACATTGCAAGCCCTTTTCCAAAATATGTCAACAGCCTTTTTGTTTCTCAGAGAATTTTCTCTGTGTGGGCTAGATTGCAGACAGGCTTGGGTCATCCACTTGTCAATACAGTTGAGTGAGCAGCGTTAAAGAACAGTTGTTTCAAAATGACATGTCCATAGACCGTAGAAAAAAAATACCATGTTTCAGAACATGGGTGAAAGTTTGTGCTTTTTAAACGATAGAAGTCCCTAATTACAAAATTATGGCAATTACATTTAAAAAGAAACTCTAGTTTGGATAATATTTTTAATTAAATTTGACTCAAATTCATCATTAATGGAATGTGATAGTGCAAAAACAATGATAATTTTTCTATATGACAATAATAGCATTAATTTCCTCATTTGCATCTTCAGAGAAATGTACTGAACACTCTCTGAGCTCAGCGCTACAAGCTGTGATACTCCAGTGGCCGTGTAATGCTATGCCTTCTCCTTCGCTCTGAAGGACAGTGTTTGACAAGGGTAACGGGATCGGATACAGCCTTATAAGCTCTCCTCACAAAGACTTCAATCACCAGGAGGCACTCGGCCATAAACAGCTGGTCACATGCTCTACCCATAATTCCCTTGGTATTGTTTCAGAAATTCACTGTGAAGTCCTCTACATGGGGTCAAGTTTAGGACGCAGATCTTGGCCACTAGAACCCAGTCCTAATTATAACTGAGTATAACTGTAATGCTGCTCAAAGTAATAGTTAACTGTCAAGCTTATATTACATGGAGATTTTATTTATTTCACACGCTTATGTCACTCTTTAACTCCTTATTATGTGTTTCACTGTGATGGAGAGACTCCATGTGTAATTTGTGAAATAGTCACCAGGCTTGCTTGACACAAGGGACAAAAGCAATTTCTGAGAGTTTGCCGCTCTGACATCAAGCTGTTATGTCAGGACAAACAAAATGGAGGCAAGGACAACTGTGTGCAAAGCCCCATCCATCCAGCACTGGCTTGGCCACATGGCAAATCTAGATTAACGGGGGATAAGCAGTGAAGGGGGGGGGGCAAATGAGATTGAGATAAAGAGACAGGAAAAGGGGAAATAACAAGAATAAACATCTTGTTGTACAGTAGCTCTAATTCAAGCTTCAGTCGGCAGTGTTTGGCTTAAATGTGACTACTGTTATTTTTTACACCCTCCTCCTCCTCCTCCTCAGCTGGTCAGTTTGAGCCCCAACCCATGTCACTCATCTTGATGAGCTGTCTACTTTCAAATGGCAGCCAGCCTGAGGCTGAGGTAACCCGCTTCTGTGAAGGCTCCACAGGGGCTGAAGAAGCAGGCACTGTATGGGGCCAATCTGCTATAACAATAACAAGATGTCAACGTTCATGCTGGTATTAACTTGGCCTAGTCTGTTCCGCTACATGCTTAGCTTTGCTGTTTTTTGGCTTGTTATATGATGATTTCCAGCAGTGTTAAAAAATGAAGGGTCCTGGCTGGTGTGGGCCTGTTGCCATAGGTATAGATGGTAGATGTGGTGCACATGTCCTGTTGGTTGGTGCAGACTGAAAAACAGCATACAAAGAAAGAAGAGGTTATCTGTATGTCTGTATGTCAAACATTTGTTTAATTGATGCAATGTTTTGACCTCCATGGTCTATCTCATTAAGACTTTGAGTTCTAAGCGACAGATGCTTTTTAATGATTGTGAGGTGAACAGTAGAATGATAGTATTTATATTATAATGCAATGCTAATATACTACTAGTATACTCTTCAATGTATTAGGGTTTGTTGCTGGATGAGCTTGTGTCGGCTGCAGCTAAAGTTGGACTAGCTTCAACATTTTCCAGACTTCTGCATTAGCACCTCTGCTGGATTAAAACAAACTTATGTCACCACCTCAAGCAGAAACACCTGGTTTAGTATGAGGAAAGTCAAAAAAATCCTACAAGAGCTCACAGCTATTGTGAGTTCTAAACCAAAAAATATTTGTCAGCGTTTTCTCAGAAATCCCCTGAAATATCATAAAATTGTTTCAGTGCCATATCGCCAAACCCTAGTGGTCACTCTGATGTGAGTGAGGGAGCACTATCAGTCTGAACTAGGTCTAAAAGATAGATCCATATGATCTGATGGAGCGTTGTACTGTATATGCTACTCACTTGTCATACTGATATGTTGCAATTTGCAGTAATATGTTACAAGTTGAAGTGTACTTGAAAGTTGATGGTGTGGAGGAGGGAGAGATGTGAGAACTGAAGCAGGAGAAACAGAGGAAAAGGAGGAGGGTGGTATAGGTTGAGAGAGGAAGTTTGAAAGATAAAGCCAGAAAGAGAGGGAGAGAGAGAGATGTGGGCGGTCAGCCAGCTAGCTGTGACAGGGGCAGATGAACCGCAGGTTGTACAGCTGGGTGCTTCAACGTCCCCAGAGTCTCGGAGCAGCAGAGACGGGCATGCCAGTGGCCATGGGGAAATCACTCTCTTCAAACAAATGAAGTGTGAACACTGTCTGCCATATGCAAATAAGCCCCATTTGATATCTTCCCTACCTGTATGCATTTTCGAAATGTCACCTCCTCCAGAGGGTGGGGAGGATACGAAGAATGTCAGAGCCACAGGTGTTTTCAGTGATTTGGGCCTACTGGGTCGCTAGTCAACAATGTTTTGTAAAACATCCAGAAAGATGTTATGTAGAGACAGCTTGTTAGCAGACCATGTTCAACTTAGTTTTAACCTGTTAATTCATAGCATCTTCTCAACCTCATCTTAACTGATTTGTAATCAAAATAATTAGTTAGGTGCTAATATCTGTGAATCTTGTGATTTTAGCCCCCCGTGGTAAGTATTGACAGATGTACATGTGCATTTTTTTACGATTATGTTACCTAAAAATATGAAAGAAGTGCTTAGCAGTCAGCTAAAATTACTTACTAGTCCAACAGCAAGAAGCCCAGCTCGGCGTCAGTCTCAGATTTACTCTTGTCTGGCGCCCTCCCCATCAGTCACTCGCTCAGTTTCTCGTCTTAGCTTCCTCAGACAATCTCCTCTTTAGTCTTTTTTGCCTCTGCCATGCTCTGCCTCTGTTGAGCCTGCCACCACTCACCCAGCTCTGCTTCAGGCCCATTCCAGCATTGCTTTCTGTCTACATCCCTCACTCCCACGCCTTGGGCCTGAAAACCTCCTCTTCCCAGTGGTCCTGACATTAGCTAACAGCAGCTACTGTTTGCAGCAGTTTGCTTCACTGTCCACTAGGTAACTCTGTAAATCACAGAGAATTGAGGTGAAGCAGCTGGAGGACATAAGAGGGAAAAACAAAACATTTTCTCAGTAAAATATGATCCAGTTTCACCAAAATGAAAGTGAAGTAGTTGGTGGTGTGTGACTTGCCGTAAAGCGTTAATGCACTTCTCACATGAGATCATACCCAAGCCCATAAGTTTATACTGCAAAAACAGATGTATGGGACGCAGAGTGGGAATAGCAGAGGCACCATTCACCTGATAACAAGTCAGTGTAGCATCAGATTTGAAATCATTAAATTGACTTTATTGTAGAAAAGTTACACAATGTAGCTTTAAAGTCATCCAGTGTTAGATAGCTGTGACTGAATATCAAGGTGTTTTTAAACCACTATTAATCTTTGGATCCTGAACACTTTGACCCTGGTCAAGAAGGCTCTTAACCTCTACCGCTGCACTCTGCACCATTGAGCGGAGTGGTGAAAACTGCCCAGTGCATCACCAGTTCTCCACTCCCCACTATAGTGGTGTCTGCTGAGAGTGTGCAACATTTTCAGGGACACTTCTCACCCATGTCACAGACTGTTTTCCCTCCCTCTGGGAGCCACTACAGGATCAGCTTTTTCCCATCAGTTGTCAGCTTGCTAAACTAAATTATAATTGTGCTCACTGAATGGCAGTATTTTTGTGTCACCTTTCAGCTCCAACAATTGTATTTGATAGCAGCAGTCACACAGGAAGTCTCCACATTCAACTTAGGGCTTGTTAAAATTACGTTTTTGCTCATGTAGGTGGTCTTTCCTCTGGTAAGAATCTCATTAGCAGGAGCAGCAGTTATTAATGCAACTGTGCAGTCTTAATAAAAGTATGACAATATGGAGAAAATGGCAGCGATAGTATAGACCAATGATACAGATTATAGCGACAGAAAAAGTGAGGTAAAATGAATTATTCTTGAAGCCAAAATTAATTTTAAACAAGTGGTATTTATAAAAACAGTTGTGTGTGTATATATATATATATATACTACAATGTATCACAGACATATTAATTGATTCAATGAATCAATTGAGCATATTTTAGCAAGAAAATATACAGTATGCAGATTTTCCATGCAACCCCAGGGTTGGGAATTGGGTAATCTACTATTTTCAGTAGGCCGTCAGGGACCACTGTTCATTATTGACTCTAGACCTGTTGCATAATGCATCTTCTTCATAACACCAGAGTGCTTGAGCTGGTAGAAAGAATCTGAATTTTCTGTACAAGAACGAGAAGGATGAGCTATGCAGATTCCACTGTAGAGAAATCAAATATTTATGCCTCTTTCTTTCGTATTCATGGTTTGTGGAGAGCAGCTGCTCGGAAAAGTAGTCCTGATAACAGCATTTTCTACAACCATCATCCCTTTGCATCCTCTAAATGCAGCTGATTTTATAGTGCACGTTCTTCAAGAGGTCATGGTTATCTGCTCTTTTCTATATGTCTCTACACCTTTTTTGTGTGACTCTACTATTTATTTTTTGGTAGCTGGTAGGTTGTTTAGTTTTCTCATTTGATGCAAGACACCTCCAAAGGCATTTATGGACATCCATAAAGAAAGAGAGAGAGAAAATAAATAATAAAAATGTAACATGGAATTGCTCATTTGAAAGGGAGGAGGGAAATATAAAGTAAGAACTAGATAACACAGTCAACAAATCGGATCTGAAACAGATCCTTAACCCAAAATACAATCAGAGGGGATGTAACTATGGAAACCAATTTAAATGTTTATTACTGTACATGCAATTGAGGCAAAGGACATTTAACATAAGGGCACATTAATGTAATGACTTATCAATGCATCATTAATTACCATTCAAACAAGCAACACTGCATTGTGTCAGTCAAGTTTTTGCAGTCTCAGTGAAATAGTTGGACCTAAACATCATGCCTGCATTGACATATGATCTCAATTATACACTGAGCCATTTGCAAAGAGAGTTCCTTAATGCATTAAGTGGTCTATAAAACACAATTTCCATGGTTCAAGCATCAAGCATTTAACTCATTCAGCTAAATGAAAACAGCTTTCCGTCATGTTGTTGAAGCTGTGGTCTCATAGTTTATTATAACTGTGGTTCTCCTTTTCTCTGTGTTCTTGTTCCAGCAGGATGGGATCCCTGAAAGTTTGAGGATAAAGGGTGAGTTTCCATTCCTTTCTTTCCTCTGTTATGACATGCAATGTCTTACGCAGGTTAAATGTAGGAATGCTGTCTGATGGAGGCCACAGCATGGCTTAAGCACATCTGCTGGGGAGTCTTTTGAACTGCCCATGGAGTAAAGGTTTTATGTGTTTATTTCTTTTGTGGAAACCACAGAAAACACCAGAATTTAGCAGAGAGCACATTTTAACAAAAATATCCACACTAGGAAACCCATTATGAGCACAGCACTCATTCGCCTACTCTTTCAACCATTTTGTTTGGCTCAACATGAAGATCCCACCAGATAATCACGTTAACACATACAACCAACCACATTCTGGTGCAAACATTTGCCATGGTGGTCTCCTCTATTTTTTGCATATTCAACCATATCCTTTTTAAACTCTAGATGGAAGTAGGTTTCTTGCTGCGAAATTCACTATCCAGTTACTAATGTGGACAAATGGTAGTTTGTAGAGATACACATTGTCTCATGCAAAAGTAATGCCTTGTGCTGTAACATGTATGAGTCATGACCAAGCTTGAAAACACGTTGGGAACTATTGCTGTGGTTCAAGCCGTCCAACACCTCAACACCAGTATCATATTTTAAAGGAGGATGGTTAATTATGCATTGACCAAGTCTTGTATATGTTGAAATTGTGGTAATAAAACGTCAACTGGGTAGTGGTCCACAAGGACATAAAAGCAAGTCAAAGAGAGGGAAGGGAAGAGTTCAGACATGAACCATGGTTTTTACATGAAGCTTTGAGAGATGTACTGTATGTCCATTACACTTGCCACAGCATGTTTTGTATCACTTTATAATAGCTGCAGTGTAGGTAATGATGGAAATAGAGGTTTTGTGCAATTTACTGAAATATGTCCAATAGTTTGAAATGTATCTAAAATATAGTTTTAAGGTGGTTATTGTTCTACTATCGTTTCATATCTTAGTTTTGTGTAATGAACCAAATGTATTAAGTTGCTCATGAGGTGAAAAGTGAAGTAATTATATTCTCTACTAAAAAACTATCTGAAAAGTTTAAGATGAAGTTTTGGATGATACATTTTAATACCAAACTGAGCAGTTCAACTTTCAGCTGCAACAAACAGGTGTGCAGCAACCCTTACATACAGAACTTTTAGTTTAACCTTAACTTTCTAAAATTCCATTAGGATACTTGATGAATTCACCATTTATTGTAACAACACACAGTTTCCATAACCTATTTTGATGTGCATTTTGAAGTATCGCAAAGATTTGAACAAAATTTAAAAAAAACACACTTGTTTGCAAAAAAATGTTTTTACACTCGCTTGCTTATTGCCCTTTTTGAAAAAGACTTTATGCACTAAGTGGCCATTTAAATGCTCTTTTTAAATAAGCTCTAATGTAGACAATCTTTAAGGATCATTACATGAATCAACTGTTTCTTTTCTAACAGTCTCCTCACATTTACACATGAAACAAACACAAACAAACACAAATGTCATATCTTCTGCAATGTTTTTCACTGGTTGAGGCTCAACTGGTTCTCTTAAGTCTCAGCTGGAGATTTTGCACCATCTACTGCTAATGCTCCTAATATTTACAAAAAAGGTAGTAGATAACAACAAGCACAAGCATGCATTAACATTTTGTTTTGGTTTTAATTTGTTTTGCTACAGTAAATGCAACCATTCATTACAGATTATCTAATATGAGGTGTCTTGATTTTACATCATTGAAGAGTTTGTATCTTAGCTCTGGACCCTCGGTTTAACAAACCAAGCAATTTCAAAATGTCACCATGGACACTCTAAATTGACACCAAATAGTGAAAATCCTCATCATCTGATTTTCCAAACAGTTGATAGCTTTATAAAAACAATCAATAAATAGATTTGCGCACACACAGAGTTGCAGTTATAAATGACACCCTTATTGCCAAGCAGTTTCATCTACCATTGTGGTACAAGGCAGTGTGGATGCATTAATGCGCCCTGGTCCTCTTGCTGTTTGACAGATGCATCTCATCTGTCAACCTGTCACCTTTCTAATGTCTTCTGTGTCTCCTCTAAACAAGAGTCAATGTCAGGCAAAAGGTGGTCCTGCTGCCCAACATGTCTGCCACTAAGTGTTTGAAAGGGCCGCTAAATGGACGTCTCCCCATTTTTCTTCACCAGGGAAGGTCGAAGCAGTAATTGTAGAGGGTGCATTACCATAAAGGGCGGCCCCAGCTGTCTGCTGTGATTCACTTTAATGCGCCATGTTCTGTAAGCCGAGAGAGGAGATCTCACTTTGGCTAGTTTTCAGCAAACTCATTTCCAGCCCCGATAACGAGAAGGCAAGCGAACTGTAGAGAAAATCATAAATAATTCAAGCATCACCCCGTACATCGGAGGCTTCTCATTATTACGCAACTGAGGTCAATTTAGCATTAAAACTCCAATTTTACAAGCCACGTCACCACCTACATTTTGAATGGACATCCAACAAACCAAATGAGAGGAGACACAGAAGCAGCTGAACAAAGTGCAGTGATCCAGTTAATATTTAGACATAGGTCCCAACCTATTCTCCACTGGGAAGAATAGGTTGGGATTCAGTGTGTGTTTAAAAACTCCTGCAGAATACATTCATTAGAGTTTGGTTCCCCAAAATCAGTTCTGTTTTTCTGTGGCTTAGTGAGTGGTCCCTCTCTTGTCTTGGTCTTGTTCTGTATTTATACATACAGTAAGTACTTGAATGTTTTCAATTGCCTGCAACTGCAATATTCCTTGGCGACCTGTCCAGGGAGTACCCACACTCAAGTCTTCACCTAATGTGTGTTGCAGCACTGAACAGGATAAGCAGTTTGGAAAATGGATGTTATATTCCTACATTTAATGTGGATGAGAAAACAAAAAAAATAATTATAGATCGAGTGAATGCAGCACCCTATAAACTTTAACTGAATGTCAACACGGGAGACAAAGACAGAAAAATGCCAGCCGTTTTCCAGGATGCTCTGTAATTGGAGTCCCAGAACGAGCGTGTGCCACACAAACTGAGCTTGTTATGCAGGCTGCAGGAAGACCTTGGGCTGCTGGTGAAATGCAATTTTATGGAATAAATAGACTGATTTAGCCATATGAAAATACCTGATGGAACTTTCTGAGATAATCTTACCTTCCTCATTACATATAAAAAGTGTCAGCGCCAGCAAAAACTGGATGACTTGTGCGAGTATGGTGTGCAAAAAAGGGACTCTTAACATTATTGCTGGTGTTTACATCTGTTCTTTCAACAAATGACAAATTTGTTTATGTTCTGCTTGTATGAGGTTACAGGGGCTTGTGCAGAATTCAAGACAGCATTGTCTAGGTTTCTTGTAATTAGAGTTGGTACACATTCTTTAAGTATTTGTTGTGGAGAAATTGCTGAAGTCAATGGTCAATAGTGAGGTCAGGAGGGAAGAAAGTATTCAGGAGCCTCTGATGTCTTATGCTGTAGTATTTATTGACGCTTGGCCAAGGAGAAATAGAGACACTCTCAAAGTACATCAGAAGTGCCTGAGTCGGTCTCACATTCTGCCGAACTCATGCTGGTGGTCAGACTTTAAACCCCTACAGATAACACCACAAATACTATACGCCCAAAACTAGTCAAAGAGAATGTTTTTACCCATGTTAGTGTTACCGTCAGCACATTCTAGCCTGGAGCCACTGTTGTCTGTTTATGTTAATGAAACGTCAACGGCAACCTATCTATTATGTCTAGGAGGACAACATTAGGTCTCTTCGACCCTGGCCACCACAGTGTTGAGATAGACTGGCACCTGCTGTTCAAAACAACTGCCAAACAGCAGCCAAACAACTACTACTGCCGAGCCCACACGTGACCCCGTGTACGCTAAGGATAGAACATTCCATAACAGTATTCACTGACTTTTAAGACTTAAACTAAAAAATATTGTATTATTCTCATCTAAAACATCATGGAAAGTAATATAAATTTACAACTCAAAATTCAAAATGTTATTTCATGGAGGAATACTTTGATGAGGAATGTTGGTGGGTTATGAAACACCAAAAATGGCACATTGCCTATATCAGGAGACGCTCCTCATAATCTGCTCTCGACAGATGTTCATCAGGTTTGTTGGGTCACACGCATCCAGTGGACCCTGCCAAAGCAGTCTAATTTCATCACTTCAATAAATAATGTATTTGTGTTCACATTTCTGTAGCTTGTTGGTCAATGACATTTTGAGTGCATACTAACAACAGTGTAGTGAAACAGCTACACAAATGTGACACCAGGTCCTCCATCATCATTGCTGTATTGTTGTTTTCAATTTTAACTTTAACAGGAGTATCATTTACTTTACTTGGCGATCGATGAGGAGGGTGAAAAGCCCATAAAAAGCAAACGTTTTGGGTTCACGACTTACTGAAAGAAGGGAAGCGGTATAGTCTGCATTTGTCCCCCTGTTTCTGACACATCTACCAGCACCAAAACAAGAAGGAAGTAGTAAAGCCCACTTCTTGCTTGATTTGATTGGTTAGCTGGACCAAGTGTGATAATGAAGAGCAGTGCAACTTGGCATCTTCTACTGAAACTTTTTTTGCCTGTCTAAAAACTGCTATTAAAACACGCCATGCTGCACAAGACAGGAGCGCACTCCAGGTGCGCTTTACCAAGGGGAAAAAATGTTTTTTCTGGGGACACTTTTCTAGTGGTGCATCTTGGTGTTGCAGAGTTTCCTGATCGATAGATAGCTTTAGCCTAACTACTTAATAAATTAGCTAACCAGAAATTACCACTGCTAACTAAATTGCTGTTAGCACGCAGCAGAAGTGGGTTCAACAGTGTTCAGCTCAGAGTTTGAGCCTCTCAGACCAACACTGAATGACAGTACACTACCGAAGTGATTTACAGATTTTCCTGGTGGAGCTGTTGCTGATGTTAGCTCGGTCAGTCATGCACCTAACCAAGCCAACTCGAACTGGGATGCTAAACTTAGCAATAAATCCACCTTGGTTTCGGAGGTTATGTGCAGCCCCTGGTCCGACGTTGTTCACTGGAATGTAGACGCTGAGACTCGATGATAGTGCTGTAACACACAGTCAGTGCTCTTGGCTACTGTAAATGCCAATCAATATCTGAAAGCTTTCCATTTCATCGGACTTTAATGAACAGTCAATCCATACTACTACTTGGCTTGTTATCAGTGTGTTATTTAAATGTCCCTATGCTTTTGTTGCCATTTTGAATTTACCTATAAGCCAGACGTTTAATATTGGGGAAATGATCAGATTTCTCATAACTGGAGGTCATGTGTTGACACGTGTACGTGCATTGAGTAACCATGTGAAGTGCAGATGCCCTAATGCATTGAAATATGGCAAGTGAAGAATGATTTCCCCATAGACACAAGGTAATATCAGTCTTAAATAACAATTGAACGTCTTAGACTATTCCCATTACTATGGTACAGCCTTTCAGGTTGAACTTTGCACAAAAGCAAACATCTTGTTTTGTTGCCTGGCACCAGTGTTTATGTTTCTCTAATCTATGTTGTCTCCCGTGCTTTCATATACTGACATAATATGTTAATTTGTATGCATAGGAGCTGCCTTACCCCCACCAGACCCAAGCCCATATCAGAAGTACATTTGAATAATTCAGAGGCTGCAAACACCATAGCTCCAAATTGTATATTAATTCTAAAATTACACACCACCCCCTGGGCTTGGGTTACACTTTTAATAACTCATCACAGCTGTACAGAGGAGCAGTGAATGCTGCATTTTCTCAGACACAATTATTGGAAGACTCCCTGTTGTTCCATCTAACCTTTCACTGTTTTGCCACAATTTAATTTGTAATAGCTTTCATACAGTAAGTCTTAATCAAGTTACTGTAGTTTCACAGAGTGTGCACTCTTTTTCTGGGCAAGGAAAAAAGTAGTTTTTAAAGAGGCTGTGGGACTGCACTGCACCATCTGCTTACAAGGACCACTGACAGCCTTAGATGAGTTGCCGAGTTAAGGCCTATAGGATTTTCCTTTTTGAATTCCCACAGGGATTTCTGGTTAGCTATACAGGCCACTTATGCTCCTTGACCCACTAAGCCTTAAAAGGACAGTTGTGTCTGGCCTAAATACCGTACAGTACAACTCCGTCACCTCCTCACGGGAGAGAGCCAACTATACCTTTCATGGTCATGCCGCACTTCAAAGTGCATTAGGTTATGTCTGCACTGCAGGTCTTCATGATCAGTCTTAGATTGCTGTTCATATCTGTTTTTTGTGGGTGACAGTCCAAATCATTGTTTATACATCTCATACTATTTTGATGGAAATATGACGTGACAGCAATGTCAAAAATACGCCCACTCAAAGTTTAACATGACATTGCATTTAGTTGTCCAACCACCATTCTCCAGATCCCCTCTTAAGATAATCATCCACTGAGCATGAAGCTTTCAATATGAGCATTTCTGCAAGTTGGTATGCTGCTTCTTCGACAGCTGTTTGATAAATTGATCACACTGTCTCCCTTGTGTTTCACTTATGGATAATGAGCATTGCCATTGTTAACTGCTGTGAAATATATAATAACGTCTGTTTCATTCCCTTCACTGCTGTCACGGCATCTGAAGGTGATGTTTTGAACGGGTAAAAATGTGTGGTGATTTTTGAAACACACTCACGACTTAAACTAAAAAGTACTAAACGTTTCTGGGACAGCAATAGTTGTCAAAATTGGTATAAAACCACAGCCTTCACCTGTCTGACACTACTAGACTGACAGATTTTAGTACCTTCTAGACGTCAGAAAACAGCAGAAACATATATTTAGAAAATGTTGGATCTGAAAAGCTTCTAGTTTTTATTCAAATAGATGTATTTGCATTATACAAAGCCTAAATGGGCTGTCAGACCTAAAACCTTAAAACCTTTCTCACAGTGGATATTTTAACTGGTCAGCTGTGTATAATAACTTTAATACTGTTTCCATTGAGTTCATTTTTTGGCAGTGCAAACTGGTTCAGTAGTTTGGCCTACTGGGTTTTTTAAAACAAAATCATTAATAATGTTATTAGGTACACCTGTGGTTTTCTCCAAAGACTTGCTAAATTAACTGTCCCAATTCCATGCTACATAATACTAATGAAAAGTTAAAAAATGTTTCCCTAGAGTTGTCTGTGTGTATCCTAAATTAGCTTGATTTATTTATTTATTCATTTTTTTTAATGGTGTTATGAAGCCATAGTAGTTTACCCGCTCGTTAACTGCACTCACCTGGTGTGCCAGGTGTAAGTCGCCTTCTAATTAGATGGCTAGAATGTAAACCAGCAGGACACTGAATCTTGTGACCCATAATTTGATCTACTCAAATGTTTTCTGCCTGAGCACAGACCTTTAATGAGCTACTATCTGTGAGAAATCATTGTTCAAATTGTTTCTTTAAATGGCTATTAAATTAGATGTCTCTGCTGCTCTCACCCCTGGATATGCATTTTTAACAGCATGTTAGCTATTGGACTGTCTTTGCTCTCTGGTTTAAAGTAAAAAAATCTTTCTCAGCAACAGAAGGGTGCATCAGTTTAAGTAGTCTGGAACTGCTCCACTGAAAATTAATGAAAGACTGATTTTTGAACACCAAATGAGCCTCACACTATTATCAGTTGTAGCAAATTCACTGTTCACTTCAAATAGTAGTTGTCTGACCCCTGGCTTTGAGAGAGTTACTAATGTAGCTAAACATTGTTTGATTATCTGTCCAAGATGTAAGAATATGTTAATGAGCCATACTTTAGTGAACTGACATAGCTTGTAGTGTTTTTTTCAGGTCTTTGAATTGCTTAATGAACTCGCAAAGAACGTTCAACTGCTTATTTAAAAATAATAACTTATGCAAGGGTGAAAGGGAGAGTGATAGGTGTCAAGGCGATCATCAGTACTGCCAAAGGAAGCATAACGTGCTGCACACTTAGCAAGATCAACAATATTACCATCAACACTCATCTTCAGCGTATAAATGACTCCCAGGATGTTGATACCCATAATTTTTGGCAAACCATATCGTGAATATGTAGAATTAAATGGAGTGAGACGTATCTAATTGAGATTCATCAATAATTCTAAGTGATCTGCGTGAACCCGTGGTACTTACAGTGGATAATGACGAAGGCTTGGCAATAGAAGTACTTTTTTTTTTTTCCATCTGAAGGTCAACACAGTGATCATAGGAAGGAACATTATCTTGAAGGGCAGTTCCTGCTCTCAACCAAGATTACCTTCAATGTTCCTTTCATTTAAATGGCAGCACTGTATCGGTGTCCAAACATGAAATAACTCCAGAAGGGATCCATTTATTCTCTTCATAGAGAACTGTTATATTTTATTCAGTTGTACATTATGTCCAAAAGTTATGTCAAAAGTTTTGCAGCTTCCAGTACAAGAATAAAAAAAGTTTTCTCAGAAGTCTTTATCAAACATCCTCCAAGAACTTGACATTAATCACCTCATAGCAGTGACAGCAGCGTCAATGTCTAAGACAGCATTTGGGGTATAGGAAGCATGAATAGACCACGAGTGAAAACAACTAAGGTCTTGGTGTCCATAACACACTCAGATTCCAGATTATCTTTCAAAGCTCTTTTTTGTTGCATTGTTAGTATCACTGTTTGCATGTATAGAGATATAAAAAGTTGATGTGACTGACGGTAGACTCTTGTCTTTTCTTGTATGGTCTTGTTCTCAGCAGGGGTTTAGCTCATTGCTGCAGTTTGGAGAAAAAAATAAAACTGCAAGTTTTGTTTTCTTCTGTTCTTTTTTTGAGCTGAAATCGTCTTTCATCATGGTAAAAAAAAAATATATATATATTTTTTTTTTGTCGGACAGGAGGACTGTGTGCTTTAATCTCTTCACTCTTCAGTTCATGTGATGACAATGGATTTTTTTATTTTTTCCCTTAGAAAAAATTTAAAAAAAGAAGAAAAAGACCCCTATTGAGTTTTAATGGTATAACCCTCAAAAAGGCTATATGACAAAAGCCTTTAGCCCTTTCTTTAAAACCCATTTAAACCTGGAGAATAAAAGAACCATGAGAGTTTCTTTTCTAAATTATAAGATGTCTAGTTGTACCCCTTTCAAAAAAAAGTACAACAGGAATTGCTAAATTAATTTATTTTCTGAATGATTTCTGCTCTTCTTGAACTCTGTCCTTGTGTGGTAACATAGTGTAATACCTAACCATAAAATGTACGTGTTCCAGGCAAGGACAACCCTAGGACTGTAGTCATAGTCAAGATTTTGGTAAACTGAAATTCTACCTACTATTCAACTAATTGTTTGGTCGATGGTGGAAAAAATTGGCAACAGTGTACTCTACCTGGTAGCTACTGGGCGTTTATCACAATGTTGCCAACCAAATTAATTATTGAAGTTTGAGCAATTTTTGTGCAGTTTATCAACAAAGCTGACGTAGTAAAAAGGAGAAAAAGCCACATAAAAATACAATTATTGGCATCAAAGCCATTGCTGTCATTTCTTAGCTGGCTTCAAATGATCCTTAAAGTTTAATTCATTTAAACAATAAAAAAACCTGGCAATACGTGGAGAATTCAGGATTGGAGTTGGATCATGGACAGCTGGTATTTCCATCACTGACCTTGAACCGTTGACACACCATATTTGCCTTTGTTAAGAAAGCAGTTTGTAGTAAAATATGGACACACATCGCCATCGTCATCAGAAATAAACTCTACCCCCTCAGCTCTTCTTTTCTTTGAGGCTCAGGCTAGGGGCTGATGTAGTGATTGTGCTGGTTCTTTGACATGTAGTCAATTAGTTTGGAGCCAAGTAAATAATCAGTAAATTAGGACTAGCAGTCCCTGTGATGTTAGGCGAGTTCAAAGTTTTGAAAATGGTGGCGAATTTTTGACTTCCTGTCTTTCATATTTTTTCAAATTAATTGTGTAAAGAAAATAAGCCAAGCTCAAACACACATTTTCAGTGTATCTAGTATTCTACTCGCCTTAAACTTACACTTCCTCTGTGGAAAAAGACCAGTTGATCATCTGTCACCATCTGCCCCCTATTTTTGACCTGCATTTATTTTAGCCAAAAACCAAATGACAATATTTCTCTTATCCTTCAAAGCAACCCAAAGGAAATAATAGCAACACACATCTTACATCAAAGAGGAATCACACCCATATATTGGATATTGAAAAAGAAACTATTTGATTTTTTTGCTGTTTGCCTATACCAACCCAACAGCTCACTATCATGTGAAGTAGTAATGCGACTAGCATGGGGTACTTACAATTAGTCTGCAATCTCTGATAAATGGGGTTGTTGGTAAAAATGTTCTCAGTGCTGCATCCTGATGTGGACAGAATGAGAGAGGAGCCAGGCCCACGTTCAGTCATTAGGAGAGGGAATGAAATGGGACGGAAAGTTGCCAAGTGGCTGCCAGGTGCTCTCATATTCACTCTCTAGCACATGCACTCAGCCAGAGACCAGCACACACACATACATACTGTAAGAGGGTGGAAGTAACACATTGCTTTTAGTCTTGTTACTGCAGATGAATACATTTTTGTAAATTTGTAGTTTTTTTGATAATGACTAAAATGCCTCGTGGCTGCATTTTCAGTCAGATATTCCAAAAATTGAATACATGTAAATATTGTAGCATCTGCTGATACTTATATATGTTCACTGTCTTTATAATGGCGTATGGAAAATCCTGAAAGGAAAAAGTATAATAACTCAACACAAAGCAGGTACTTTTTAGAGTGATGGATATGCAGTCTAGATTTTATTCCATTAGCTGATGTCTCAGCCACATTTTCTCTTCTCCACTATAAAATAATAAAATAAATAAAACATAATGTGTACCTGAGCAAGTGGATGTTTAGATTTATTTAAGTAAACAAGTCCTCATATATCTTCCAGGGTTGGACTTCTGTTAAACCCAAATTCACCATTAAATCATCTTATTACATTTGAATGCTTTTGTTCCCTCATTGGATTTAATTAGGTCTAGTTTTTTAACAAACTACTTAAAGTTATAAATAACACACAAATATTGAATTAGCACCTGTAATCACATTTTGTTGGCTGAGGCAGTGATTCCTGGCAGCCTAATAATCTTCACAACCTGTAGATAAAATCTGAAAAGGGGTGAGCTGCATAAGATGAGGAATGGTGATTAAATGTATATGACACTTTGAAATTACACCTATTTGCTGCCCACACACTTTGTACTATAGAACATGTTCCAGATACTGAAGATCACAGTGTAAAACTATTAAGATAAGCTTAAAATATTGATGACAGTTAAACTGGGAGATTGCAGCTCCAAGATTACTGTTAGGCTATCAGCTGATCATTTTGCTAGAGAAGACTAATCATGTTGTCTTGCTGAGTACAGACACTGCCTCTCAGAGAACACATTAACCAGACAACAGCCAAAAGCTTAATTTGTTGCCTTTGGTCAAGTTACTTAAGAAAATGTCTTTAATTAGCCATAACTGATATTGTCTGCTGTCTCTTCACAGGTCATATGAACCTGTAAAAGTGAAGGACAGTGTCAGTTTACAAACCGACTAACATTTCCTGAATTATTTCAACATTAGCCTTTGCTAAAAGAGTCAAAAATATTTAACACTACATATGCACACTCCTTTCTCAACAGGATAATCTCCACACATTCAATCAGTATAAATAGAAGAATAACATTACCACATCAGAAATCACACTTGAGAGATTAATGGGTGTAATTTATGTCCTAGAACAAAGTGTTTACATAAATAACAGACCTTATTTTCTGCATAAATCAAAAACCTTGTGGGGAAAACAAAGATGTGATATTTTCATTCATTTTCCTCGTGGATGGGTGTCAAAGGCGCCTAATTAATCCGCTGTGTAAAGTTAGAAAATCATAAAATATAAAAAAGTCCAAAGAGAGGAGGGGGTATTTTTAATAGTCACTGTAGAGGACAGCCATGGTGTGGTTATTAATATCTTCGTGAACATGCTGGAGAATATTCCACATGCAGTTTATTCATATACTTGCATTTACTCCATGTTCTTTGAACTCTTCTTTGAAGTGGTTTCTCATGAACGTGTCAGACAGCATTTTAGGAATATATTGGACCGAACTTGATTTGGTTGTTCTGGTAGATTTCCAGCACAGTCTATTATATGCTATCAGTTGTGTTTGTTGAGAGCTACAAGATGGATGTTCAGTAGTAAACAGCCCTCTCTCCCATATCTGCCTTGAAAATGTTCCTGTCTTGTTTAAGAACGTAATACATCTGTGTCTCTCAATACTATGAGGCACACAGAAGTATTTTTGTGCTGCTTCTCCTGTCAACACATTTTGGCTTTGACCCTTGATCTTTTCATGCTGGCCGCTTTTATTGTTAATGAGGAAATTGCATTTCACTGTCTAGTCATTTTGTATGAGAAGTAAATGTCTAAACTGTGAATGCAAATGTCATCTCTTTACCATGAGTGCGCCATTTTTTATAGTTAGAAAGCAGAAATGCAGAGTAAGGCTGACAGGGTTTTAGATCAGCAGGTTACAAAGCTCATCTTTCATTAAAAAGAAATAGATCTTCCCACCTTTATCAATGATACCAAGAATTTGTCCTTGGTTCACGTACGGCTAAAACTGGATTTGTTAAAACAAAACAAAAATGGCTGAAGAAAGAAAAGGGCCATGCCATTGACAGTATAATTACTGGACAGAGCTTTGAGGTCTGTAAAGGGATGCCGACGCAGGGAAAGTCTTGCTGGATGCATTCTTTCTAAAGGCCAGCAGGGGCCAGCTCCGTTGGCTGCTATAAAAAAGGATAATTGCATTCAAGCAGCAATCTCTGTGGATGAAATTAAGCCAACATTAAAGTCCCAAAAACTGCTGTTCCTCAAACAGAACTTGAAGCTAGCTACAAAAGAAGTGAATCACCATAAGCCCCCATGCCGAATTTCACAGCTAAAATAAACATAGTTACAGCCTGGTACAAAAAATATTTTTTGTTTCTGAACTTTTATAGAACACAACTCACCCTTTTCAATGATATTAAGGCTTAAAGTTATGCCAATTCAAGAATGGCTGCTTTGATTGACAGGTGGTTGCCTACACAGCAGGCTTGTTTGAACAATCAGGTTTGACTGAGGACACTTTTTTACCTATTTTTGGATTAGCTGGGACCCAGCAGTGACAGGATTGCCAAGGATGGCAGCAGCCAGAGGCACCACACTTTGACCTTCACAAAGACCCTTCAAAAACCAGTGTATGAGCAGGCTGGCGATGTATTTTTTTTCTGCTTGAGTTCAAACCAACTCTCAGCATGTCACCCACCAGCTCCATGGTCTCATCCAAATATGGTCATTTCTTGTTCTGCAAAACCTTGATGACAACACCCATAATGCCAAATTTGAGCCTTCAAAACTGTTATTCACAAACCAATGGTTACGACATGGTAGGTTCACACTTGCAGTTTATGCAGATTAGAAGCAAATGGTCCAACTATGCTACAATGTGAAAGCTGCTTTAAAATACTTTCTAAAGTTCACAACAGTTAAATGGTGAGTTATTATTTAAAAATACACTTATTAGATATAAGACATTGCATAGGACACTAAACTAAAACCTGTGTTTCGCATTTCAGAGGAAGGACTATGGAACAGACTCATTGAGGTGGAAGGAAAGTCATCAATGTTTTAAACGTAGGGGGTTATTCGACTCTAAGGGGTTGAAAAAGCTCTTATGCTTCAAATAGCATCTCATAAAATGTTCACGAGTTGTTTATGCCACCAGGAGTAAAAGTGTTGTCACAGTGTGGCAATTAGCATACGGTAGGGGAAGGGGAGGATGTGTATTTCAGCAGGTGATTTCACAACACCTCCGTAACGTTGCTGATGGAGACAGGTCTTTCAGCAGGTCTACACCTTGGGGTAGACAGAAATGAGTCTTTGACTTGACATGCATAAAGGTGAAGATAACTAAACAACAACTAGCTGCCTTTCTGACACTCATTTCCACCACGCAGTGGAACATTCTGGTGGAATTGCAACTGATCTTTGCCAAGAATACTTCCGGTGAAGTTGCTGCATACATCTCCATATTTCAAAACACAGGACCTTCTAAATTGACAGCTGAGTGTGAAAAAGTGATAATTATGCACATTTACACGTGTGCAGATGGAATAATCTTAAGCTGTGCAAACTATCCACTTGACACTGGAGCTGTACAGTTTTAAATGTGGTGGTAGCTGCAGATTTTGAGTAAACCATCATGTAGCCTCTCAAAGTTAAAGCATTGAAGTGAAATGTCTTCCAGCTTAATTGAACTTAGTATTGAATGTAAGTGCACTTACTTTGGCATTGCAGTTGTGTTTGGGCACAACATTGAACTGAAAGCTCAAGGATAACTACACAGAGCCAGGCAAAACATTATTATTCATTTTTAAATAAATGAAAGACCGAAACCAATTTGAACTACAACCCTAAATTATAAAATCATGTGTGTTTTTAAGTGACATAAATTATAGCCGTGTTATCTACTTATTCAAAATACTTCCTGATTTACAGGTTACAGGTTTGTTGAAGTGTCTCCAGGCAAAACTAAACCACCGCTTGTTCCCTTATTGCAAGTCTAAACTGAAATCTACATGGTTGTGCATAACTACAATTCAAGCTGGCTGAAAAACAAATCATCCTTCAGGCCATTGGATTGCTTTCTCCATAAATATGTCACAAATAATTTATTATCAGCAAATTGGTGACATTCAGGAGCTAGCTGTTCCTGAGACACTGCTAATGGTCACAGTTTAATTCAGTCATTGTGGGAGAAAACCCCATGTGATGGCAGGTTGAATGACATTAGATCTTTAGCTATGAATACATTAAACTTTTTGTTTGCATGACAACATGTTGGCTAAAAATACACTTAATCGGCTGCTGCTACTGTTCTCCTTCTGTATCCCAGTATCAGCAGCTCTCCACACAACCTTATGTACCTGCTCAGCGTCTGCTGAGACTTTCAAAGAACTAAACTGAGCAAAGTGTCAGCTGGTGTAAGGGAATGTGACATTGTTTATGTGCCATGTAAAGTTTTAGCATTGTTTTAGTAGTAGTTTATTCAGATTTGCATCCCCTTGTTCTCGTTCATGGGCCTTGTGGGCCAGCTTAACTCAGTGCAGTGAGTGAGCTTTGAGCCTCTGACTGTTGTTTACCACACTCTGCTCTCTCCCTCAGGACTCTGAGCTGCTGTAATGGAAAACATCAGATGTGTACCAGACGGATATTCTTAGTTCAGAAAAAGAAGAAAATAAGCATGCCAGAAACAGGAAATGCAGTACAGTTTGTTAAAAAGAAACGCATGTCCAAGAGCGAATGTGCTTCAAAACATTGGGACATACTGCTTAAGTGGTTGTGAACGTTCAGATTCAGCATGAGCAGCAGAGATGTCAGAATGCAGCTTGAATGGCTTTACAAAGAGAGCGGCTTGCCTCGCATTGATGGCATAGTTTCCATTATAGTCTTTTTTCCGTGATAGCGAGGCTTTGATCCATCAGCAGTGAATCTGATCATGTCGGCCATGTCCAAGTAGGTCTGTTATCCTTTTATACAGTGTTCACCTCATTATGCATGCATCGAAGGATGATGCCCTTCAAATGATACACACTGCAATCACATATGTCAGGACACCTATACACGCTGACTAAAGGTTAATGTTTTAGCTGCACAGGGCAGCTTTTCTATGTGCTTTCTTTAAATGAGACAATTCAGAGTAATTTTCTTCACATCTAAAGCTGTTTTATGCTCCCAAAGATCAGCTGTTATTGTTATTACAGAGTTTGATCATACAAGGTTATAGATATTCAATGAAGTAATGTAAATGTTTAATTAAGGATTAGCAGTAATGTATTCAAAGTATTTCTATCTTTGTATTTTATACGACTTAAGTCAAAATGTCAGCAAGTCGAACTAACTTAATTAGGTGTCTTCAGTCCTATTAAAACATGTCAGATGTGACTGCAGTTTGTCATTATTTTAATAGCTTTAATTATGGAGCTGTTATCAGTAAATGTATTAGCTTGTGATTGTTTGTCATGGCTATATTTGAACATTATTAAATAATGTGAAGTATGCCACTATTTTAAAACTAAAAACCATCTAAACATTTGATAATGCTGCAGTCTGCAGAAAAACTCCCTCTTTCCAGTGTCTTAAAGGGCCAGTGTGTAGGATTAAGTGGCATCTAGTGATGTTGATGATTGCAACCATTCTTGCTTCAGCCTCTCCTTAGCATGAAGGAGAAACTATCTAGAGCCACTGTTAAGTTTCTGTTCTAGCCTACATGGCAACACAACATGGTAGACTCTGTAGAAGAGGATCTGCGGCGTCTGTAGATATAAAAGGCTCATTCTAAGGTAACAAAAACACAATGATTCTCATTTTTAGGTGATTTTACACTAATGGAAACATTATTTCATATATTACATTACATATATTTCTGCCATATTCTGTTAATAGAGCTACGTATATCAAACACACTGGACCTTGTGATGAGCGAAAAAAAGTTTTTTATATGTAGCGCAACTACACAATCATGTCTATATTGTATCAAAACACAAATCATACTGCAATATATTGTACTGTTTTGTGTCCTTTATCAATACACTGAATTACGTTGCCCCCACCCATACCATGATATTTCTGTCAGGTGTTAATAATTGCACAGTTATAGTTCAAATTTCTCACAACCACCCTCAGGTTCACATTGAACACTGAACATCATGTATTTCTGTCCATGCTCTGAAAAAGTAAGAGGTCATCAATAAATGAATGGCTGTGCACAATCGCTCATTTGTCTCTGATGTCAGCTGATGACCAGACTGTTGGATGTGCATACTGATAACGAATGACTGCGCCCTTCGCTGACCCTGCTGGTGGCAGAGGATGGCTGTGCGACACAAATTCACTAAATAATCATTATGCCAGGCAACCGCGGGGATTTAATAAACTAGCAAATTGACTGGCTCCAATCAGGTCACAGTGTACACACTTGTATCTCGTCTAAATCCTCTGTGACGGCTGGAGGATAATGCAGGGCTGTATGTGGGGAGGTGTTGGGGATGTGAATGAGGCTTAACACTTTGTTTACCCTATCATCCAGTTAAAACTTAGCTCAGATATTCATGGATACGTTTTAATTGAAAGGTACTTATCTCTCAAAAGTGAAATTTCAGGATTTAATATTGGGATTTGATTTGGCAGCAGTGTGCTTTGAAATTATGCAATGTGTGTCTTCTCTACTGTCACGGCCTTTAAACGTGATTATATTAACTTCTATTTGAAAAACAAAACCCTGCATTCATGTAGTTTTTAGCTGGTTACAGGATTATACACAGAACTGTAGAAATAGTGCAAAAGTAACAGGTTTTACTGTCTACTTTTTTAAAATCACACAGTGATACGAACTTCACAATGTGTAATGCATCTGACCTATAAAGCAAAGCCATTTCTCCAGTGCATTGCTATAACCATTTTTTCTTGGGCGTTTCTGTGAAAACTGGGTGTTGGTCTTGTTTTTCGTGTGGGTTTATACTGTATATCAGGAGACCATTCTGCTCAAAGCCAAATACATCATTGATTGTAATTAACGCAGCGAAGCTACACTCACTAGTCAATATTTATTGGTCAGTAGTGAAAAACAAATTGTGTGCAATGTGAGGGTAAAGTTTGTGGATGCCAGTCTCTGTGCTCCTCAGTTATTTCTTTTCCCATCAAAGTTTGGCTGTTCAGTTAGACACTCTTATCTAGAGTAAATGCAGTGCAGCCCTGTGTTCCATGAATTACAACCAACTCATTTGCATTGCTAATATGTTTTGGAAAAACGTTCCCTGGCAACGTTTTGTTCCCATACATGTATTGTGACATTGTTCTGTAGTGAAGGCGCTTGGTGTGCATGGCTGAGTGTAGAAAGTACATGTTTTGATCACCAGAGACTAGGGTTCCCATCCCATGCTTCATGTCAGGACTGACTCCATCAATATTTAACAAACACTACAATAAAACTCCAACTCCATGCTTTGAGTTGCCCAAACATAACCTTAAAAAACCTAATCTTGCTTTGAGTTTCAGGAGTGGATATGGGAGTAAAAACAGATAAAAACACTGACATTGACATTTACAGATATTTTCGGTATGAATACCTTGTGGTGGCATTGAACTTGTAGATACATACATGTAGATACATGACTCATAAGCTTTACATCAACAGAAGGAAATACCTGGATGACTTTGTTTCCTCCATAATAATAATGGCTTGGATTTATATATCGCTTTTCAAGGCACCCAGAGCACTTTACAGAAACCATTATTCATTCATAAACATTCTCACCGGTGGTGGTAAACTACATTTTGTAGCCACAGCTGCCCTGGGGCAGACTGACAGAAGCGTGGCTGCCAATGTGCGGCAAACGGCCCCTCCGACCACCACCAATCATTCATACACATTCATACACATTCACACGGGGCAAGGTGGGTAAGGTGTCTTGCCCAAGAACACTACGGCAGCGACCGGGACAGAACGGGATTAGAATCGCCAACCCTCTGATCTTTGGACAACCCGCTCTACCACCTGAGCCACTGTTGCAAAAATGTATTAGTCAAAGGAAATAGCTTGTGTATTTAAGTAATAGCTAAAAACTGGGGTTGTTAGTGTAATTCCGACAAGTTGTCAAAAGGATCATGAGACAGTAATAGTCAACATATTAACATTTTAAACAAGTTTGGGGAAGTACACCAGAAGTACACTAGATTTGTGAAACTCAAATTCAGCACATACTGGGAGACGCTTCAAAATATTCTTGTCTCCAAGTTTGGAGTGCATCTGCCATCATACAAGGAGAAAATTAAGGCCAAATTTGTACACTGGTAAAACGGATCAGTAAAGGCTAACTTCAGAGAGTATGGCTTTGGGTATGGTTGAATAAAATTTTGTAGAGGTGTAAATATAACTCGTGTATAGGTGTAAATATAGTTGGACACATCTTTGCTGGTGTTAGACATTTAAGGCAAGTCACAACAGTTCAGGACAAAAATCAGATGACACTGATCTCATTTTTACTGTAACGCCACTGTCTTTTTCCAGGCTTGTGTCCTCTGTGTAATCTTTTCATAATGACAAACATACTTACTTACTATGCATCAGGCATGTTATTTGATTTATATTGTATTCATTAAAAGATAATTTATGAGGCTGTTTCATCAGGCTGTTTCAGTATTTCTGCAGAGTCTGCTGTGTATTAGTTTGAACGTTTAAGCTGTCTTGAAAGTGCTCTGCTTGTCATACACTTAAAAAAAAAAAAGAAAAGAAATGCTGAGATATATTTTTTTAATGTAATCATTACACTTTGGCAGTTTTCTAAAGGACAGTGAATAAATTGACCTTTTCACAGATAAAATAAGCAAAATAACCTATAATCATTTTCTCTTTAGTGATTGCCAGTAGTTCCTTATATTCATAACTTTATGTAACTGTGCAGCCTTGAGAAACATTTGCCCTGATGTTTTTTTCCCCCTTTTTTCTCTATTCATCATAACCCTCCACCCCTTGAGGACTATTCCAAAGGGCAATCTAAGAGTGAGCAAGCAGCTGTTAGAAAACCAATATTTTTGATGTGGGTCATGGGTTACTGTACAGACTTATCTGTGGCCTGTCAAGACTTATTAGTGTTCGTACAGGTTGGAATGGCAGCCCACAACAGGATCCTGTCCTCAGAAAATTTCTAACAGGAAAATATAGATCTTGTGAACCGTTTCTTAATGAAGTCATCCTCGCAAGTCTGTAGTATAACACAATTTTCTAAGAATTTGTGTTTAACCCCTCCAAACTGCTGGTTGAATAAGCTGCAATGTTTGGCTCTGCTATTATCCCTGCTACTCTACTAATCTCCATAGACACAATTCTCCTTTTCTTGTGTCCTCTACACTGTGGTTAGAGATCAGGGTCTGCTACACACCATAAGCAGAGTGGGTCTCGGTCAAGGACACATTCCCCACATTTCTTTCAGCTTTAACTTTTCATTTCAAACCCACAACTTCTCAGCCTTCGAATCGAATGAATATGTTGATGAAGTTTTAGCTCTTGTTATTGTAAAGGTCACTCTGTGTGAGAAAGTATTGGTTACTGCAAAACCAAAACTGCTCCTTCCCTTTTAGTCATTCACTGCAGAGTGTTAATTCACATGAAGTTACAGACACAGTATGGTGGATGGTATACATGAACCAGCTCTCCATGATCCATTATTAATTGATATCATTTTATAGGTGTTACGGCCACAATACAAAGTAGGTTTGGCTCAGCCTTGTGACCGGCAACATGCAGAGAAGACGCCACACCCGAGTATAAGTTTCAAATCAGAAGTAATTTTATTTTACAAATAATACCATTACTTAACCAAAACTATGGGAGTGTGGAGGTCTGGCCAAAAAGAACAAAAAGATGGAGGAAGTCTGGGCCAGCCCCACAAGGGCCATAGGACCCAGAGCTTCCCCCCTAATCTATCAAAAAAACAGTGTATAAACTAAACTACTAAAGAAAGCCACAAAAACTAGACTACCAGACCTCCATCCTCAAAAGAAACAAACTCAAGGTAAGGAACAAAAGAAACAAACAAAGTTAATCAGAAAGCTGCTTTGTCTGGAACAGAGACCAGCTGCTTCTCCAGCCTCTCTTAAATATAGGACAGGAACCTCCCACCAATCACCTGATCAGGAACACCTGAGAGAGAGAGATTAAAGCGCAGAGAGGGAAAAGAAATCAAGAAGGGCGGAGCGCGTAACACCCCCACCCTTAGTTAGTGATTGTTTTCTTTTTTTTTTTTTTGTACACAAAAAGAAACAATCACAACAATACACTTATAAGCGCGACAACACATCGGCAACAACATTATCCCTGCCACGGATATGTTGTACATCAACATTGAAAGCTTGCATAAAGATACTCCAGCGCATCAACCTTTGGTTTGTGTTACGCATCTTCTGGTTGTGATCAGTGAAAATAAGGATGGGAACATTAGATGACCTGATGTACACCTCAAAATGATCCAAAGCCAGAACCATAGCAAGGGCCTCCTTCTCAATCGTGGAGTATACTCGCTGATGACGGTTGAACTTTTTGGAGAAGTAGGACACAGGGTGTTCTACTCCATCCACACCATCCTGAAACAGGACAGCTCCCGCCCCCAACTAACTCGCATCAATAGCCAGTTTGAATGGCAGATCAAAGTTAGGCGCCGCAAGCACAGGAGCATCAGTCAGCAGGGCTTTAAGCTGCTGAAAAGCATGTTGACAAATGTCAGACCACACAAACCAAACCTTTGGGCTTAACAGGTCGGGTTAATGGCGCTGCAACAGCAGAGAAGTTTTTATAAAACCCCTGTAATAGCAAGCCATACCAAGAAAACAGCGCAGGTCTCCTCTGGAACCAGGAACAGGGATCGCCTCCACCTTGGACTGGACTGGACGCACTTCACCTCGGCCCACTACTTTCCCCAGATAGACCATGGTTGCTTGTCCGAAATCACATTTTGCAAGGTTAAGCGTCAGGTTTGCTCTACTTACGTCCGCACGCTGAGCATCAGTCAAGTTAGCTAAGTGAAAATCAAGCTTGGTTAACATTTCTGAGTTCTGTAACCTCCCCTGTACCACTGCTTTAGATGGAGCAAAAACATCCTCCTCCCCCACAGTAGACAGCGCCACATAGGTTACAGCAGATTTAACACTTTCAGCCCTGGACAGCGCCACCAAACAGGTAGAGATGGAATTACCAAGATCAGTACTGGACAGCGCCACAGAGGGCATGACAGCATTGACAGCTGCAAAATTAGATGTCACACCGCCTGGACCAGGCCCAGCCACACGCTCATGGTACGGTTTCAACAGATTAAAGTGACACAGCCTACTCCTACGATTCCGGTCAGGAGTAGCAATGAGATAGTCACGGTCACTTACTTTCTTTTGGACACAATACGGGCCACTAAAACGAGCTTGCAGACTGGAACCAGGGATTGGTAACAGAACCAGCACTTTGTCACCTGGGGCAAAAACCCTGCTCTCAGCTCTCCTATCATACCAGCCCTTCATCTTCTTTTGAGCAGCACTCAGATTGTCTTTAGCTAACTCACAAGCACGGCGCAGCTTAAAACGAAAACCACACACATAGTCCAACAAATTCTGGGGTTCAGCTTCACCCAGCCATTTCTCTTTTAACAGCTTCAACGGGCCACGCACAGAATGAGCAAATACCAGCTCACAGGGACTAAATCCTAAGGATTCTTGTACAACCTCTCTCGCCACAAACATCATCAGATGAACTCCATCATCCCAGTCTTTCTCAAACTCCAAGCAGTATGCACGTAACATGAACTTAAGTGTTTGATGAAATCGCTCAAGTGCGCCCTGCGACTCAGTATGGTAGGCTAAGCACTTGAGTAAACGTGACTTATTGCAAGCTGCTTAAGGACCTGAGCAAAGACCCGTGACATGAAGTCTGACCCTTGGTCAGTTTGAATAACCTTCGGCAACCCAAACACAGAGAAAAACTTGATCAAAGCTTTCAACACGGAAGGAGCAGTTATATTACGCAGCGGTATAACTTCAGGAAAACGTGTTGCTACACACATGATAGTTAGCAGAAACTTATTACCGGACTTGCTACGTGGGAGTGGACCAACGCGGTCCGCAATAACTCGTTCAAAAGGCTCACCTACAGCCGGGATCGGATACAACGGTGCCAGCGGGACCATCTGATTTGGCTTACCAACAATCTGACACACATGACATGACTTGAAATATTGTACCACATCCTTCTTCAGACCAGGCCAGAAGAAATGGCGCAACACCCGATCATATGTTTTATTTACACCCAGATGGCCAGCAAGCTGATGAACATGAGCCAAGCTCAAAATGTCACAGCGGTATTTTAATGGGACCGCGGCCTGTGTTACCACACTCCAATCGTCCTCCGGCAACGCGTAAACTATAGGTCACATACCATAGTTTGAGAACCAGTGCTCTAGGCTATTGTGATGAGCATGTGCACTTCAATTAAACAGTATTGTTACACACTCATCAGAAGTTGAAAAAGTGCACTCTTCCAGTCTTCCAAGTGTTTGGAAATGGCCCATAAAAATGGCAAAGCCTCCATGCGAATGCACAATCAGAGCTGGAGTAGATATGGTGAAGGTTTACTGCTCAGAATAGGATTTACCCTGAATTGAGACAGCTTTAGATTTTCCCTTGAGATTACATAATAGTCACACATACTCACATAGACAGAATATGTTTCTCTGTGTTAGTTAATTTAAAGTGATTTGATACAGATGTACTCACATTTATGTGTCATTGCAGTCTTCCTTCTGCGCCTGCAAATATCAAATGACAAATTGAGAGATGTTTTGCTTCGCATTGCATTTTTGGTGATATTTGGGTTGAAGTGAACAGATTTTTTTTAAATATTCCCACTGTGGGTGTTTTGTAGTAAACTTGACTTGCATAATTTATGGATCTGACTGTCACTTTGTGAGTTGAGAAAAACACCATCCAGTACTGATGGGGATTCCCTGAGGGGTTGAGAGGACCCAAACAGCCTAAATGAGATCCAGCCTGTAATGAGCTGTCCATCTGTTCTGGTAGATACTCAAAGATCACCTGTTGTGATCAGACAAAAGTGTAACTCCTTCCTTTTCTGTTTGTTTTCTGCAGGTTTTATGGGACACAATGTCTATCCAGGTCCATGTGAACACAAGTATTGTGGTTTGGGGCGTCATTGTGTGGTCAACCATGAGACTGAGCAAGGGGAATGTAAGTGCTTGGACCACTGCAAACCGCACTATAAACCAGTGTGCGGTTCCGATGGGAAGCTGTACCAGAACCACTGTGAGCTTCACCGGGCCTCCTGTCTCAGAGGACATAGGATTACCATCATGCACAGCGAGGAGTGCTTCTACAAAGGTAAGAGCTCGTGTGACCTTTCTCTAATGTAGGATGTGTGTGGTCCAGTGAATACTTTATGTTTGCACTGTACCCTTTGCAATGTATGTGAGGTCCTTTTGGCCCTGTAGCCTTTGGGATTTGATCTAATGGAGTAAACTTCTTGCATGACAGAGACTGCAAAATGCTGAGATAAAAACATCATTTGATAGTTTCTGCAAATTGTCTGTAAATTCTGTTATATTTGGTATATGTGGTATATTTTCAACTGAAATGAAGGGAAATGAGCTACAAAATGTACTGTATATGATGTCATGGATGCTTTTATCCCAGCATATGTAGTTTCACTACAGGTACCCCCATGAGACACAAATGCTTAGCCCTGGGCAGTGTTCGTGCCATGCAGGACTGCATCTAGATTACTTATGACCTAAAGGAATAGGGAAACGAAAGTGAATTAAGAGGACTTTTTTTTTTAGATGAGGAATAACTGAAACATCTATGGGCATCTAAGACATTTGAGCCAGGTGGAAAATCAGCCACATGTAGGTAGTTTACTTCACCTGCTTCTTTGGCAGTTAACCAACCATCATTAGGAAGTGCCCTTCTAAACTTGTATTACGTGGTAAAAAAAAAAGTCAAAGCCTCTATTTTGGCTTATAGACATAAAAGGGTTCCTACCCTAGATCTAAGTCATTAATCTTATTGAAGGATTTCAAAAATATGCCAACACCACCGAAGTTAAATAATAAGCTAACCCACAAACAGTGAATGGAGTGAACAAAGAAATAAATCACTGTTGTATTTGTAGATTTTGCTCATTTTGCAGAAATGACAACCAAATTATGGGATTGGTTCTGATTGAGTAGCTTTTGTTGAATTTACATTGGGATACCAATAGCAATAATTTGCCATTTGGGGATTTAAGACTGTCCTATGTGTCTGTTAAATATGAAATTACAGCCAGCAGCTGGTAAACTTAGTTTAGCACAAAGACAACAAAAGGAAACAGCTAGCCTGGCTAAGGCTGTATTTTGACCAAATCATAATGGCGAAAACGTCACTTCTGTGCCAGTGTCCTCCCATGGTTTATCGAGTAAAGCCAGCTTTGCTGCAAAAAAAGCGATGCAATGAATCTTCCTCAGATTTGTGTACATTTGTTTGAGAGAGTAAGAGAAAGGGAGAACAGCAGGGGTCGAAGAAGCTGCAGAGTGAATAAGGAGAGGGAGCATTGTTTTAGGGGATTTTTTTTATTGTTTCTTAGTGGTTCCGTATTAAAGCACAAATAAACTTGCTTGCATACCCACACACCACTGCACAACACTACGGTAATCACCACAACACCTGATTTGGTATGAATACGGCTTAAGTCTGAAGATACACAATCTGTCTACTAACACACTAATAAAGTAGTTAACCAGCGGAGACTCCAGGTAGCTACTGTTAAAAGCCTTGTGTTAAGAGTCTGGCGCATAATCCATTTTGAACCAAGCAAATTATTTAATCCTTTATACTCTAATGTTTTTGTTGGAGTAAGTAAACAATATGTATACAATAACATGTTAATTAATTCGATTTTAGAGGTGTTGGTTGGTGTCGGTTGGTTTCACTCCTCTATCAAACCAAACCAGAAAGCAAATGAGCTTATTTTCCTAAATGCCAAACTATTCCTTTAATGGCAGATGTGAAAGAAATCAGATAACAGAGCTTGGCTTTCCCCCCTATAAGCTTCTGTTAAACAACTCATGGGTCTTTTTGGTAAGACTGTACTCAGTAATAGTGGATCCACTCAAGCATCTACATTTGCTTCTTGTCATAGAGGAAATAATGATGTTGGTGAATCCATGTGGGAGTATTACACAGGAAAAAACATAGAAAGCAGCATCAGGAGGGGTCTGCAATGTTCTCAGCAAAACAATTACCATTCTGAAGAAGATGCATGTTGTACTGTAAATCTACTTAATGTCCCAATATTACTACATACAGTACATTAAATAACACAGGAACATATACCAATGTAATACACAATGTACACACTGAGTTTACACAAAAGATGTTGTAGAACATACAAGAGCCTTGACATGAACCATGAATCTGTTTAAAGTACATACACAGTAGTGTATAACATTACATAGAGTAAATCAAATGAACATAAAGAACAAAGGACACAGTCTGTGACCAGTCATATAGCTCTTTGTGAGATGCACAGCTTGATTTTAGAGGCAAGAGCAGGTGGTAGCGCCATAGTGTTCATATTTCCCCAGAGAAGGTTCACTGCTCTCTACCATTGATTGTATAAACACACCAATTATTCTTAGTCCCTTGAAACAAAGCTACTCTCCCTTTTGTAAAGCGAGACATCAGTGAAGTAAGAGCTTCTGACACTCCAGCACCTTTATTCCATTCAGGGCGAAGAGGAATAGTTTTGAACTGCTCACAGACAGCATATTCATAATATTCATGAGCGATTGACTGAGTCTCTGCATTGATTCAACAGGGTTTCCTAGCTTACTTGTTCACTTTGAAAAGTAACTTAATATGACACTGGGAATGGTTTTGGATCTATGTGCTGTTGCTGATGAAACTCTCTGTGGTTTTCCTTTACAGAGAGTTTTTGGGGCAACATCCTTGGATTGTAAAGCCAAAAACACACCAAAGCAAAAACAAACTGCACATCCTTCTCACCAAGTACGCCTTCTTCTACCACTGAAATGTTCAATTTAGAGATGAATAAAGCCTCGCTACAGGGAGGAAAACATGAGCAAGCTCTTACAACAATTCCCTACACTATGCAGGAGCCAACATACAAACCATCTTAAAACAGCAGCCTCATGACTTGGCATACATTAAGAGCAGCCTGTGCAGAAACAGTGGATGGAAGCCAATGTTAAAAATCAAAGCATCTGTTTCATCCCAATCACAGAAAAAGGCATTCAGATCAATGATACATTCCCGGTGGATGACTATCCTAATCAGCCTCTCTTATTTGCCCTGTCCTGTCAGACTATCACCCCCACACCCCCTATCCTCACCCGTCTACACCCAATCAGCATCTATCCGCAATGCAGAGTGGGATATTTGACCAATGTCAGGCAATCAATATCAGATCAACAGGAGCAAAAAAGAAGGAATAAAAAAACACAAGGTGTCTTTTTTTTCTCTCATCTCATCCCTTGCCCAGTCCAGACGTTCTTTCTTTTTACTGTGACTGATATGTAATCAATTTCTCATTGGATGAGAGCTCCAGGGAGCAGACACAAAAACCTGTTGGAGCGATTAGTGATCGCTGCTTAAAGGCATTGTTTTCTTCTTGGCGCTCTCAAATATTCAGATACAAAACCATAAATTATAAAAATGTTGGGTTTCTTATTTTTACATAGGAAAACAGAGAGATTGCCTAAATGTCACACAGCTGCAGAGGATTTGTTCTTTGTTGCAACTACAAAAGGCACCGTGGCAATCAGAGGAAATGGATAATTGAGCAAATGTAATAGAGCTTACAACCAAATCTAGATGTAATTATGATTCAGGGGTTATTAGTGGGTAAAATGGAATGTGCCCTCAGTGGCATGTTAAATGTGTCACTTGATTATTTGTCCTCCAGGTAATGGGTTCAATTTACCTAGCAATATGGAGATATATACTCATTATCACAGCATAATAATGAATTTCCTACAGTTCAATATTACTCACCTACGCCAAAGTGGTTATGTTTTGGGTCCCAGGTGTCTTTCTGTCTATTAGTCTGTGCTATTCACCGGGATATCTACTTAACAGATTTCAATTAAATTTGTTAGAAAGTCAAGACATGGGCCAAGAATCAAGTTATTACTCTGTAGTCACACTAGTGGCTGGTCTTAGGCACGGTAATGTCGGTCCAGACTGAAAAATACATAAAACAACTATTGTATGGATTGACATGAAATTCTGTATAGACATTCATGGCCTACTGTTTTTTCATCCCCTGACCTCTCCTCTAGTATTTTGACAATTATTGGATGAATTTTCATGGAATTTGGCGCAGACTTTGCACAGAATTTGGTACAGGGCTTCTTAGTTTTAGATAGCACTGCGTTTTACTTTTGCCTATTAAAATGGCAAGCGATATCAGCTGATGCAAATTAATTTTTATTCCGTGATTAACTTGGTGACCAACATAAAACTTGTCCTTGTTTGCTCTCTGCAAACTGGCATTATACAGTAGTAAAGAACAATTTTTGAAAGAGTACAGACACCAAAGTCCCACCTCCCGAGGTTGTTGTTGCTAGATTTTTTTTTTTTTTTTTTTTTTTTTTTAATTTTATATAACGAAACATGACGATGTTTATGTGTGTGTTAGTTTATGTACCGAGTATGCATGTGTGTTTTAATTAAACAAAAAATAGTTCAATTGCAGTTTGTAGGATTTTGCAGTTTATTGATGGTTAAATTCAAATTTGGAGAATAAGTGACTGTCACAAATAGCCAACATCGATAAATTATGCAGAACAAAAATTATCCTGTTACTTATGCGATCCTTCCTTAAATACATATGCCATCACCTCACACATAAACATGCAAAAACTGTGACTCTAGCCTTGTGCTGTTTGATAAATGCACCCCAAATATATGAGTTTGGTGTGAAATGCACCACATCTGCACCGGAACAACCAGCAAAAAACCCTTAATAAATCTCTTACTGCCCTTAATAAACACGTACTGCATAGAAAGCCTGTCATTAGAGCAGCATAAGGTCTTCCGTCTGTTCAATGTATTAAACTTGTAATCTATGACCATAGGCTGTTAAATTCAAAACACAATGCCATAAATGAACTGTCAATGCCAGATGGATGACATGCTGGCTCCACTAATGCTCTGCTGACTGCCACAAATTGGCTCATACTTTCCTTATTGTTAGGTATAAAGAAGCTAATGAAATGGTGATCAGCCGATCACCACTGGTCTGTTTACATCATTTATCAGCAACTTGCATTCGGTGGTCGAACTATCAGTGCAAATCTAGTTTTAATTGAGATGTGCGGGTCATCTTATTCTAAACTCATATGTGTTCAGTCGAGCTAAAATCCATCAAAATCCTCCAGTTTCCATCACACTACTGCTGATTAAACACAACCTCTATTCTCTATTTCTTCCTCTAATTATATTCAGAAAACAATGTGTTAGTGATATGCTGAGACATATTTCTATTATTATGCTTAGATTTGTATATTTAGATTTCTCCAGGGTACTGTATGGTATTGCTAGCAATTTAGAGCTCAAAATATGCATTTAACACACAATTTAGAAAGTAAAAAGAGTATGCTACCATAGAATATGATGTTGCATTGCCATCAATTGATCTTTAAGCAGAAGCTGTGAGATTGTACCATTATCTGCTATATTCAGATGTCATGTACATGATGTCTTAATGAGACCACATATCATCAGCAGACAAGTCCAGGGCATCTAATGATCGCTGAAAAGATTCCTGCTTCATTTTAATTTGATAGACAGACAATTAGTCCCCTGGGCAACCTCAGTCTTAGAGCCGTTGGATATGAAATGATTGCTTTTGAACTGACACCCATATGCAAAAAAGTTGAGCCATTATTGGTTCTGGTCCCAGCTGGATGGGTCTATGTTGGAAATGGACAGGCCTTGTCAGCCATATCTTCCTTGTGCCTCTCATCTGCTGTGGAAGACAGGATAAAAAATGACAGCCATGTGTTGACTGAAGATTCTCATTAGTACTGGGGAGAGCATATGACCCACCATTTACCCCTCGCACTGCATGGCAACTTAGCCTGGATCGGATCAGATTGAAAATTAAGTGGTGCACAAAGGCCTGTCCAATCTGCGAATGTAAATGTGTGCATGATGCCAAGCAATGACTGCAGCAGGCAGTTGCCATGTGTGGAGACAATCAGGGCCAAGGTTGCTGCACGTCAAGCAAGTGGTTTCAGTAAATTCAGCACATCCAATTATCTGGGAGATGATACATTTTAAAAAACCTCAAGATATTTGGCTCCCAATAAACCTTCTCTGCCAGATCTTCTCCATTTTTATTTACTACTTACTGTAAGGGGTACACTGCATCATTTACTTCGCTATTGCATCATTATGTTTGGGAACATGGATCAAAGTTTTACGCGGGTTTTGTTTCAACATTTGTGATAAGTTGGTGTTGCTCGATTACATCATACCTTGACTGCTGCAGACCCACATAGTCACACTGAACATTGTTTGGACATTTTTTGAAAGATGATCGTGTGCAGGGGTCTTCAACTTTATTTGTCCAAGGGTTAGAATTTTTCCAAGACTCTGTGGAGACCAGACTGTCAGAATAAAAAGGCCTAATTAGCCTGTTTTTGTTTAATACTTTCACTTTCTTACAAAATTCATGTTATTTTTATTAGCCCATATCAGTATGAACGGACTCCTAAAAACACACGAATCCAGTTAAATGTTTTAGAATGGCATTTCCTACTGCTGCAGCTTCCGTTAAGGCATTAACCTTAACTTAATATAGCATTTTTCCGCAAACTTCGTCCAGTTTGTAACTGTGTTGTGTAATATATGTATAAATATTGCAGTATTTTAATCAGTGGCCATTCTATGGGTTGGATGGGAAGCTTTCTGAATTACATTGAAGGTAAAAAAAAAAGAGTGAGTCACAAAGTTTCTAGGGATTACTCACTTTAGACTGTTAAATTGCTATAACGTAAACTTAGCATTCAGCCTTCAATAGGATGTAGTGTGATATTTAATACGCATGACGGGGGTGGATAGTGTATTAATGTACAATTTTTAATTACAGCTAGGCTTTCAATCAAGAATAGGTTGCTGAATATACATTAGAATTACTGCCAAAACATGATTAATGACTGATATCTCAGAACCTGGAATAGCACATTCACTTTCATAATTGCAATGCCACTGCAGCTGCTTGACTACCTGTACTATATTAATGATCTCACCTGCATCCGTGCTGCTCATGTCTCTGTGTCTTCGTCTTGAGCCTCCTAGGATCATGTGTTAGTCAGTTATTCCCTGTCATGCTGCAGTTGTCTGCTGATTATGTATTAGATTAATCAATTAATTGTTTGGTCTGTAAGATAACAGGAAATAGAAAATAAAGATGATCATTACAGCTTCCCTTGGTGCAAACTGACATCTTCAAATTGCTTTTGTTGGCAGATCAACTGCTCAAACACATTTACTATGATTGAACTGGAGAAAAACTGCAATTTGAGAGGCTAAAACGAGAGATTGTTTGTTGCTTTTGCTTGGAAAATTACTTAAATAAAGATTGACTTTCTGTTTGCTGACTAATTGATTAATCAGCTAATTGTTACAACTTTAATTCACAGACTTAAGTCATCAGTACTAAGAGCATTGCAGGGCTCAACCAATTTAAGCATGACAGTGCATCTGACATTAAAGGTAACATAACAGAACTATGCTATCTTTTCTAAGAGTAGGTAGAACAGTTAGGTTCACTAAAGTAAGCTGGGTTGGGTTGTGCAGCTAAACCAAAGATGTGAAGGGCACAGGGAGTTTAAGGTACACTGATATGATCTGAAAGAAAGAGTGAGAGGGTAGGTTAGCCTTTGTGGATGAGGAATTACTCAGAGAGAAAACATTTCCATTTTGCATAATCATTGAGAGGGAAAATCGATACACATTTGGCATTGATTGGGACATGTCCCTCACATTCCCCCTGAAACCTACGTCAGTAGTTGAGATATATTAGGTATAGAGTGGGACACCAAGACAACCATCCTGTGCATATTTTATTTAGAAACGTGAAAGCAGAGAAGTCAGAATCAGTCAGCGGGGTCTGATGTATCTTTTGCCTCGTTTAATCAAACTAGCCTGGATATCGTAAAATGGAGGATTGTCTAAAGCCATATTGTAAAAACCAAACGATTGCTTTAATTATTTCCTAGTAGTAGTGATCAGCTAATGGTGGTATAGTATGTACAGCATGTCTGTGATCTCCAATTTGTTCAGACATATGAATGTATGTGATATGAGCGTTGCTCTAATTTGTAGTTTGGGTCTATTGCTCTCCAGAACACACAAACAAATTAGGAAAACTTTAGAACTGACAGTTGTTTTGTTTTTTTAACTGAAACACAGTTCCATTTCATATTCTGCACCAAACCACATGTGCCGGACAGCAGTAATGAACATCTGTAATTAGGCTGTGTCTATAAAAGTAGAGCTTGTTGAACTACGGTGCTTTTGTTGTTAGCTGCTTCCCTGGCATCTCAGTAGAACAAACTCTCTGAGGATGCCTCCCCTGGGCTCTGCCAAGAAAAACATGCTCATGAAGCATCATAGCTTCCACCCTTCAGAGACCCTCTACCTTAGTGATGTGTCTGCGTCTTTCCCACTAGAGAGGCACTCCAGTGAGATCAGCTTGTGTACAGTAAACGGCTTCAGAACCTCCTGTGCTTTCTTGCTTTATTTTAATGACTCTGTGGCGCCATTAATGCGGCGACCTCTGTACAAGATCTGGCATTGTCATCGACAGCAGCGCCAAAGAACAAGCTCCTCATTAAAATCTAGACCTGTGGATCATTAAGTTTGCAAGGACGTCCAAACCATTGTCAGCTGCAGGGTCTTGTGCCAGTTTCATCTGAAGTCCGCGCACATTACATCATGGGACCAACTCACAAAACAAAAAAATAAATCTTTGTTAGAAATAGTAGCTAACTAAGTTATTTAGGTTAAGAAGACGCTGATTTTTGCAAGGCTGTATATTGGTTAAAATATACTTTAAATCACTTTTTTCTGACACACTATTTTGAATTTTGGACATACAACATGAAGACTGTAACAACAGGCTAAATATTCGAGTTGAATTCTGCTGCACTCAGGGCAGAAGAGATTAATGTTCCAGTTCAGTCTATCCAGATTATGTGCTCATCTGCTGTGTATCAGACCAGTTGATGCAGGATCAGATTGTTTTTTGTTTTTTGTTTTTTTAATAAGAAGAGCCACGCACATACACAGTACAGATGCTATGCCACTATCTCTGGTGCGTGTAAATTGACACCATAAAAAAACAAGCTTATATGCTGTCACACATTTTTGGGTGTTTGTTACTCTGGAAATGGATATTCTTGACAACAGCCTTATCACAGTCAAGAGAAAGACAAAATAAGGGCAAACAAGCCATTACATGAAAGATAACGTTGCTAAGAGAGCAACTTAAAAAATCCTCGGCTTGCATATGTGCAGTGTCAGTCATCGTTGTGCCATTTTCAATAGTCAGTAAGAGAATTGATGGTTGACATGATGCAGAGAAAAGAGAATTACAAGGCCAGGTTCATGGCATAATACAAAAGAACGCAATGAAATGACTTCTTGGAACCGGAATAAATGTTGCCTCCATGACTCATTTTGCCATATTTTAACAGGAGGCATTCAAAAGGTCTAGTTTCTATAGCAATCTAAATCAGTGCTGGGACATTACAATGAAACGAAAACACTGTGGCTCTTTTTTTTTATTGATTTTTCTAGCATTTTTCCTCGGACACGAGAATCTGCTAATGATAGTCATATCACTGAGTACATGGCACCGTTAGCTTCCCTTATTATATCTGAATGAAGACAGATGCAGTAGAAAAACAGTGTAGATGTATGACATAGCTGTAGGGAGTGGCACTGGCCCATTTGTTGAAAACTGATATGGTCAGGGAAATTTCAAAGCACATTGGTCTCATCACTCTTTGTGTCTCGGCTTGCAGGAATGGCTTCTCTCATGCAGTAGTCAGGAAGGATACAATGGAGGAGGAACTAATAATAATCCAGAAAGCATTTCTGATTTTGCATAATCATGGAGAGGTAAAAATCAATACGTTTGACATTGATGGTGACACGTCCCTCACATTCCCCCTGAAACCTCTGCATGTAATTGAGATATATTAGATATGGAGTGGAACATCAACCCAATAATCCTGTGTATATTTATTTAGAAACGTGAAAGCAGAGTCAAGTCACAGAGTCTAATGTATCTTTGTCTCGTGCAGTCATACTGGTTTGGATGTCCTTGACCTTGTCATTTTGGTTTTTAAGTTTATATTACAGATGTTTAATAGAAGTTGGATTCTAAAAATCAGTAATACTTTTAGGGCCTTTGCACTTATTGCAGAAATGTAAAATAAACAATTGTTGGAGAAATAAGATGACAGTGAACTGTTCTAGCAAGGTGAATGAAAACTGCATACCTCCCTTGAGCATGTATTTCCAATTTCCTGTCCAGGGGTCCGCAGTTAATAGTAACATTCAGATGTATTTGTCTTGCTTCTGTTATTAATCAAAAGGCAGAATGAATCAAACCTACAATGTTTGGCTACGTTGCTCTAGATATATGGGGATCTACTGTACAATGAGGTTTCAAAGAGAAAATGAGGGCGGGAAGCCACTGCAGATGGTGAGGACAGTTAATATTTACTGAAGGACAGTGCCTGGAGCGGCTAACCCTATGTGCTGTTTGACAAGCATGAGCAGCTACAGTGGTCTAATTTTAATGGCTGCAGGTCCAGTTTGTTTATTCACAGCCCTGACTCCTGTCAAAGTGACAAAACACTGAACCCCCAACATGTCACCTAAATTAGCTGGTAAGTCATTGGTTATAGGTTTATACAGCAGCTCCTGTCATAAGTGGGTTTTGTTACAGGCTGATACCTTCAGTAGCAACAGTAAATTACAGCACCCTGGGCTGCTCTCTTTTCTTCATGTCTCCCAAAGGCATGTTGAAGTCACAAGACCATGACACAAATGTGAAAGCATAGATCTAACTCCAAACTTCACAACACAGTTAGCACCCATTGTCACTCCAAAATTGATTGACAGGTACTTAATAATCCTTTAATAGTGGGTACCACATAGTTTCTCAGTAGTCAGCACTGTCACCTCATAGCAAGAAGTACCTGGGGTTGAAACCCGACATGAAGGGGCCTGTGGAGTTTGCATATTCCCCCAAGTGTTTGTGTAAGTTTCCTCTCACAGGCAAAACACATACAGTTTAGGTAAATTGTAAACCAATTAAATGTGTTGCATTTGGGAGGTGTTTTGAAAGAATTGTAAATTAACTGCTGCCTCCTCCATAGAATGTGCAATCCAATCTGTGAAAATATCCAGTTTACAGTGCAATATTTTTTTTATTTTTTAGTACAATGCTGCATGCCATGTGTGTATTGCAATTATGTGTGCAGTTATCCAGTGCAGTTATCCAGTGCAATTATCCATCATGAGAGGGACTAGGTTTGTGCACATTCAGGCAAAAATATTCAGGTGTAAGACAAAGATACATATCTCTGCAGGGCCCAAAGGAGAAAGGTCAGTTAAACTGTCAGTGTGCACACCTTTCTCCTTTGTGCCCCGCAAATGTCCATGACTGTATAAGTGCATGGTTTATGTAGTGTATACAGCTTTTATTTTCATTTTATTGATAATCACATTTTTATTTATCACTTAATGACTCTTTTCTTCTTCTCTTGAACTGCTGTAACAAGTGGATTTCCCTCTGCGGGATCAATAAAAATATATCCTATCCTAAAATGTTAAAAGCATCTCAAGAAGACGCATACGATATGCACAATTCTTACATGAATTCCAAAAATCAATTCTTATCCGTCGTTATTAAAGTAATGAAGCTGTTTCCTCTACTATGGTCACAGAACAATAAAGTGAAACTGTGTCACCAGTAACACGCTAGAAGTCACGTCGCTTGTGCTGCCAAGGAACAGGAAAATTCAATTCAATGCAATTCAACCAATGTTTTCAACAAAGGCAAGTGTGTGAGTGCATTTTGGATTTTACAATCTCCTGGAGATGAAGGAGCTTGGCATGACTCAAACCATATGTAAACTTATTACATAGACAAAGGTAAAGTATTTGGGGAATACTGAAGTCATGAAGGATGCATGGCATCACCTAGAGGCCAATTTTAACAAAGCAAAACTCCAGGTCTGGCCAACGAAACGGCAAACCAACTCACACTGCATCACTTTACAAAACTTCCACTCCAACTCTGACCAGCTGGAGAAAATTACACGGCCCAGAGCCTGTTTCATTTTAAAAAGCTCTGTACAGTATTGTGGATAATCATGGGTTTCAATTCATGAGCCACACTATTGAGCTTAGGTACATCCTACCATCCCACCGGCTTTTTACGGAGAAAGTGATGCGTCAGTTATACAGAGAGATGAAAGAAAAGGTCGGGGACACCAGAGGAAAACCACTAGAGTAGTCTGCATTTTTAAATTAAAAAAAACCTTGTGTAGTTTCACAATCCACACACTTTTCTCTACTTTACAATATTTGTTGGTCAGACAGTATTCGTTGAGACAGTTGGCCTCACTTTTTAAAATGTACTGTAATGGACTAAATGAATGCTTTTACACAAAATGCACTGGATTAAGGACCTGAACATATAATCCCTTTTCTATGTAATGAATCCTATCTGTTTTGAACCCAGAATCAGACTGAATCAAATCAAAATGAGAATCCCAAAGAATCACACCTCTTGTTGTTGTCTTCCTTCTCCTCTCTGTTATGTAAAGGTATCATCAACCATAAAGCAATGATCTGCAGCATAGCCATCATGATAATGACTGCATAGCACGGTGATGGAGAGTGTAGGACACTGGACATTTGCGATGTCATCCCTTACCTTAATGTGATCCATAGTTGTCAGCATGCCCTTGAATCTGGAAAACATGATGGGCTTTTAGTACTAATGTGATTTTAATCTTAAATGCTTCTTCTTCTTGATCTTTTTGCTCGTTTTCTTTTTTTTTATGTGTTATGCGCATGGTTTCCCTTTGTTAGAGAATTTCCACTTTTAGATGGAAGTTTTATACAGGAGTGTTTTGATGGCACAGTGATAAGACCTCCCTGTATTATTCAGGGAGTTTCTGCTCTTAAACTTAACAACCACCAATTTGTGACTTATTATTAATTTCTTTTTAATTGCAACGTCTACTTCAAACAACAAATAGATTGATTAAATTACACTACACTATTTGCTGCTTACTTTACCTACATTATACTTTATGCAGCAAGCTGGAAACTCCATTGTAAAGTGTGATTATTCAAAGCGTTTCATTTGTTTGATTGAAGTTCAGTTGATTCTTTGCAGAATATGTTATTCTTTCTTTATGTCTGCTAACAATAAAGCATTATCATCACTATATATATATATATATATATATATATATATATATATATATATATATATATATATATATATACACTATATTTGCTAATATCATGACAAACAGAAATAAAAATGTAGATGTTTACATTTGGTTCACTGATCCAAAAAGTATGAGGTAGGGCTCTGTAGGCTGGGGTCTATGCACACTGTGTTGTCAGAGTAATTATACGGTTTTGATTAAAATTGTCCCATATCTCATGTGTGTCTATAAATAAGTATGTGTCAGCTTTTTTAGCAAAAAACGAACCCATGAGGATTTTACCACAGAAAGGCTTGTAATGTATTCAGTGTGCATTTCTCTGTGGTGTGCCTCTCTATTGGTTATTATCTGTATGTGTTCCTCTGTGGGACAAAGTCTAGACACCTGAGACATGATTTAACCTATTTATAAGAACAATTAGCACCAACTGCTTTGCACTATATCAGAAATAGCCAATTCTTTTGACAATTGTGCTTTTTTGTATAGTGTGTGAGATCGTAGACATGTCTCAGAGGAACTGACCATACTTCAAATGCAAGAAAAACACTACTACTAAAAAGTAGATCATCTAATCTGTTATCCATTAGCACCATTTTTAGACTCATTGAGTACAAAAGAAAGTCCCAAATGAGCTTTATTTTTACAGTTCTACCTGACACAGACATACAGCTTTGGCTTTATTTATAGAGCAAACTGTAACATGAAGAAAATGGGTATAGAAGACAAAAACATGATGATCTTGGTGATGTTTATGAATCAATCATTTCATTCATCATTAAAGTGAAAATATCTGTATTTTTTTTGAACAATCACTATATTTAACTGCAAACAAAAGTTTGTTTTTATTTTTTTTAGATATGTTTTGACAAGAAACATCATAAATATTACATAAAAATGCTGTGTTGTATGGATGGAAGGACAACACACTTGGCTTTGATATCAAAACATGAACATGTTCCTTTGGAAAGAAATGTTGGAATAATATTTTTGATCTATAGTACCTAATACTGCCAGAGAAGAATCTAAAAATATGTCTTCAAATATTTTTATGATGCATTGCACCTCTACCCTACACAGAAGCAGAACTTCTATTTATATGCTGAAACTAATTAGTAATGTTTAGTGTAATTTCTTTTTGTAGATTGCAATTTGATGAAGACAACACCAAACCCCTGCAGGTTTGCACACTCAGAGACATAGTGTCTTTGATCGATGGGTTTATTTATAGCTTGCTCAGCTTCAAAGCATCCAATATTCATTTGCATGTTCATTATGTGCCTAAAATGGCCAATTATTCTATCAGAGGTGTGTGCAGAGGACTGGGGCATGGATCCCAAACAATCATATGACAAATTAGCCAATTAAACATGTTTGATGTTCCTCCCCCCTGTAGTGCTGAATAAGACGTTTACAGTGTACAGAATAATTTCAATGACATCTGAGCGGAATTTATGAAAAATATGAGTAGCTACACCCAGAGTGGATTTCTTTTTAAATTTATGTAACATAAAAACTATCAATAACGCTAACTTTTTGTGACATAGTTGCACAGTTTTGAGTCACTGCTTGGACTACAGGTTTTGGAGCAGCTGCCGGGGTTGAATGTTTTACTGAAAGGGACCATGACAGTGGTTGACTTTCTCTACTTCTTGTCTATAAAATTGCCCTTTTTTATAAATATGGGGCTTACATTAAGAATTAATTTAGCTCACTGTTTGTTCTTGTTGTGGAGAAATTGCTGGAATCAATGGTCAATGGTGAGGTCAGGAGGGAAGAAAGTGTCCAGGAGCCTTTGATGTCTTATGCTGTAATATTTATTGTCGCTTGATCAAGGAGAATTAGAGACACTCTCAAAGTACATTAGAAGTGCCTGAGTCGGTCTCACATTCTGCCCAACTCATGCTGGTGGATAGACTTTAAACCTCAAGATAACATCACAAATGCCCTATGCCCCAAATAAGACAAAGAGAATGTTTTTACCACGAAAGGTGTCATTGTCAACCTATTCTAGTCTGGAGACACAGATGTCTGTTTACGTCAATTAGAACGTCAACAGCCAGCTATCTATTATGTCTAAGAAGGCAGCAATAGGTCTCTTCGACCCTGGCCACCACAGTGTTGAGATAGACTGGCACCTACTGTTCCCAGTCAAAGCAAAACAATTAATAATGCCGAGGACCTCAAGGCCCACACGTGACCTCGTGTAACCTAAGGATACAAAATTCCATAACAGTTCTGTCCTCTAAAACTTTCCAATAAGTATGAGAGTTTATATAAACTCTTAAAAACTCTTTAGACTTGATGAACTGGCCAATTGAATTCTATTGCAAGTGTGTTTACTTAGAGTGAAATGGGCTCCAAAACCATTTTTGCAATCTGCACAAGATGGCTTTCCATTAAAGTATTGGTTAAAAGCCCTTTTCCTGTGCAAGCCATTATCCTGAAAAAATTTCATTTTATTGCTCTCTGCCTCCTCCCTCTCTTTTGTTTCCACCCACTTTCTCTGTCCTGGATATCAAGCCTATGAACAATTTGGTGAAATAAAAGTGAACAATAGCTGCCAACATTGCTTGAAGCAGTGTGTTTGAGTAAGTCATAGATACAGAGATGAAGAGAAGAGAGTGTGGGCGTTGACTGGATTGCAGTGGGCGTCTTCTAATATCAAAGCGTTGACTTCATTCTATGTATAGTGCAACCCATCTGACCCAGTGACGTGACAATTGTGTTGGATTTTCAGGAGCTGGACAATGCCCTAAAGTGAGCAATAGATCTCTTTTGGGGAACAACAATGAAAAATTGAGAAAGAAATTGAGTGTCACGTCTGTTCCAAACAACTAGTATACACATGTGCAGAACGTGTATTGTCGAAAGAAAGGTTATCTTTTTTGCTTTTTGTTTGAGATTGTGTTATTAGTTGTTTGTTTTTAGTAAAACTGTGTGTTGCAAACTGCCAATATGTGCAGCATTAGTTATAGGGCTGCAACTAACGATTATTTTCATTATCAGTTCATCCATCATTCTGTCATCTATTATTTTCTGAATAAACCAAAGTTGATTGGTCCATAAAATGTCAGAAAATGGTGAAAAATGTTCATCACTCCCAAGGTGATGTCCTTGTTTCTGTCTTGTTTAGTCTGCAACCCAAAGAGATTCAGTCTGCTACTAAAGAAACCAGAAAATATTTTATAGAAATATACATTCGACAAGCTAAAATCAGAGAACTTGAACATAAAAGTAAAAAAAGTTTGCAACTAATCAATTAATCTACGTTGCTCTAATAGCTATATAATTAAAGGTTTTCTCATACATCAACTTTTTATGCAGACCAGGGATTTTCTGCACCATCCATATACCTTACAAAGAGATTTTACATCTGAGAAAATGAGCTTAACATTTCATTTTTTTGTCCCTGGAAACGGTAGATGAAAGTCCACTTGATATATCACACATATCACAAGGACTTCTTTAGCAGATTGGGGTTTTGTCAGTTGTCATGGAACTGAACTGTGTGTTGAAATTTCTGACTATATAATTTCGTCTTGTAAAACTGTAGATGTTTAAACCTGCAAAAATATTTTTATTGGCAACTGGAGGCAGCAGAAACAAGTTGTGAACAAGTTATTGACATCACATCATCACCTTTACCAATTACCAATTCCCAATGGAGATGTGGCTATAGGACAAATGGAATTCACTCAAGCTGTGTTTGGTCTCTTGCTAACTGTCTGTCTGTCTACTGAGCAGGTAATTGACAGTGGGTTTCTACTGAGAGTGAACCAAAACAGTGAAGTTGTAGGCTGAATGCAGATTTTGGTGATAATTCTCTTTAGGTTCATGACTACAACCTGTTTCTCATTGTCATTGAGCATGCTGCATCTCATGGTAACTGTATGATATGTTAGACAGCTCCACAAGCAAGTAAGTGGACCTTTAGATGAGATTGTTTCATTGTTTTAGAAATTGTGCCTTATGTATATGCCAGAGGTATGTCTTTATATATCCAATTTTTATGTGTTTTAATGAGCCACGAATTAATCTCAAATGTGAAATGTCAAATGTTTAATGAGGGAAGAATACGGTATTACATGCCCAAAATTATGCCTCAAGGTTAATGTAGTTCAACACAAGACAGCATTGAACTCAGTGTAACTCAATGCAGTCTTTAAATTCCTCTTACGAGAAAATGTAGAGCCTTTCTGCATCTCCTGATTGGGAAATGGCAATAGCAAATGTTGAAGTTAATTCAGTTGAGTGTTCAGAACATAAAAGCTCTGCTTTGATTTTAGTTGAATAACTTTTTGCCTCACAGCTCTATCAGTTTGAATGAGTGTCTGTCAAAAGCAGTAATGACTGAGCTGGCTGCCAATACAGCAGATTACTCCATACATCAGAAAACATTTCGATTCCTGACAAACCATCAGCAAGAAAAATGTATGTTCTGGACACAGAAGAAATGCTTTACAATCCAGCTGACCGGGACCTGTTAACTCCTCCCTACTGATGGTCAAGGTGATCAAACATACTTCAACAGAGAAAAAAACATACAAGATGAATGAAAGGTGTCAATGTAATGTTATACTTCTCTTGCACCAGATATGGTAGATAGTTCCAGGTTATAAGGGTCAGAAAATCACAAATTAGCCCCTCATTTTTAACTTCTTAATGAGCACACTATTGAACTAGATTAGGTAATTAACATCATACATAATAGAAAAATGCTTCTTAACTTGCTGAAATAGTGGCAGGTGAATGTTGTGAAAAAAAAAAAGTCTTGTTTTCATCCCTGTTTGTGAAGCTGAATGTTTTATAACCCCGATCAATAAAGGCTGTAGAGTATGCCATATCTAGGCCAGCAGATCTATAGGAATTCAACTCTTTATGGTTCCCAGCTATGAGTCCAGTGGCTAGATAGATGATAATAGAGTTCTTTGGCCTAATGCTGACCCCACTGTGGTATGAAAAGCAGGACTCAAGAGGAATTGTGATAATCAGTGTTACTGCTGGTCAGTATAAGGATCTGGTAGAAGACTGTGGGTGTGTGTTTGTGTGCATTAATGTCTGTAATATAATAGTGGCTGCTACATAAAGCTGGAGAGATTCTTGTACACCTTAAGACCACCAAACAGACTTATGACAAACTGGAATTATATTCATGCAGTACAAACATTTGTCAGAGACTGAGCTCCTCTGGGGACCAAAATAAACTCATTGGTTTAGGTAAACATCCACATGCAGCATCAGCAAACAATTTCTGAATGCAAAGAAGCTACTGGGGATAAAATGTAAATGTCATTAGTCTCCTGTGATTAGCAGAACAGCTAACTAGTACTCGACAGACCTATTTCCTCACCACACTACAGTATCTGTGACAGCACAGCAGGTTAGCAGAGTTGACACAAATATTCTCAATTTGAGGTCAATTTACTTGCTTCTTTTCATACTTTCAACCATATATCATCAGTAGATGGAGTTTGCTTGGTTATCATGGAATTGTAAACATTTAAACTTTTTGTCCGTGTTGGCTTAAAAGCTGAACTTGAGAGTTCAGACTTTGAAAACAGCAGTTAACTAGGGATGGAAAAAAATGATAAAATCTTATCAATTCCCACCCCTAGAGTTGAACAAAGCACTCTTAACTCAAGGTCCACTTACAGTATTGACTTGTTTGCAAGCTTTCAAACATGTGGCTTGGTCTTCCTTAGCAGATGCTGAGTTGTCGTGGGAGAGCGCTGGGTTGTTTGCGTTTCTGGAATCAGCCTTCACTGTGCTTTGCTCGCTTGTCCAGAAAATGTGCTCGGGTGAACATTTTACGCATCGCTAATTGAAAAACAGTATAACCATTAGGAAAATTAAGAGATCGTCTCTTTTAGGCAGCATTTTTTTTTTTACTCTGTGGAAATGTGAAAAAAAAGGGGAAGGAGGGAGTAGAATGAAGCAGAACATAAAGTCAGCAAATTGGAGGTTTAGCAGCAGTTTACAGTCACTGTCTCTGGCTATGTAGCTAACTAAACTATACTGTAAACCTGTATTCTAGTTTAAGCGTCACCTAGGTTTATCCATTGGAGTCATAATGGTTAGAATTGTATGTTTTTTGTTATGTTTTTTGCATTGTGATTTGTTGCACTGCTCTCATTTCCCTTGTTTTTCCACCGAGCTTCAGTTTTTAAATCATCTTTGTACTCCAACTCTACATCTGAGAAATGTTTCCATGTCTACTGTAAGTCTCTCAGCCTATGGCCCAACTGTAGAAAAACAATGTTCCCCAGTCTGCATGCCAAAAATAGAGATGCAGCAGAGAGTTGATATGAAGTCTGTGCCTAGGTGTGTTCAGCCCCTGGGTCACTGTCCTCTATCATGTCATCAACAAGACCTGCCACTAAAGGAGTAAGCACTATGTAATCAACTCTCCTGGGATCAGATTTGAGAAGTGAACAAAGCCTTCCTTCGCGTTATCGCCTCCTCCTTTTTTGCTGTCTGATTTTCCATCTCAGTCTACCTCTGTTGCACTTTCTTTTGGGTGTGTGGTGGCATAAAATGAGATGATAAAGCTGTATCTTTTATAAAACCTGGGTATTTTCCATGAAAAACAGGGCTTATAAATAATTTAGGCCTTTTAAAAAATTAGTTTAAAATTCTCTTCCCAGAGCCTTGCTCACTTGCATAATGCATGCATTGTAGTAATTTAAGATGAGCTCCAGCTTACAGCATTGGAATGCCATGTGGTAAAACAACACAGGTGTGAAGATGAGTCATGAGTTTGAACAAAAGCCCTGTAAACTGGAAGCGTCCAGTTTGGGGGTTCTGTAGTTCATGTAGCAGATGGCACAGGGGCTGAAATTCTTTAACAAGGAAATTTGAAATCTCCAAACACCTCTTGGATGCCTTGTCAGAGCCCAGTGAAGAAGAGGAAGGTGGGAGGGGTGAATTGAGGAGCTTGTGATGAGGTTCAAGTAAAGTCCCCTGGATGATAATGATCCGCTTCAAGGTGAGAGAGGAGGGGTGGAGTGTAATACATCAAAGATGAAGACATGAGGAAGAGCAGCGATCCTGATGAAAGATGGGAAGGAGAGAATTACACCTGCATCCGGGGAGGAAACAGTAGTGACAGAGACTGAATGAAGGGAGAGAATCCGTCTTGAGCTGTTACCAAACACCCAAGAAGTGACCAAGTTGTCCTCAAACAAAGTAAAGTTCCCAAAGAAACTTTTGTGTAGAGACTGTCCTCAACTGAAAAATGACATCATTGGCTGTTTCTTCAAACCTTTTATGTTTTCTTCAAATGTGTCCTCCTGATAATGATGTTCTCTCTTAGTGCAAAGACGGAGGCTGCTGAATGTTCTTATATTTCTTTAAAACCTCTCATGGTAGAGATTTGGATGGGTTTTTGGTGTACAAAACATCTGAGTCTGACACTCAAGACCACAGTTCATATTTGATCTGCTACCAACATTTGTCATTATTTTCTTTGAACCAGGAACACAATTATTGCTAACTGAATTTAAGTTTTACCTAAAATGAACCAAACCTTAAATGAGGGGGTAGATTAATAAAACCCTCATTTTGCTGTTTTTCAGGGAAGAGGACTTGTCTGTCAACTTTTCATTTTTAATGTGCATTTGACAATACAATCATAACTTTTACAAATATAATGTGCCTTACATTATAATTGTAAAAGTTATGATTGTATTGTCAAATGCAGTGCAGAGATGGGGGACTTGAGTCGAGTGACTTGACTCGAATCAGACTTAAGTCGCCAGATTGAGGACTTGTGGCTTGCTTGATTAACAGTGATAAAAGACTTGACTTGACTTTGACTTGCTATTCATGACTTGAGACTTGACTTAGACTTGCATGAAATGACTCGACAAGTCATTGCTGATATTTTTTCCGTGACCGGATAATTTCATACGTCTATTGTCAATGGACCGCTGGTATATGGAGTGGTACTCCCACCACTCATACTACAATTCCCACAATGCACTGCAACAGCTGACACACATGTCAAGACCTGTGCACCACCTCTAACCCCGCTGCTTTGGTTGTTTATTGACACACTAATCAGTGGTCCAGTGCTGACAACTTAGCGACTTGTTTTTTTTTTTTCCAAAAAAGCGACTAGCGACAAATCTAGCGACTTTTTCTGGAGTTATTGGAGACTCTGACGTGACGACGTCAACGAGCAGCGGTAGACCTGGACAGAGGGAGAGGAATAATAAAAGCGAACTGGCGGCTCAAGGGAAGAAATGTATAGTCATTTTAATGCAAAATAAACTATATCGATATTAACAATATGGTCTCGTGCTCTATCGCGTTTGAAAATATATCAATATAGATTAAAATATATATATCAATATATCGCCCCGCCCTAGTACAATGTACAGTGAATCAACATAGCCTACCCTTCCTAGGGGTCCTTGGAAGCTCATTGCAACTCTAGTTTTATGTTTGACACACAGTGACATTATTCATGCGCTCATTTAGCCTAATACAGTCTGTGGTTTTACTTTACCACATACTGTATATGTCCACATAACAGTGAGGGGCTGTATATTTAATGAGAAATTAGAGATGACAGCCTAGTATAGAAGCATGGACAACATTTTCAAATGTTAACATCTTTAATTGATTTTGATTTTAAAAAAAAATTAATTGCAATGTTGGTATTTAATGGAATACTATGCAATGAAAACATGAGCCATAGACATGGACATAGACATACTTGTTCAAGTTCATTCTTTGATGCAATGTTTTTTGCAACATATTGAAATATTTGTTGCAAATAAAAGTCCAGCACTTTAAGACGGCTGTCATCCAGCTTATTATATTTCTATGACTTGACTTGTGACTTGCTTGACCTAAGCTATGACTTGACTTGACTCGACTCTCACAAAAATGACTTGGGACTTGCTTGAGACTTGCACATGTGTGACTTACTCCCACCTCTGCTCCAGTGTTATAGTTGTAGTTTTAAATATTCAGCCGTTAATCAAATGCAGCAAATCAGTTTTAGTTTATTTTAAGATAATCAACATTAGCAGCTACTTTGACTATTTTACTATATAGGCCGATATATCATATGACCATCTGTAGCTCCATGGCAGTTGGCTAAACTCCATCTACTAATGAGGATCAATGATATGATTTAAAGACCCACAACAGCTACCAAATATACGTTGTGATAAGATTGTCTGCACTTTCAACCTTGCCTTTAGCCTCCAGTTTGATATAGATGCACAACTCTTCAGCATGACAGTCAGAGACTGAAAGTTTTATCCTAAACTCTGGAATATCAGTAGAAGGCTGTTCTCTATGCCTCAGGTCTGCTGTGAGTTTTTTGCATTTGTATCATCCTGGGCAAAGTGACTGTGAGCAGTTTGCAGCCCTGCTGCCCAGATATCCATTTCAAATTCAGTCAGGTGTTGCGGCAGTGACACCTCTAGTTGCTCTTAAAGATTGCAATCAGTGACCTCTGATTTGGGTAACCCAGTTGTCACGCTGTGCTGTCTTGATGTATTGCGAGTCGTGGCAGTACCCAGGGCCCTGGAGACAGAGATGGAAAAGCTGGAGGAGAAGGTGGGGGGGCGGGCTCCATGGGGCAAAGATGGGACACTTTCAGTGGAGTTGACTCCATCTATTCTGCTGAGCCACCTTTTTCTCTATATAAATAAAACAGTAGTGCTTTTAAAGGGGTAGGTGGAAGAGGAGAGGGTAGTGGGTTCACTCGTGGTTATAGCCTCAGTGAACAGTGGATGGAGAAGGTTTTCTTTTTCTGACTGACTTTACTTTTTTCTGAGAATGATTAGCGAGTTTTTTTCAGCTCTGCATTCAAACAAAAACAGAATAGAACAGTGAAATAACAAAGATGTGCATGTTCCCCAACAGACCTGGTTATTTTTTAGAGCAAGTCACAGGATAACGTGGTGTTTATACAGGAGTTGTTTCTCTGTGGCTCATCGATGGCTGTATATTCACTCGTTGAAGTCACCTCCATTTTTGTTATTGTCAACCATTTAAATTCCTTAAATACTTTAAAGAAAAGATCGTTGTTGGCCTTTATGCTTCATCTAGCTTGTCCATCACTATGCGGTATTTCCCTGTGGATGGGTGCTATCTTACCCAGGAGAATGCCTACAGTATATGTTCTGGTTTGCTTGCTGAGTTTTGTTGTTCCTCTTTTGGGAGAAAGATCCAAAGGTATTTCATTACCACATAGCCAGAGTGATGCACTATGTCTTGTAATGGGAGTGTAATTGTGAGTGCAGCAGTGAACATAAACATGAATAATATAAAAACAGAACCAAAGACATACATAACGTAAGAGTCACACGTTAGTAGTACATTCATCTACACAAGTCACTTCCAAGTTCATTTGAGAATTGTATATATTTATACAGGATACACTTTTCAAACTATTATACATGTTGTATATATTTTGTATATGAAACTGTATTAACCTAGATACATAATAAATATCCAAATACGGTATTATTATGATTTCTGTGTGAAAGTGGTATACAAGATAAAATTTACAAATAAAAGTTAACATGTTAGTTGGGATAGATTGATAAGTTGGTAACAAATGGTGAATCATGTTTTTAAAGAGCAGGTTGAGCAATTATGTACAGATAGTGAGTGTTAATAATTATCTAATATTTGTTTTACAAGTGTTCGTTACAAATGGAATTAGGGTTTCAGTTAAATCTTTTTCACGTCAGGCTGTTGGTGGAGTAGTACAGCAGCACTGAAGTCCACCTTTTGGCAGTATTCTTAATTTAACAAAGGGAAAATCGTTTGCGCATTAAAACAGGATGACAGAAGAACCACCTGCTAAATTATAGTTTAGTGTTGGCCACTTTACTGACCTTCCAGCTATAATCATGTAAAACCTTTGATTTTGTGGCCCGTCTACAGGTTGGAGTTTGTTTAAATTTAAATTGGGTTTTTTGGTGTCTACAACATTGATTCATAATTGTTGTGCATTTCCTCAAACTAAATAAAAAAAAAATAATTTCATCAATCAAAAATCAATCAATCATCATTTGCAGCATGCTGACAGAATCATCAAATTACCAGCTGAAGGATGTGGTGCCAGAAACAGGCCTGATTCTGAGACAACGTTTCTCAGCAAGATTTGTGCACACAGGTCATGTAGAGAAAGTAGCACATCAGCAGCTGTCTATTTAGAGCATGTTTGTCTATTTTGACAAAAAGCGGGCTTCGGATAACTTTGGGTGGCAGTTATGCACATAAAGCAAGCGAAATGCAAGCTGTTATTTGGCAGGTGTTGACAACTTAAAACTTATGAGTATTTGTTTAGTCAAACGCCAGTGAAACACTCCTGAAACACGTCCAGTGTAGACAGCCTGAAAATTCCTTTTTCCAGCAGAGACTAACGTCTCTTTGCACTATCATGTTAATTGAAGTCCCACCTGTTTCCTCCTCCATCTATTCACCATGATATGAAAATACCAAATGGATGGGCAAGGCAAATTTCAAGATTAAGAGAATTCTGTGTAATATGCACCAGTGTAGGCACTGTGATGAAAATAGTTTTCTTATTGTATTCAACCAGCATAAGTGGCACTTATGTAGGATGCACACACAAAAAAAATCTTCACTGATTTAGTATTGTACTCCTGTAACAACAATAAAATCGATGCAGCAGAACAAAGATATCTCTTTTTATTCCACTTTTTTTCTTTCTTTGTCAACACGTGATGCCTACCTTAAACTATCATTGACAGTGTGCTGTAGATTTGCGTCTGTTATGCAAGTAGTCTCATGTAGTCTTAACTGTGAGCCTCAAGCAGAGATGATGATTTGAGCTTAGAAAGGGATGATATGCTCACAACTTTTTTTTTTTCATTTCCTGTCCCAACTGTCCCAGTTCTGTAACAACTGATGCTGACTCAAGGTCTGTGGGGCAGCTCCCTCCACAAAAGTCTTCATAAAACCTCCACATTCCATTCCACATATGCACAAGATCGATCAGTAAACAGACATACACAGACATTGCCGTGTAAAAAGTTCCCCTTAAAAATAAAATGCTAGTCCTTCACCGTGCTCTTTTAAAGACCTTTTCTTGCCAAAGCAAACACTTCCAAAGCATTCTTCAAACACCATTTATCAATCACAAGCCTCTAAACAAAACCTTCGGCATACTACACCCAATAATTCACAAATTCTTGTAAATTCAAAAGGCTGAAAAGCAGATTCTTCAAAGTGTAGCAGTATAGCAATAAAATGAGTACAAGCTTTAGCTAAAACCTATAGCTTTGCATTTTGATAACAAATCTCTTCACTCACAGGAGAGCAGCATCCTGCTACTATCTTGCTTTTTTGATCAATAGTTTTCATGAAATAAATCATTTGCCCCCAACTGATATAGTCCATATGAGTCTTCTTACTCTGACATGTATTGGGGACTTTACCCCCACATTATATGAACAGTTCAAGGCAATTAATAAGAGGCAATGGCTTTTCACGGTGGAACTTGGCCAGTCACTTGCCACATATGGAGCCCTTGTGACCAAGACATTTGTCACAAGCAAGGTCATTGTGGAGTCATAGCCAAACAGTAAAGCACATTGGCAAGTGTTCATCCTCCATGTGTAATTATCAAATGGTGTTAAAAAGTTTGGACCACCTACCATGTAATACACATCACATTTTGACTAAAAGCCTCTTTGACAGAATAACAGCCACTATGAAAGGATACCATTCCAGAGATTTTTAAACTCTCACAAAATAGTGAAATATTAAGTGTAAAAGCTCTTGTGAGTGGATGAAAGAGTTTCACAACCTGATTCCACTCCACCCAGTTCCGTTATATCAGCTACTTTCTGCAGAACCTTTTGGCCTTGGAAAATGTTATGTATTTCATCCGTGAATAATATTGACTAAAGCAGCATTACAGTAACGTGTGGCAGTAGGAGTCTTACAGTCTGCTCCCATTACAACACCCTTACCCTTACCATTACTCAGCTTGTAATTGGATGTTGCAAAAAAGGGCTGTGTTGTCATTAATGTTTAATATTAATACATACATTTTTTATGGACTTCAGATGACAAGAGATGGAAATATTTAAGATTGCAGTGAAGAAAAGTAGAATATTGGTGCCTGTGAGGCTGTCCATGGTTTATTGGGAAACCACGTCCTGTCTTTCTTACCATGGGAAAACCACCATCAAACATAAATTAAAATTTTAGCTATTCTTCTTTGCACCTGTATAAGGACTCTGGTTCATGGTAGAATAGCTTGTATGAAGGTGAAACTGTTTGTACTGTTGCAAATGTGAGATAATAAATACAGCATACACTGTACGTACATGTATACATAAAAGGATTTTTTGTGTGTGTGTGCAAAAGACGTATTGGATGTTTTGATATGCAAGAAACAAAGCATAAAGTGGGGACTACTTTATTTTACACAAAACATGCAAAATCATCCATTGCAATAACATTAATTTTATCTTTTAAGTTCCTGCTTTGTTCATCTATAGATATGTTTTGTTTTTACTGATACTCAACATTAATGATACTATTTCATCAATACACCAAATTATCATTTAAAAGCTTTTATTTGATGTCATAGTGAAGAGATGGTGAAACAGAAAGGAGAGAGAGATGCAAGTTCCCATCTGGGGACATTGCACTTTATGGCTGGCGTCTTAACCCCTAAGCCACTGTGGTGCCCAGAGATGAGTTGTGCTCGAGTTTATAGCCTGCCAGCATGTTTCCCCAGTTGCTCCGTGTACAATGACATGGCGGAGGAAAAAAGCAGCTGATTCAACTGGCAATGTGAGGTTTAAATCTGGGCTTCTCAACTGATGATTTGAGTCATCAACATTGAGGGGGCATCATGAATAAAATCACTGAATTTGTTAGCTGATTGATTGCATTTGAATGTCTTCCACGCAGCTCAAACGCAATTTGAATGGCTGAGACACATAGAGAACCTAAGGCTAGATTTTACAAGACTGAGAATCCTATCAGTAGATCTCAACTAAATGGATTGGACTGAAATATACAATAGGTTTCTGCTGAGTTGTTGCTCGTTCCTTAAAGGCCTCTTTTGACTAAGGCATTTATTCTTAATTAATTTGAGAGAGATAAAAGTAGTCATTGTCTAATTAATGATGACACTGCCTGTGTAGGCATGTACTGTGGATACTTGGGGATGCCGAGACTGTATGTACAGTAAGTGCATGTGTGTGTGCAAGTGTGTGTGTGTGTGTGTGTGTGTGTGTGTCCGTGCGTTCTCCTTTGACGTCGCTGACCTTCATATCCCTCGGTTATGCCAGCAGCCATTTATCTTTTATTCATTCTGCCATTTGTGACTAAGGCAGCTTCTTTGGCACTGACGCTTGTCAAAACAGACCCTGTCCCTTGATATGCAGCATGCTGCAGCCTAAGCGGCTGCTGTAGTTTCCAGGGCAAGAATTAAACCTGCTGGTTCCATTCCCAAGAATTTACCCAACACTTGCGCTGTTTTGACAGCCAAAGCAAATTCTGTAATTCAATAGGTCCTCCAGTTGGCTTGCTATTTGCAGTGGCTGGAGTAAAGACAGGCTTACCAGCCAGTAGCCAGTAGTTCCACTGCTGCTGTTGTTGTTCACACCCTGCTAGGTGCAGGAAGCTTCAGACTGAGTGTACAGCTCCAACATCTGTCAACAACTCTGCGTGTTTCTCACTGACAGGTGTACCTGCTCAAACAAACTGAAGCATTGTTCCAGAGCACCTTGCTTATGTTTAATTCTCTCCACCTGGCTGTGAGCTTTCAATTATTCAGTTCTCCAAGCTGAAATAACGGAGACCTCGTTAAAACACAACATATACATATGGTGACAATTAAAAGAAACATAAATGGCTTAGTGAGGTGTTGGGTCACCATGAGACCAAGTCTCTACTACTACTACTACTTCTTCCACATGATATTCGCTTATTTGTGTTTTGATAATGGCGATTCAGAGAACTGCATTGAGAAGCCATAGTATGTGATTGAGACCATTTTCATATTCATCAAACCTTCAGTGGTGCTTCTTCCCCTGTGTGAAGGCATTTGTATTTGTCATGTTTGGTGATTCATTTTTTCAGTTTTTTTCCTTTATTTGCAGTGGCAAGTATAAAAATAAAAATGCTGAAGTAATCAGAATGACTGTGTAAGAAACCAACTCAAATAGAAGTAAAAAGTAGTAAAGTAATAAATTACTCAAAGTACCTTTCCATTTCAATATTTTTAAGGGTGTGATGACTGCTGCTATTATGAAAGTAACATTGAAGTTGGCATTATGTTATTTTGTGGTTATCTGCTTTTTGAAGCACTAATTTAGCTAACGGGCCACTGGCTATAAATTGTCATAATCATAACATCAAAGATGAATTCTATACATGACAAATTAAAAAGTGAACTGCATTTTTACCTTCAGTATGTGCAACTTACTTTTTGTGCTTGTAGAGGTTAGAGGCAGAGTTTTTACATTTTTACGCTGATTGTCTGTCTATACCTGGTAAAATATAAAAAGATCCACAAATGCTTCCCTCTAACTGTTTAATCTCAACCTGCCCCAGTTACAGTCCTAAATGTTTCAATGCCAGGACATGAAGTCTTTACATCAGCAGTCTGTGACAAGGTCACACGGAATTGAGATGAAAATGAAAATGACTTGATCCTCTGTGGTCTTCTGTCAGCCGGTCATACCCAAATCATGGGTAGCGTCAGGATTACACCATCCATTCCATCTGAATGTTCGCTGATTACTCGAGTTGTTTTGCTGAAGGAACACAGGAAGAAATGTTTAAGCCAAAAATTAGATGCCATGCATCCGTTAATGACATGTCATTGATTTCTACGTACGCTCTGATTCTGCTTAACTAGTCATCAGCTCTCAGCGAGCACCCAGTTCTACTCAGTGGAGATCTCATTACAGCATTCACTAAATCTATCTCGCCTGATCATTCCCAACAAAGTTCATTTGCCTCACAGATGACTCCATGCAGCAGCCATTTTTCCATATTTCTCCTGAGTAGGTGATCACACCAAATGATGATGGCAGAGATAACACTTTCCTCCCTTGAGATTTTAAAAGCATCTCAGTGAACAACAAAGTTTTCTTGTGGCTTAGTTGACTTCAGCTAATATTACTGTTATTAGAGGAGAAAACGTTTCCAGACCTAACAATGAGGAGTTGATGTGACATATGTCAACCGCTACTACTAGTCATTATTTTCTCCTTACCTTGACTCTACTCTGCTGAACCTTTCATGTAGTTGACTTCTTTGATCTGGAGTCTTTGATGGTGGATTGTACATACAACACCATCATGTTTTCTGTTGCTGTCAGGGTTAGCTCTTGACACCGGTGTGACGGATTTGTTCGTCAGTCTCTTTTGTGTTGACGGGAGCTGCTGCGTTCTCAGTTTAAAGCAGTGAAATGCTACACGACTGTCACTGTTTGTGCTCCCCTCGGGATAATAATCCTGAGCATTTGTTATTGTGATGCAGACAATCACAGACATGCTCATATTTGGGTTTTGGGTGAATATAAACAGCAGCTTATTGTTTAATAATGTGTGTCTTCAGGGGGATTCGAGTTTTCACAGGTGCTAATTGGCTGAGATTTGAAACATTGCATCCAATTTAAGTAGTCCTAAGTTCAATGCTTTTAATTATACACCTTCTGTCAGCACCTGGGATTCATTTACGTATTTATGAAATATCTGTTTTTACACATCCCCTTAACTTTTAAATGATTTTTTTAGTCATTCAAACAAAGCAAAAACAAACTCTCCTAACCACAGCGCTTCTCCTTTTTTCTCTCTTTTCCAGATGATAACTGCAGACTGAGTGACTACCGTCGGTTGAAAACAAAGATTCTGGATTTACATGACAAACGATACACGGGGTCTAACATGCACGGGGCCCACAAAGACAACATGGCTGCCAGGAAGCAACTGGTTGATATGATGTTCAAACGCTTTGATGCAGATAACAGTGGTCAAATAGATGCCAGCGAACTCTCACAGGTAAGGATATAAAACATAAGATGAATAATGCACAATAAGAACCATCCATCCATTTTCTGTAACCGTTAGGGTCATGGGAGGGCTGGAGCCGATCCCAGCTGACTTAGGGTGCAACCTGGACAAGTCGCCAGCTCATGACAGGGCACATAGAGACAAACAACCATTCACATCTGGGAAATTTAGAGTCACCAATTAACCTGCATGAACAAACAACACAGAAAGACCCCAGCCGAGGTTTGAAGCAGGAACCTTCTTGCTGTGAGGCGACAGTGCTAACACCACGCTTTTCTTAAAAATAAAACGTTTCAGTCAGTCAAGGTACAATGCAATAACCTAACCTTGATTGAAGATAACACTAATCTTATAAGAGTTTTGTAAATGTATTCTAGTACCTTTTGTCAGTCCCCTAAAAAGAAGCTCTTTAGCATTTTCTAACTGCACTTCAATTTTTAAGACGCCCCACAGCACTGCTTAAGTCTATCAAAACTGCACAGTCATTTTATGTAAATATCTATCCAAGAGAGTGGATATTTACATAAAAATGACAAACGAACAAACCATCTGTGTGCTCAGGTGTTTAAACTAGCCGCTTTGATGTCTGCCATAATTGTGTCCATTTTACACCTCTTACCCTTCCCTCTGGTAACTGTGGCGCATGGCTCTAGGTAAATCTTTTCAAAAGCAATGTGGGTCAAAGAAGCCTTGTGCTTATGGGAGGCTGCAGCCTTTGACCAGAGCTGCCAGGAGGGATGGTTGTAAAAAGAGCTTTTTGTGGCAGCCATGAGGAAGGAGGATATTCTGTGCATAACAAATAAAGTCTCCCAGTTACCTGAGGACTGATTTAATATAGAAAGTATTTAAATAATTGAAAGGGTAAGCAACCTGCGGTGGATTTCAGAACCATGAAACCAGTTGCTATTCTTAGGTCAGTTTCCTGCTGATCGAGTAGGATATCCCATCTGTGCAGGGGTCACCTTGGTTAGCTTTGTCAGAGACTTCTTACCCGACGGGGGAGGTCTCATTAGATTAATTTGAATATATTTTAGTATTTTCGGTTCAAACCATCTAAATAATGCCTCAAAAACTGTGATATTTTTGTCATATTTTCATATTATTTACATATTTTTACATGTTTTTACATTTACACGGCACCCCATTCCAGCATTAGAGAAATCTTGACTGAAGTGAGTGAAATGCATAGTCAACAAACCATGTTGTGTTGTTTTTTAGGGAATAACATTGTCAGTATTCTACATATGCCCTTTAAACCTTTTAAATATTACTTTGTACTGATTTCTAAACCTCTTGGGGATGCCATTTATTCTATTCCAGGCCAAGCTGTACCATTCCACCTCTTCCAGGTGTCTAAATGACACAAACTAGTCAGTAATAATTAACATCCTTGTGAGAAGCTCTTTTAGCTCTCCCACTTTTATCCTTGACACATATGGGGATGTTGGCAGATTTTTTTTTTTTTACAGTGTGAGCTACGCAAGACACACTCACAGAGAAAATAAGAGACGTGAACATTTCAGGAATAGTCAGAAATGGAAAAGGCTGATGCAGGTCCTCTCTGACTTTGAGGTACACATAGCTTGTAAGAACATTGTTTTCTTTACGTTTAAGCTTCAAAATTAAGATTATGGATAACTTTTTTTTTTCTTCCACTCTTTCATACTACAACCCAAACTACAGGCCTGTTTAGCTGAAGTGAGAGGAAACCTCAAGTATTGGCGCATCTACAGCCTAAGAGTCTACTACTCACATCAAAATTACTACATAATAAATAATTACATGATAAATATTGGAGCGAAATAGCCTCATCAATCTGATAAGACACTTAATAAACGAAGGCAGTTGTGGGTTGACAGTGCCTCAGCATAAGGGCGTCTGAATGTAATTATGGATTGAGTCTTTAATGAGTTTTTATGTTGGTGCATGCAATGTTGTCTCACAATGTAATTAATAATTGCTTGGAAATGACAGTATTCTTACAATTACAGTATTCTCTTGCCTCCAAAGGATGCAAGTTTGAAATGTCATACATGTTTTCCTATACTTCAGTTGCTTGAGCTATAGTAGGACTGGAGAGGTTTGCCTTACTGACATAAGATGAGCGTGAAAGAAGACAAGAGATTTATGCAAATTACATTCTGGTGTGAACAAGACCTTAAAAAGAGCATTGCACAAGCAAATCACACTCTTATCAGTAGCTGAAAGTACAAAACCATGGCTGCCACCCTCGTGCCCTAAAGCGCTCATTATAATTGGAGCATTCTCTGATCTTATTTGAAAGTCTAGGATGGAAATCCCTCACCCTGGCATATTTGACTTGCTAGACTGTGCACATGAAGAGACACAGGGAGCAATTGTCCCTGCCCTTTTAGTCCTGTGTGCCCTTTTCAAATGGCAAGTCAAACCTTTCTCTTCATCCATTGCCCATATCTATCATTTGACCAAAAACAGTACCTTGTCTGCCGCAGACCCTGCTGTACCCCTGTCTACCAGAACTGTTGCCTGCTGTCTAACAAAAGCCAACAAAAAATATTTAATCAATTATGGTTCATAAAAAGCAAAATAAAGTTCAAGGTTATTCCTTTTTAGAAAGAAAGCTAATGTCCACATCTTGACCAGAATTAATGTGCAAGTTATGGTCGACGATGAACAGCATTAAACATCTGTCTATAGGACCCACACTGCAGTAGCCCCCTCGACATCCTCTTACCAATGCATAGGGTTTCAGCACACATAGCTGTGGTACATGATACCACAGTACATACACTAATCCCACTAGTGAAACTTAACTGTCTATACATAGCTGTTAATTGTGAGATGGGTGCTTTATCTGACAAATCAGCCAGTGTTTCATTGGCTGTGTAGATTAAGCTTTGATTTGAAGTGAGAAGCTGCATTCTCAATGAACATTACAGCTGGTTATCCTGTCAATGATCTGTCTCAGTTCATTTAGTTCACAGGGTCTTCTGAAAGCCAGCGAGCATGTCTGTGGTCCTCTTTTACTGTGGTTGAATAGTCACTTACTACAAAAGAAGTGACTGCAAAAAAAAAAAAAACTCTAAAGTAACCAGATGAATCAATTGTTTGTGTGTGTGAGGAATAGGGGTATGTCATAAAATATTTAAGATTTCGAGTTATGGAATCAAAACCTGAGATTTTTCTACTGTAAGCAGTGTTCGGGTCACAAAGGCCACCTACATTACTCTAAGTCAAAGCAAGCCAGAAAGAAAGAGAATATTTATGTTTCAATACCTTTTTCCTGAGGAACGTTTGAAGTGATTATATTCAATTATGTGATTATGTTCAATCAATTTTGATATGGTTTAGATGCAGCTCAACTCTAAATTATGAAATACTTACAAGACACAAAGTGGAAAACATTTTGCAAATCTATATGAACGACACAATCAGCTGTTTTTTGTGTATGCCACATTTATGTATTTCTAGGATGTAGTAAGTGTATGCCATTACAAGTGACTATATTTTGGGCAAGTCATCTGGGAAGGGAAGTGCACTGATCCGATGAACGAGGCATGATGTATAAAGCTGTCCCTTGTGATCAACATTTTGACAGCTGATCTAGTATGATGGATGTTTTTCTGCCAGGGCCATGTAGAGGGAGTTGACTAGTATGCTTTAGTACGGTGATGAGAAAACCTGTACAGTTTTTGGGGCCTTTTTAGCATCTATTGTGACAAAACTTTAGTGTGTCTCAGTTTGGCTATGACAAACTGACAGCAAATATTGCATGTGTCTTATCAACTTTGACATCCAACTCAGTTTAGATTGAGCATGTAATGTTGATTCATTAGAGAGATTATATCCAAACTGTTCAAAGTAGACTAAGTCAGTACACAAAGTAACTACATTTACTCCAGTAATACTTAAAGGGGCAGTTTGTAATTCTTGGCCACATGCTCCACCCTCGATGCGATTACAGTTACACACGTGTAATAAACCTAGTCATGTGCTCAAAATCAAGAGCAAACTTTGCAAACTCTCATAACCTTGATGCAAAGTGGTTATAATATGAATATTATACTAATAGTTTGATTTTTTTGAAGGATGTCAAAATAGCTACATCATGAGGCAATTTGTGAAAAAGTAAGAATTCATGCTTTGTCAGGTCTGTCTGCAAGATGACAAACCCACAAATTTTAAAATGCCTTTTTTTCTGAATAGAGTTTGGAACGATAATGGCTATGCTAACTTAGTTCATAAAAGTATAAAGGGTTGCTGGAATGAAGTAACAGCACTTACCAAGGTAGTCCAATTTTGCTTTCTTTTCTTGAAGCAATTCCTTTTTCTTTTTTTTTCTTTTTTTTTTTTGGTCTCTATATAAATATAAAGTATAACAGAGCTCTGGGTGCTTGATGATGGCTACAATAAAAACAGTGGATATCTGCCCCAAGAGTGAGATAAATCCACTTTTTAATCCTGAAAGTTTATGATGAATCCTGATGGTAAATGGCTGTAGATCAGAGTAGGTTCCAATGCGACTTTTGGTGTTTATTCCTCAAGAAGCTTGGGCTCTGCCGTCTCTTCCTAGAGCCTCTAGGACAGAGACACTAGACAGGTGCCTAAGGGGGTACCTAAAGGGGCCACCCTGAGATCCTTTAAAGATGAGCCAAGTGTGTCGCAAAATTTGTTTGTTTTTTACTGTAAATTTCACCACAAACATTATAACATAACAATACTGATGGAAAATAGAAGAACATAACAGTAAACATCAAAATCACTTGAAAATGGTAAGGGAGTTTTACTGATTTAAATTCTGAATCAACCTCCTGCCTCCATATGCATTAGGAGGCAGTGTTTATGTACCTGAACAGCAAAAGCCAGGTATCTTCTAAAGTTACTATATGCTGGCACTGCGCTAAAATAAACTGTGGAGATAGAGATGGCTATGTGGTAGCTGACTGTCAATCATCATCTTATGCATTTCCGGCAGGCTAGATGCCTTGCGGCACATTACTGCTTCTCGTCAGTCCAGTCAGTGACTTGTGTCTGTCAGTCATCTGTCAGTAGCTTGGCTGCGAGCCCTCCTTTCTCCTGATCGCCCCACCGCTCCGAGAAGCGGCCCGACTGACGGGTTGTTTGAGGCAGTAGCGGTGTACTGTATAGTGTCTGTATAGGAGGTTATAGCAGATTGTCTAGCTGTCATTACAAAATGTGCCAATACAAGTGGCCCGTGTCCCATGTTTTTTGGGGATCATCTGGGCATTACTGCACTGCATGTGTCCTTCAAACTATATATGCTTTTGCAGATGGCATTCATATAAATGTTTGTTTCTAGGAGACAGATTTGGAAAAGTGAAGACAAACCATAAAGTATTTTCCAACTTCTTTAACCAAACATTAATGAATTCTCATTCAAGGTTATCAAGCAAGAAGGTCTGTCCAAGGATGTCTCAGAGTGCACACTGTTTGACCTGCTGAAGTACAACGATGTCAATGACGACGAGCACCTTACAAAAGAGGAATTTTACACAGCTTTTGGTGAGTCCAAATTTTTGTTAGTGAAATGTTTTATGTGATTAGAAAAAAAACACATTCAAAGCTTTCTCTGTTTTAAACTCTCTCTCTGGAAGGCTTAGGCAGCATCTGGTATTTGTGTGCCCACATTTTCCATTTACATAATCTAAAAAGATGAATAAGATCTGACACAACTGAAATTCTCATCCATCGAGGATCAGCCAATACTTTATGTCCTGATGTGTTTATTACACATGTTGAAGTTGACTGGCAGTCACCACATCATCATGGTCGTTAAACATTGTGTCCACATCATTTTTCACCAGTTAATTATAAGTCACTTGGACAATACTGCAATAAGGGTAGCTTGAATGTACTGAAACAACAGATGTTCATACATTCATTTAAATTAAATGTAATTGATTCGATTGATATGGATGCTTTTCTTCCTACTGTTTTTCCTTTTAATAGCATAAAATCTAAGCCATCTGTTTTACAATGTATAAAGCTTAGGGGCTCCTTAAAAGAAAAATATTGTTTAATTAGGGTTTGACTGTTTTAAAATCTGAGGAGTCTGAGTGTTTAACATCATCAGTTTTTAACTGTTCATCTGGTGCATTTCCTTAGAAACGTGGATCATTACAAAGTTACAATGATTAAAAAACTGGTTTTCTTACTTTGAACCCCAAATTGTTGCTGTATTGTTAATCAAACGTTTGGTCCATCAGGGTAGATGGATAAAGGAGGATCAACGCTGAGTTGTTGCCAACGGAAGCAGGTCAAGACTACTGCGAAATAATAGTTCAAAACCAAATCCCCTCCTCATTAGGTAATATAATGATGACAGGTGCTCTGCTATGAGTCACACCAACACATGTGCACCGGTTTCTTCCTCCTCCTATTGTTTCCTCCTCTTGTTTTTTTTAACAGTTCCTCCCTGTCTGACATTTTCAGTCAGCTCAATATCCTCTGACAGAATACCCTCTGACATTTGGCTGTCTTGACACATTTAGCTGTGGGAGAGAATTCATAATCAACTTTCATCTCATTGGCCTTTTGTCTTTAAAGCATTTCTTAGAGCAGACAAAGTCACGAGAGCAAATGGCAAAGTGAAGAAGTCTCATCTTATCTATTATTCTCCACATCATATGTGAGTGTGTGGGAGAAAACCCCTTCTGGCAACTCACAAAAAGAAAGAAACCCCATCCAATCTGGGGAGAGCTGTGGCTTCTTGAAGACTCAAGTTTCTCTAACTTCAACTATTTCCGTTTTCAGTTTTCAGATCTCTCTTTTTTTTTTTTTTGCAAGCTTCCAGCTTAGCTCCTCACAAGGAAATGAGATATTTAATGTTAGTAAATCTCTGTAGTGGAGTTTCTTTCAACTTGCTCCTTTCTATTACTTCTTCCTTTAATTCTTTATCCTTATGTGCCACTTAATCGTGTTATTTAGCAACAAAAGGTAGCTGCCTAAATGTACAAATGACAAAATGACTAATTGCATGAGCCATTTCATTAAGTCTCTTGACTGGAGATGGCTGGTATTTTCAAGGGGCCTATTAAGAAAGTATCAGATTCAATCTAGCAATGTGCGGAGTACCAGTTTTTGTGTCTTTGTCAACAGCTCAACTTCAGAAATTCATGCACGCTACTGAAGCACTCAAAGCCATTTCACCTCGGTTCACCCAACACTGAATACTAGGGAGCGTTTTGCATACTTGGAGGTCATTCAGGTTCTCAGCGGGTGTCTTTGCTTTATTCATCATTAAATCTACTTCACTCTGCTAAATGCTTAGGTACTACAAAGATGGGGCCATCATTGTGCCTTTGAGGGAGCTGAAAAAGAAAGGCAGATAAAAAGACCACAAATTCACCATCTCTAGAGCTTAACCACCATATTCAACATTTCAATTCATTTCATTTCAATACACATCTATTAATCTAACCAGAGGAGATTACAAAGAAAAAGGTGCTTTGATTGTAGGTCTGGGAAACAAGGAAACCAAAAAATGACTTTTCATGTCAATTCTCAGTGTATTGAGTAGGACTTGCAGCCCTTTCACATTATAGGGAGCAATTTAATTCATATCTTCATTTGCTGCAATAAAAGAGGTCAAAGTCTAAGTAACCTGAAGGACGTACCTTTCTTGGATTCAGCATCTGGCTCAGCAAGATATATTCCTGCCTTCATGGGATTTAAACTCATCTTATCCAGATGAAAAAAGCACCTGTATCATCACAGTGCTGCATTATGTATCCTGCTCTGATGCCCTGAATCATCCACTATCATCAAGATTCACATTAGGAAATAAATGCTAATTGGGAAAGCATTATTTTTTATTATGTTATTGGATCGACTAAAAAACATGAGTCAATCAGATTTACTGAGCATAGCCAATCTATTTTATTACTGTTGGTGTTCTTCCACATACAGATTTAAAACAGCTATATAACGTATCATGATGAGAGCATCTTTTTTTTTTATATGATGTCCCTGGTGCACAGCTGTTGATATAATGCAATCGCATCTTCAATAATGACTTGAGTCATAGCCTTGAACATGGATTTCAATGACCTGTCAGTTGCAGATGAAGCCAGGGCAGTGGAGTAATGGACAGAAATCTGTGCATTGATTGGACCTCATACTCCATGGTCACAGCGCCCGTGGCAAAAACGCATTGCAAAGTTATAGTTTTTCACTTCATTGCCGACATAATCTGTGAGTGGCAGCTATAAAAATCTATGCAAATACCTTAAGCGCCATCGTAAACTGAGCACCGTCATAAAGTAAATCAGTTGATCCAGTGTGTCCAGAATTATGGTGCAGCCTGGAAATGAACAGCAGTAAATTCAGAATGACTCCCCATGAAAACGGCACCTGTCTCACTACTGTGCTAATAAGGACCCTTTGCACACCTTTGTGGAATATTCAAAGCGTGGCAACATTGTTTGTCAGGACAGAAGATAAGACTTTAATGTCCATGCATTATTCATCCCTCCTTTGCATGGACTAGAAAAGGGTTGAGAATCAATTTGCTTCAGCTAGCAGTAAGGAAACTGTCTGGCAGAAGTGATGTCTTTTAATTAGATGATGTTACAGATATGAATGATGTCTGCCACACTACTGATAGTCAGCCCCTTGTCATCGTTTAATAATTTGGTGAATGATGGCCTAGTGCATCATGGGTAAACAGATAAAGTGTCATCTATCATAAAGTGTCATTAACTTTTGGTAGGAGAGTGTCCCAATACATTGGGGAATTAACTGTCAGACATTAACATCAACTTTATTCAATAACGAGACAGATATCACTAAAATAGAAAGTATATGAGGAAATCTACAGTGCTATGTTATAATTTGCACAGCAGTGACCTTAAATATGCTGTACATCAGTTATGTATATATAAAAGTGTACAAAAACTAGTATAAGCTTTGATATAGAGTAGTTATACCTTATTCTGTGTCCCAGTTAGTCAGAAGCTACACTATGATTATTGCGTTCAATAAGTAGAAGTTACTATTACTGTGTGTGACAGGTATAGTTGTCATTGTTGTGTCCTTATATGTATGTACATTCATTCTGCATTAATGCTGCATCCAATACTTACCTAAATGTCACAACACAGCTTAACATTTATTCTATATCATGAGAAAAGAACTGCAACTCTTTATCACTTTATTGAATATTCAACATATACATACTTCCCTTAATTCCTCCCAATCTAAGTCCTGGCCAAAAGTTGCAACAAAGCACAAAGGGAGGGGAAAAAAATAAAGTTTCTAAACATGCTAGTTAGCAGTCAGAATATTTTTTGCAAAGTCTGAAAGCTTAAAAAAAGAGAGAACACTCTGTACATTTTAGGGATGTAAGTGCAGCATTAGCTCAAAAACATGTGGGAAAAGGTGATACAGCTGCACTCAAAAAACCCATTTTTTGTTTTTTTCACATGTGCTCCTTTCCCTGTTTTTTTTTATGGAGCTGTGCACTCTGCCAAAACAAGATAGTTGAAACCACTTTTGTGCAGTCAGTGCTGAGAGGGAGGTCTGTCATCTGCAGCAGACTAGTCAGCATCTGTGATCACTGCAAAATGAACTTAGGAAAAGGTCACCCTCACAGTTTGCCACAAGTAATATTTCAACCTTAATGTAAAAAGGAAGCCTGATACATTGTACTCCTGATGTTAAAATTACCAGTGAGTATATTTGATATCATACTCATGCACTGTAAGCAATGAACAGTGTGTATAAGTTAGCTTAACATTAGGTTGGCTAGCATTCAGGGGGTTTTAACAGCTGCTACATTTGAGGCAAACTGTGACTGTGTCCTTGTGCCAATGTGCTTTTTAAGCCCTTTGAAGTTGGCTGGACAATCACAGGGTGCTTTGCCTGTGCACCGCAGAGTTTAATGTTATTAGTTTGGGTACACCTATTAAATGCATCCTCTAAGCGTTGAGACATGCTGCTTCACAGACAACAATGAAAGTGAATGTGCAAGGGCTGGGAAGAATCCTATGCCTGCATGCTCCCTCATGCCAGTTTGTTGGCTTGAATGTCATCTCCAACAAAACCTCTTCTTGGGAGACATACAGAGCAGACTTACAGGGCACCTTGCTTCTTTAACACTTTTAAAAGGCATCATCCCGTATAGTGGCTACGTTTAAATGCCCTGGCAGTAGCAGGAACAGTTGTCGTACTACTTGATGTACTATATTATTATGGCAGTAACAGTATTTACCTTTATCTTAGCTTGTCCCCAAAGTGTATCTGTCAACTACTGAAAGTATTTTGGATGTAAAGTTTATTTACTGTATTCAGTAAACATTATTTATTACCGTGGTAATGACCCTAATTGTACTTTTCTATCAAGTAGAGTGGTAATGTTATTTGTGCTGCACTGTGGGACGTTTCTCATTCCTGCTCATTGTTTCTTGGGTGCCAAGATATTGATCTGAACCCTGACACCTCCTGACAGAACACACAGCCAGGAGACACAGCTCTTTGATTTCTGCTGAGGCAGAAGGTCTTGTTATATACCTGTTATATTCCTGAGGGACTGGTGGGAAACCTAGATGGACTGCAATGTGATCCATCATACTATAATGTTGATGGGGTCCGCACAAAGTTTGCATGAGTTGAAGGTGGGGACTGACAATGTTTTTTAAGGACAACACCAGTATAATATATCTTACCTCCATGTCCATCCTTGTCCATCAAATGTAAGGTTAGGTTTGGATGTCATTTTGCCTTGAGATCTGTGCAGGACTGAAATGAGCCCCGGAAAACGCCCATCAGGGCACAGTCATGCTGTATCCAGGCTAAATACATATTTTTTTAAAGAAGGGTTCTTGAGCACTTTATAAAATATTAAATAGGGCAAGCCTGGTCTATTGCCAATTTTTAGGCAGCAAAGACAACATGATTCAGTTGAGAAAACAATTTCATCACAATGTTAAACAGATGTTTCGAAGGTCAAATGATCTAAGTCGTAGGTAAAGGAAACTGTTGTTGCTGGTTGTGGTTAGTGATTACCACACTAAACTGGTGAATCAATCATTTTGAGTGGGTGTCATTTGGAGGAACATATGGATTTTGGCTGCGCAGTGGTTTCTTTCTCTCTTCTTTGCAATTTCTTTCCATTTTTGTTTCATTTCATTCTGTTTATCTTATCTTCCTTCTCATTGTCTTTTGTATTAATGCAAGAAAGCTTTATTCTTGTGTATTCCCAAGTCTGGTGTAATCCCTACATTTGTAGAAAGTTTGCTGAGCTTGAAAATGAGTTGACTTACATTCTCTAGTTCTGTGAAGATTATAATTAGACATCCAAACCAACAGCCGGGCCTTTCCCAGGGAAGTCTCCTTCCATTAAGGCAGGTTTGCTGTTATTCGGCACCCATGGCACAGCGACAATTAATGGATACTCAGGCTTTTACTTGTCAAAACCCCTGCTGAGCATTCCATTCACAAGCTGTGAGAAGTGGTGTTAAAATGGTTTTATAATTCATGGCTCATTTTCCAACATGTGACTTTCTATCTCCAGAATGTATTAGAGAGATTTAAAGGAGCTGAATTACTTTTTTAATTCTAAGTGATCCTCAAATAAATTACAGGGGCCAATTTTCTCAACAATTCTTAAGGGAGGATTGTTCTTTCCTCTTGAACTTTAACAATTATATATTCACCAAGCACACATGTAAATAGAGCTGTACGTGTTTGTACGTGTTATTATTCTCTTACTATTGTGTCATTTAATCAACATCGGTTTTAAAACTGGTTTCAGCTAACAGCCCTTCATTTATGCTGGATAAACTCGATTAACGGTGGTGTCAGTCATACTTGAGAAGGTTAGTTTATTGTTTTGAGTCTCATTCCCAGAACATGAAATACTGACAGAAATGGTCACGAACACCACCTGTTGTGTGGCCCACTCCAAGCTACTTTGTTTGTTTCCTATTTTTGTCTGTATTTGATGTCCTGGGAATGAAACTTCAGCTTTAATTTACAATTAAGCACAGTTCAGTTAGGCTAAAATAATTAAGATAATGGTTGAAAGATGGATTTTAAATGTTAATTAGGCTTTGGATTGCCTTGAATAATCATATTCAGAGGTTTGTAGGCATTTATTAGCAGAGGACATCTGATGTATCACTTAGTTTGAACTAAAGAACAGGCAAACTAGACACTTAGCATTTGACACTTGGAGTTTATTTGACTGGTCACTGATTGGAGACAGAAACATATACAGTAAAAACAATTCAGCCTCTTTAAAAACCATTGTGTGGTGGGAAAAATCCTCATCTACACAGTATGTGTTTTTAGGAGTAGCAACAGCAGTTTGTTTCTCAGGGAACATGATAACATGATGACAACACAACTGAATGAATTAAAGATGGTGTGACAAAAAAATAAATCTGAATAATGGGTAATCCACACAAGCAGCCTTTCCAACAGTCCACATCCAGCTCCCAAAAGCAGTGCATCACTGCACAACCTCGTGCATTTTTTAAAGTGCCAAGTCTATATTTTTTCGACTGCCATGCTTTGGGAAGTGTAGTCTCTATAGGCAGCTGTTCAGATCACCCAAATCCCAATTACACATCCTATATGTGGTGAACTATATCGATAATGATCACTGAAGAGCTCTAGTTTGAGTATGAGCTTTGCTGTTTCACTATGGAGATACAGAGCCAAGGTTAATACTTTTCATGGAGTTTAGTTGAAAACTGATTTTCTTTATTTTTTTTGATATTACTCAGCCTGGTAAAGACAGTTTGAACTAAACTGACAGTGCAACTGTTTCAAAGGACAGTGATGCCCTAACAGAGGTCTGCGGTTTCGTGGGTTCAGTGAATGAACGCTTAAGTAGTGCTTTCACACGCCACTGACGGTTCTGGTTTAAATTCACAGTCAGAAGAAACCCTCTCAGAGAATATATTTTAGCGCCCCTCTGACCGAGAGAGGTTCAATGTGCTTTTCTGGCTGTCAGGATTGTTTAGCAGTTCAGTCTAAACAGATTGCTGCATTCATCCTCCTTTCTCAACATTTACCATCTCCTGTCAACCAGCTGAAGGTGTTGGCATGCACCATTTGCAGCTGTGCAGCTATTCAAGTGTGCTGTGATGCTGAAGCTGGTGTAAAACTAGTAGAAAATGTGCAGATAGTTGGATGGAAGCAGTACTGTACTGTAACACTCTCTGAGTTTTTAATGCGTGAAGTTGATTGATACGTATGCTAAATATACTGCCTTCTTAACACACACAAACACTTAAATAGGTTCCTGATATTACTCAGGGCAGTGAATGAACAGGCACCACTCAACATTAAACCCTCAATAAAATAAAAAAACAATGCAATCTGATATAGTTTAAAGTCATGCAGGCGTATGCGGATGAAATATGACGGAACCATTAAACCACAGCCTCTCTTATGCTATAGCTTAAGTGATCTATTTACTTATAGCAGTAAGATAGGGGATTTTTCATTAGTTGTTTTCCACAAGGTAGCTGTGATAAAATTAATCCAATTAGAGCTCCTCTTAGACTCTGTTGCATACTAATGCCAGCCGTCCCTCAGGATCTTCCCCAGCAGCTGCTTTGGAAACAGACTTGAGGCTGATCATCCAGAGGTAATGCACTCACTGAGGCCGTTTGTTCATGTTTTACAGCCATCTTGATGTTTATAATGTTTGTGGGAGGAGAGAGGAAGAGGGTAATAATTATCCTCTCGCCCTTTACCTAACACCTGTAATTTTTGCATTTTTAAACGTTATAGCAGTAATGCTGTGCACAGTTATTTTTTTCTGGTTCTCTCGATGCAGAAGGATGAAGCAGGATATGCTGATAGATACAGAAAGACTGGTCACTGCCGCTGTGCCTAGGATATTTTGGATTTGGACTGTTCAGAGCATTATAAAATAATCTCATTTAAGTGGAAAAGCTCCAAATCCACATCAAAGGTGGTTCCGCCCTCAAAATGATGCCAAAGTGCTTTGACCTAAAGTTGAGCTGCAAAATTTTCCATGTGAACAAACATGAATTTATTTATATTGATCGATTCAGTTGTGCAGATGTGAAGAATGTTTCAGAAGATGTTGACTGAAGTAATTACTTTATTTACGTGTTTGTGCTCAATTTTCGGTTTTTCATTTTGTTTGTGCATTAATAATAACAACACACATAATACCCATCATGCTTCATTTTTTTGTGTTTATCTTATCTTCCTGCTTATTGTCTTTTGTATTCATGCAAAACAGATAAATTCTTTTGTGTTCCCAAGTCTGGTGTAATCTTTACATTTGCAAAAAGTTTGCCAAGCTTGAAAATGAGTTGACTTACATTCTCTATTTCTGTCAAGATTATAATTAGACATCCAAACCAACAGCAGGGCGTCCTCCAGGGAAGTCTCCTTCCATTAAAGCAGGTTTGCTGTTATTCAGCACCCATGGCACAGCAACAATTAATAAATACTCAGGCTTTTACTTGTCAAAACCCCTGCTGAGCATTCCATTTACAGGCTGTGAGAAGTGGTGTTAGAATGGTTCTATAATTCATTGTTTTATAATTCATGGTTCATTTTCCAACATGTGACTTTCTATCTCCACAATGTATTAGAGATTTAAAGGAGCTGAATTACTTTTTTAATTCTAAGTGATTCTCAAATAAATTACAGGGGCCAATTTTCTCAACAATTCTTAAGGGAGGATTGTTCTTTCCTCTTGAACTTGATGACAAAGTGAAGGCTTTGTGTGTTAAACAATTATATATTCACCAAACACACATTCAGACAGAGCTGTATGTGTTTGCTTGGAATGGAACAAATTATTCTCTTACTATTGTGTCATTTAATCAACGTCAGTTTTGAAATGGTTTCAGCTAACAGCCCTTCATTTATGCTGGATAAACTCGATTAACGGTGGTGTCAGTCATACTTGAGAAGGTTAGTTTATTGTTGGGTCTCATTCCCAGGATGTCAAATACTGACATCACTGGGCACAAACACCACCTGTTGTGTTCTGTGGCTCCCTCCAAGCCACTTTTGTTTGTTTGTTTGTTTGTTTCCCACCTTTGCCAGTATTTGATGGTCTTGGGAATAAGACTCCAGCTGTATTGTACACTTCAGCACAGTGCAGTTGGGATAAATTCATGGTTCAACATGTGACTTGTTGTCTTCCGTAATAAAACACATACCACCCAAAAAAGTGCTGGTTAAATTAAAAAACTCAAATTGCCTCATTACGGGGTCCCTAAAGTAAAATAGGCAACAATAAAACCAAGACTAACATCTGTGTGAAAGAAAAGCAGCCATCAATCACCATTTGGAAATCATCTCAAAACAACAAATACATTAAATGACATTGTGAAATCTGTAGTCTGTTATATATAATCTGGACGGCTGCAGCTTATTTTAGTACAATCATGTGTTTTTAATGTAAGTGGGCAATATGTTTTACCATCAGTCCATCAAAGGTGTTTGTGTGTCAAATAAAAGACAAAATAATACTCGCCAAAACCATCTTGGTTAATCACCAGCTCTGGTTTGGTCAAAATAAACCCTTAATGCACCAAGTTAGATGAGATAAAATATTCTGGGCCTGTTTTTTCTCTCACTTGTTCTTCAGCTCAGTGTATGTACTGTCCCCAAAAAACTATTGGCAATGGACTGTCAGTAATAGCTGATATGTGTCCAATCACCCAACCCTAGTACATAATCAATTTCATGGGAGTGTTTTGGGTATGATCAACTAACTGTAAGTAGAGGTGTCAGTTTTTCTGTATGGTCTGCTTTTTCACATGGGAGCTTACAGCATTCAGTGACTACTTAGTTTAACATTCTTCCCTTTGAGTTTCCTCCCTCCTCAGCTAAACTGAGTTATGTCTCTTTTAAGAGCTGAGAAGAAGTGCGGCTGGGAATAGTGCGAAGATGTGATCTCTCCCTGTCAACATGTGTGTCTGTAAGGGCAATGAAAATCACCAGATTAGTGTTTTGTTATTGTTGCCTTAATGTACAGGGATCCGCTTTGTTTGGTAGTGCGACTAGTGGCAGCACTTTGACATTAAAAGCACAAATAAGTATTTTCCTTGGGAAAACAAAGGGAGTACTTGTGATTCAACATTCTAACTATTTTCTTTCTCTGTCAAACATTCAAGTCCACTGAGTCGCTCATCTTTGGCATCAAAAACAGAGACTCCATTCTTCTTACTTTGGGAGAGAGTTTTCACAAATCAACCCAACCATCCAAGATCAGAGAATGTTGACATGAATGTGTATTCTGTTTTTCGGGTGTTTTTCCCCCTTTGAGTCTTTGTGTATGGGCTATGAATACTCCACATCAGGGAAAATACTTTCATCTCCACTTCAAAATGTCAGACTCAAAGCAATTGGGGGTACACAACCGTTCAGCCTTAGTAATATTGAACATCATTGAGAAGGAAAGAGGGAGTGTGTTAGAGGAATGAGAGACTTGGTGAAGAGAGGCAGAGCGAGCGAGCATGTGTTGGAGAAAGAGAGCGACAGAGCATGATAGAGGATGGAGTAAGGGGGTTGGCTAAGCAACCTTGGTGCAATTTGTCTTCATGCAGCCAGCCTCTTGCAACGTCCTGCAGTCCCATGCTATTTTCCCTGACAAGCTTGTTGCCTCCAGTGCAATAGGTGATTTACCTCTCGCTGTGGCACTGACCAACATCCCATTCTGGGAGCATAGCAGAGTAAATCAAAAGTCTGGACTTCACCGTTAATCACTAATTACAGGTTGGACGGTGAAGGTTGATCCTTCCCAGGAGGCTGAGTCCCCTCAGGCCTCAAATCAGACCAAAAAGAGGAGCCAAGGCCACTTCCTCCTCTTGATAAATCTCTCACAGAGGAGGTGCTGGACTCTAAGTGTTTGAGTCGGCTCCAACAACCCAGACTCCCATCTCTCTGAGGAGTTTCTGATTCAGGTCGGATACTAGCCTTCACATCCTTCCTCCTTCCTCCTTCCCCTCCCTCCTGCATCTATGAGCTAAAGCTATGATGGAGCCTGCCTGGCTGTCTGTCTGCCCACTTTTCTTTAAATTCTCCCTATAACTTCACACATTTCTATTCCCCAGGGGATCAGCAGCAAATCGAGTTTGTTGCTTGCAGCGTATTCCAAAAGCATTAAGATACAAGGGGGCTGTAATTGAATGGTTAGGGAGGACATTATTGAAGGAGATTTTTGTCAGCGTATCCACCCACCACTACCTCAACACCACGGAGAGCACCAAGAGGCTGCATGGTGTGTTGATCTGTTGGCTATAGTGTTATTAGTGTCAGGGGAGGAGGAGGATCATGGATTAGCCATGCGTGACTGGTGTGAGATCCACTTTTCTTGATTCTTCACTTTCTGCATCATGGCTGGCTTCATGTGTTACACTTTCCTTGCTGTGTTGTTTTCATATTTCTTATTCTTACTTATTTTTATTTTTGTCATCATAGGTTTTTGTTTGTTGCCTGTGTTTTTTTGTTTTTGTTGTTGTTGTTGTTGTTTGTTTTGTTTTCCTTGAAATCTTGATTGATTTGGACTTTTTAAATTGACATTAATTCATTTAACCCACAGTTATACTTAGCCCATCATTTTCTCACAGCCACAGAAAATCATTGCTATTAGGAAAAAAACATGAAAGGGCCTATCCAAGGCTTAGTTTGTCCATTGATGGGCTACCGTAGAAACATGATGGATTCTGTAGCATCTGCAGACAAAAAAAGCCTCATTCTTAAGAAACAAAAACATAATGATTCTTATTTTTGGGTGATTATACTGAAAACATAGTTATGCATATTATATTTCATTTCTGCCATATTCTGTAAATAGAGCATCCTAAATCTGACACACTGGACCTTTAAACCCCTTTTAATCCACACCAAATTTGAAGAAGTGACAGTATGAAAAGTATGTACTTTTAAACCCAAAAGTTGGATTTATTTGAAAGAAAAAAGAAAATAAGGTGAACAATAGAAATATTTGCCAAACTCTCCATTGTTAACATCTACAGTTCAACTTTAACATTCCTAATGCAGTTGCACTGTGCACTTTTTCTTGGGTAATGAGAGGTTATTTGCAACATTACAGGTACATTCAGTTTTTGTTTTGTGTCCAAGATAAGTGTCAAAATGGTCTACGTGTTTGTAACTTGTGCAACTTATTTGTTGCCCTACTTATTTTTTTGCAATGCCGCCATGTTCCAAGATCACAGCAGCTATAGCACTTTATCTGAACTGATAGCACCAATAGCCAGAGCTATGAAAACAAAAACAAAGTTGTAATACATAGTATTTGTCCGCTCACATTTGCCATCTGTGATGTTCTACCAAAGAAACAACTGAGTCAAAAGGTCTGATGGTGTTTAGTTCAGCTTTCTCTGGAAGGAGCACTTTTTTGTGCTTTAGCTCTTATGTTTCAATTTGTTCCATCCAGCCAGATGAGAAAAATCCACCAGAATGTGATATTTGACAAGTACAATGACTCTACATTGTTTTAAGTTAGGGTGATATGTTGTAATTTTCTGCTGCAGATCCACTTTGTTGAGGTGTTCATTAAGGGTGAGCGTGTTATTACTTTAAAATCACAGCTAAAGACAGCAGCATATCTGTAAGGCCAACCATTTTCTTGTTAAACCTACTGTTCTACTGAGCTCATACAGAACTAAAGTTGTTCCACTATAGCCTCACTGGATGAAATACAGTTTTAATGAAGGCCTGAAAGTTTTTGTCCGTCAACATTTTTCAATTCTCTCTGAAATTGCTTCACATCATCCCCGCTGACTGCTGTTGTAATGTCTTTATTACATACAAACAGCTCTTAACTGATCAAACGTGTTCCATCAAATGATTTCTGTCACATTTTGATGTCCACAGGGGAAACGTTTCAGTGGCCTTATGAAGTTGGCTTTTGCTTTTCATGTACCATTTAAACCTTTCGTTTCTAGTTCAATACAAGTGATGGGTTATGTTCATGACAGCGCAATCTCCCTCTGTGCAGGCCATCACAAGACATTTTCATCATTAATCAATGAAAGAGACTGACTAATGAATGAATATGTTTATGAGTGATTGGTTCATTAATGATTGTTTAAACAAGTTTCGAGAGAGAGAGAGAGAGAGAGAGAGAGAATTGGTATGCATAATGATGCACAATATTAGTAGTAGTATTGAAACACTTTATTTTGAAAGTTCTTTCATCCAAACACAACAAGTATTATTAACACTAGAGTTTAAAATGACTATGAAAATTAAAGACCACATACTTTTAAGGTACATATACATATGCACACATGACAGTGGACACCGCAACAAGACCTGTAATATCTAATACATTCTGATGCAATATCCTGGCAATGTACACTGGCTTCATGGAGCTGACCATGTACAATTTTCGTCAACTCTGTCACAGCAGTGTTGGCTCAGCTTATGTTCTGAAGTCAACATTAGTGGTGTTGGCATTGAATTTCATTATATTCTAAGATGTTTCTGTATTTTTGTCCACAAAGCAGTGAGCAAAGTTGAGCAAAAACAACTTTTTTAAAAATAAATAAAAATTTTGAAAGCAGCGATAAAAGTGATTTTTACCTAGATTTTAGGTGCTCATGTACCTAGCAATTTCCTGCAGAAAGAGCAAATTGATAACCGCAGGTGACAGTAATTTTTGAACAGAAGGTGAAGTGAAAAATGGGAAATGCAAAAATTTTAAAATTCAAATGAATGAAACCTTTATTGGCTCGAGGGGAATTTACTTTGAGCATAAAAGAATATCAAGAGAACATCAACAACCATACATGACAGTCTGTAACATAACATAAAACTTACACATCATAATGAAAAAAAAGCTGAATTTTAGGAAATTGTTAAAGCACATTGTTAGAATACAAAAAAAGCCAAATCTAGACCATGTGATCTGAGCTTATTAAGCCGGCTGAATGTTGCGTGGGACAAAGGATGTGATGCCTCTTCTATCTGCGTCCTGGGCATGCTACACCTTTGCCCTGAAAGTACATATTCAGGCCATAGAGTGTTTGCTATGATCTTGTGAGCTAAATTCATGGTGCACTGGTCTGTCATGTGAGTAATACTGCTCATTGGATTCCCTATTATTTTGCCACCCAGTCTGACAAGCATGTTCAGTTCGTTCTTGTTTCTTGACACTGCTCCCCCCTATCCCCACCCCCGGCTGAATACAAAAGATCAATATGCTCTGAATGAAGGGCTTTTAAAACATTATCAGCATAGTAAATTCTTTCATAATCTATTATCACCCATCATTTTGATTTATTTTTCAGTTATAATTAGACAAATAGCGTTTTAATAACACTTAATGTTTAAATGATCTTGATCACTTTTTACACAAATTTACACAAATTTACATATTTTGCATTTATAAGGGCACGGAGAGATTTTGTCAACAACACCTCAAGAAGATGATGAATGATTTTTACCGCCTTGCTGCCACTTGCTCCCCTTTCAACATTAGCTGCCGCTAGGCTGATAAAGATTATCAGTATCACTCGCTTCTTGCTTCGTCCACTGCATTAAGCCCTATTTTTTTTTCACCTTCTTTATCACCTGTATCAAAATTATTGAACATCGGACACTTAGCTCCTGTGACATTTTGCGATAGCTAGGATCTTTAGTGATATAGACCACCAATGTGATGACTAAAGACAGCTAGACAATGAAGTGATGAATGTAAGATCAAAGAGAAGCCTATCGGACAATAACTAATTACCACACACACTCATAGATCGTCTTTAGTGTTCATCTGTCAAAATGACGAGCAGCCTTCAGATTTTTCTGTTATTGTGAAAAAAAAACACACTCACAAAATCACTGATTGAACAGTGATGGAGAATATTTGGGTTATGTGACCCATGGTGGTTAAGCCTTTGCAAACTGGCAGTGGTGTTAGCATTCCATGTCAGCTAATAAAATAAGCTTCTGAGAATTCACCCACTCAAGTGAAGAAAAATTGAATCTATAAATGGGTAAAGTATTTTATTTGTGCAGATTTTAAACCATTTAAATAATCAGATCAAAACAAACATTCCTGGATCTTTTAACACAACACAACACAACAACAATTCAAACTTACAAATTACTACAATGTTGGATCCACACTCCACCAACAGTATAATTATCTAAACTTAGAGTTATACGCCACTCAAGAGGAAATGGTTGTTATTAATCCTCTAATTTTGATGTAAGCCTGGCAGAGATTGCCCGGGCTTAAGCAAGATTTCATTGGGCCAAATGATAGATTAGAAGTCTTAACTCTGAGCTTCCCACTGAAAATAAGTATGAGTTGTCTCACAGCTCCAATCTGATTGGCCTGAATCTAACAGGATAGCTCAGAGTTCACAGTTCAAAGACACAACAAGTGGACCAAACACAGCAAATAAGTGAGAAGGTTAAAAAAGCGTTCAAAAGCCGTTGGTACAAGGTCACTGGAGTCATGCTGTAATTGAAGGCGCTCTCATCCTTATTCTTTGGGCTGTGGCAAGTGAACACTGTCTGCTGGACCTGCTCTTTCATTAGGTTTTGTATTTCATGCCCTTAGGAGCAGAACAAATTGAGTCTCTGTTTCCTTTGCTCTGTTGCTCATTACCCAAGAGAAAGATTAAAAAGCATTCTCTCACAGGCCATGTTACATAACACCACCAAAGAATGGATGAGTGTACATTGTACTCATTGTCTCATCAAAATCCAGGACACACAAAAGGCGTTAACCAACCATAGCTGACCTCTCACCAACCCACCCTGGTTTTTCTTTGTGGCAATGTATGCTCTCAGTAATGGTAAAAATGAACCATAGAGAACACAACCACAGCTCATCTTCCCAATACTAAAACATGCAGGGATACTGAATTGAGCAAAGCACTGCCTGAGAAAGGATGGACTCCTGGGCTCTTAGAACAACATGGAGTGCCTAGCTTGTTTTAAACTCTCAGAACACTGAGCATGTAAAAAATTACTCCAACTTCTAGATACAAAGCAGCATGCTTAGACCAGCAGCATTGGTACCTCCCAAAAGTGTCTGTTGGTGGATCCAGGGTCCTGAGAGACACCAATAGACAGAGTAAAAGTTCCATTATAGTATCACTACATAAATTATGCAAAGTATTTACAGAACATTTAACTTAATTCCTTCCTATTACATTGCAAATTGCAATAATTGTGCTGCATCAGTGCATCTTTAACTAAAAAAAAACATCTGCCTCTCTAGCACAACAGCAGCTTATTGAGACTCTCTTGTATTTTGTACACTTGTTTTCAGGGTTCATTAAGAGAAAAAATGTGGGCAAAACATGAATTCTTGCTTTGTGAAGTCTCTCAGTGAGTTTATTCCTCTGAATTATGAGCTGTTGGAAGAAAGAGAGGTTCATCAAATTTTAGTTTCAGTATAGGCAGCAGTTCTCTTCCCTTGTTCATGTGAACTTACTCAAATTAAAAAGTTTCACAAAAAAAATGGAGTTGTTGCCAGCAGTTTAATTTAATGTCTCAAAACTTAAATTGAGTCAGTCTCCTTCTCATCTAACGTTAACTATTTCTTCCTCTCGCCATCAGATGTGTACCTGCTCACCCTTCCAGATGACCAGAAAGTGAGCGTCACCACTGTAACAGTTGGCCAGAGCGCCGTGTTGACTTGTGCCATCACCGGGGAGCGGAGGCCTCCTATATTGTGGAAGAGAAACCATCAGTATCTAAACTCATTGAACCTGGAAGACATCAATGTAAGAGCCGGTCACTTTACTCACTCTGATTTATTGTTTACAGATATATACAGTAGTAGATAAAAGGGATAGATGGATTGGTAGATCCGCAGTGGACACATAAATACATTGATAGGTAGATAGATACATCACGATTTATAGTTTCATAACGATTTATAACGGCTCCAACATTTGCAGTGCACAGGTCTAATTATTGCATTTTCAGGTTGTGAAGGATCATCAATTCTTAACGACCGTTTCAAAGTCAGCCCCTTTCTTGCAGGAGCTGTAAATTTCACATAATTTCACCCAATATTTCTTTCTCATAATATTTCAACTTTATTTTTTTGGCAGTGGCTCAGATTGTCAGCACATTTTTTTTTTTTTTTTTGACTGTTGGCTCTGGCTTTATATTGTAGGTCTGACAGTAATCCAGGATGTCAGTTTGTGTTCTTGGTGTCTATGTTTAGAAAATGCTGGGAGGGACAGGGATTTCAGACAAAGGAGGAAGATGAAGGGGGGGATACCGAAGGGGTTCAGCCCTAGAGAAAGGACCTACTTTTACAACTCAGTGAAAGACCGTATATGTGTATGTGTCCGTCTGTGTATGTGTGTGTGTGTGTATTAATCCTCAACCACAGCCACAGACAGCCCTCTGTGTCACTTTCATCCACATCAAAAGGAGCAAGGACACTTATGTGGTAAGGTACAGAAAAGGCAGACCTCCTTTGCTTTACCCTTTTCCTCTGTGTGTGTCAGGGCTGGCCAAGATGACTGTGATACTGCTGTGCATAATTAAGTCAACACTGTCGCAGTAGATAAAGGGAGACCCAGCGAAGCCACTAATGTAACATTAAATGTTGATGACCCTTAAAATGAGTAAGAGGCGCCCAGCTGTCGCCAGTCATCCTTGGCACCATCAACTGGCTCTAAACTGGAGCGCTGGTTCTGGTTGTTGGTGATGTGTGATTCCCATAAAGGGCGGCGCCGACGCCATGAGGTGATTTTTAGGCCGTGGAGATGAGAGTGAACAGCTTTTCCACCGTTTGCCTATTTTAGTCCTTTTCTATAATACATTATAAAAGCTTTCAAGGAATTCATGGTGAAAAAGGATGTATGCAAGAGCTGGGTGTGACAAAACAATAAATGTCAAGTCAGATTATTTATTAGAACACATAGGAGAGGTCATTGTCCTGACCAGGGGTGGTCTTTGTCGGCACTTGATACGCAGTCATCAGTTTCCAGGTGACTAATGACAGATCTCACACAGGTGTATTTTCAATTCAAATGTCACCTCAGGAATGAAAGCCTCTGTTGCCAACTGCTGTTCAACTTTGTGTGAAGTTCATTAATGTGTGGAATAATATAGAACTCCATCTTTTAAAATGGTTGGGCATTGTTATAATTTTGCATCAGAAGTTTTTAAACATCTTTTTTTCCACCTTTTCACTGTGGGATCATACAATCTTCATTTTTTTCCCCTTTATTGAGACACTGGAAAGAAGAACAAGCTCTGTTGGTCCCCTACTGCTGGAGAAAACATCAAAATTTGATTTCAGTCGACAGAACTCATAGCCTGAGTTATACAGCATAGACACAACAGAGCAGAACGAAGGATGCAACTTTGCATTTTAATTAACCCTGAACCACTTTGGTACCCACAGGATCTTTATATTGCCTGTTTTTAATGTACTTGCATAAAATTACACTTGATCTGTCTCGATGGTACATGCAGCTGGTTGAGTCGATGCCAGTGCAGCTTCATGAAGTGAGACTTCTACAGGGACTAATCTGTCTCTACAGACTGAGAGAACTCACTGTACTTTGACCCTGGAGGTCTGCGATTGTCAGATTTGATTTGATTTTTTGTTGGTATCTAACAAAGCCTGAGTTTACAACCTCTGCTAGTTCCTCCAGAGCAGCTGCACTAACACAGAACACCACCAGCAAGTGAATCAGTACATTGCTAACAGTCTGATTCATCAGAAAATTGCGTGTAAACCATGCAGCACGAAGAGAAACTACCCATGGACCATGGAACTCTAAAGCAGCACACCAACAGCGGCTTAATCCAGATTTATTTTTGGCACTCAGACTTCCAGTCAATCATTGTTGTTCCTTCCACAGAGGAGAATGGATTTCGTCTGCACCTGGCATTCACAGACTAATTCTAAATTGCCTTGCAGACAATTTCTGTATAATTGCTGGCTGTTAATATTTGTGAGTATCCACTGCCAGCCTTAATTAGAGTCATATTCCTGTGAGTACACATGGGAGGTTTATGCATTCTAATCTCGCAGGCCTTTCCAGTTTAGAATGTGGTTATTTCAGAAATTTAGCCGACATTCAGACTTGTGCATCGCGCATTAATCCCAGTGGTGCGCTTGTATCCCACAGTTCAATAGAGGCTCTCTAAATTTTTGACAAAGCAGCTTACTGTAATTCCATGAAGTTAACAGTTGCTTGCTATTGCATCATCATCCAAAGCTGTCAGCACTTCAATCCTCCCTGAGTGGCCGAGCCAAAGGCACAGTCGTGTGGTGAGTGTGTGTCTCAGTATGAGTGTGTGTGCACATGCACATTCATGTTTGCAGGATGCCGATTCCGTGGTTTCAAAGATGAAACATGCATTTGATATTTTATAATACTTAAAAAGTTTGGAAATCCAACAATGTGAAAGTTTGTATAAAGTATTCATCAGCTACTTCTTTCAGGGTAAGACTGTAAGTCCACTTGCAAGGTCAGTGTAAAAACATATCTGATTTAGTACCGAAATCTTTGAATTCAGTCATGAAAAAATATGGAATTATTAAAAATGGGAAATGTGTTTTGAAGACTGCGGCTTCAACAGAATAGATATAATGTAGCAGCAGTACAATCTGAGCTGAATCTTTCTTCTCCTTTCTTATCTTCTTTCTTGTCCACTGGAATAGGTGTTTTTATCTCCCATAATGCCTTGGTGCCTTATTCTGGTGACTTTCACATTATCTTTCTATTGTGGAGATGTACCATTTGTAACATTAAATGTATGTGATTATTTATAATATCTACATTCATTTTGATACCACCCTGTTGTACCACCTGGTGTGATGCAGTCTGCTGTGTCCAGGATAAATAAGTAAAGCTGTGTCACATAATACAGCAGATAACAAATGAATAGTGAATCACAGTGACCGTTATTATATTTCCAACTTCTATCAAGAATGTTTTTGTTTTTTGTAATCAGTCATGTCGTCTGCCCACACACTCCACGCTCATGTAGTCATCTGTACCACTCCTAGATTATCTTGACATTAGATCTACATTGAGATATGTGTAGTGTACTTTGGCTGTAACAACATTTAATTCATTTCTGACCACAACAGCTGCAGTGTTGTCACCTGTCTGATGCCTTAATGCTTTTACTGAACAACACTTTTGAATGTTTGACCTGTTTTTCTCCCCAACAGATCCCATCCAAGGTAGGCAGATTTTTCTTTTGTTTGTTTTTTTGTCTCGACAGACTGACATTGCTTCACTCCATTTTTTTTATTCATTCACAAAAAGCCCACAAAGCTAGTGAGGTGTTAAGCAGGGTTTCAAATGCAAATTAATCACAAATTATTGCAAACATATAACAGTATTTGTTTAAAAAAATAATTTTCTTAACAGATGGGAAAAAGAAAAAAATAAGTGTCTGTGTTTACGGTAATGAAGGATCATGTCATCCAGTGCAACAGTGTGGCTCATTTATGTGTTTTTAAATCTTCTAGACAACAATGCAGATTTATGACACAGAGGAATAACATCAGCCTCTGGATATACAGTTACTACTTGTTAGTGGGATCAGTATATTGCTGGGTTTGTTTTGTTTGTTGATGTTTAAACATTATAGAATATCACCTTACATCGTCTTACTCTTTAAGGTTTACACTGGTAGGCAAACCAGAAAACTTTCTTTGAAATTAAAGCATCACACAAAGATTAAAAAATGATTTGTCTGAGTTAAGAATTGAAACTCGAGTTTGAAAATTAAGAAAATCAGAACCATAATCCTCCTGCTAATTTTAAAGAGTCGGATTACCCAAATTGCAAAAGCTGCTGAATCTTTTTTAAACCTAATTTTTCAAAGCTCTGAGCACCACAAATAAAATGACTCTGTTATTTTTGGGTGGAGGTGGCAGAAATCTCAAAACGTGCAAACTGAAACTGCCTCTGTGGCTAATTACCTCTTGGGATAAGTGTTTTTTGGGTGAACCAGCCTTTAACGTCATACTACCCTCTATTTTTAGTTGTGTTTTGGAAAGACGTTTCTGTCACTTTTTGTACACACCGCAGGCTATTTTCACTCAACATATCATGTCCCTCTCACAAAGTTTCATAAGCCCAGGGTGGAAACTTCTTCAAAGGCCATTTTCTGAAATGCCTCGTCACTAACAGAGGTTAGCTATCCAATGAGGTGGCTCTTTAGTGTCCTTTCAGAGGTGACCTGGCACTGACAGCTTTATTAATTATAGTTTCTTGAGGGCTATGGCCTATTTGTAAATCCACCTCTACCTGCCCTTGTCTCTCTTCCCTGTGAGTAGCCATATACTGGCCTGCTTTGTCTGCAGAGAGCTGGGTGCTGGGTGCTGCTGATAGCTGAGGTGAGGGTGGTGAGGTGAGGTGGAGGAATCATGTCGACAGCCTCCGCCGTGGCTCGTTCCACCCCTCTGAGTTTCATTTTTCCCCCCATTCATTTTTCATTTAAGAATGTGACACAATATGCTCTCAGCCCAAGGGGCCAAAACGCACCATCGATTTCCCCTCATATTGTGAAGCTCTGATGCTTCACTCAGCCCGAGCCGTTACCGAGCTCGTAGGTTAGGAGCAAACCAGGACGAACTGATAAACACACTGCATGGCTGTAAACACGATGCCAGGCTCCTCGTTTGTCTGTAGACATTTAAAGGCGAGGCTCTAGGCCAGGATGTAAACAGCCAGCAAAGATGTGATGGAAATGTTAAAAGCTTTTTAATGTGAAATGGTGAAGGAGGACTGGTAATTAGTGCTGAGTTTCTTTTTTTATTTTTTTATTTTAATTAAAAAAAAAAAAATTATGTTCTGTTATAAGGAAGCAGACGCGTGGATTTTCAAAAGTTCACATCACTAAACGATATCTGAATGATATTTTTAATGTATGGTAGCAATCAGCAGTAAACACATTTTGCCCTTCATCAAGTTAGTGGGCAATGAAGAAACCCTAATGATGGCTGAGTGCTGGAGAACGCCACTGTGCAAACCTGTTATTGTAAGCACAGTCTACAGTTTTTTGTTTTTTTTTTGGTAGTCCCTGATTACTAATATAATCACTTAATTTAGTTAGTGTGCTAAAATAGCTATCATCATAATATGTAATGTAAATTTTGATGAGTGGGTAATGACAATTTTCCTTAAATAAAAAAAAAAAAGTGCATATATTGAAGCTGCAACAAACTGAGTTAAATTTCTGACAGACACATATCGCTTCAAATAACAAATTATATTAATCACTGCCATATTGTACAGTCATTCCAAAAACATACGTCTTAGATGTTCGCCTGTATCTCTGTACTTAAGATACCGTACTCTGTACTTAAGGCGATTTGACAAATAACTCATATTCTTAAGTTTGCTAACAGGCCTGAGGGCTAAAAATGTTTACTTTTATCTCTCATTACTGTCCAAAGTGTATCTTTTATCAGTTTGAAAAATACGGACCCAGGACAGCTAAAGAGATTGATATTGTATTGGAAACAATCAGACCCTATTCTTTCATGTTTATTTACTGTTTAAAAATATCATAACACCTTAAGCAGTGACTTGTCAAGATAACTTTTTATTGTAGCATGATCTTAACAAGGTGGCACACATTTGATCTTTGCCAGACGGATTCATCACATCGGCAAATCACGGGCTCATTAGCTTTGGGGGCTTCTGCCTGTGCTACAGCTCAGTAATTTATTCTTCTGTTTGCTCTCTTTTCTTGCCCAGCACATTTTTTTTTGTGTGTTCACTGGCTTAATAATCACAACACAGCATGAATTAATCATGTTTCAGTTGACTCTACATAAGTTAACATCATGGATAGGTTTTGGTTTAATTACATTGTGTTGTTTCTTTTAAACAGGCCACATGAGAATTAGTGCAACATGTTTTGTGTATTTGTGGGACATGCATGATAACCAAAGGGCATCCAAATGGCATTTTGGCATTTTCAGGGACAATGATATTTGAAATATTTGATGTTTTTTTGATTGACTGTGTGTCTGCAGCGCTACATTTCCCAGTTTTTGTTTTGAAAGCCGCTAACACTGTGTAATTTCAACACTAATCAATTATAGCCTCACTTCCTTTCCATCAGATCACTTCCATCTGATTGGAAAAATGGCATGTACCAGAAAACAATGTTTCTTAACTGGGATTTTGACAGTTATTTTCTTCATTTGTTTTCTGTGGCACCAAATGACTTTAACTTTTGACTTAGATTAATGGACATTGCACTGAAATGTGCCTTTTTGGACTATTGTTATATTTTTCATTTCCTATGCTATGAAACATGTTTATCTTCTCATCTACACACTGTAGGCTTGTTGCATTCCCATTGAAACCATTCATCTCCAGCTTTAAACAGCTTCAACCATCAGTGCTGCATTATAGTAACAAGACCACCATTACTTTCTCAAAGTCATTAAGAGGATTTTTTTTCTTTTTCACTTTCTCCCTTTGGTAGGACTTTGGAGATGATGGCTCACTGTATATCACCAAGGTGACCACGACCCACATGGCCAACTATACCTGTCATGCTGATGGCTACGAGAAACTTTTTCAGACCCACAGTCTTCAAGTGAATGGTAAGAAACTGCCGGAAAGACGGAATACAAACCAAGTCTATTTCCACTCCAAGTCCATCTGAACTTAAGAGCATTGGATTATGGCTTTTCACGATGGTGCCCCCTAGTTTATACTGTTACCTTTACAGTTATACAATTCCTACTGTAACATAGACAAAAACTGGTATTTTTCTACGCAGGTGAAGACCTTATTTTAATACAGGCAATCAAAACTTGCACTAGCAGTAACCTCAGTGTTATATCATAGGCAGAACAGACAGTCACAATGACCCAGACAGCAGCCTGATACACAACACAAGAGCCACAGCCATTGAACAACAACCCACAATAGCTTTCCTACTGAGGTGTGCTTATTGAACTTGAAAACATGAATATCTTGTCCTGCACCATACCCGGTCTTATGAGCAACCAAACAAACATTACCTGGAAAAAAGTGCACTGCTAATATGAGATTGCAGACTCGATGGCTAATTACTGTAGCTGCTCAGCTGCAGCAGATTAGACGGCATGTAAACATACGAGCTAATGTCACTTTGTCCGGTCAGATGCTGATGCTGATGATGTTGTCCTTGCTCCTCAGTACCATTAACAATATGCTATCTGCTCATGACATGTGGGCCACGTTGCAAGTCTCTTTACTTTCTGGGACACAAAGGTCTTTCCCAAAAGGGTCTTTCCCCGGCAGCACTCCCCAGCGTCTCTGTTAATAGCTGTGGATGGCACTCCTTATTAATGGAACCACTACAAATAAATAGGTAACCTGCCATACTGCTCTCGGGAAGCAGTCGTTGCCATAACTATTACACAAAATGGCACATATTGTTCAATGTCCTGTTTTGGTGTCTTTTAGCTATTCATATAAAAGTCTGACTGTTAGTCAGACACAACTCAATTTGTCTGACATCTTCTTGCACATGTACTTTCATCTAAGGATAGTGGAGTATTGTGAAGGCACTGTCACAGTAGTGTCATGGCACAATTTGTTGGTAGCACCTGATACAACCATCAGGCTCAGTTCTGTTAGCTTTCCACATCTCTCAACTCCTTCACTGAGATGTCGTGCCCTTGACTGTGTGGTTAGCTGCCCCATCCACTCTGGTCTTCTTCTCATATCAGCAGATCTGCACAGATCTCAACATTGGCTTCAGTTCATTTAGATTAACAAATAGACAAAAAAAGACTAAACCAAAAAATACTTCAAGGATGAGGATTATCAGACATTGTCACGGTCTCCACAAAAAGGTGTGTTTGCAGCAGCACGCCACTTTCCCCTACTTTAACTCTCACTTCCCTTGGCATCCGCCCTCTAGCAGGCTCATGTTACGTAAAACCTGCTCTTGACAACCAGTCAGAAATAACAAATAACAACCTGTGACCGTGACACTTGCAGCAGTGTCTGTTCATATTTATTTTGTCTTGTTCTCTTTATTTTAAGAAAAAATGCATTTCCTGTTCTGATCTTCAGACACCTCCAGTAGATTTGCAGGTCATAGAATTACCAATAGTTCGAGATACCGCTGCCGAACAAAAAGATCAGCCTTTATGCCCTAGTTTTATATTCCACTTCATGCTAATTGGTTTGGCATAGGCTTCAATCTAGTCAACATGCCATGTGAATGCTGAAAGAGACTGTATGGAGAGGGCAAAGGTGTAGTGGCTGTATTGAGTGAATAAGCCTGTTTTAATGATAGAATGTGAATCAGCTCCACATCTTCATTACATTTGGCAGACAGTCATTATAATTTTAGAAAATGACTCCAAGGTTTATTGCAGTGATATACAGGTCTTATTATCACCAAGTATTGTGTTTACGGAAACAGAGTGAATCTCATGAGACCGATTACTTTTGGTTGTAATTGATGCTGAAACTTCCAGGTGACCTTTTTACTGCAGACTATGAATTTCACATTCTTAGTCTGTCTGTGGTCTCTAAGGACCAGCTATCCCCCTGCCATGCCTACTGAGGTTTTTTAAAACTCAATTAAGCTGAAAGAAAGGGTAATTTGAGAAACTGGATTCAGAATGCTGTCCATCACTCTGAGGCCACAAGAGAATGACAAGATATATACAGTATTTTAGAGTCTTATTGAGAAGAGCTGATGAAATTTAGACTGGAGGCACCTTTAGAGAAACTTTTGATTTCCCTGTGAAGCAGACAAAGAGCAGAGAGACTGCTGTATTGTAAGCTTGTGTTGAGGATCATTCAGATGTTTCAGGGTTAGTTTTACAGTATATTCCTCAAGCTGTTCATTTTGTTGTGATTATTTGTTATCTTCAGTATGTTGTGTCAGCTCTTGTTTTTTCTATAGCTTTTTCTTTGTTGCAGTGGCCCTACTTTACCCACACAAATCAATAAAGTTGCATCTCATTTGTACTTTGGCTGCAAAGTTTGTCCACTCTCACAGCCACTTTAGCAGAAAACAAATTGTTGTTTGGGGTAAATTAATGGAAGTCTTTGTTGAATCCTCAAATACGCCAACCACTTATGCTGCTGGAGAAAAGAAATGTAGTTTTCCGCCCTGGAAAGCTACATTAATTTTAAACCATAATTTGAAATATAAGTATTTCTGATGGGTAAGATGTAACAATATGGGTCCTATGTTGTGTGGCAGCATCATCTTTCAATGGGTTGCTCTACAGTAGCTGTTTACAGTTATTGATGATACATAACACATACAGTAATGATGCAACATACATGCACTGTTCTTTATCATTTCATTAAAGCTTTCTCCCTGTTTTTGAGAGTGATCCATTTATACCCTTCAGAGAATTACCTCTTTATTCCGGTGGGTTGATTGTGCCCCATGACCCAGGCTGTGGCATAGTTGGGGGGGGAGGGTTCCTGGTAAGAACTCCCAAGTGAGGGGACCTGAGGACCTGGCGGCCGAGCCTATACCCATGGGGCCTTGTTAGGGAGTAATGTAAGATTGCCACCAGGTAAGCCTGTAAGGTTAGCTGTGGGTGCCAGGCAAAGGATGTGGTGTGCTGATCCCTAGCTACAAAACTCTCCCTTGGGACTTGGAATGTCATATTTCTACTGGGAAAAGGCCAGAACTAGAACTGGAGCCATTATAAGTAGATATATCCAAGTGGATAAATAGTATTGAGCTCACCTCGATGCACATCAGTGGCTCTGGAACCAGACGTGGATCGGGGGTGGACTGTCTCTTTTTCAAGTGTTGCTGGACTGCTGTGGAGATACTCACATGTTCCCTGGAGAGCGAGAGGGTGGCCAACATGTGACTGCATCTTACAGAGAGGACAGCTCTGACTGTTGCTGTATCTCTCTGCCAATGGCTGGAAAAAATTACCAGCTACACCAGTAAACCTTCGAGATACAGTGCACCATGCTCTTCATCAAGAAAGTGTAAGAATAATGACAGTGGATAACAAGGGTAAATCAAAGAACTGTAAAACATTTATTGACGTATTGTCATATGTTGCATGCTGCCACCAGTTTGCAGAATCAATGAACTGTGTCCATGTTCTCAAATGTGATGATATGCTGAATTTCTTTGTCATAGAAAATAGTACATTGAATATCTTATGGTTTAAGACGAGACACAACAATAGGCAAAGGCGCTGTTCTTCGCTTATTTTAGTAATCATAACAACAATACACAGATTGATCAACACTGAAAATAATTGTTAGTTGGAGCCCTGCCTGAGTGCTGTGGGTTTGTTTTGTTGTTGTTGTTTTTGTACTTGGCATGGACTCTTGATAGATACCAACCTATCTGTTATGTTAGCATAAAGTAGTTCCAAATGTAACTGGTACAGAACACCTTAGCCAGTGTTCAATGATAGACACTGTGGTCTTATCTGACCTTCAGCCACATGTGATGGAGAACCGTTTGAAGAGCTCTCACATGCTCACCAGTTGAGCCACAGCTGCTGCAAATAATGATCATTAGACATCTCGCGTTTACACATGCCAATACATTTTATGAATTTAACATGTATTTTTGATAATATTGGTTTTGTTTTTGTTCTATACTTCTTTACATTAAATACAAAATTCCCTAATTTAAATGTAAAATCAGAGATAATATAGTGACCCTCTGGCATATTGTTCTTTAGCTTGCACTGCTCTCTTACTGTATTTTGAATGAATACTCATACTGGAAGATGTACATTATCATAACCCTTGATATTACAATGGCTCTCATACAAATAATGAGTCTTTCATATTATGGTGCAGAATGCAAACTTATTTTTTCATTGCTCTTCATTCTTTTAAACAGCATATCCTCTGTGGACTATTTTACCTACATTTAATTTTACTATTCTGCCTCCATGTAGTAAATAGTAAATTATATCAACACTCACACACAACCTGTGCGCACACACTAGATGACACCTCTTCTGAGGTACATCAGAAAAAAAGGATGCAAATACGGCATAGAGGCACTCCCTGGAGAGCCTTTACGCTTCCTAATTTCTGTCCCAGATACGTTTTAGCTTCAATATTTTATTTTATGTTTTTAGTTTTTGTTTTACCCTTGAAAAGGACTTTTCTGCCAGCTATGTGATGTACATGTAATGCGTTAGATTCTGGCTCTGGACAAAACTGTTGAGCTGGATTACTCCCACATCTTCCCGGGAGGCATAAAGCTCAGGTGAGAGAGTAATCACAACTGAGAGAGGAGGCTTTCATCATACGTGTGGGCATATTTGTCATGGTGTGTCTGTGAACGTCTATGTGTATGTACAGTACGTCATGGTGGTCTATGAGTGAGTGTTTGTTCATGTGATGGAAGAGACTTAGGATCATATGTGATATTCTGAGTGTGTATTGTTCAGGGGTCCATGGTCAGTTCCAATGGTTGTGACCGCCATGTTTTTAGCAACAACCACAAGTTCAATTTGATTGAAGTTGTAACAAGTCTGCCAGGCTTAGTTGGAAATCTCCCAGAAGTGTGTGGCAAAGTGGTCTCCTGCCAGTGTGTGTTCTTTGCTCTTGTGTGTGCGTGTGTGTGTGTGTCTGTGTGTGTCTGTGTGTGTCTGTGTGTGTGTCTGCACGCCTGCTCATCTTCTAGAGCGCCATGGCCGACGGGAGCCTTGCTGAGTGATTGACGACTGGCTGGGGAGCTTTATGATGGAGCTGTCAGCCCTGCTGTGTCGCATTCTCCTGGCAGTGGCTCTCCTGACACTCTGAGAAACACATCAGCATGCAACTTCTCTCACATCTTGTCTGAATTGAGTTTTGAGTGGAAAAATTCCACTGACCGGCTCACTTCTTTCATTTCGACGACCTGTCCAGGCAAAGAAAATGGTGATTTGCACACATAAATTGCTTTCACGGATGTACATTGGTGGAGTGTGTAAGTGAGGTATTTTAGTTAGAGGACACACTTTTGCAGTTAAGAAGGAAGACTTTAATAGTTCTCAGTAGCTAATAAGGCTTTTGGAAGCTGGTGGATGATGCAGATTTACTGAGAGAGAAGGAAGAAAATGTATTGATGTCTGGATGGCGAAGCTTTTTTAAAATTTGTTCAGTATATTCAATACATTACAATACATTATCATACAATTCCTTTAAATATCAATAAGTAGAGTCACTTCACAAAAGTTACAGGCATACATGCTATTTCAAGCCTCCAGTTCTACTTTAAACCATCATTAGCAGCAAGTAGAGGTGTCAGAAAACAACAGCTAACACACACCAGGTGTGCCAGGTGATTACTCAGTCACATCAGAAGGGCTGATGATGTCAAAGGCCTGAACTGTAAGACTGAACATTAACACCTTACACTCTAAACCAAAATACAGTTTACCCACCTCTGTATTTAACTCTACACCCTGCTGCATTCACAGCAGGGGTGTAACGTCAGCTCCTTTAGCTTTTAAACCAACTTAAAGACAAACGCTTTGAATCCTGTGTTCCTGTTTTAATTGTTCAGTATTCTCCAGGCATGTGTGAAATAAGAAAGCTAATTTATTTAACTTTTATTTAAAAATTCCTCTTCCTGTGAAATATTTCAATATTCTGAATTACTTATCTTGGGACTTTGCTTATCATATAAATCCACACTTGATCATTTGCTTGTGGGTTGTAGCTAGCAGACCAGTCTTATAGTAGCAGGTAATTGATCTTATCCTAATCTCCATATGGTTCAGGGGAGGTGCCAGTATTTGCTTAATCATGCCATTTTTGATTGATGAAATATGAATGATTTTATTTAAATCCCTTTCTCAACTAAACCTTCCCATGTATTCCAAATCACTATTACAATTTCAGTTACTGAATCTGTGTCTTACATTCCCCTTATCTTTATCATGTGACAAATTTAAACATCTAACTGCAGATGTTAGGATTCTTTAGTTTAGGCCTGTGATATCATCAGGCCGACTGACACACCTGGTGTTTATTAGCTGTTGTTTTGCTCATGCTGCTCATTGTAAAACACTCCACACTCATATCATTTAGAATATATTGTATTTGATCAGTAATTATATTCATTTAGTTTCATACATTAATGTAGCCCAACCTGCTGCAGAGTTAACTGTCGTCGGTAGCAAATATTGCTTATTCTAAACTAACAACAATTATGCCAATTCTCCTGATAATATCAGCTGGCTTTGTTTTGAACTTAATTACATACATTAAGTATAACTTTCAGTTAGGTCTAATGCAACTAACTGAAACATTTGTATGCAATCATCCAAAGCCTTCTAAACCTTTCTCTGTCTTCTAATTAAATAGATTTTCACTGTTGGCTTAGCACGTTTTCATTATTTCATTCTACCTTAGGGTGAAATGAAATAATTTAAAACACTTTAATAACTTTTATCAGTGAGTAGTTGAAACTGCAATAGCGTTAATAGACATCTACTGCAGCGCAGGATGTGCTCTCTCTCCCACACTCAGGGGGAATTCCCTGACATGAGATTTTTCTCAAATAATGTGCCTTAAACTAAGGAATGACCTTTATTGAGCTCTATGGGCAGCCAGTGGGAATTGCAGTAACAATGACAGAGCTTAGCCCCTCCTACACAAGTCTGACAGCCCCCATCCCTCCTGTTCTCCTAAGTAACAGCGGTGGCCAGTAACTGATGGACAGCAGTCACATATTCACAGTAGAGATAAGTAAGTTAGATATTCAGAGCAGATGCCTGACAGAAAAATCTATATGAGCTAATACAATGGAAACTGTGGTGCCACATCTTTTTAAATAGCTTCTCAGCTTGAGAATGAAGTGAGATGTGATGTGCTAAGATGTGATGTTTTGTTTAACAGTCATTCTGAAAGGCAGAAATTCAGCATATAATGAGGATAGCATTCATTTATTGATGTTATCCACAATGATATTCTCCTCCCACCAAAAATCATTGTGTATTAGTGTTCTCACACCATGCTGTGAGGTTATTTTGCCTATAATAATTCAATCTTTTTGAATTAATTTAAACACCATTGACAGAACAAGCTGATCGAACAATCAACACAAGGTCATGGTTTCCAAGGTTCTAAAATGAATCTAAACAGATAAACTCTAGTAAACTGATTTTCAGTTGACAGTAAAGTCGCAGTAGCATTTGCAATGAGCAGTTAACAGTCTTAAATGACGGCAATCAAAAACTATGCCGATTTAGGAGTCATCTCTGTAAATTTGGTTTAAAAATGCTAGTATACTATCATAAGTCATATAACCTTTTTCAACAGCCTGTAGTACTCCTTTGGTACGTCCTGAGAGAAAATTACAAAACCAGATCCGTCTTCATTTTCCAGTTTATGACAAATATGAAAAGCTCTCTTGTGTTGTCCTTTTAATAACCACTGCCTGCTCCAGATTTTATTTATTTATTTATCCAGAGGTTATTTTTTAAGTCAACTGTTTGACCAGTTAAGCTTGGTCAACTTTTGCCATGGGCAGTCTGCTGCCAGTGTTAGACTATTACCTGTTGTTGTTGGAGAGCGTTTGACTGGTTTGCCCTAGGCTTTATAACAGCTGTCTCCACCTCATCCACTCAACATTTTTCTGTTGGTATTTATAATTAATCTAGCTAGCTAGCTGTGTAAGAGGATGGCATCTTCATCGCTAATCCTGTCATTTTAGCTCTGATTGGTCAATTGTTTCTCTAATCATGGGAATCAACCACCAGAAGGCTCAGCATCAGACCTATTTAAACCACTGAACATTGGACATCTGTCCTTCTGTGCATATATTACCAAAATCCAAACCAAATGATCATAAAATATTTAAATTTCTTCTTTTTGGATGTAAGATTTTCATCAGCACATCTTTTTAAAAAATCCATTCAGGCTCTCCTTTGCTGACTTTGCTAATTTTTCATACAAATATTTAAACAATGTTTCTGTGTTTCCCAATCTAGTTAGTTATTTAATCATGCTGTGCTGTTCTGGGGTGAATACCTGCATAGAAACCTCGCTTTGAGAAAACCAGGCAATTAAAGTTTTGGCAGACGGTGGGCCCCTCCCCTCACAGATGTTTGGATGAAATAAGTTCATGAAATCTACAGAGGACTCCACTTCTGTGTTCCCTCAGCCAACCTCTATATACCCATTCACAACACTCATCAGTATTGCACTTAATAACTCTGTAATTACACCTGCACAGAGCACCTTCACTTGTCGTGTTACCAGCTCTGATTGGATCGTAGCCAGACATGTTCAGCACAAAGTACCAACCGGTTTTATCTTCTCAAATCACACGCAATTTACTCAAAAAGGTGTGTGAGATGAGATGTGAGCTTCACGTCATTTCAGTCTCAATAGCATCAGAAGATATTTCTATACACTGTACTGGTTTCAAACAGAAGGCCATCCTGATCACTACCCTGTCTCCCCTTTTCAGCAGCGGTTTCCAGATAGATTTTGAACTGTAGCCTACGGGTATTTCAAATTTAATTTCACCATCTCAAAGAGAGTCAGTATTAACTGGTGGATTAGAGCATTAAACCACTGAAGACCCTCTGGGAAGCAGCTGGTGAAATTCTATCCTGATACGTTTTCTGTATATGTAAGATGACCCTACATATTGTAGTTTCTGGAAAAAGAAAACATCACAATGGATTCAAATTAGCAAAACACATACCAAGCATACAGCAGAAAAAAATGTACTTATATACTGTAGTAAATGTATGTGAAACTCTGAAACTCAAGTGAAGTCTGTCCCTGACTTGCTACCTTGAATTTTACTATTACTGACCACTGTGACACTAATACTGTTTTTTCCCCCAAAATAAAAATGCTTGGAGATATATTTTGATGTAATTCCAACACACTAATTAACACAGCTTTGTGAGACTGCCTGAGAGGTTTTATTAATGAGGTGCTCAAGGGAATCCTGTCGATCCATGCTCGGACTATGCAGCTGTTAATTAATAGGTTGTTGTGGTTCTGCGCTAACAACAACCGTAATGCCATGTGTGCCATGACCCCAAAATCTTCCACTGACCACTGCCAGGCCTACAAACACATCTAATGTCATTCAGTCTCAAAGAGATTACAAAGCAGATAAATCTGTCAAGTTTACGTGGGCTATTTATTCTTCAATATGTTCAGCATTTATCTATTTGATGTACCTCGCTCTTTATTACTCAGTAAGAAGTTTTATCTATCTATCTGTTAACTTCAAACTGAGAAAAGTGTTGACTATTTGCCTGTCCTTTATAATTAGTATATTTACATGCACTATAGTATTGTTTTGATCATGTTTGGGATGTTAATTTACATGGAGCATAGAGCATAGAGCATCGTTAGTGATTCTGATTTCCCAGGTCTCTAATCATCTGCGTCTGTTCTGGTTAGTCATTAAGTCTGTATTTCTATACTGAGTTACCTCAACAGTCGAGGAAGTGCTCAGTTTTCTGGCTCCATGGACTCCGCTACGTCCAGTCTGCTGGATTATAGCTTCTGTATTCAAAAATGAAAGAAAAGCACGTCAATGAAAGATCTTCTCTGTAAGGCTGCAGCTGACTTTTTTAAAAATTGTTTTGCCCATGGCAAAATCTTCAAATGCTTGTTTGTTCTAACCAACAGTCCAAAGCCCCAAAAGTGTTCACAGTCGAGCAGCAAATCATTACATTTAAAGGTCCGATGTGTCAGATTTAGGGGACTCTATTTGGCATTTTATTTGTGCATTTGGAGATTACTGTAGTTTCTCCTTTACACTAGAGAGGAGAGGGTGAGGTGACCTGGTTGCAATCAGCATCTACACCGCTGGATGTCATTAAAACCTACACAGTTGTCCTTTTTGAAGCATGGGGCAACAAATGTTGACATTTTAACTGATCTTCCAGGATTAATCACTTATAACTTATGTCAGGGTCCTAGGGATTGAATCAACGTGGCTAATTATTTCAGCTCTAATCTTCTGTATTACCAGTATCAGACTTTATATTTCATGTCATTGTGTCAATTTATAATTTCAGAATTCATCATCATAGTTTTTGTTGTACTAAGTGCCTGGTAAGATGAGGAGCTGAGTTGAGGACGCACCTGCAAACATGGCAGAGAATGTATTGAAAACCTGGGCACATTTTATGTAACCAGACATGCCCTGCTTTTATTGTATGAAGGGTTATGTACAGATGCAGCTATAGATTCAAACAACCTTTATTCCCAGGGCAATTTCAACAAACCCAGCTGTCACAAAGTGATTTATAGTAAACACACAATAATAAAACCAGAGAAAGAAACATGAGATGTACACACACAAAGAAATGGGGCCAGAGCTTTTGTATGCTTGTATCAGCATGTGTCAGGACGTTAAGTGTGAGTAATAATGCTGGCTCAAAAAAATCATACAGAATAATTTGTCTCCATGGGTTCTATTCAATCAACCTTTTGATAGTGCTGAGAGGCATCGGCGTAACTGGAGTGTCTCTGTGACTGTAATTGGTAAAGTAACCTGGGTGCCATGAGAGCCCTCGGTGGCCCACTGCTGATGGCCTGTTGGCATCCAGGTTGACGTGAGTTCCAAAACCTGGGAGTGCCGTGGTTACCAGATGGCCGTGGCAACATTCTTCAGTCCTTTCACTCACCTGGCTGAGTAAAGACTTCCTCTAACTCAGTGCCCACAGGAAATGGTCTCTATGGCATGTCTGCCTTCTTTGCTTCTGCCAAGACTCTCGCTTCCATCCTCTGTTCATGTCTCTGAAGTCTGTTTCAGAAAAGAGAGAGAAAAAAGAGGACACAGATTTGGGCCACAGAGGCTATGAGGGATTGCTCAAAACAAGATGGCAAGATAGAGAAATTTGATGTCCCTACTTAAACCGCTGCCAGGTTGTCATCCTTATATGTGACAGGCTGTTGTGGAATGAGTCATGCTGCTTTTTTATGGTAGCTCTGTAAACAGTTCACTGCCACTGTCCAAGTTTCAGTCTCCTCAGATATACTACTATCTTTTTGAAAGGTTTTGTCATTGTTATGCTTTTCAGTGAAGACTTCTTCCTTTTAAAGGATTATTCAAATTCATTCTTTTGATATTTTCCATGTTTTGTGGAGCAAGACTCTAACAAGTTAGCCCCTGGGTGTGGAGGAAAATGTGCTGCATATCGTGCTGCAATGCATAAATGCATATTATTAATGTATTTGTGTGTTTTATTGATTAATGTTGATTTATTGTTTTTGGAAGTACAGTATGTAGGATAGTTTTTTTTGGTTTGTTTGTTTTTGCTTCAGGGTTGAGTAAAGAAGTGAAACTCCAGCGTGACAGTGACACAATGTGCAGCAATGTGGAAAGTCATCTTTTGGAACAGTTTGCAGATGAGAGGGGTGTCTAGTTTTTGGCTTTTCTAACTTCACACATTTTGTTTTCTTCGCTTCAGTCCCCTCATCTCCTTCTTGACAAAAGGTTACATAAAATCAATACCAACCAAGCAAAATCAATAATGTCCGAACAGAGGTCCTCTCCCTTATTTATCTATCTGAATTCTTTGGCTTCACAGAGCATGTTAACCTTATCTAACGGCATTCAGCAATGCTGAAAATACAGTCAATCCTATTGATGGCGAATGTTAATGCAAAATCATAAGTTCAGGACTTGGCATCTCTAAAAATTCTTGTTCAATAAAGTTGCTTTACTCCTCAAGTGCTACTAATGTAAACAACAGTGTGGGATGTATTATAAAGTATGAATTCATTTCTCTTTCTCAACTGTCTCCCTCTCCTCCTTTCCATGTTATTCCAGTTCCTCCCGTCATCCGAGTGTACCCAGAGAGCCAAGCCAGGGAGCCGGGAGTAACTGCCAGCCTGCGCTGTCACGCTGAGGGCATCCCCAGCCCCCAGCTGGCCTGGCTGAAGAATGGCATGGACATCGCAACCAAGCTGTCCAAACAGCTCACCCTGCAAGGTACAGAGGAGTCGAGACTTTACTGCTTACTGCATGTACACTTTGTATATTTCAATTCCCACTACTGCCACTTCCATTATTATTTTTACTACTGCAGTTACTAACATTTTTACTGCTACAGTTGCTCTTGCAATTGCTGCTACTACCACTGAAATCAATTTCACATTTATTGCTACTATATGACCATGACTATTATTGCTCTTACTTATACTTCTTCTGCTAATAATAAGTAACTTTATGTGTAAAATGGGGTTGGGCAATACAACCTAAAATCTATATAGAGATAGATTATAATATTGTTTTTTGTACACTTGTTTCTGATACGTTTGTCCTGCTTAATTACCTCCTGAGCAGTGAAAGATGCTGGCCTGGTTGGTTGGTTGGTTGAACTTCTGGTTAGATGTCATTGTTTATTGTAGGTGAAAATTGCAGTATGAGTCATTATAGGTCATCAAGAGGTTGGTGATGTTGTGAACTGGATGCATTTGGTTTATTATCCAGCCCCATAGATCATGTTCTTAGGCAAAGATTTAAAGCTTCTAGTTCTTTCAATAAACCGTAAAAGCTGAATGCTTTCCCTTTGAGGTTGTACACAAAAACACTAAATCAGAAACCTGTCGCCGTGCTCACACAAACACAGCATGTGGCAGACTTGTGCCACATTCTTACTTTGAACTCCTACATTTTTAAATTCCCCCCGAAACAAACTTCTCACCTTTCTTTCTCACATATTAAAGAACTGTTATGTAACTGAGTAATAGTAACGTGGAAGTCGCCTTTTATCTCTTTCTGGCAGGAAACTGTCTTACTTTTTTTTTTTTTTTGTCTGGTCTTTGTTGTTCCTCAAAGCTAATGGAAGTGAGGTCCACATCAGCAACGTGCACTTTGAAGATACCGGCGCCTATACCTGCATCGCCAAAAATGAGGCTGGCGTGGACGAGGACATCTCTTCGCTATTTGTGGAGGATTCAGCGCGCAAGACTTGTATGTATAAGTTATGATGTCAGCCTCTGTTTTTATTCAAGAGATAATGGAGGCATGTAAATGGAGCTTTTAATGATTTATTCTCTCAGGTTTTAATAGTTTATATCCTGTGATGCAATGATAGAGCCTCTGCGAGGAAAGCAATGGCTCTGCTATTACTTCTACTAATAGTAATACATTCTCCTCATCTCCTGGTTTTGAAGCAGGAACAATTGTTCATTAATTTGTCAGTCAACAGAAAATAAATATAATCTAAAAAATGTCACATCCATTGCTTCTTCCCTCTAAAATGTAAATGTTTGTCTTCTTTTCTCAGTTTTTATCCTCGTAAATTGGATATTTTCTGGATTCGGGCTGTTAGTTGGACAAAAAAGACATGTGAAGACACCAACTTGTGCTCTGGCAAATTGTGATGGGCTTTTTACAATTTTCAGGATGCTTGTTATGTCTTAAACAGTACCAAACCCAAAGGTATTCAATTTACAAAGATATAACTCAGAGAAAAAGAGCAAAACCCTAAGTTTATTAGAGTGAAACTATTTGCAATTTTTTAAGCTTAAGAAATTACAAATTTTAATTGATTGTTAAAATTGTTGTTTCTGTCTGATAATTGATACACCAAACCTTCCTCTGTTGTGCTCCACATCAGTGATTTTTGGCACGCATACTAATTGATTAAGGTGGTATTTGATATTAGTCGTCAACTGTCAATACGCAACATTGTAACATTAGGTTTGTGACACGAGTAACCTTCTCATTCAAATTTGGAAGTGTTTTTTCCATACAAATAATGTCCTCTTGTACCCTCCCTGTGAATAGAATCTCACACGGTAATTAACAGTGACCTTCTCACAAATGTCAGAATCTGTCTTTGGGGTTCGAGCAGTTTTTAGTTTGTTGTACTTTCCTGTGGGTAATTAGAGTTCCCAAACAGCATGCTTTGTGACTTTGCAGTTGAGTCACATACCCGTACGTGTGCACTGTCCCACACCTCTGCCAGACACGACGTGTTTAGATGTCTTCCCCACGGTACGGCACTTCTTCCACCCAGCCTGTCATGCATCAGAGGATCATGCTCGGCAAGGTCAAAAGTCGCTCATGTGCTTTGAAGCTTTTGAAGCTCTACCGCAGGCCAAAATGGTACTAGGAGTTGGATATTGCAGACCTTTTTTAGAGTGAGCAACCCCACAGGACAGGAGTTCAAAGGGATGTCAGCAGACAGCCAGATGTAGGTGCACTACAACATTATGAAAGGTAGACGGAGGAAAAAACAGATTTTACTACACTTTCGTAGTCTGGCATAAATGAACTTGACCCACTGTAGTTTTACTACGAGGATGACATTTTATTCAGAAACTAGTTAATGGATGTTGACAACATATCTTCCCTGGATTGGCTGTTTCTGTGAGCCTGATAATGTGGGCTGCAGCCATCAACTGAGACTCTCACATCTGCTCCTAAAAATATACACCCTGACAAGTCATTTAAAGTCATTTATTTACAAATGTTTCCAGTGACCAGCTTTTGAATTAGCTTGCATTATCTTCATATTAGGAAATTCAGCATATAACCTAATTATTTTAAAATGTTGTCACTACGTCCCAGAAAATTCTTTAAGGATAAGGCTGGTGTTATTCTAGTGGTGTCAAGAGGTGTGAGTATTTATGGCAGCAGGATAGTGTATATGGAATCAACTCAAAATAATTGGTTGTCTGGCTTTATTTGTGTTGTCTTTGTGCACTGGTTGTCTGATTATGAATGTTTCTTGTTCTTAGGTCTCTCTTGGAACCTGATTAAATGAAGTTTATATATAACTACAGGTCCCATGTTCAGGGTTAAAAAAAGATTCCAATACAACAATGGAGCTCTATACCACAGAGGAATAAGCTGTCAGCCTTTGAATACATACAGTAGACTACAGTAGACAGTAACACTTAGTAGGACCAACAATCTGGACTCACTTTCAATGTATAACGTGAGTAACTTGTGAATAAAACACTAATCACTGCTAGGATGGCTCATATCTGGTTGGGTTGATTACCAGTTAAACAGAATTTTTTTAAGCGTCTGCACGTAATCGTCCTTGCTTCTATAGATTATTCTTTATCCATTCCAGCTGTTTGCTCTTTGTTGTAGTGCAGTTTTTCCTTGTGAAGCAAATGTTCCTCTTTTTTTAGACTTTTGCACCTGGTCACAGGTCTCATGTTGCTTTGATATCAAATTTATCAAAGCAATAGAAAGAGCAGGCTTATATTTGGTATTCAATCCAATATAACTCAGAATTATTTGCTGGAAGTTAAACATTGCCTGCCTCCAGTAATTATACAGAACATAGAACATTCAGATGATGAACAGCAAAAAAATGAACTTGGTGGATAGGTCAGTACAATGAAAATAACAGATGTTTCATGTTTCCACATCACTCTACCAGCTTCTTCTTCTTCACACAGAAATCACATGAGGTCTGGGAAAAGAGAGAGACAGAAAGAGGAACACCAGATTGTTCAGCTTTACAAGTGTAATTAGTTTAATAGTCACAAAAGGTTAAGTCAAGTCAAATTTATTTCTAAAGTGCTACAGTAGTCTAAAGTGCTTTTAACAAAGTACTTTACAGCTGACAACTGTGTCTATGTGCAGGAGAGAGAGAGAGAGAGAGAGGTGACAAAGAAAGTACACTGTAAACTATTTAACAAACACTGTGTGCACTCAGAGTCTGAAGAGTTTCAGCTTGTAGAAAGATGCTCATGAATGCCTGCTGTTTTCAAAATGTAATGTATTAAGCAATTATTGTGAGGTAGTTGTGTATATAGATCAAACAATATATGATATCCCTAGATGTGTATAGGAGCCTATGAATCTAGAGCTAAGGAGAGAAACAGTCTTATATTTGAGTGCAGCCTTGCTTATGGCTGTGCAACTGCTGATATAAGAATGTGAAACAAACAAACATAAAACTCATTAAATCTGTGAGAAGGCTGCGAGGTTGAGTTCTGACCCTCTCTTGTCATTTGCATTATCTTGGCATTTGATTAGCCACTGGAGATGGACAGATATTTTTATTGGGCTCGCCAATAAGGGGACGGCTGGGTGATATTTTCTCGGAAAGCTGCCAACTGCCGTCAATACATCAGTGTTTAAGCCCAGAACAGTGCAACAAGGAGAGTAAGCTGCTCATGTGTATTGTAATACTCAGCAAACTTGCCTGTCATTGTACTCTGCAGCTGTTATCTTTTTTTTCTTGTTAGAGGATATTAATATGTTTAACAAGCTGTTATTATAAAAATAAGAACAACAGGGGGAAAAAAAACAGCAGTATAATGGCATTTGGTACAGTGTGTTTAGTGCAAACAGATCTTGAAAATATGTAGAGCATGCAGGGCTGTTCATTTGGCTCAAGTTGCTGGATGTGTTGCTTTGTACGGCCCAATCCCCCGTCTGCAAACACACACCCTGCTGTGAGATTAAATAATTTGTGCACATTCAAAGTATAAATAATAATTGACTCTTGCACACATGATTGCAAAATTATCTCACAAAGCCACAAATCTCAAAATATGTTTTTACAAAACACTTAATGAGGTCTTTTCTTTTTACCAACGGACAACAAACAGAATAACATACAAACATTTTCATTAACCTCAGTCCCATCAACAAACAGACATGTTACAGCTCATATTTAAAGAGGCACAATTATGAAGAGACAGAAATGTGCTTTCATAACTTTGCAAGTAGTTGTTAGTGGAACACCAAATGAAAGATTCTTTTGGTGTAGGCTGCTCTTTGTGAGGGTAACAAATAAAGCAAGATTGATGATGTTCCAGGTCACCCAGTCATGAATCTCTTTCCTTTAAACATTGTCCAATGCAGTTTATTCAGGGTCATGTTTTTTTCAATAATCACAGAGCACTTGAAAATCTTTATGTGCTTTTAAGTGTATTTTTTTCTGAAGTATACAACTTTAGTCTATTGCTATTCCCATCTTGCCATAACACTATCATAATGCATACATTTATTTCACTACACTGTGGCTATACATAATCACATTTATGTTTTTGTTTGTTTGCAGTTTTAGTAAAAAAATTCAAGAAGAAAATTGAAACAAATCTCTTATGGAGATGTTTTGTCTGCTGTGTGGTGAACATTAAGTTTGTAAATAGTGCAATGATCCTTTTTCTGCTTTGTCTGTTCATTTATGTTGCTCGTAACCCCCACATTGACTGTAAATGACAGAGACACTCTGTGTAACTGAGCCTTTATGAATACAAACCCGTGACATGTTTAACCATGTTAATAGTGTAATTGGTTAGTCGCTGCATCCATATGAGTGAAACCTGTTGTCAGTTTTTTTGGCCCTGTGTACGGTAGTTGGGTTTCTAAACAGAATTTCAGTACTTGTGAGAGGAGTGATTATTTCACACAGTGATTTGTTCTTTATTTATTGATTAATTTTCTTAAAATAACCCAAATTTTAAGGTGGGATCAGTCATACTGGAGAGACATAGTTGATTTTTGAGTGTGATTCCCAGGTCATTAAATACTGACGTTAATGGGAAACAAACAAAATGGCTCGGAGCGAGCCACACAACACAACAGGTGGTGTTCGTGCGGTGAATGCGACTCAACAATTAACTATCTTCAAGCCACCAACCAAGAGTGTCTGTATTGATGACCTCGGAGCACGTTCGCCACCTGTTGTGTTGTGTGACTCGCTCCAAGTCACTTTGTTTGTGTCTTGGGAAAGACACTCAACAATTAAGTATCTTTCTATATTTTCTCCAGTATGACTGAACCCACATTTCAACTGAGAGAAACCTCTCGATGTCACAATAAGTCTGATCGCTGTCCGCTGAACATTTGAGTACTTTTAAAATTCAATCATCTCTCGTCCGTCTCAAGGTCATAAGTTTGCATATGCATAGTAGGGAAAAGGTAGGGACAGAATTATCCCTTGGACCATGGACAGCGTCACTGTTGGTTCAGAACCACAGACAGTGCTGAGAGTGAGAGAGCTGTAAACAGAAGTGGGGGGGTGGTTGGATGGTTTGGGAGTGGGTTGTTGTGTCTCTATCAATATTACAACCAAACCTATGCCCTTGGTCTGTCCTCTCACTGCGTTGTCACTCTGCTCCAAAACAAACACACACACAGTGGGGAAAAAAGGTCAGGACCAACACAGAGTTTTCTTTCACTGATAAAGTCCTGCTTCCAAAATGAAATATTTTATACCAAATGTTGATACTTGATGTTCTGGTTATATTTTGGCCAGTATTTAAAATCTGTAAATAATTACCATGCTGCACATGCATGAGTTCCAATTAAGTGAAAAATATATGCTTACTATCATGTGTGCCATTTCTCATTTATGAAAATGCAATTAAAAAAAACATTTATAGAAAAAAAGAAAAATAAATTTAGAACATAAGTGTGCCTCACTTGTGTCACATAAATCACAGTCATGTCAGAATCCTCATTTAGACCCACAGGCTGGATTACAACTAGAGTGTGAAACTAGATTAGCTCCATATGGCATCATGTTCTGGCCAGAGAGGCTCTCTAAAGTCATTGGCCCAGTCCTTATCCATCTATAGATCCAGCATCTGGTTTGATATCCTGGCTTCAGGGAGAGAAACAGGGACAAATATGGAGGAAATGTAATCAACAAGATCTGACCTTAACCACACCAAAACCCAAACATATCTAAACTTAATCATGTATAACATAATACATAAGTTGAAGCATTTCAAAGGTACATCCCCAAATCTATCATACCACAAGATACAGTAAACAGATGTATTAATAACAATAAAAACATAAAATAAATGAATAAATATGTTTTTAACTACATTTGTCTGTCAGAACATGTTCAACATATTTGTGTCTATTTTGTTCCTCTCTGTCCCTCTCCCTTTTCCAGCTTTTGCAATAAGCACTCGATGTTCACAAGAACTGACTTAACTGTCTTCAGGCTCAAGGCTGAGATATCCACATTATTAAAACAAGTGGCATTTCCCTTTAAGTAGCTTCAAGGATGCTTTCAACCCACAAGTTTCACACTATGATCCCACAGAAGTTGAGATGCTGGTAGGCATGTAGTGGCACCAGACTACACTTGATTTAATAGCATTGATCTGAAACAGACACAGATTGGAATGACACGTTGTGATTATGCTTTTAGAAATCTGAAATCTAATGGTCTCATTCTGTGAACGCATTGTGTTTATGACCTGCCTTGAGCTTCTCAATCAGACACACGGATAAGAGAGAGAGAGAGCTCAATCACTAAGTCAGTTGTCAAAGGGCTGAATAAGGTATTAAGCCGGAGATTAACTGAAAAAAAGATGATTTCATGAGCGAGGCAAGAATGGTCTCCTTTAGATGAATTCACCACTGAGGAGCTCGAAGGTCAGAACCTTCTCTTCACAGGCGCAGCACTAAAGTGAATTGTTTTTCTCTCAAATTTACCCAAGCACTTCGTTGTTTGGGAAAATAGTCACTATTCTGAGATCTCTTTCACATGCAGTCTGTCACCAGCAGCCAGAGCACCATCCATCTCTGACAGTCTGCTGCTAAACTGGCATAAATATCTGCCCTTCACAATGTGCCAATTATTTCTGCAATGTCAGAGGATCTTCAAGGCTCAGAACGAGCATTTGTTGCTTTAGTCCCCCCACTTTATGTCTCTACATTATGCTGCACTTCAGGCCTAATCTCAGGGACCTGAAGAGCGCTGTATAGTGTATGTACTGGCACAAGTGTATGTCCCTTTGCCCTCTTTAGCTGTAAGTACCCTTCTGGATCAAATGAAGAAAGTAGAACAGAGTGAGGACATTTGACAGCATATGCAGTGTCTTGATCATAATATGCACCTAACTCAGTTCATAGCACTTGTTTGCGTTACTCTGACGTCATCTTGACTTTTCCTCAGATACAACAATTCTAATAATTGTCTGTCAGTCCATTGAAACAAGAACTCCTCCCCAACAGACTCATGTCATTTAAATTGAAGGGCCTGCTATTGTTCCTGTATTTCTGAAGTTTTTAAATAATTAAATGTCTAGTTGGCTATGACAGACACTTCATGACTGGTTTGAGCATGTCTGATTAATGCAGTTCGTTTTGCCATACTTGTTGTGTTGGTATTGGTTTTGATCAGCTTCAAAATGTAATGGATTATTCCTTGGCTCATGCTACACCTTTCCAAGTTTCATGAAAATAGTGCCACTCCTGTCCTGCTGACAGACAAACACTGATGACCTCCTCGGTCCAGGTAGAATCATTCTGCATTATTTTTAGTGTTATTTATGTCTTTCAGTGACTGATCTAAGGAAGATTCCTTGTTTGTTCTTATTGTCTTTGTCTATGAATTATATACAAATAAGTTATTCTATTCTAGTTCTGTATCTGATGTACTAAGCAGTTATTGTTATTTTGTAGGTTGTGTAAGACTAAGGTTTCACTGTATGGCCATTTCACTCTTAACTGGCTCTCATTAGAAAGGTAATTAGCATAAAGGACACAACATTGCAGCAGCACTGCAATGTTATTTGTGGTCACTGGGCTGTAAGCGTTACTGTTGAACCCTTGCATATAATTAATACTTTAATAAGATTTGGAAACTAATTAATGGCTTGCGTTAGACATATCTGCGCTCAAAGCTGCTGAAACATTTTGATGGGCTAACAGTTGACTGATTAACTAAGGTAATGTAACATAGATATAAATAAATCAAGTTTATTTTTGGATAGACACAGTGATGATGAAAAAAGAAAACAAAAAGGCAATGAGCTGAAGGAGGTACTGAAAGGACAAGCTTCTTCTGCAAACTTATTTTCAAAGAAATAGCTAGCCAACAGGTCACCAGCAGCTTTGACCCTCGAAATCCCAGTTCAGGCTACCCTACACTGTAGCCTATTTCGTAAATGAGGTAACATACATTAAGCATCAGGTCAAGAAGTGAGCATAGTACTGCCGATCTGTACATTCCTGCTTCATATGCTCCTCTAGTCTGGTCTGGTTTAGTCTACTCACAGCTCCAGTTTGAACACTTTCCCCTATTTGACTCCATATTATGTTTTCTTCACTCAGTGCTTCATGACTCACCATAAAGGCCTGTTAAGTAATGTATGACCTTCACATACCTCGGCAGGAACAGAAAGTCTTGAAACTCTAGTGGGCTGGAAAGTGAGTTTTGAATGTAATGCAAAAAAACACAAAAAAACATCTCCACTCAGTCACGAGTTCTTTGAGACATTTTTCCACTGGTTTCTGTAGAAGATTTGTCTCTGATATATTGTTTCTGTTTACTCATCGCTGTTTTGTTTAGTGTGCTGAGCATTTGCAGACAATTTCCATCACATCTGTTACCAAGATTAATATAAATTGAGTTATTTGTAGAATTTAAAGTGTAATTTCCTTGATCCTGAGTTTAGATCTGCTTGCTCCGTCTGGTGTTAAGACGCTGAGACTAAATCAGAGGCCAGAAACAAGGAAAACAGTGTGAGATAATTTCATACTATCAACATGACTTTCTCTTCTATAAAAACATGACACAATGATGCAGACAAGTATATTTTGAAGTGTAGAACATGGCAAATAACTGTCGGATCACTGTTTTTTGATGAATAACCCTCTCACTCCTCTCAAAGACTAGTCATGGCATTTCACCCTAATAAATCCCCTTTATTGCCCCTTTTCAGCCTTTTTATTGTCTCTGTTTATAGACTTTGCTCTATACACTTTCCTGTGCTCTCTATAGTCTACCCAGTGCCATCTTCCTCATACCTCAATGTCTTGATTCCACACTCCTTACAGCATTTCTCAAACATTTTTGCAGAGTGTTTAGGCTTTTGTTTCAATCAAACTGTTGATTTCACAGATTCAGACAGAGAGGAAGATCTAATCAGTGAAATCCGCCGGTGAAGTGATTGGTTGGAACAAAGCTTTGCAATCTCCCGGGTCTCAATGGCACATGGATGAGAACCACGGCTCCACACCAAAGTCTCCACAAAGCTGTTTTATTTTACGCGGCCCTCCATGCTGTCTGCTTCATATCCTCTGAAAAGAGAGGATCAGCTTGTGCAAAAATAGCATTCATGTAACCATCAGCTGTGTCCCTCCCCATCACACTGGGCTTTCACACAGTGTTAGACACACTGTCAGCAACAAGTAGCTCTAACCCAGCAGTGACGCTATCCACAGTGTCAGCAGTCTGTTGCCTGTCGACTGGGTTTCATGCTAAAAGCTTTCTGAAATGAAGAGCGTAATATTCATTTCAGAATATTTATGATGGTGCATTATAATACTAATAAGTATACTTATCTTTTTATTAAGTAGATTCAAAACAAAGACCAGAGGGCACAAAAACAACATAAAAAGAATGTATAATTAATGAATTTAAGTGATTTACATTAGTATGTAAAACTGAACTGACTAAAAGGTTATATGGTTTTCACCCGAAGTGACTTTACAAACATTATATGTCATATATTAGATATAAATCATTAAAAAACATTATAAATTAGATGTGACAGTAAAATCTAGCTTTTTTCATCACTGTAGGTGGTTTATATTCATTGCACAGACGGATATTTATCTCTCGATGTTTCCCATTGCATCTTAATGAGCACTTTTATCTTTCGCCAGTAACTTTGTTTTGTGTTTTTCCTTTTTTTTCCTGAAACTCTGGATTTTTTTTTTTCCAAGGATTGTCTTTTGAATACTTTTCCTCTTTAGGAGATGATACAGCCTTCAGTCCTCTAAAGGCTTCCAGCTCTAATTCTAGTGCAGCCAGTCTTGTTATTTTAAAAACCTTTCTTGTACAGTCTACCTGACTGTAAGTAGTACTGCCAGGGATCTGCTGTTGAAGTTAGCTCTCAGTCTTCAAGCGCCCTTGAATGTATGAAGTTGCTAAAAGCCACAAAGTTAAAAAAAAAACTGGCTGAAGAATGGCTGGGCAAAATATAAAAGCTGAAAGACTTCTTGATTACTAGCTCAGTCATAACTGTGTGCTGTGCTGAATGAAGAAGCAAAGAGAAAAACACAAAGGATGAAACTGATATTTTTCATCAGCGTTCACTTAAACACAAGAAAGGCCAAGCCACCATCAGTTGATGGCCATTTTGAATCAAACATAAAACATCTCCGTCGTTTCTCCCCGACTGTATCGAGCGTCATTTTTACATTTTGCAAATCAAGCAAAACAATATACCCTGTAATTCTTCTTCCTTCTGTGAGTTACAGATTCATGACTTTGTCTTTGACCTCCAACAACTTGTTCTGCTTCAGAGCAAAGAAGGCAAAGAAAATATTTCACATTGCCTTTTGATTCTTGACTCTGAGCACTTGATGTTAAGATTTCCTCTTTATGAAGTATTTATTCAGCCATTTTTTAAAGGATAAGGTGTGTGATACTATGTTTCTCACTATCTATAAATCCTATGAAAAGATTAAAACCATCAGGTCTGTATGACCAAAGCCTGATACGTCTCTTTTCCCTGTGCCACAGAGCTCCATTGTTGTCCAAACATTCTTTAAAACATATCGATAAGTCTTAGCATTGCACTGGCTTACATATCCCTTCATTACAATCAACATGGCAGTTTTTTGAGGTTATCCCACATACATCATAATGTATGTATTTCTCAATAACGTAGCAACAATCAGAGTTAAAGTTTGGGAGAAATGTAATGATTTATTAAGACTCAGCTGAGCAACTTCACCAGGAGTTCTAGTTTGATCACGTTAGGTTGACAGTGGTCTGGCAACATTAGCAAACAACCCAATTACTCTCTGTTCATTCACAGATTGCTCAGTCTTCATTGGTGCATGGAAGTATACAACCTTTTCCCATGCCCCGCCCACTTCAAACCAGTGAGCAAAGCAAAGACAAAAAGACAGAAACAAATATTTTACATGAAATAACAACTTTTGCCAAAAGTTATGTGATAATGTAGGAGCTCATTGGTCATAGTACAAAGCTAATGAATGCCTTTTAAGAAAGTCAAGTATTACCTGATTCTGTTTAGAAAAACTAAAATATGACACTGCTACACACTTTATCAATATGCAATATTGCAGTAAAGAAATTAAAAAGGCATTTGAAGTAGCAGAATTGGAGTTAGAATTAGAAAGAAAGGAAAAGCGTTGTAAAAAAAAGGAAACACTTAAAGAGCAGAATCAGAGATACTAGTAGCAGCACCGATGATAAAGACAAATTTCTGCTGATCTTCAAGTTTACAGGCTCTGCCTAAGACCAAAAGCAGTGGGTGCTGAGGCATCTTAATCCAGGCCTGGTGTACTGTAAGTGGATATTTGGCAGGTACATCTAAAATCTTTTTGGCGTAGCTGCAGTAATGTGTATGTGGTGGACCTGACCTGCATGTTATCAATCACTGCACTGAAAGGATATTTATTTTGTATCAATGCAGAAAGCATGCAAAACGAAAGAGGAGGAAAATATTATCTATATTTATTTTTTTTCTCTTTTGGTTGCATTCCCGTTCCATTTCCTCATTGTTACTGCCTGCAGGAGGAAGTGGGCACGAGGCTTTTCACAATTGCAGTTTGTCAGTGATAAAGTATTTGTGTATTGCTTATAATTAAAGTAGAAGTTACTGCAGGGGTCAATGTTTCCAAGAAACTGGGATAATCTCTGGAAAGAGCAGCACACCCTGCACACCCAAGGCAGTCATCCTAAGTTAAATTTTGCATTTCTGTCTACTGTGACCCAATTACTCTACCTATATTATGTATTTGCTGTCTTCCACCCTGCCGCCATGGTGAACACCACAGGCTGTTTGGCCCACTGTCGCAGCAGCGTCCTCTCGTAAACAAATTGAATTTATGTAACCTTGCTGACGGGGAGGAACTGCAGAGTCCAGGCTGGCTGGTGAGCATGGCGTTCCCAGTGTTTGGGGCCCAGTGGAAACACAGTTATTACGACCAGAAAGAGTGAACTCACCGCCTACAGTGGCAGCCAGCTTGTTTTGTTATATGGATGATGAAGTTGATGTATGGGCCCCTTGTATGCGCAGAACAGCCACAGTCTTTCTGCCAAGTGATGAATAGCATCAATACTGTGGGCTATTGGAAAAGACCAGGGCACACAAGATCTCATCTCAACTCCTCTTTTCCATTTTCTTCATTTTCCATTTTTGGCACATCTCAAATAAATTGTATTGTTTTCCGCTTTGTTTTGTCCTTCCTGTCCTTCTTCCCTTGTCCCTCTAGCTATAGACCCCACTCCCTTTGTGTAACTTTTAATAAGCTAAAAGGTATGCAAGAGTGTGCAGGAAACACTTGACAAAGCACTTTTGAAAGATTAAGGCTGACTAACGGCACAGTGGTGTCTCATTGGCTTTGTCCCCCCCCCCCCCCTTTTCTTTCTCTGCATCTGTCCACCCGAGGGGAGGCTGCGGAATGAGCATTGCAATAGAGGCGAGATTAGAATCGGATGTGAATTGGACTGGAGATTGGTTTGTAGACTGAAAATGCCTGAAAATGGAAGATGGGGTGGAAGCAGAGGGAAGACCGTGGGACAGATGAACAATGAGAGAGAAGGTCACAAATAAAAAGCTAGCGTGAGAGCATAGGGCTGCTGGTGGGCTGGAGGATAAGAATGATTTAGTAGCAGAATATGCTCTGATATTTGCATGTAAAATAAGTTTATAATGTCTTTAGATTCTCTCCTTATCACACCATTCTTCAGTCATGTAATTTTAAGTAATGACTTTTCTCTCAAAGTGCCCAGTGGCTGCTATGAAAGCCAACAGCTGTTCTGTGTTTTAGGTCGTCCATTAAAGCACTCAGTGTCTTTTGTGGCTTTTATTCTACATTTCGTGTCATTACTGACAGCTAAGTGAATTTAATGAGAAATTACCTGTTATAGGAGCCAAAACTGGTTTTGCCACTGAAGAAAGAGCACACTAATCCCCCCTAATGACTTATGATTATCATTGGAGTCTGAAACCTGTGGACTACTCATGGGTGTCTAAGGCGGCTTAACCATAAAACTCATATCGAGGGATGATGATCTGATGTCTGAGATTTTATTCTTTAGACTAGAATTTCACATCTCTCCGCATAAGCGATTGCAGCATCCAAAATCATAAACTGTTTTACAGTACTTGTAGTTTGACTGCACTCCATTTTCCAGTGTTTGGTATCAAATTATTTCCAAGCAGAGGGCTCTATCGATTATTTGTTGCACTAGGTGTCAGAGAGACAGTTTCCATAAAACTTTCATGCGGTCTGCTTTCCTGTTTGCCTCAATAGGACTTAGTGTTTGGGTGTTAACTCCCACAAAGGGAACTTATTGATTCTTGTATTGATTTCCAACCATTCTTTCCTCTTTTTCTCCCTCACAGTGGCAAACATTTTGTGGCGAGAAGAAGGTACGTCTAGACTGCTTCTGCCTCAATATAGCATTCATTAAACTGAGTTAATTGAATTTTTGTAATAGGGTTACCGAACTGTGGTGAGAAGGATTAAATGATTTGATGCTTTGAAAATAGATAGCAATGTTGTGGGCTTATTTCTGTGGCAAATGTTCACACTGTGCATCTCATCAGCTATTTTAGGTATGTACTGTAACAGGACTGTTCTTGCTGTCTCTCCAGGTCTTGGCATTGGCAACATGTTCTATGTGTTCTATGAAGATGGGATTAAAGTTATTCAGCCTGTGGCATGTGAAATACAACGGCACATTAAACCCAGCGAGAAGCTGCTGGCTCTGCAGGTGAGTAGTCGTGCAAAAGAAACATTCAGTTTTTTTTAATAGTGACTCACTTTTATGATGATTCATTCTGAGCTGGACTCGACCATCCCAACCATCTGTGTGAGCTGAAGCTGTGAGGAGGAGCACTTGTGCCTGACTATTGTCACAGAGCATCTTTACTATGTAGTGCAGCGCTGCGAGGAGTTGAGAGCTGCTGATTTTCCCTGTTTGACAGTTTTCTTTTAATATTACCCTCAATGTTGCTTAACACAGAAAACTGAACAGTCTCCTGGATAATTTAACAATAGTTAGATGTTTTGGTTATCAATGTGTATTATTAAAGAGCACTTGTATAACAGTGACATACACTGATTAAAAACCTTGTTTTATCAGGTTTACAAATCACACGTTTTATATCTGTTTCAAATCTTCAAATAGTAGTTAAAAGTCACAAACAAACAGAGAATAATCATTTCGCTCTTGAATTCCTTTCAGCTCTGTAAGGCGTTTTAGTATCTTTCTGCTCATTGTTTTGGTTTTATATCCGACAATGCAGCTCTCATCAACCCCATTTTAGGGCTGGACGATTGGTCGATTATTGTTCCACATTCCGTGTCAAAATGATGCTTTGAATTTGTTTTGTGTTATAAATCCAGCACTCCTGTTTCCTTTGCATTGGTGCTCTTTCTATTCTTTCCTATTCTTTCCACTGAGTATGTGATGTTTCCATCAGAATCATTGTGATTATGATTTTTGCCATAATCAAGCAGTCCTACCTCATTTCACTGTATACCTCTTGGCCTTCAGCACCAAACAACAGACATAAAAAAAAAAATAAATAAATCAACTAGCTGGTAAACAAAGTCAAACATTTAACAGGTTAACAGCAAAATATATTTTTCTCAGGGGAGCAAAAACAGAGCCAAAAGAGAGTGAATATTGGATGTAGTCAGATGGCCAGAAACATAACTTCAAATGAAGATGATTGTTCCCTTTACACGTCTGTTTTATTAGATTATCTGGTTCTTTGACAAGATTTCATCATGTAATAAAATATAAACAGTGTTGGAAGTCTTTGTCAGGCATAAATCACAACCTTTATAACACAAAGCAATAAATACTAAAACATTTATGATGCTAATGCTTTTGCACCGAACTCCTGTGGATGAAAAGAGTTTTGAAATTGCAAAAATGTGGTAATACAGGACTCTGATTTATTATTTGTTGGCTTTAACAAGCAACACTTGAAGCATCCTGACCCAGGTACTAAAATCAATCATTAGCAATCAATATAGTTTGTACTGGGATTTGGCTGAGATTCTTATTCAAATGCAGCCAAGCAGATAAAGGCTCAGTGTTCTGCTTGAGAAAAGGCTTTGCTGTTGCACTTGTAAATTTAGAGGACACAGGCTCCAACCACTATACCACCAGCTTAGATATGATATGCACCCAGATTTATATGTTCGAGCTAGAGCACCTGCATGATAAATAGTAATGTCATCGTCTGATCCTACAAAAGGAAAAAGAATGCTGCTTTCTCTCACTATTCTCCTTCTATATATATTCTATATACATTATAGAACACAGAGAAAACTAAATTAAAGTAACAGACCAACATCAAAAACATGGAACTATAAATTTATGTATGAAAAGTATTCAAAGTTGTTTAAATGTTGTGTGTTTGGAGACACTTAAAATCTACATTTATAGTTTTTATCTTTATTATGTGGCCCTAAAGGGCAGTACAAAAAGCTTTATACACAATAAAGACATATCACATTATAAAGATGTAACTGCATACCTGTTATACAACCAGCAGACAAAGGCAACAGACAACATTAGCATTCGTCTGGAGGCGCGCTTATGTCGTGTTATGGTGTGTTTATGTCCTATAGTTCAATGTTAACTGTTAGAGACCATATCTGGCTGTATAGTAGGTTTATCTGATATTTTCTACTGAAGACAGCTCCCTGTTGATGCTGGAAACTGTGCAGATGAGAGGGGTCAGACTGAACCAGGACAGTAAAGTTGTGCACCATAAAATGAAAATAATGACCTGAAAGGTGCTCTGTAGAGTTGAGGTGGGGTGAGTTGTATGACCGTTTGGATATTACACATAGTATATATTTCTGTTGTTAACACAAAATATTGATTAGTGCAGTTCTAAAGTGATTATTGATAGTCACACATGTTCTTCTAGGTAATACTGCTAGCTACAGAAAACGGTGCCCAGTGGACACCTTACAGTGTCGAGCTAGTCTGTTTAATTTAGTCCAGTGACAAACCACATGCAGTCAGAGCGGGTTTCACCTCTCAGTGGACTCTTTACACCCAGCAGCCCCTGCTGACTTACCGTTTATCACTAAAGCTCTCAAGCAGCAAAATATTCAAAGCGGGTTGCTGATAGATACCTGTTAGCTTTACATGTGTTCTCAAATGGATGATTTCCTCTGAGCCGCCTTTCATCCTGGACCCCTGTGCTTATTGGATAGCTGTTGCACATAAAGCGACAGCATGAATTCACAACAATCAGCCGAGCATTCCTCTGAGATGTGTGTTTGTATTAGGATATCAATCCAGTGCTGTCATAGGGGAGGGCTGTGTGAACACATGAGGCAGCCCCCAGCATGGTGCTCACGTTTTCTCCATCGCAGAGGAGCATTGATTGATTTGTTTATGGTAATTGCACAGCCCATCCATTATCCTTAACAACCATATAGAGTGTTTTACTGGGATACACACAGCATCTTGGAAAACACTATGATGTCCAATTGTAGTAGAGTCAGTCCAGTTATCTTTATTTTGCCTCCAATTGAAGCCTCTGAAAGGGATCATCCATGTTTCACACTGCCACAGTATTGTGTCGGGTACTGGTAGGTGGCTCCTTATTTGTATCCCTGTGTGAAAATGTTCACAGTGGCAGAAATATGTAAAAGGAATGAAGAATAAGGAATAGATACAAAATACAATAAATAAGAATAAAACCATGCATCAGTGTAGTGCTGTGTTGTTAATGATGTTTCATTAGTTGAACATTGAGAGGGTGTTATGGGTATTTATTGGCAATGTACCATGCATACACAGCTCTTTATTTTTTATTAAAAAACATAATAAACATAATAAAAATAATAATTGATTTACATCATAAAAAAATAGGTACAACTTGATTAAAACAAAATGAAATCTTCTTTATACTGTTTGTAAGGCATTGTTGTACGTACCGAAAGGGACTCGGCTACATATTCAACAGCTCATTTGCACTTCCTCTTCATTTTTCACCTCACTTTCACCAGAAACATTTTCTGAGCTCTTTTTTCCCCAGACGGCATTATTTACTGTAAACTGTCATGATCAACATGTTAGCACAGCCAGAAATTCAACTTTGGGGAAGCAAGGAGAAAACCTGTTGAATCTGTAAACAGCAAGCCTCATGTGTATATGATGGTGAATGAGTATCTAAAGATGTGATGTTATTAGGTGGAAAAAAGGTTAAATTCCAATTGTGTTATCTATCATTTGAAAAATTGCTGGCTCGAAATCTTGGAGAAACACCTTGAGAGAATAGAAATGCGTGTGCTGCTGCAGCTTTCCTGTAAAGTTCCTCGTTTTTGACACTTTGGATGTTGCCGCTTCACTGTTTTCTGCAGTGTTCCTCCCCACAGACGGCTGATGCCGTGTCACAAATATATTAGCTCTACAAATCATCCAGTGGCTTAACTGGGGAATATCCGAGCTCTCATATTTCTCAACACAGCTCTTTAAATGCCATCATCCACATTCACAAGTAAAAAGAGTAAAAATCCTTTTAAAAAATGTTTTGCGGTGGTATTTTTTTAATAGTTTCCGTTGAAGAGATACAGTACAGTACAGTATTGTATTCTTTGTGCCGTGCTGCAGTGTTCTGTGCAGTAAGGGTTTTAGTGAATCCATGAAAAATATATACTGTTCTCTATCTGGAGAGTGTAGGCATTTACATAATAAAGAGAAAAAACATATCTGCAGTCTTTAGAAGCTGTCAGTTAGCACATAAACGTATACACGCAATGCTCCCACACGCATACAGACATATGCAACACACAAACACAGAGCGGATTACAACCGCCTCCATTCACACCCTCGGCTGGGTATCAGATGTTCGATTTCTCACCTCTTAAGGTGCAATAAGTTAGATATTTACAGCACTGTAGCACAAAATGACCATGGTGTGGGTCTGCAGGGGCTTTCCAGGGTTCAATACCAATGACTCAACGATTACTTCAGCAAGTGCAGGGATTTCTGGCTTTTAAAAACTGACTTTCCAACCTGTTTTAGATCGAAAACACTAACAGATGGTGCTGCAACTGGATACGGAAACACAATGCAGTGAGATAAAATGCTGTAGCGCTGTCGTTATTTTAGCATTCTGCATCATGAAACGACCTTTTTACTAGATTTTATTGTTGCATGTCCACCCAAATTAACCTGCTTTTCCACACATAAAATACAGGGGACAGGATGAGTGGTGCACTGAAGTAGAGATGAAATAAATTCTGTCAGGGATGCCGCAGCTCCCCCTCATCCCTGATAGAGTTCAATGAAGTTCATGCATTACCTAATGCCCCTCTAACTGAAAGAAGTTGGCCTGTGGGAAGGCACCTGTCATGGGCTGCCTCTGTGGTTGTAAATATGGGAGAAAGAGTTCATCCTATCATGCCGGAGCCCTTCATTCATCCTTGCTGGCCAGCAGCTCCCTAAATCGTCCCACACAGTCTGAAACAGATGACTGGGCAGAGCCTGGAGGCTTGGAGGGTCGGGGAGGGAGCGAAGGGGAGGGAAGCTCCAGAGACAGAAGGCTGGTTAAGGTTCCCATTGGCCAGGACGGAAGAGAGCTGCCAGGACTGGAAGCTGAACAGCCACAGATCATCTGCAGCCTTTGTTCTGTGGATTTCGTGTGGACAAATCGGAGCGATTACAGAGATTTTTCATCTCATTTATCTAAGTTGTCAAGATAACACGACTCACATCAGCAGGGTGATAAGACTGCAAGAAGTAAACAACACAGAATAACGACTGGATGAAGATAATTGTGTTTTAATGACTATTTCCCTCTGATATGGAAAAACAATTAGTTAACTGTGACTGTGCATGTGTGTGCTTTTGTTTTTTTCTAGGAGGAGGTGTGCCCCACCTCACCAGGAGAAGAGGTTCAGAGGTGTGTGTGGTCATCAGCGGTCAACATCAAGGACAAGTTTATTTATGTGACGCAACCAACCTTGGATCGAGTGCTCATAGTTGACATCCAGTCTCAGAAGGCTGTCCAGGTAGTTTTCAGGCTAAATTGGAAAAACGGGTTCATGTCTATTCTGCCACCAACAATAATGTATGATGTGAGAGGGGTTAACAATTTTACACAGAGCACAGGAGGAAAAAAAATGAACTGAAAATCTGCCTCAATCTTTGCCAAACACCCTCAAGGTTGAAATATATATATATTTTCTCTCTCTCTTTGACTGATTTTGTCAAACAGGTACACAGAAAAAAAACATCAAATGTTCCCACATTGATTGAACACAACATATTTCACGAGAATCTTCAATAAATCGTTACTACATATGGTATTTTCTATGATTTATTTTGTTGAAGGAAGGACACATTTTTTTTATTAAATTGTTCCTTTTGGCTTAAGAAACAGTTTGATACAATACGTCGTCCTTCAGAATCCATCCGGAAACTCAATTATTTGAGAACATTGGACTATATGCTCCAACTCTTACCCAAACTCCATGTGAATTTTGTCCAGAATTTTTTGGAAGCAGCCTGTGCATCAGATATGCCCAGACCTAAAATATTCTACTTGAGTAATAATTTAATAGGATACTAATAGACGAGAGCGAGAGCTGTGCTGTGCTGTGCTGTGCTGTGCTGTGCTGTGCTGTGCTATGGTGAGCCGAGAATGGCCCAGATGAGCTCAAGATCATTTTTTTTCACCTTCAGTTCAACATCTGCACAAGCTGCTTGCAAGACATGTTTAACAGGCGGATGACTCAGAATCACACTTCAGTATGTCAGTGATGTAAATAATGATGTAAACATTAACCTGCTATCTACAGTTTGGGTGGGATTAAGTTTGCTCTGTCAGAAGGCAACAGAGCCATACCAAGGGCAAACGTTGGTAAGGTTTGATTTAAGGTTGGGTTCAAATAGCCAGTTTAATTTTACATCAGGTGGTAACATTACGGTTTCATTTCTGCTTAGCTCCATAACCAGCAAATCTGGAAAAACCATTAGAAAACTAATGAAATTAGGGAATGTCTTTTTCGTGGTGGTACAACACCTTACTAAGACCCTTTATGTTGTTTTAATATTTGTCATCTGTATGTCACCAGCAGTAGATCATATCAGATGTAACTAACTGGAGTGCTCTCTGCAAGCTACTATCTATACTCAACCCAGGATCATTAGTGAGGAAGAACAAACACCTCTCTTTGACCAGGAGTGAAATGTGTGTTTTAGCAGTTCGACAGGACAAACAGCGTGCTGAAACCTCTCAAGAAACGATGTTGCTGTTGTCCTATCAATATTTTACTTGAGCCAAGGTTACACCTGTTATTAAAATGTGTCAGACGAATGTGTCCGATTCCACATATAATCATCATGTCATGTCTTCTGCTGCTTATCTCATTTTCAGATTGCAGCCACAAGTTGTTAAATTAATCACTCAAAACCATTTGACTTCTCAGTCAACAGGAGCTGTTTACACGTCTCAATCCTTTTAATTATGTATCATTTTAGCTGCTTGCAAATATTGTTAAACCTGACTTCATAAAGAAATTCAAAAGACAAATCCCACACCTAGTTTGAAAACAGATTCCATGTGTCAGATTTTTCTACATCTTCTAGGTTTTTCTCACTTGTCCCGAGCCTTTGCAGTGCATCACCCCTGCTCCGTTCCACTTGCACTAACAATTTAAAGAGCTCCTTTTTTCAGCTTTAAGATCAGCTTTCTCACCTTCAGCTTAAACCCCTGACCCGACCCATTTCATACATACTGCAACAGTCAAGACCTACGCTTAACTGCCACACTGATGTGGTGACCAAGTAACCCTGAGACCCACCTCTTCATGGTAACTGTAACCTGGCAACCCTTCATAGATATTGTAACATGGCAACCTTGCAGTTTTACTCGCAGATGGTGTAAGAGGCAATCCCTCAAACACATTGCCACCGTGCAGCACCATTTATTTTCCTGGGGGAATTTTATTTTTGCGGGGCTGCCTCAGGAAGTAGCACAGCTCCTACTTGACAACATTCAGCACATTTCTTGCGCGCCGTGTTGAGTTAAATCATCGGTGTCAGTGGGTTTTTGGGTGTGTCAGGTTAATCCAGGGTTGCTCAGATCCCTGCAGATGTTTTTGACACCATGATGGCTGTTTACAGCTCACAAGGCTCTCGGGGACCTGCCAGTAAGCAGGTTGGTGTACCTGAGACTGTCACAAGATCATTATTCAGGCGCCTGGAGGTTTCTCTTCATTGCATTATATTAGCAGCTGTTAATTAACCACCTGAACCCGTCATGAGTAGTAAGAGAGACAAGTTCTGGTTTTGGTTTCCCTGCTCATCATTTTCTCATTGAGTCATTAATATGATTGACGTGCATAAAGTAATAATATCAGCAAATTGCATTTTGAAATTTGCTACCAATTAAATACTCAGTGAAAACTATTTAATGAGCAGAATGTATTTCGCATGTTATAGCCAATTAATACCAAAGTACACACACATAAATGTTTAAAGCTGCTGTAATGTTTTCCATGCTTCATCTCTGACAGATCTGCAGTCAGCACTAGAGTTTATGTGGGCATATTGGCTGAGGATCTCGATAATCTTCCCCAGCCAGAAAGAAGTTGTTAGTCAAAAGGAAAAGAACAACACAAACACCTGTTTCCTCCAATGACTACAAGCTCAGAGATTAGTTAGGATTCAACAGATATTCTCATCTTATTTGCAATAACCCTCTCAGGAGCTGTTTGCTCTTGCAGTGAAACAATATATATTTTGCCTAGGTAAACAATACTATTAGGGCTCCATGGCAAAACAAATAGTATAGAAAGTAAGCTGCAGTCAAAAGGGATTGTGGGAATACAGGGTTGCAATAATTTTCCTGAAAAAAAAATATATGATTGCTTTTTCTCGCTGCTGTTAGGTGGGTGTAGCTACTGTGTGCATTCTTCTCCCCAGTGCTTTCTCTATTCTCTTTGAGCTGGCTGTCTATCTGCACTCACAGGTGGACATAATGCATGAGGAGCGCTTTTCTGTCACATACAACTCATCTGTTGTTCTGACATGGAATATTGCCGCGAGTGTCAAGGAAACGGATAAAGACTGAAAGCAATTACTTCGGTGTGGTAAAGCAATTGTGTCTGTCACCACTTGATTCGAAATGCAGCTCTAACACATACAAAAAAAAACACCTTATACATAAAAACACACACCTCCAGTCCACCTTGTTAAAAGAAGCCTTGCTCCTGTCAACCGCCGATGCATTAGTCTGCAGGAAAACTTTTCAAAAGCATTACCGCTGCACATCAAAGAGGGATCTCTTCAAAAGTAAAGTTGATTGCTTTGAATTGTTATTCTGAGACCACGCTGTCTATTCAAAGTCCTGGTTATGTATGTCCCCTTGCAGACGGTCAGCACCGACCCTTATCCTGTGAAGCTTCACTATGACAAATCTCACGACCAGGTGTGGCTGCTCAGCTGGGGAGACATGGAGAAGAACTTCCCCACTCTCCAAGTAAGTCCACAATTCACTGTTTATTACACTCAAATTATTTATTCCACTGCAGAGATCCTTGTAAAATGATAGAACGGCAGAGAATGAGACACACAGAGATCCAGACATTCAATATTGTCGGGGTTTGAGCCAAGGTTAGTCCAAGAGTGTTAAACTCAAAGAAATTCAGTTTATAAAAACTGATAAAAGTCTTTTACCAATCTGACTTGGCTTGAATATGATTCATAGTGACAGATTAACTAATTCTTTCAGTTTTATATCAGATTACTGATAACATAAAACTAGTGTGAAAAGTTTTTCATGTGCAAAAGTAAGGTCATAAAAACCACACTGATCAGTTATATTCACACTTTATTCAGCCTACAATGAACTTTTCTTGTAGAACATTTTCATCGCGACACACCAGCAGTGTAATGTAAATAACCTTATGATCACCATCTGGAAGAAGATCGCAGCTAATTAAATGGAAATTCCTCCAACATGTCCTGTTCTACCCCTCCTTCCAATATGACATGAATGTGGCATTAATCACACCAGCCTCTCCGGGATCTTCAATACTTGATTTGTTTGTCTTGCCTGATGAGGGGTAATTAATAGTCACTTAGAGTGCAGTGAAAGTAGTTGGACAGTGACACATTTTCAATTGTTTTGGCTCTGAACTCCAGCACACAGACTTTAAAATAAAAACATTGACTATGAGGGTAAAGTGTGGAGTGGTCACATCTATAATCAGACCTGATTATAGATGTGAAATTTGAGATCTCCCAAAAAATCTGCTCATAATATATCAACCAATAATAAAGATTTTGCCATTTAAAATGTATGACCATATTTACCCATATTTGCTCTTTCTCAGTTATTTCAAATGTATTTTGAGTACGGCAGTTTAATGTCACTTATTGGCTGACACAGACCAATATGGATATATGACAAATTCTCATATAAAAGTCAAATAATGGCCAAGTCTCAAATAAAAGCTGAGCCCTACTAAAAGCAGACAAGGACTTAATTCATTCCTTGCCATCTGATATTTTATACATTTGTTTTTATGTCTCATCAATAACTATCACATGATCACACAGCAGAAATAAACACGTCAACAGCAAATCAGTGTGCAGTTTTTTTAGCTTGCACATTAAAGTACACACCACTCTCCTCCCCCAAAGAATAGTTTAAGCTGACAGTGGTGGTAAAGACAGTGGCGATGATGAAATGAGGGATATGAAAGTGAGTTTTGCCTCTCTCTCTGTGTTGCTGTCTATTTAAACAAGCAGAGGTAATGAAATAGGCTGTAGGATATATTTCACTGGAGTCCATCGTAATGATATTCATTTATCAAACAACTGTTCAACTAGCAGAACACACACTTCGGTCAGCCTGCCATGCCGGAGCTCGTAAGTGAACTTGCATTCTCCTCCAAAGCTGAGAAAATTGTTGACAAAAATATAACATGACATTGAACAGATTAAGACGGTGTGCAAAATACTGTATGTTTTTTTGTTAAGGCATGTTTGCACAGTTAGATAGTTTATATGTAATATATTCTTTGATCACAAAATACATTACAAGGTTCTTATTTACATCATTTTAATTCTAAACCGAGCCATGGTTGCATTAAATTATTGTATTTTTATGTGAATAAACTAGAGGTCTAATGAATCCTCTGGTCTCTTCAGGGTTCAGTCACAATCAGGATACTCTTCTAAATGGCAGCATTACCAAATTATATATTGGGATGGAAGTTGCCTTTTTAACAGATACGTTTTCACTCTACTTGATTCCTGTCTTTTATACTTTGCTGTATCTAATCGATGTTACGCTTCAATAAACCTGTAAAAGTAAGGGTGCAAGACTTTTAATGTGAAAATTGTGGAGAAAATGTTGAAAAAGTTAAACGCCTGACATGACATCTTTGCTGCTGGAATTAGTCCCGTCAGAAATTGTACTAAATCAACAGGTGAACATGGAGGAAGTCTTTCGTTTGCTATAGCTAATGTCAGCAGGCCAATGTATTGTTCTATGTGAAGTCACATCAATGAAAGCATTAGCATCCCTACACTGTTTACCTAATTATGGATGTAAACATTCAGAAACTAAAACTGGAAGTCAACACTTGGATGTCATTATTGTTTTAGTTCAGATGCAGTGTGCTCATGTACAGAAACATTGCAAACCGTGCACCATACTGACACGTGGTGTATTAAAAAAAAGAAAAAGTATCTTTCATCTTCTTTTGATTCAGCTCGAGCTTTGAGTGTTTTTTTTTTTTTACTTGCCTGACAATCGTGCTCGTCATCGCCTGCACAGAAATTCATAATGCAGAGTTTGGTCTGTGGCAATCTTCTTTGTGTATTGTGGCACAATCAAAGTGAACCCTGCCTACACACAAATACACACATCTGCACGCTTCCATGCATACGGCAGTATTATACACCAGCGACAACAGCTTACATCACCTCCCACTGTGAAGCTCCAACATCTCAGTAATAAGGGAAGAGATGAATCCCTGATCCATGCAAAGACAAAAATAATGAAAAGTCATTTTTTTGAGTGGACACTGCTTTTATGGAATAAAAAAATGAAATAAAACATACACATATTTTGATTGTAAGCTACAAATAAGTATGAGAGATTAGAGACATAAATGAGGAGAAATCAGCAGCCTTGAGTGTATTTATCAGGCCCGTGTTTAACACCCACCTCCGTCTCCATTGGTGTTTACCAGGTGATCAATCAAGCCAGTGGAAGAATCTCTCACCACACCATTCACACACAGCCGGTCGGCAGGCGCTTCGACAGGGTGGACGACTTCTTCATTCCCGCCTCCAGCCTCATCATTAACCACATCAGGTACGTCCACAGTATGATCCAAGAACACTCTTAATGCAAATTGATTTGCAAATTATATTCACCCCACTGGCGTTTTATTCACTTCTTTATCCCCTAGACTCAATACTACAACAATGATTTGGATGTGCATTTCGTGTGAGAGCGCTTGTGTGCTTGTCTGGTAATGTGGTAATGGAGGTTTTTGGAGAAAGGCCTGGTTGTCATCTGCGCCGCAGGACCGTGGCAGATCACCTGAAATAGTTCTAAAAATAAAAAATCTGAATTTATAAATCCAAAAAGCCACTGACTTTATTTTAGGATTAAAAGATCAGTCTTGTAATTCTGCCAGGAGGGATTGTTGAAATAAACACTGATCACAATAGAAACGTTTGATCGATTTAAACAAATGAGAAACTTCAATATACTGTCGGGAAGTTTGTTTGACAAACAAGGCCATTCCTAACTAATCAGCCCATTTCCCCACGTAGACTCAGCAGGGCTTATTGAGTTAGCGAAACACACCACATGCTATTGTTTTGCTATCAGAAGTCTGATAATTAAATCAGAGACGAAGGCTTCCTCAGAGGAAACTTTTTGTGTTGTGACAGAGAACGACAACGTTGATCATATGTCCGTGGTGTGGCGACACTTTAAGCCCTGTTTGGCTTAAGTCTGCAACTAGTGGTTATCTTAATTACAAATTATTACGTTAATTACGAGTTAATCTTTAACTGTATAAAATGTTCCACAGTTGTTTCACAAGTTTCCAAAATTTAAGGTGACTTTTCTAATGTCTTGATTTGTCCAAATCAAACAGCACAAATCTAGATGATATTCACTTTGCAGCTATATTAAACAGAAAAGCAGCAAATCATCACATCTGAGAAGTTAAACCAGAGAATGTGCAGCAGTTTGTTTTTAAATAATTAATCTATCATCAAAATTGTTTGTCAGATTTGTGTGTATATTGTTAACCCTGATAAAACCCTTAATTGTTTATCACATTATCATCCAATCATCACGTGAATAGGCTCAAACAAAAACAGCAACTTTATTTTTCTGTTTCTGAATCTACAACTAGAAAATGTATGATTTAGGGATGCTCAACACAGATATTGACTCATTTATTTTTTGATATGCATCTATGATATGAAGTGAATTGGTATCAACATTTGGGCACATTGTTTTTACCAGCTATGCCACTGAAACAAGGATAGGCAGTATAATTTTGATGCTAAGCATCCAGAATGAGAAGTAAACGCTGTTGACCATCATTTGAACCAAGCAGAGGACGTAGCTTTAACTCAGCTCAGCCTCATTTGGAATGCAGTGCAGGTCGTGTATGCTCCTCAAAGAAAAAGATTCTTTAAACCTACACACAGAGGCCATGTGGACTCAGCTGTAATGTTTGTAGCTGCTGACATTTTCTCTTGAACAATATCAGAAGCAAATCAAAAAGAAGAGGGATTCAAGCACAGCCACTGCTTCCTCATTACTGATGGACTCCGAGATTCTTTGTGTCAGTTGGTCAAAGAGGCTGATTCTTCTTGAATAACACTAATTATACATGTCATTAGTGCAGCTGGACTAGGATTACTTATGTGTTTTCACTAAGATGACGTAAAATATCTGCATGAAACCACAGACAATAGCCAGACGGAGACAGTTGGCACCTAACCTCCTTCCTAACACTTCAGTTAATCAACAACAAAGCACAGACATGTTGAATGCAGAGTGTATTGAAGCGATTATGTGGTTTTCAGTCATGGGCAGTTTTATACTCAGGCTTAAGATAAACAGGGAAAAGCCGGTCCCAAACGCTGACTAATGTCACAGAGAGGCCAGTAACAGGCAGGAGGTCTGGAGGATTTCAGGATGTTAACGGCCTCCTGTAGAGCAGGAGAGAGCAGTCCAGTGTGTGTGTGCGTTGTGTGTGGAGGTTGCTAGCCCAGCTGTAATTAGATCCACTGAGACCTGCAGGGAAGATTGCCGGAAAGTGTGGCCGCACTTTTATTTCCAATGTGGTGTTTGAAAATTGCCATCTCTACCAACTAGTTGCTCAACCATTTGGATGCTTTTGAAAAGAAGCTTACTGCAGGTTACTCCTGCTGCCGGGTCCTCTTACTGTGAATGCTGTTTATGTGGAAAATGTGAAACACAATACCTTAACAATTACCTTCAAATAGTCTGGCACTTCTCACTAGATACACAAAAAGTTTTCTTACTATGTAGCTGCAATTTTGTGGACTGGCCACAGCTATTGACTAACCTGTTTTTATAAGTGTTATGCTATTTTCTCTAATAATTATTTAGTCATAAAAATGCCTGTCACATCTTCTTCTCACTTAATTTACAATATTGTTTAGACAAAAGATCAAAGATCAAGTATTTCTGTCAATTGATGAATCATTGCAGCTCTAACTTTGATTATCAATTAGTCTGGCAATTAGTTTAGTCCAGAAAATGGTGTAAAAATGGCCACCACATGCAAAAGCAGCAAAGAATGTTTGGAAAACATAGCTAATCAGAACTGCTGATGAATTTTCTGAAGATTGACCAATTGATTTTTCTTGTTTCTGCACTAGTGGTCATTTTTAATTAGTTACTATGATGATAGAGTAGCACAAATGAACCGAAAAACCAAACAGACAAGAATGCCTGGTTTTAGCTAATCCAACAAATTAAATACAGATTAAGGTTAAAAAATAAATAAAAATAATTTTAAAAAATCCAATATCATCTATCCTGATCATTGATTTGCTAAATTGCTGAAAATGGATTAATATATACTGAAGGGATAGTTAAAACTGTACTAACAATATGCAAAAGCCAGTAACAGCTGACAAATTTAAGTTGATTTACTGTAAATGTAGTCATTTAGCCCAACTGTAACTGGTAAAAATTGATAATCAATTTATAATAATGAGTTCAATAATAATGTAATAATATGTACATTCTGCTGGAGTGACCAGCAAAATATAAACACATTTACAAAGTAATTTGGTAAAGTACAATAGTGCTGCAATATGTATTCACTTATTTCTGGGTTTATTCATTTTAAATTATAATTACTAGTGCTATTGTTTGTGTGTTTCTAATATTGTGTATTGTTATGTTCATAGACAGTATAATACATGGATGTAGTATCAGTGACATCATCCACAGGTTTCTGAAGAGTGGTTGTGAAGCTCAGTGTGGTGGCTCTGGTCATTGCCATCTTGGCAGACCTCCCTCTGCATTCCCACTAATCCCAAAACAGGAAAAGAAGTGGAGATGAGGCGTTCTGACTGAAAGACATTTTAACATGGGGACTTATGGAAAATGACTCGTTCTGTAGCGAGCCTCAAGTGGACGTTTGAGGAACTGAGGCACTGTCTTAATTTCACAGTCATGGAGGTTGCCGCTTGGTCTGCTCAGTCAGTGGGCGTTTTTTGTGACAGATTTAGACTTTCAATTCATTATTTGATTCACTACATTTAACTGAAAGCAGATGGAAGTAGCACATTAAGACACTGTTGGCTCTCCATGTAGTTTTGTTTCATACTCATTAGTCAGGCTTGTAACAGTGGTGTGAAGTCATCTTCTGTTTGTTTGCCAGGAGAATATATGCGTATACAGCTGAAGTACACAGCTTTAGGCCTATACATGTGCATGGATGTGTTTTTTATCCAGGCAGCTGGTTTTTTGATCTAGTACCCACACGCGCCATTTGTCTGCTGGCAAGAACACAGCATTGATTAGTCGATTTAGCAACATGAGCGTGTGTGATACATTCAGCAACTTCCGGGGATTGTTTAATGACTGGGGATTCCCTTAACAGCTATTTTAACGTGAGCAGGAACTTCTGGGGGCTGTCATTCATTAAACCCATCGACTTACAGTCAGGCAACTCTGCATGTCAGGAAAAAACCCCCCCCAAAAAACGTATTATTTATTTTTGCCCACATCTACCATAGATTGCCAGACTACCTTTTGGTAAAACAAGCCAAGCGAAATGTTGATTCGATGTATTTGTGCTGGAGGATAGGTGAACAAGAATTGCTGTGGTATGGATATCTTTTACCATACAGCGTTCATTGTTCTGTTCCCTGTGCATGAATTTTGCCCTCAGGATCTTCACCTGAACAGCAAAGCAAAGTGTAGACACCCAGTCATTTCTAAAAGTCAAAGTATTGACATGAAGATAAGATAATGAAATGTGAAGTAGTTCTGTTGTGCAGAACCAGGGAGACTCTTTAATACATTAATCATTGGTACAAATGACAAACAGCAGCTGTCAGTTTGGCTGAAAGCAATCTGGGTCTGCCAACGAAGCAACCAGCTGTGTTCACATTCGAGTCACGCCAAACAATGTCTGATTATTAATTTATCATACATGAAAAAATATCTTGCTGGTGGTGAAAATAATATTTTCATTGCAGGATAAATGCACCATTGACCTTTAGCTCCAAACATGTTACCAATATATCACAGTGTGTGCACGCTAACCATTGATCTGTCACAAGAGTCACAGTACTGAATACAACTCACAGCAGAACAATTTCAACTGTGTTTGACAGGCAGTGGTAATATTGGTCTGTAAATCATCAGCTCTGTCTCCGAGCGGATGAGAAAAGAAAAATGTTTCTTCAGGTTGAAACTGCACAGAACATTTTAAAAATGACTTGTCTCTAAATTCCCACCTGTCTTGGGGTTTATTTTTTTTAATACATGTGGGTGCAGTGGGACGTAGCAAGAACAAGTCTGCTTAGTGTCAAGAGGGCTTCCTTTTATTTTAATCTCACAAAGTTAGCTTTTCAAGTCACATAAACGACATTTGATTGGTTTGACATGAAATCAAGACCTATAATCTGCAATCTGTTAAATTAGAAGATGAAAAATCTATAGACTTAATAAGACTCATTTCTAGAGTGAGTCATAAAATAAATGTATGCTGGTTGAGGTGAATTGACTTTTTCAGTTTCCAGTGGAGGTAAATCTGATAATATTGATGAAGTCACGGTTTTATTGATTTTAAAATGTTTGAAACAACAATTGAATTGTCATTTGACAAACTGAGTACATGTTCAAAACACACACAAAAAAACATGAAGTGTTAAAGGGAAAAGGGAACAGAGTAAGTATATCCACATATTGTCCAAAATCTAGCAGCTCATTTAGATTAAACTGTCTATGCTCTTACATCTTGGGCAATTGGATTTGTTGTAGATCCGTGAAGACGTTTAACTCGTCCAAGAGGCTTCTTCAGGTCTGACTGACACGTTGAACATTGCTGTACATTAAACACGTTTCAGCAGCACTGGTTTGCGTTAGCTGCACACATACACATACTGTGTAGCCCATCATTAATGCAGGGTGAAAATTAACAGTGAAAGTTGTCAGGTTATGAACAATCAAATATGAACTGGCTGCTTGTATTTAATAATTTTGTTCTGGACAGAGAAATGTGGATATATCTCATATTTTGCTTCTTTTCCAAGTTTAAAAACATGTTATCTTCAACATTCCTTCAGATTGACAGACACTATATATTTTCTTTACTTGAGATCCTGCACAAAAAAAAATAGTGGAGTCACAGATAGCTTTGAAGATGTTTATAAGGCTGTTTTCAGCAAAGTTCAGTTTAAATTCACAACTGCACAAATTAAAACAAGCTCACTACAGTTTATAATGACTCTTTTGACATGTGGAAAATATGATTGCAGAGCTTTTCAAACTGGAAGACAGCTGAGCCAAAATTTCTGACATGCCAGAAATCCACCAAATTGTCCTGACAGTTACTAAATGTCAAATGACAACCAATCTGTCATAAAACTGGGTTGAGTCGGTTCTAAAATAAGTCAGGGGCGACCGGTTTGGGTTAAAAAGTGGTCTAAAGCCATACTCATGTCTTTCCAACATTATATAAAGAGTAAATTAAAGATTGTTTAACATCATATTTTGTTAATTTGTATGCAAGAAGTTTTAGTTTTTTTCTCCATGAGTCATCAACAAAGAAAACACAGATGTGGTCTGTTATGACTCCAGTGGCTGGACCCAGTGGACAAAACCATCTCTGGATCAATGACTCCCTCCACAAGGATGATAATGTGCTCTATGGCTTTCAAACAGCCATTTTCTGTTCACAGGTACAGACAGCCTGGTGTTCGAATGGCATAAAAGATGATGAATGATGGCAAGATTGAAGTGCCTGTCAGCATCGATCAGCTGGTATTCACATTTAATTGAGGCCTGTCAGCTCCTTGCATATTCCCCCTCTACCCTGTCCAGCTGTTAAAATGTAATGTGCCATTAACAGATTCTTTGGGTTTTTGTTAATGACAAGCATTTTCGCTGATCAATGCCCCACATATAAAACTACTATAATTCTATTAGAGGGAAAAAAAATATGAATATGAAGATTGTCAAGGACTAGAATTTGTCTGTTGAAGTGGTGAAATGGACCTTAAGGCCACATTTATTTTTTTTTACTCTATGTAATTACGCAGTAAAGATCACTTTACATTTCTTCTTTAAGTTTGACCCTTGATGTGTGGATTGTGCCGCTTTTATATTTTTTTAACCACATGGTGCTTTGAAACAAAAAGGAATCAACATCCTTTACTGGCACATTCGTGAATTAAAGTATTGAAAAATGGATTTCCAGACACACTGCATAATGAAATTACCCTTTTAAAATTACTTTGACTCAGGATTTATAAGACTTCCTGCTGTTTTAACCACTCAAAAAGTAAAATCGCTGCATGTCTCTTATTTAATTAATGTGACTGTTAGTTGCTCTGGAGAAAGAAACTCAGTAATGAGTAGTAACTCAGTAACATCAGTGTGCCAACATGACGATTTTTAAGATATAATGATTACCATGTACACCATCTTAGTTTAGCATGCTAGCATGCTACTTATCACTAAATATAGTATATCTCAGGCTGATGGGGAGAACTGAATAAAATGTGACCCGATGATGCCGCTAGATGGGTTTAGGGAGCCACAGTAATAACCAAGATTATTATTCCATTCATCTTCAGCTGAACATAGATGTCTGCACCACATTTCACTACCAAACCATACAACATCCATACAACATCTGATAGCCATCATTGTTTGTTTTCACAATGATGTTTACCTGGATAAGTAAAAACATTGACTCGTGGGTGGCGCAATATTAAAGTTCAACTCTGTTGGCTTCATCCTCTGAGAACCATGAATGTCTGTACAAAATTTGAAGGCAACTGATCCAGAATAAAATATCTCTAAGCTATTGGATGAAAGTGGTGGACCGACTGACCGACTTAGTCTGTCATAATTTTGGTTTTACAAGAAGACAAATTGTGTTATTGATTAAATCTTTTTCTTTGTTTTTCTCTTTTGTGTACAGATTCGGCCTCATCCTTCATCGAAATGAGCCTGTTCTCCACAAGATCGACCTCGAGACAACTTCATATGTGAAAAACATCAGCTTACGGGAGTACAACTGCATCCCCAAGTCTGTAGCCTACACCCATCTCGGTGGCTACTACTTTGTGAACTGCAGGCCTGACTCCACCGGCGCCACACAGCCCCAAGTTATCTTGGATAGTGTAACAGATAGCGTGATCGGCCAAAACCGTGACATCACCGGCACTCCCTACGTATCTCCAGACGGCCACTACTTGGTCACTGTCGATGATGGTGACGGCCTGATGAGGATCCAGATAATCTCAGAGCGAGGAGAGATCCAGGAGCCCTTTGACATCCACACCAACCTTCACCTGTCTGATCTGGCCTTTCAGCGCTCCTTCACAGAAGTCCACCAGTACAACGTGTTCGGCAGCTCCGGCCGTCAAACTGACGCTCTGTTTGTGGAGCTAAGCACCGGCAAAGTCAAAATGATCAAGAGCTTGAAAGAGGCCACAAAGTCGTTCCAGTGGCCATGGAGCAGTAAGAACAGGGTAATGGTCGGCAGTGGATTGTTCGGACAGTACCTTATGACCCCATCCAGAGAGTCCCTCTTCATCTTGGATGGACGGCTCAACAAGCTCAACTGTGAGATCACTGACGTCCTCAAAGGCAATGTGGTGGTGTGGGTTGGGGAGTCTTAGGTCATAACACAAAGACCCAATGAGCTTTTTTTTCCTCAAAGGTACTGTTGCACTGAATTCTGTTGCAGATTCTTTAATTTTGTGGGAGCGCAATAGTGAATACCACAGATTAAGACACCAAATTGACCATTTGTTAATCCACTGGATGAGGGACTGTCATCCAAAAAAAAAAAAAAAAAAAAAAAAAATACGAGTGAAGGATTGATCTTGTCTTAAAGCCAAGTTAAAACCATTTTTCCACTGAGTGTTTAAGTCAACATAAAGTTGCTTGCTGGTAATCTTTTTCAGGACAATTGGTATGAATCCGTATATATGTGCAACTTTGCATTATTATTCACAATCGATTGTATTCAGTGTGGGAATGTCATAGATAATCTCTGAACAAAAGTAATATTTAAGTGAATTGGCAGAAGTTGATATATAAATATACACTGTATATGTCCAAGATAATTCTTGTAATTTGAGTTCACCCATCCCCAACTTTTTTCCTGTGCCTTCAAGGAAAATTCCCTTCCATCAGAGGAATTAGCGTAATTATTCCCAGTGTGACTGCAGACTACACCTCATTTCTTTGACCCCTCCATTCGTGGTGAGCGTGGTTCCTCACAAATCTACTTCTCTCGTCTATCTGTCCATCCAATGCAGCCGACTCAGTCTAATTAAAACGAGCCCTTGCTGTGATCCCATCCTGTTTGAAGTGCAGACTGAGCGACTGAGTGGTTCATTATGGTTGTGCGATCTGTAACCTTTGATCCGAAATTATAACCAGCGTTGGAAGGTTTCGAAATTATATAGATAAATCTTTTTTCTTTCTTTAGTCTAAAGCATAAAAATGAAAGTCAGTGGCAAAGTTAGTTGAGTTGTACCAGCTTGATACACTACACATTGTGAAATTTAAAACGTTGCTTAGCAATGAGTCAATAGAGCACTTGTGCGTGAAGAAAATCCTATCATAACTTCAATATCCCTGGACCAAAAAGAAAAAAAAAAAGAAAAGCATCTTAGAGTTTAATAGGATGAACTGTGAAAAACATGCACTGTCTGCTCTGTTTGGCAGCATGTTTCAAGTGGATGTTTTAATGTGAAGTAATGATGAGCTAGCACACTGGGGAGCGAGGTAGTTGTGGTTGTATTGTGTAGAGGGTGGATAAGCTTTGAATATAAGAAACAACTCTTTCAGAATGCTCCTGCAGTATACATAGCTGGCAAGTCAATGAATCCTAGCTGGACACATTTCTATGCATTTTCACCCGGGCACTCTATGACTCTGTGAATCACAATGGGCAACTGTAATCTCAAATTTAGTACGGACTTTTGATGTGTACAGATTAAATAGTCTTTCTTTCCTGTTAAATCTTACTCGTATATATTTGGATTTTAATTTGATCCTTTTATTCCCCCGTTACATGTTTTTAATTCCAACCTTTATCTGGTTGTACCGCTAATGATGACCTCTGACCTTTCTCTCTATTTATGTTCTGTACATAGCGGCTGACTGTGAGTCCATTAGTTTCCCATCGACGTACAGATTCATGCAGCTTCTGTTCAGTATCCAAGCCAATAATCACATTCCTTTTTAAGAAATGAAAACACACTGCTGTCATTATCAGCATCCTGTACCTAAGCACATTGTGATCACACGCGCCGCTTTCACCTCCATATAGCCATGTCTTGTATGTTCCTCCATGTGATTGTTATTTATATAGAGAAAACACGCTTGTCATTTTACCCAACAATAAAAACTAGATTGTGAAAAAAACGTGTAATATTGCCTCTTTTCCTCATTAGAACAGCCTTTTTACACTGAAGATGCTGGTACACACACGATCATGTATTGACATGTTTCCTTTAGGAACTTAAGCAGCCTGTTGCCAATTACTATGCTACAAGAACAAGGTCAAGACTCCGTTGTCCCTTTGGATTAATTTATCTTGTAGCAAGGCATTCAGTACAATGTATCATAATTAGCAAAGAAAGAAAATACAATTGTTAGACCTGTGACTGAAAGAAAGGCAGATTGTACTACCAGCAACGCAGAGCTGCAGGGTTGGAGTAACTTGTCATGTAGTCACTTTATGTTATATACGTTAAAATAATTTTCGTGGAGGAGGAGAGTCTGATGTTCTGGACTTTTTGGAAAAAATGTGATTGACATGGACATGATTCAACTGCCTGAAGGGTGATTAAAAAAACATCCATCACTTAAAGATACACTTCTTTATATAATTATATTTTAATATTTTAAAACTCAACTTTGAGCTGGAAAGAAATCTAAGGTTTACTGTCTACTGGCTGACTGCGAGTGCTAAAGTTAGGAATAGTGCAAAGAAAACAAAGATTACTGTGCAAGCAGATGATTCAGTATCAGAGGCACAGTGGTGGAAGACATATTCAGATCCTTTACTTAGTGAATGGTAGTAATACCACCAAATAAAAAAAAAAAACATGTATGTAAGCAGTACCCATAATGCAGAGTGGTCTTAATAAATGGTCTGAACAGCAAAATAAGCTGTTTTTAAACTAGGTTTCTAATAGTTATGAGTGTTTATTTTCATGTAGATTTTTGTTTATGCTCAATGAGAGGCTCAGTTTGATATTATATATGCATTTTTACAATTTCAAGTCAGATTTCCAGAGTTAGCTACTTTCCGCCACTTGCCAAGGTATACTATGTACCCACATCACTCACTCGACTGTGGTAGATCAATCTGCTTTTATTTTGTATAATATAATAGGTAAATCTGCAACAATAAATGATTTTTCATTAATGTTTTAGCAATAATAGTTTTACTGGTTCCTGTTTCTCAGATTCAAGTGAAACCTTTATTTAAGCCTCTGTAATGTAGAGATAAAGAGAAATATGCAGAGTAAAAAATTCATAAGAGGACCATACTGGGTGAAAACAACTGCACGCTGAGATGAAGTCATTTAAAATCTTTTAAGTTTCCGTGGTTAGAGTGTTGATTTTTTGATTTGTTTTCTGTTTTCTAGATAATTCCTTGTTTGGTGATCAAAACAGAAGATTTTTGTTTGGGTTAGCAGTCATTTGAAAGACCAAAACAAATCACAGAATAATATTAGTGAATTATGCAAAAGATCACAAGCTGCCTCTCTAAAATCAGGGACACCCAAGACTGTATTATCACCTTTATATCATAGCCACTTACAAAAGAGAACCAAGGACAACTGTGTTCAAATTAAATCCAAAGTTTGATGTAGTCAAAGGTTGGTTGGTAAAGACGTGTATCATCAATGGACCTAAGTTGGGCCGAATGATGCCTGGGTGCTCAAACTAGCTGCCTGTAATGGCACACACATCAAAGTGGCCACACTGTTAATTATGCATAACTTTAAGCCATACAGTACAGTTGTCATGAACGGGGAAATCAACTCTGGAGATGAGGTTGGTTACCAGACTGTAAACATGTTTATTTCTGCTGTGAGGTTGGACATTTTAACATGGGGGCTTATGGAGACTAACTCGTTCTGTAGCCAGCGGTGGTGTTGGGGTTGTTTAAGGAACAGCAGTTGTTGTCACTTCCACATAGGGTTCACTACACAGGCACGGAGGTTACCACTTGGTGCCAGATCACCAATCAGGAGTGCTGCTGCTATGGTAACAAGCAGTTGAACATGTGTATGTGCGTATCGATTTAGAACAATCGTTAAATTGTTCAGGAGCTTTATTTTAGGCGTACATTTCATGACACGATTTTTCGATTGCTTTGGTTCAATTTTCTCAACAATGTCAATGTGACACCAAACATTAGCAATTATTTTGATAATTGACTTAGTCATTTTTCAACATAAATGCCAAAGCTTTGCTGGTTGATCGGACAAAACAAGACATTTGAAGTTTTTGCAGTTTTATGAGATTTTAAAGACAAAACAATTGATCGATTTGGCAGAAAATCACAATGTAAATAATCCTTAGTTGCATCTGTATATAAGACATTAATCACTTAAATTTGATAATTGTTGGATTTAAAACAACAACTGATCCAATGATCAGTAACAGTTAAAGTCAATAGAAGCCAATGTTTGAAATAATGTGGAGTAAGAATAAATGTTTCATATTATTTACTGAATATGGTGTATTGAAGTAAATGGTAAATGGACTGTACTTATATAGCGCCTTTCTAGTCTTCCGAACACTTAAAGCACTTTTACACTACATATCCCATTCACGCATTCACACACATTCATACACTGATGGCATTAGTTGCCATGTAAGGTACCAACTGCTCTGTTTTAGGAGCTAATCATTCATACACATTCACCAACCATTCATATGCATTCACACACCGATGGCGCAGCTTTCGGGAGCAATTTGGGTCTCTTCTTGCCACACTTTGACATGCAGACTGGAGGAGCCAGGGATCGAAACGGCGAACCGACGATCGTCTGATTAGTGGACGACCCGCTCTACCTCCTGAGCCACAGCCGCCCACACGTGTAGTCTTGAGCCTTTACTGTATGTTACAGTAAATCCTCCATTCATGTAAAACAAAAGGCACCAAACTTATGCCATTTTGACGGGTCTATATGAGCATGTGATTTAGTCTTACAGTTTTTTATGTAAGGACAGCATTTTGTCTTTAACAGGGAAGGCTTTTTTAAAATTGAGGTTAAGAATTTTGCTAAATGAAACCACGTTGGGAAAAGTTTGCCAAAGCCTACTGTATGTAAAATACTGTAACCGACACCTGCCAGCCAACAAAAAAGTATGAGTATTTTCTGTGGCCATGACATATTTTGGTTTGATTATATCTGTATCTGTATTCTTGGTAGAAAAATGAGCAGTTTGGGTAGGTGGGAGCCAAATAGAACTTTTCTTGAATTTTTTCTCTTTTCTTAAATTTACAACAATATGACAAAAGTTTGCTACCACTCACTTCCTCATATCCTTAAGATACAAAAAAGAAAATCAGATCTCATTCCATCTCAATGATCTGTGTTCAGGCATAATTCCTCAAAACTGTATTCATCATGTTTGTATTCCACCACAGCTAACACTTTCAGACTGTGTGCTATTCTTTCCTTTCTGGGCTTGTTCATATTTTAAATATATATGGCTGCAGGTTCTGTCAGGTGTTTTGGATAAAAGGATTCTCCAAATTACATGAGGCTGTACACTTATCTTCGATATCCATGTGGAGAGGTGCTTCCATCTGAAGAACCTCTAAATCAGATAAGCTTTTCCACTGATAATAACTGAAAATTCAGTTATTCAGCCATGTGGAGAACAGCGTCTCACATTCTCCACTTCTTTACTGTATTTACTATATGATTCATTTACGGTACACAAACCTGGACCTGTTGCTGACTTGCTGCTTACGACATACGTCCTAAGTTTGTGTTGTGCGCATGTTTATAATGGGGTGGGATGGAGGGTATATGTTGATATAAGTGTATTTTTTGACAAATGTGATAAGAAACGCATTTTCTTGTCACATTTCTACATGATACACGTCATTGATATATAAGACATTACTGGTCACAAAGACAGAATGAATAAATAAATAATGAATTAATTAAGGGCTTAATGTTTAAAGTTGTGCTTAATGTTTGCTACTTTGTGTAAAAATCTAACATACTCTCAGACTAAATGTATGGAGGCATTTTTTGTTAATATATGACTTTATATTAGTATTTGACTTAGGTATGATAACAATAATTCATAATATTTACTGTGTTACATTAATAGAATCATTTTAATTACCGTGAGCAATGAATGTAGATTATTTTGTCAAACTGATGCTGATGAGTTTTATGTCCTCATTTATAGTACAGGGTGCTCTGCGGGTCATGATTAGGACAGCAACTAATGATGTTTTCAATTTTGTTCATTTTTCAGATAAACCAGTTACTATATCTACTGTTTAAAATAACTAATAATCATGAACTATAAGTACACTGCACATGATTTTTTCTGACACACTGACAGCTCCTTTTCACAGAACACTATGAATGAATAAATGCTTGCTTATTAATTATGCTTATTAAAATTAGTTTTTATTGACAGGTAATGTAGGTGCTTGTAAGCAATCAATAATATCCAATTATGTTGTATGATAGTTGGGCCTGATAGACAAGAAAATAATCAGAAGCAATTTAAATAACCATTTAATCATATTAGTCTTATTATTTATTTTTTTTTAACGGTTGAATTATGTAATTATTTGCTGTTGTTCTTTGTCTCCTGTGATAGTAATCTGATGTCTTTGAGTTTTGGACTGCTGGTCAAACAAAACCATTTTCAGATTTTATAGGCCAAATGATTAATTGGTCAATCAAGGAAATAATCAGCGGATGAATTGATGCCACATAATAAATATTTGTTGCAGCCCTAATAATCATATATTACTATAATATCATTATATTATCAGTGTTTATAATACATCCACACTTCTGTTCTATGTGACAAGTTCAGAGACATATTGTGACAGTGTAAAACGAGTACACACACGAGAAAGGACAAAATATTTGTTTTTCCATTTTGATGCATAAAGTATTACAATTTACATGACATGTGACATGAGACACTACACTCTACAACATGTTTCTGTTCAGGAGGTACAATGATAGATACAATGAAATTAACAAATACAGTATAAATGTAAGTGGTTATTCAGCTGGTTTGCCCTTTGCAGACTACTTTGTCTGCTAGCACTGGAAACATAGAACGTATAAAACATGGATGTCTTACCCGTGATATCACCCACAGGTTTCTGAAGAGCAGTTGTGTAGCTCAGAGTGTGGTGACTGTGTCGACTACCACCATCTTGGCAGTCATGCCACTGTTGCCTCCAGGCCAATCTAAAAATGGGCAACGGTGTGGATCGCTGAGGCAGTTTGAATGACGCCTGAGTGTTCAAACAGGCCACCTGTAATGGCACCCATGCATCTGTCAATCAAAGCAGACACGCTGTAATTCTGCATAACTTTAAACCTTAATATAATTTGAACAGCTGAGTTCTATAAAAAAATCATCAGTGCAGTTGTCATGAATGGGGAAATTAGCTATAGAGACCAAAACTGTTTTTTTGTACCAGGCTGTAAACTTGTTTATTTCTGCTGTGAAGTTGGGGCTTATAGAGATCGACTTGTGGACGTTCGAGAAACTGCAGTTTTTGGCACTTCCTCATTGGCTTCACTTCTCAGCCAGGGAGGCTGCTGCTTGATTGGAAAGCTGCTGGACACATGCAGTGTTGCTGGGTTATAGGTGGCTGATTAACCTATAAATAAAGTTTATTTGCTCCCTAAGTTATAAGTAGCAAAACAGCATGAGTTGTTATGTTGTAGCTTGCTAGATAACATGATTCATACTTACTTGCTACTGTGTTGATTATAGCCGACAATAAATGAAGAGCACCACAAAGCAAAGGTGTATAACTAACAATTACTTTGTTGCAGGCAGGGCCAACTAACTAACTAACCAAAGCTAAGCTGGGGTTGCCTTGGCTGCATGGCACCACATGCAAGTGCTAAACTCATGAATGAGGCTGTATCTCCGTCTCATTCCTTTTTTTTCCCTTCACTAGTGAAAAAGCAGCATACAATGGACAGCAGTGTAGCAGTAGAAAGTGCATGAACACACTCAACAGTATAAATGTGTGTATATAAAAGCCTTTTGTTGCAGATGACATGCCTTTAGTTATTCACCAGAGATCAACAGAGCCAGAGCTTCAGTGCAAAAGAACGCAGCTCATTCTCATGATCACCATGCGCCCCTGCGCTCCTGATAAACGCTCCCTAATGCATTCCTCCCTGCACCAGTCCCAATTTATATTCATCTCTGAGTCACACAGGCTGGTGGTTTATATTAATAATCTTCCTTACAGGATCCCCTTTAATAAAACAGCCATGTGGATAGAAAAGAGGTCCTGGCAGTTCCTTAATTATCTATCTTCAGTCCTTTATCTTCTCCCGGTCACATGGGAGGGCCTCCGACTCCTCCCCACCACACACTCATGTCTCGCCTCCATCAGGAGAATTTAGCACCAGACTCTGCTTCTCTCTATTATTCCATTCACAAGACGAGCAGCGTAATCACGCCGCTGGCTCCTTAATCATGTTGCCGGGGCCTGCCAACAGCACAACCTCTCTGCTCCATCCATACCGAGGCACCTGATGACTGATTGAGGCCACTGTTGCTGCTGCACCTTGTGCTGGTTGTAGGTCGTCATGCTGCTCTCTCGCTCTCTTGCACTGCCTCCAGAATAATCAGTATATTTCTGTGTGGCAGTGAACAGCAGCATTTAGAAAATGGATTTTTCTCTCGGGGAAAGAAACATTCCTAAACTGCGAAATGGACTCATCACAATAGTGCAGTAAGCAAAATGTAAATATATACAAAGCTTTTAATTAGACTAACAAACATGCACTTTGGTTCACTTCATATTGTCTAAATATTGTTCTTCTGTGTGTCTTAATTTTAATGACTGACTTGTTTCTAGATTCTAACATTATCATGCTCATAGTATAGTGTGTTAGCATGCTGATGTTTGCACTAAACATGAAGTACAGTTGAGGCTGATTGGAATGTCAGCATGAATTTTGTTGTATGTCAAAAAAACTGGACAAATGAAAGTTTTGATCTGATAGAAAAGTCAGGACCACCAAAGTGACTACAATAAATCCCAAGGGGAACAATTTGTTGACAGTTGTCTTGACATTTCCTTTAAAACTACAAACATGGTGACACTCGAGGCAAAGTCAAGAATCATCAAAGACAGTAGGATTCAAGCTCTGGGAACCATGAACATTGTTTTGTATGAAATCTATTTCACAGGACAAGTGAACACTTTGACCTTCTGGTAGCATTTAAAGGAAACGTTAGAGGATCAACCAAGTCATTATGAGTCATCCTCTGGGGACCATGAGTGTGTTGTATCAAATATCATGGTAATTCATCAAATTTAATGTTAGAAATATGAGTTCAACATCAGATTTTCAAAATGGTGGGCTGACGATGCAAGCATGGCTAAAAAAAAGCAGAAAATCCTCATTTAAAAAGGGACAACAAGCAAATATTTGTGGTTTATTTGGCTGATAAATGAATAATAACCAATCGTTAAACTAAATGACTGAATGGTCAAAATGTGTTAAACTTTTGACAAACTCTGTGTGAACAAATGATATCAACCCAAAGACTGCTGCAAAAACCTGAGCTATAGTGGCCATCATACACTTCAAATATATGGTGTTAAGCCCTTTAACTTTGAGGGGTGGAGTGGAAGTTATTAGCAAACACACACCTTTACCTTTTAGACCTTCTGATAATAAAATGATGGTGGATTCATTGTTGAAGTAGGAAGTAAGAACATCTGAGTATATAAATGTGCATTCTTATTCAGAGAATGAGTCAGTACAAGTTCTGCATTGTATGTCCATTACGTAAAATATCACCTTCAGAGAAGTGGCTCATCTCCCTGCACAGAGAGGGTGGAATGACTTCCTATAGCAGTCCTCAAGCAACTAATCATTTAAAAAGGTAAAAATTGAGAGATCACATGTTGTGACTAAAAAAAATAAACTTTCATTCTCCTCCTCCTACACCTCCTCTCTGTTTTGGCTTCTTTCACCAGATGGGACTTTTTCGGGGTTTTGCTCATTAAGCCAGAAATCCTTCAGGGAGTTCAGAGAAGTGGACACCAGTCAATGCAAATAACTGAACTTTTTAAAAGGTAATTTGGTAAATGTTTGCAGCTCACATTTTAAGATGATTAATGTTGACTGGAGATGTTGAATAATCATATCATCATTTTTAATCAGTTTTTAATATGTTTAGAACAGTTTGGAGGTGAGCGTTTAATATGCAGAGTCTTGCACATACGGTGATAGAAGCAGTGCAGGATGTGGTTTAGGATGCTGACAGCAGACACTGCGTCCCCTTTAGTTGTCCTATTGTCATGCTGAGCTGGCTGCCGTGACACCGAGACCGAAGGACGCCTGTGGATGCTCAGGAGTGACGGAGACGCAGGCAGAGTCCTGTCATCCAGACACAGCCAACTGATCCGGTGCTGATAGCGCCCAGGTCGACCATGACAGGAGCCACCACCTCCGCTTAGCATGCACCTTGTCTGTCCTTTTGCTGTTCAGTGTGCTGCGAAAAGGCAGCAGAGGGACGCCTCCTGAAGGTCGATCCAAAAAACAAAGAGGAAAAAAAAACTCTCAAAGTTATCAACTGTAGGTCTGCCTCAACTGTTTTTACACCTTTCTTAACACATTTTGTCGAGTAGGGAGTAAAACACCAGTGCACCTTTCACAGTGTTCATTTTTGCCATGCTACACTGGTTTCAGCACATTAGAGATAGTAGCCCACAGTTTTTTGAGTCTCAATCATTTAACCTGAGACCTGTGAGAGCAACAAACTCTAACTGACACGTTCTGTCTGTCTGTTTGGCTCTTACAGACAGCAGAAGGTACAAACCTCAACACATCCACTGTGACACTTAATATTTGACATTAGAGCTGCAAAGATTGGTCAATTAATTGATTATTCAATCAGGAGAAAACCATTTTCAGAATCAAATTGATTAAGCCTTCTCAACATATGAATATGTTCTGCTTTTCATACTTTACTTTCATGATAATAAACTGAATATATTTGGGTTTTGGACAGTTGGCCAGACAAAAAGACAGACATCCTGGGGTGTCGTTTAGCTCAGTTGGTAGAGCAACCGCCCCATGTAGGCCCCAGGCTCAGTCCTTGCTGCGGCGGCCCAGGGTTTGAATCCAACCTGTGGCTCTTTCCCGCATGTCATTCCCCATCTCTCTCTCCCCACATTCCTGTCACTCTTCAGCTGTCTCTGTCAAAAAAAGGACAAAAAAAAAAAAAAAAGACAGACATCCTGAGCTCTGAGGACTTGTTTTACAATTTCCAGAAAATTGAAAATTTAATTAAAACAGTTAATTAATAATAATATTAAGTATATAATCAGTAATGACAATGATTAATATTTGTAGCTCTGTTTTACATGATGACTGTATTTAAATACTTTGTGCAACAGATTTCTTTTTCTAGATTAATAGGTTTATAAAAATGACAGAAAATCCGTACATCGTCACATTTCCCTAGAATTTCCTTTTGTCAGTCCAAAAACCCCAAACTCCAATGTAAGACAGTTAAAAGTAGCAAATCTTCACACTTCAGAATCTGGAACATTCAAATATTTGACATTTAATCTTACAAAAATTACAATTAATTGATTATTTTAAAAAATACCAATTTATTTTAATAGTTACAGTTCTAATGTATCCATTACAACATCAAAAACTGTTGGTTGTTCATTTTACTTACTGTACCAGTAGTCATAGTTATGTCTTTTGTACATCTTCAGGTTTTAACCAGAGACAGACTACAGACATTTGAGTTTCACCTCAAATTTAATCTGTTATTTTCTTTTGCCTGTCCCACCTGCTCAGACTCCTTTGAACATCGAGCTTTTGAACAGTCAGTTACCAAACAGAGAACAAACTTAGCCCTGCAGTTCCACTGAAACTTTCCCCCAAACTTCTCCAAGTCAAACAGGGGTGTGGCTCCTGATCCTTAAACAGGCGTGAAATGACCATCACATTTCTCTAAGCGAGCTCTGCAGCATATTCTAAAATGGATTTGTGGCCAAATGACTCAATTGTGCTTCTGTATCTCATCACTGCAGACTTCCAACTCCAGCAATATTAAGCTGTCAGTGATTTCCAGCTGAGCTGTTTGTAGACTTGATGTGTGTTAGCTGTCTATATGCTAGTAAACTACCAAGAATCGGTTTGATTTGTCTGCTTGGATGTTTTTAGGCACCGTCTTTGAAGTGAGATTTTCTTTTGAGGAAGTTTCTCTAAGCAAAAGTAACTCTTTGTTTATTCAGACATGGAAGATGTTACTTCTCATGCTAATTATCAAACTCTTTAATCTTTATTTGACAGCCGAGATGTTGCTGTTGTAGGAAAAACATCCTGCATCACATCAACAAGTATTTGTAGAAAGAAATATTACCTGACACTTTGAAAGTTTGAGCTAAAATTTGAATTCTCCTCACTTCTTGTGCAAGAAAATGTAACACTATAATGATTCTGCAGCTATTGTTCTGTTTTTTTTTTCCATTTTGTAAAAAAGGATAAAATGTGTCAGTGGAAACAGCAGCGAAGCTTCAGGCCTCTGGGTGGGTGTTGACTGATATTTCAGAGCTGTTATTGCTAGAAGACATGCTGTTAATTTCTGTGCGCTGCTGCCTGGAGCACATCAATAGTCCTGTATAATCTACATTCATACAAGATGTGTTTTGCCCTTTCTCATCAAGCACAAAGCGCTGGTTATGCATTATCAGCAATGGGAGCCGTCTGTGCCTCTATAATGGTAAAACTTTAGGAGGTGCTGCCATTTCGTGTTTCACTCAGAAAAAGGGAGCTAGTAAGCTAAGCTAACTAGCCTCCATTTGGAAGAAGAAAAAAAACGCTAGAAAGCTAATATTAGCACTAATTACCTGCTGAGGCATTGGCAGCTATCTTAAACTTAGTGATTTTGTCCAACATTAAAGAAAGCATGGGGTCTGACTCAGAGTCCAGACATTGTGATGGCAAATGACCACACTGTTAAAACTCATAGCCATGAGCAGTTCACTGTTACTAAATAATAGTTAAAAAAAAAAAAAACACAGCATGAGTGACGTTACCCGTAGGTTTCCAAAGTGCTGTTTTGAAGCTGAAAATATGCAGCGCTGTACGCTGCCATGTTGGCTGCACTGCTTCTTCCTCCTGGCTAATAAGCCATTTGCAACAGCACCTACCTGTCAATCAAAGTGGCCACACTGGTAATTATGCACAATTTTAAGCCTTCATTTAAAATTTGAATTGGCTTCATTTCCCAGCCACAGAGGTTGCCACTGGATGTTACCCTGTAATGTTGACTACACTGTTGCCCGTAAAGTTGGAATAAAATATTCCATGAAATTACTGTGATAATGTCATTTATTCTTGATAATGTGTATCTTCTCAGAACTTCATTGATCAATCTCTTCCAAGCATATCACAGTGAAAATTAAACCACAATTAAGATAATGTGTATAAATAGGTATAAAAAGAGGAATGTGTCTGAAGACAAAATTATTCAAACTTTATGGGCAACAGTGTATTAAACACCGAGTCTTGAGGTACTGTTGGAAGTTCTGAAATTAACATCAGGTAAGCAGTGAATGACGTCAGCCTCCCAGCTGGTAAAGTGGTGAACAGACAGATATTTATAAAGTACTTGTTCTTTTCTCCTGAAGACTCAAAGGGCTTTCACACTTCAACACACATACATACCAGTGGCATAACCATCAGGAGCAATTTGAGGTATCTTGGACTGGTGGAACTGGGAATGGGTCTTGCTCTTAAAAGTCACCAAACGTAGCAAAATATGCCAAAATAAGGGGAGACATCACAGTGGAAAAATAAATGAAATAAAACATTTTTTAACAAATAAGTATGCAGGTCTAAACAAGCATCAATGATATACCAATTTGTATGAAGTGGCTGTAAGTTAAATTCTGTTTGTGTTGTATCCATCAGTCAAGAAATCCAATGTGGACATTTAGCGTTCATCATTTGCCTGACTGAACGTCCATCTGGACACAACAGCTTTCAGGCCACACTGCTTTTCTCCAAGGTCACACAGAGTAAAAATGTCAAACACAGCAACATGTCTGAAGCTTCCCTCATTTCCATGCAGGCCTAAAATGTGTTCACCATTTCACAAATCATTGGAGGTCCCATCTTTAGATTTCTCTCTCCATTAGAGCAGGAGGCCAGCTTTAAACCCAGGCCGTGGTGGATCGGGCCGTTGGCCAGCCGGTCGTCATTAAGAGAATTTACTTCTCGCTGCCTGCCGCTGCCGAGCGGAGGACCAGATGTGATGCCCGTCTCCTGGGCTGCCAAACACAGCGAGACACATCCTGCACCAGGGGAAAGCATTCTAGAGAGCAGCTCTATCACTGCCGGGAGGAAACATTGCACAGCTCTCTCCAGCTTGACGGCTCTTAGCCAAAGAGCCAGCTGTTAAGAGAGGAAGTCTGAGTGCACAGAGCAGAAGAAGTCCTGTGGTTTTGAAGCCAAGAGGGACTCCTTCAATATGTAAGGCTGGAGTGAAGAGTGAGACTGCTGAATGAGGACATTAACTGGAATTCGCCTTTACTGTATCTGTCTCTCTGTCTGCACATCAATCTTTAATTCACTTGGACATTTAGCAGTACTTCCTGATTTTACTGTTGAGTGAATAAAGCTAGTGAGATGCAAAGCTACTCAAAACCAACATATGAAGCTCACAGCACTGATGTGCTTTTCTGCATGAATAAGATGTGTCCTTAAGGATGCTTTGGAACATCAACCAACATAAACACCAACCTCTAAAAGGTCAATTTTCTATCCTTAGGTTGCACAAGGTCACACATGGGCCTTGAGGTCATAGACAGTGACAGCACTAAATCATGTCAGAGAAGACTCTCTCTCTTTGGTATGCGAGGCCGCTGTTTGGATTGCTGGATGAAAGGCAGGTGCCAGCCTATCTCAACGTTGCCTGGTGACCAGGGTCAAAGAAACTGAATGTTGTCTTCCTAGACATAATAGATAGCTAGCCTTTGACGTTCCATTAACATGAACAGACAACAGTGGCTCCTGATTAGAATGTGCTGAAGGTGAACACTAATGTGGGTAAAAACATTCTCTTTGACAATTCCTGGGCGTATAGTATTTGTGGCGTCATCTGTATGGGTTCAAAGTCGACCAACAGCAAGAGTTGGGCAGAATAGAGACCGACTCATATGCATACAAGATTGTATGTGAGTGTGTCTCTGATTCTCCTTGATTAAGCTTCAATAAATATCACCGCATAAGACATCAGAGGCTCCTGAACACTTTCTTCCCTCCTGACCTGGTGCCATTGATTTCAGCAAAAAAGACACTGCTTCTCAAACCGTGGCACCACTGGTAGTACGCAAGCGGGGTGGTATGTGGATGTGGTTAATTAAATAAATTAATTTAGAAATATTTAATGACATCAATACGATAAACGTGAAAACTCAGATCCTGCTGATATGTTAAGGCTCATACTTATATGATATATACATATATATTACTTTATTTTGACAGGAACTTAAATATGTTATGAAATTTGTAGTAATGAGATCATATTAATGTTTCTATTTAATTAATGGCCATACGCTTAAGACTGATAAATCCCTTGTGATGCTCCTGTGTTGCTAAACACCCGATCAGATACACATCCCCTTCAGCCTCACAAACCGTGGTCTGTCTGTCAGGTAGTCAGTAACACAGGCGATTGTGGAGGTATTCTATTCTTGCAGCAGTGAAGGCTGAATTGTGTTAAAGGTCACCTGAGGTCTAAGATGGGTCAAAACCAGTCTCTCCAAGACATTCATAATGTGAGACTTTAAGGCAACTGGTCTATAATGATTTAGGACAGATGAATGAGGCTTCTTTGGAACTTGAACAAGACAGGGTGTCTACAGCACTGGAAACTTCTCCTGCATCAGGCTAAGGTTGAATTGGTGCTGTCTGGACTAGCCAGACCTCTCCAGCTGTCTTTTCTTTTCGAGGTGGGGGGAGTTGACAGGAGGCTCAGAGTTTCCCGATCTGTCGGGAAGTGTTGATGGAGCAATGTTTGGGTCCATTGTGGAGACATGAGGAGTTGTTAGTCCTGATCACAAAAGAGGTGTGGGAGAGAAGCAGCTGCATGGGCAAGGGGGATTTCGCTCCAGTTTTTTCTTGTGAGCTCTCTCCGGACCATACCATCTGAAAGCCGGGGACAGTGGAGTTGGAGTCTGACATATGTTCCTGCAGCCATGTCTCAGTGAAACACATAACACTGCACTCATGATACTCCTGCTGAGTCCTCGTCAGCGCTCCTAGCTCGTCCATCTTGTTCGCCAGGGACCTCACAGTCTCCATTACAACTGTAAGAAGAAACGGTTTAAATTTCCTCCTCCTAGCCCTCCTTATAACACCGGCCGCACATCCCCGGCGTCTCCTCTTCAATTCTTGTGGGATTCTGGGTCTCGCACCGGGCATGTTAAACCAGCACAAGAAAAATTTAAAGTACCAGGAAGAGCAGAAAAAATGTGTTGGAGCCACACAATATCTTTATCAGCTTCAAAGTTATCCTAAGAGGACTCTTTAAATATAGAAAACACGCGACAGAACAAAAGATAAAGGACAAAAACATACAACATTCAAGACAGCTGCTGCAACAGGCCGTCACTGTGGCACCATCTTGGAATCTGATCTTGGATGGTGAGAGCTAATATTAATAGCAGCATTTCAAATAATGTTGCTATTTATCTAATATTTTACACATAACACAACATTCTGAGGTGAAATGAACAGCTCCATTACATGTCTTTTTTCTCTCCAAATACTAGATCATTTGAAAACCTTGCCCTTAAATCTTTGTGTGATGTAGATGTCATGTAGTTGCATGTAACACACATGAGACAATTACAGTCAGAACAACTTTAATTTGACGAAAACTTGTTTTTATGTGCAAAAGAAACCAGTCTCACTGCAGTGGTCTAAGCTCAGGAATGTTGTTATATTCCTAATAACATTTGACGCACACACCCACATCCTGCCCATTCTTTTTATTTGTCATGGGAAAGTTTGCAAAGAAATGTTGTTGTTGTTTCTCAAAAGAACGAGGTAGGCTTCTCCAACCAGGCAGACAAGGTCAACTCTCATTCATATATAGTCATCAACAGCAGCAGGAGCCTCAGGGGGGATCAAAAACAGTGTGGCTTTATTATTAAATGCAATGATTTGAAGCCAGGAGGAATATATTAATGTAAAACCAGCTGCAGTGAAGGGATATTTTCTAGGAATGTACAGGCATGCATTGGATGCAGGCATTGAATGCAAATTACGGCACCTGTGTGATTGGCACAGAACCAATCAGACTACGCTGACTATTTTTTGGGTGAAACCTTCTCCAGCAGTGGCACAACCAACGTTGTGACTCAAAGTGAGTTCCGGTAAAGTCTGTGCTGTGACCAGCAGTGCGCAAACAAGCTGAGACAGATGGCTAAGGTAATGCTAGCTAGCTAATTTTACAACATCGTTACATGCAATGTCCATTTTCGGCAATGTGCCAGACCTGCCAATTTCACATACTGGGACCTTCTAAGGTGGCAAAGACGCAGTCCCAAATAGTGCTTCACATTTCAATAAACAAAGTCAAATCAGAAAGTAGCTATAAGTTGTAACAGATGAACTCATCTTCAGAGGAAAGAGCAAAAACCAGAATGTAAGGTAAACATTACTCCACAAAACTATAAATCAAGTCATAATGTCTCTCTACTTGTAGCACATTATGTATACAATATATAATACATGCATTCAGTAACTAATTTTAAAGCTAATGTTTGTTTTTAATAACTTTTTATGTGTTCTCTTTAATGGGTCAGTGTCACATTTGGAGTAATAACCAGCTACAACAACAGGGAAGATTTTTTTCATTTTAAAAGAACATGGCCCCCAAAATACGAATTTTAATCAAATAACTTTATACTTTGTAGTCTTTGGCTCAATCTTGTAATTCTGTCTGTGCTTGTGATCAGCACCAGACTAATCTTAAAAGACACCAGAAGAGTGAATGATTACGAGCTTATTTCCCAAAAGTCTGAGGGAGGATACTCCCAGATCTCTAAAGTGTATCCTTCTCAGCTTTTTCACCCTTAAACAGTTTGCATAATTTTCTCACTGGCATCCATGTGTTTTTTAAATTATACAGTGTGTTGTAAAACATATGCTTTCAATAAATCATGTAGGTTAACACTGAAAATGACTGTAATCTGTAAAGGAAGGAAGCAGTGTCACTTTGTGATGTTAGGTACTTTTCAAAGTGCTTCATAGAAATAAATAAGGCAACCAGCAAAACACAGACTAAGGAAGGATAAAATCATCATAAAACAGAAATAAGTTAAACTATAAAGAAAATTACACAAGGCATGTCTAGACTGGTGGGTCTTGAGCCAAAGTTTAAATTTCAAAATCTTTTTTTTTTTAAACTTAAAACATTAAACAAACCCTGATCAGAGACCTGCTGTTAATGGGATCAGTAGATCTCTACTGTTGACAGGAGTATCTACTTCAATTCATACTACTATGTTAGCATGTCAGCATTTTAACTGTGAGCAAAGAAACATGCTAAAATGCCAAACATGAGCTTGTTAATACGCTAATTGTTAGTATGGTGATTTTATTTCTACTCTGGGCTGGTTGGTTTGTTATTTTGGTCAGGGCTCTCCCTGATGTTACATTTGAACTTCCATATGTGGAAAAAAATATAACGTACTGAACTAATTGACTATTTAGTTTTATTTCAACCCCCCTAGACCACGATGAGGTCGAAACAACCAGTCTCATTGTAATGATCAAGGCTTTCTACCTATTGTGATTCTTTTACACTCCATCCACACCAGCCCTGTCCTTTCACTGTATTTTACCTGGTTACCTCAGATGTCCCTTCACAGAGGGACAATGTACACAGCCTGTCAGGGCAGGTAAGATCATTTATTATTAATATTTTCTCATTAAATTTTCAACAGCATCAAAAGCCTTAGGAGTAAATACAATGTGCTTCCAATATTAAAAAGCAAGACTGACTTAACGTTAGCATGCTGATATGGGCTGTAAGTGTAAACATTCAGTTTAAACAACACCACAATGTACAGCTTAATCTGATAAAATGTCTGAGCCAACATGTCCAAATATGACCACTGTACAATGAGACAAACCCCAGCCATGCCTCTAGGAGATGCACTGTGAATAAGGACCGGTCTCATTTTGATGCTAGGTACATTAGCAGGAAGAAAGTGAAAGCAGTGAACGAGCAATAAAAAGATGTTAGCCCTAACATAAATGAATAATCATAATTTTTATACTGATCAAAATAATAATGATTATCATTTTGGTCATAATCTTGCACAACTATAATAGTCTTTCTGTGGAGACGATCTAGTTACACGCTTCCGTGTCCCCACACTGTACAACATCCTCATGCATACTACAAGAGGAATATGCAAAATATGAAAAAAAGTGAATAATACATTATAGTCACAACCTTAGAGAGTTATTCTGAGATCTAACCTGTAGCCCCAGTGGCAAATGTACCTCTCCTGCAGGCTGCCGTTCAGTCTACCTACCACTGTGACAGCTGATGAAATAACACCCAGATTATGGATGTCACATCAATACTGAAAAAGAAAAACTAAAAAATAAAAAAAATGCTAGCCTGACACTATATCATGGCTGTAACTAGAACAACATGTCATAATTTGGTGTCACTAGCTTGAACTTACAAAGCTTGCCTCTGTCTGCCCTCTGGGAATCTGCCTGCAGCTCCATGTCCTGCTGTTTGTCACAGGAATTCAAACTAAATTCATTTCATTGTCCCACACTAACACACACACACACACACACACACACACACACACACCTACATACACATGCACACACACACACACACACACACACACACACACACACACACACACACACCTACATACACATGCACGCACACACACACACACCTACATACACATGCACGCACACACACACACTTCTATGGCACTGACCTTTTAATGCTTGTCACTTGCTTGAAAAACCATAAATAACATTCTGCTGAAATACCACTGCCTTTTTTTCGTGACACCTGTGTGACTCCTTAAATCACTTATCGGCGATCGCCCTGTCCTGATATAATCACATTCACAGTACCACAGTTCTGAATGACCATGCAGCACTTCAAAAATAAATCATTTGTGCTACCTAAGTGTACTTATCATACATCAATGAAACAAAGATCAGCACAATCATAATCCCTATTGCTACTTTTTGCAATGATAACATTTATGCTCTGCCCAGCTTTTATTTGTCTTCAGTCCTCAGTTGAAGGACCTCCTTTTCAGTTTATTGAGGAGGATAAACATGTTGGAGGTAAGTTTTTTCAATAGCCTTGAATCATTTTAAGCAATACGGACTCTTTATTTACGTCACAACATACAGCAGATTTCCTTAGGGTTGACCTGGCACTCACTGTAAAATGTCATTCAAGCAGCTGGGTGGTTACCCATTGCTTGTTAACGTTATCATTAGCAAAACACTGAGTGGATATGTTCTAACTTGCCAAATTACTTAACCAGCTAACGTGATCCATGATACCACTTATGTAATAAGACAAACGGTGTTGATTTTAGCCAACAATAAATGATGTAACAATACAAAGCAAAGGTATAATTAACAATTACTTTCTACTAGCCGAGAGTGATACAAGGCAGGGCCCAATAGTTCACTAGAACCGTGGGTTAGCTGTGGTTGGTTGGCTGCGCGGTGTGGGTCTAGTGTTGGTTCCTTCATGGAGTTGGCTCATACTCTATTTTGCATACAACGAGTTAGTTAGTGTCATAAAGCGAGTGGTCCAAATAAAACATAAGAATGTAACAGATTCTTACTCCAATCCTAACCCAGATTTGTTTATGTCACTTTTTGCTCTCTACTCAGCACACACAGCCACTAAAAGGACTACCATTGAGGAAAGGAGAATGGAAAAATAAATTGTAAACCTATTTTACCAATTACTATCTGGTAAATTGTGACCACATTACACATTATTTGAAGTTATTTGAAAATCCTTAGATGTCTGTATTAAAATTTAAGTAGATGGACACTGAAAAAGGTCTCTCAGAGGTTTATTAAGCCTGTAGATTGCTTGTCGAGTTGACAGCAGAGGAAAGCTCTGTCTGACCCGGACCCGAGTTTGTATCTCACAGCGATATCCTCATCTTTCTGTGAAGGTAATTTAAAATAATGAGAGTATCTCATCCGTCGCTTTGACGCTCTTCAATTCATTACTTTTTAAAAAATCATTCCATCTTCAGTCCTCCCAACACTTATCTCATGCTTACAGTAGCTGTTGCTTGGCAACAGTTGATACCAGTTTACAAATATTCAACAACATTTAAAGCCCCAATCTGGCCAGTTTCAACTGATGTTTTTGGTTATAGCCCCTTTATGTGACATTTGTTACTATACAATAACACATTTTAAATCACGTTGATGCTATATTGACATTTAATCAGGTGAATGGTGCCTCTGCCGTTTCCACTCTGAGACCCGTACGTCTAGTTTAGAGCTTTGCATATGATCTCCAGCAAGAAATAGTTATGCATGCCTGGACTGTGAGCTCAGAGCACCAGGGGAGTGTAAGTGTTTGTACCACAGGCATTTTGGACCAGGTTTTTTAGTTGGGATAGTGGGGAAATGCCGACAGGGAGGGGAACCAATGCCGTGGCAGAACCGGAGCTGGCCAAGTGGGCAATGTAACTGTGTCCAGCAGCCTCTATGGACATTATGACAGAGGCAAAGAGACCAAAGAGGATGTCTGAGGAAGCTAAGAAGAGAGAATGGGTGACCGAGCAAGACAAGAGTAAATCTGGGACTTAGTCGTTAACGAGATCTTCTTGAAATAAAAACCTGAAAGACAGACGCGGAGCTGGGCTGACTGCTGTTGAACTAGTAAGTAATATTAGCTGGCTGCTATGTCTGCTGTTGTTGCACTTGATCGCCGTTTGGCTGTTAGCGAAAAGTTGTCGACTTGTCAATAAGTTGACTAGTTAGCTCTCAATGATGTTCATCAGTTATTTGTCAAAAAATGTTTGGCAAGCATTATGCCTAATGAACATTATCAATAATAATAATAACATTTCAGCATCAGGTCTTACTTTCCCAATATTGCGGAGGTTGAGGAATGAGGTTATGTTATGTTATGCTATAACTAAGACCTCAATATTAATGTGTTAATATGTAATACAAATGAGAGTACTAATGTGTTATCAATGGTTTGACATAAGTTGCTTGCTTTGTTTAAATGACTCCTTAAATATAAAATATAAAAATGCTAAAGTACACTGGAGGATGATTTTAATAATCTGTGAATAGGCAATTCAACTAAAACCATTTCACATCTCACAAGGTATCTAATGGTACAAACTAAAGACTGGGCTGTCGCTACGACATCACTACATCAGCAAAGATCCTGGACTACAAACTGAATAAACAGCAGAGACAGGTAAAATCAGCTGTCTGTGAACAACAGAGCAAATGTGGACACATTATTGAGTGGGAATATGTCAACAGTCATCATCACATCCGTGACCATCTTTGAACAGAGATGAGGGTTACGACCTTTACCCTCATATACAAGTACCTATTATCAAGTTACTGCAGTTCTTTACTTAGGTCAAATGAGGAGAACTGAACCTACATCCATAACTACTGGCAAACATCCACATGTAGCCCAAGTATTTTTTTGTTTGTTTGTTGTCTGACATTGTATACTGTATATTTTAATGTAATGGGCATTATTGGGTTTGCTTTGTTGGTTGGGAATTAATCTGGCCACTTAGATCCAAGTGTGAGATGAAAAATAAAACATTCTGTCTAAAGATACAACTCTAGTGCACTGCAACCTTTATAATAATCAGGCAAAGCCAAATCACAGTTAATAATTGAAATGTTTCTCCACCTAGTCTTTGGATAACATTGAAGGGCATTAGATGTAATAAGTCATCACTTGCAAGAACAATTACAATAAGCTTTTGACCTTGTTGTAATGAACTGGAATGAGATTTGGATCTACACATTTGACTGGAGACGATCTACTACTACTACTACTACTACTTTGGGAACCACTGGTGTAGATATCTGTTCCTGCCTACAGTACCTGCATATATTTATGGATACCTGTTCAGTCTGACAATACAAGTCAGAAGAAAGAAACAGTTGACACCTAACTACTGTACACCACTATAACCTTGTCAAAAGAGTGTGTTTAAGATCATACATATTGATGGGATGCATGTCTTGTCTTGAGTTTTCTTTGCAGACCTCCGATGCATACCCGCCTCGGTGACTTCAGAAGAAGGCTTTAGATTTTGTGCTCACAGTGACATGACACTGTGTTTTCACTCTCCTAAGGTGAAGTACTGGCACTGGTACAAGCGGTGGCAACAAAGTCACAACCTATTGTGCAATAAAGTAGGGAAATTGAGTGTGTTTGGCTTTAAAACCTATGAGGACGTTTGATTTACATTTTCAGCCACAAAGCTGTCAAGATATTTCACTGATGTTTGACAGTGTAACAAGGTTTTAATCTTCTTTCTAACACGTCCCCCGATCAAAGTAATAGTTCATACACTGGAAAGAGAACAGGGCTACTTTATATGATGCTCAATATATATTTGTTTTTGTTATGGCAAGGGAAGAAAAAGCATCACATATGGTACGAGTATAAACTGTTATTCCCTCCAGGAGAATGCTATGCGCAGGTGAGTTGGAGGCAATTCAAATGCAATGGAGCAAGCAATCTTATATTTCCCAAAATAATATAGAGCCAGCCAATACTCGCAGCATTTCTCTCCAGCCTGCCTGGCTGCGACCCATCGTACTCCCCTAACATGGGATTTTAAAGTTTTTCTTGGGAATATATTGAACACAGAAGTACTTTTCAGAAGGCTGCACGTACATCATTTATTATTGCCAAGTCCTTCAGTCCTGCCTGCAACAGATTTGAGGGAATTATCTGGTGACCAGTTCTAAAGGTTACTGCGATTTTATACAACTGTGTGGGAATGCTAAGGTGTGATGAAATTAATAGGATCAAATGTAAAGAAAGATGTATAATGGGAAACAGGATTGGGGTCATGTCTTTTACTGTGTAGCTTCCTGTGAGCGCCCATGCATGGCACAGGAACAACAGGGGGTTGTCTTTCCTACACAAACATCAAATCCTGAATTCATAAACTTAAATAAGCTTGTATCTCAAAACGGCAATACACAATCTGGTTTGAAATAACAAGACTAAGACTTTACAGCCATGCTTAACAGCTCTGTGAGGCTGTACTTAGGTGCTTGTTTGTTGCTTTGAGCCAAGGTCAGCATGCCAACATGCTCAAAATGGTAATGCTAGCATGCCGATTTGCCATGGTGACCATTTTTGTTTAAAACGTTGGCATGCTAACATAAGTACAAAGTACAGCTGAGGCTGATATGTAATTACAATTCAGCCTGAGGGGAACATGGATATCTGTCCCAAGCGGCACCTCTGTGGCTGTGAATTGAAGCCTATGCTGAAGTGCCAAAACCTGCAGTTCCTTGAATTGCCACTTGAGGCTGGATACAGAATGTCATCCTCTTAGAACTGAGTTTCTAGACAACATCTGCGCCATTCCATTTTGATTACCACAGATCTTTATGGAGGTAAATGAAAAACAGACCTGTTGGTGGCACAAGAAAAGCCTAAAGCAAAAAAAGATTTATCATTTGTTTATAGTGTGAATTTCTAGGTTTCTGATCTCTGTCTGCCTTGTGAGGAGGATAATATAACAGTGTTATCAAGTATAATACAAGTTATAATAAAAACAAGTTGTTTTCTATCTGAATTGTTTTCATTTTCCTTCACTGGAAATCACACAAAGAAGCTAAATCAGGCAGAGTTCTGGGTTCATCCTTAACCACTGAGGTAACTAACCTGCTACAGACAAGCATTCAAAGACAGACTATGATCATGTTACAGTCATGTATACAGGGATCTGAATAACCAAGTTTCACTGCTCACTGGGAGACAATGTAATAATACGAAGACAAGATCGTTCTTTAAGCTCCCCCATCTGTTCCAGTTGTTTGTGACACAGTAGCTCACAGATTGTTTCTGCCTTGCTTCCTTCAGACACAACTGACCCTACCCCAACCCATTAACAATACCGAAAGTAGACTAAATAAATCACGTTGAGCACTATTTCATTAAATTAAATCATGAATATGTACTGTGTGATTCCTTTAACCTTACAACATTTACTTCATAATATTTACTCCTTTACGTGAGGTTCTCGTGAACTTTCTGAATGAAACAACAGAGAGTGAGATGAGCCTTGTCACAATGTGTTTCTTTGATTTTAACTGACATATTTGCTTGTTGAGCATCATCTGTCAAAATCTTATACTTCACATGCTGTGCTGTCTAAATGAGTTTTTTGCTGTATGACCCCCAGGGGTCTGTGTTAGGCAGAAGGCATTTACTGTGATGGGCCGTCGTCATTTGTATGCACATTGTGCTGTCTTTATTTTTATTTTATTACTTTGACCTTGATTATTATGGAAATATGAAAATAAATTGGTGCAGCACTTACCTACATTACTATCCCCAGCGTGTCAAGTAGTTTACCAGAAATGGGTCTGCTTAAAACTTTAACTGCAGACACTGAGTAATATTTGATTATCAAAGAGACTGTGTAATAGCATTCTTAAAATCACACATTTTCATTGTGACAGTCAGGCTGTCAGTAGAACAACACTGCTTAATTTTGTTCTTAACGAGTGCCGGGATGTCGAAGACCTGCACTGTATGAAACAAAGGGAAGTACTTCATTATGTTCTCTGGCAACACAGCGGACAGAAAAAATGAAATGCTCTTCTCCTGTGATCACACCACAAGCTGTTTCCTTTGTTGCCTCTACATCACTTCCTGGCTTGGCATATCCATGGGGAACTACCAAGACTTGTTGCTTTGTTTGTCCCATTCATTTGCATTTTTCCGCCACAGAACTGCATTTAATTATCACACGGAGAGCCTATTTACAGCTATAATGAGAGAGAGAGAGAGAGAGAGAGAGAGAGAGAGAGAGAGAGAGAGAGAGAGAGAGACCAAAAACAAGCAAAACTCCACATCTCACAGTAAAACACCATATACAAGAAAAACAAATCCCACACTACACCCATCCATTTTCCCTCCATATGTTCTCCTTAAAGACAGATAAGAATTCAGCAGTCGCAGATTACTCTTTACTTCAGCAATAGAAGCCTTAATTGGTCACTGTAGGACAGAGACATTGATTTATGAGGGCATATAAAGAGATCTGTACAAATTAAACTTATAATTCAGGCTCCCTTCCTTTAAAAAACATCTTGTTTGAAGGCAGCCACAGGCCCAGATATCATTCCACAAAAAGCTGGTTGCACAATATTCAACTATCCATGACAGCAACATGGCAGAAATTACAGTCTGTAAGCCGGAACAAATTGTTTAGCTGTATGCTGTGTGGGTTTTGGAGAAATCTAATAAATACCTTCAATATGACAGCATCACTGGAAGCCTAAACATTCCCTCTCCTCGTCTCTCCCTGCTTCAAGACACGGGCAATTGAGTGTGTACTGTAAAACCCTGCATCACTCACAGCAGAAACAGTAGTTCACAACACTGTAAACACAAAACTATAGTGTGTCCCAATCAACCAGTTACCAGCAGACAACAAAACTTGATTCATGTAAACAATTATTTGAGGCAGCGGAGCCAAAATAAAGCAAGCATGTAATCAAATGTCTGAGTTTTAATCGTGGTTACAGCATTGTATGATTTTATGACTGCTACTCTGCACAGGCACTCCATTGTGTTTTCAGAGCTGTAAACACTTTTATTAGTGTTTGACAGCAAGAATAAATAGAAATTCAATTTATTATGCTCAAAGATCAAGTCAGAGTGAGTGAATAACAAGAACAAACAAAGAGATATAAAAAAAATTAAAAAGTCTCTGAGTTTGGTCAGCATGAGCTCTTTGTTTGACAAAATATCATTTAAGGTTTTCTAAGAGTCCCTTTGTGTCAGGCAGAAATTCCCTTTTTTGCTAGCTTCTTATTGCAAATATTACAATACACATATTATGTACAGTAGATGCTGTGTGTTACCCAGCAGAGGTCAATTAAGTAATCAAGTTAGAGGATGGAGTTAGAAAATAAACCAATTCTGTAGAACGGGCGAACTACGACTTTTTGGCAAGCTAATCAACAGTTACTCTCAGGACAGATTAAACCTCTTCCACTGATGAGTAGATGTGCCCTATGTGGTTTAGAACACCAGCACAGACATTCCCTGAACTTACGTATGTGTGTGTGTGACACACAGGGGTGTGTGCTTGCAGGAATTGATCAGTATGTTCCTGTGTGACTGGTGGAGGCTGCACACCCATGGGCCACTCTCGGAGACGATTTCTTTTGATAACGATAGCTGTTCAAATGTCACATTGGCGGTAATTAATCGGCCATACTGATGAATTGATCGTCCTGAATCACCAAGAGCATTACTTTGCTTTGTTAAATCTTAAAAATTAATCTTTATTATTTCTGCAATATTTAATCTGTCCTGTATTTTGCAATGAGAATTGATCAGTTTTACTTTCATGGACTATTTTGTTGCTCTTGAATTGAAGATCATATTTTGCTCTTGTTTGGAGTTTGTCGACATTATTCAGTTCATTACAATTCAGTTGTTTTGGATATGCTACCTGCATTGAAATTTCCACTGCTGAGATGATGCTGTGTTAAATATCTGACTAAACACGCTTGACCAGGCTGTGTTGGAGCTGATTTTTGCACCTGTCTGCACGAGAATTATGCTTCCTGTATTAGGACAATTGAAATTATTTTACCATGTCATAAATAGAAAAAATGCTCAACTACAACTACAGCTATAAGACACTCAATCACTGCAGATAACATTTCCATATCTGCCTGACACATTTATGTGTGTGGAAAAACACTTTCTGTAATCATTCTGAGAACACCATATTGGTTCAATTGTGGTCATTATATACCAACAAAAAACAGCCTCCTGTCAGGAGAATGGAGGGTCACCTAATGGGTTTTTTAAGCCATATGGATATGAAAGTCACAGGAAAAACTGTCTTCGTATCGACAATCCATCATAACCATGCTGATAATCTCAGTGAAGTGAGGTTGTTGAATTCACTACAGCAGGTGTAGACACCAGCTGAATCGATGCCAGGATGCTGCAAAAATAATGGGTAGCATGTAGTGGCTTTAAAAAAAAAACAAAAAAAAAAAACGTATCTTGGCAGTTTTATTTTCTTTTGGCATTTATCTAGACTTGTTCACTTCATTGAGCTAATATGAAGTGTATAACCTTTGGTTGAAATAGCCCCACTCAGCCTTGAATGTAAAGCAGGGCTTTGCCAGCTTGTTCCCATGACACCTTACAGTGTACTGAGGCGTGAGATTCTGCTGCTACGTTGGCTCTTTCTATTTCCTCAGCCAATTTCATTCACTGTCAGGGAATTTGCATGCAAAGAATGCATATCTATACTACTCACATAATAAGAGACATGCATTGTGTGACTACATTTGAATGAGACTTAAACCTCTGGGCAGATAAAGCAGAAGAAAATGAGAGGGGATAGAAGAAATGTGAATAGCAAACTTCATTTCACATTTGCAGGTTCCTACAATGACTAAGCCAGGATCCTCCTCCTCTTCCTCCTCCTCTCTGCAGTTATTGTTGCTATGCATATCAAGCTTTTCTTTCCTTCAGAGCGCACACAGTTTACATTTATAACAGTGGCAGGATTAGCACTTGAAATTCTTCTTGGTCCTTGATTTCAGATGGAGGTAGACAAAAGTGGCCTCCTTATTTCTAGCTGTCATCTGACAATTTCTGCCCCGTCAAATGACAACTGTCGCTAGCGGATTTCATCAGATGCAGCTCGCAGGCTAATTAAAACAGCGTTCGCTCCATGTGCTGGTTGAAAACACCGTCTCTGGCTGACTTTTTCATGCTTCAAGCTGACTCAAAAAGAGAATACCATAAAGTGGGTCTTGAATATGCTTTTGATGGTTACATACATGAAACAATGCAGAGTCTAAGCGGCATATACACGGCAGCAAATAGTCAACATCCCTAACAGTTGATGATGTAGAAGACAGGGATATAAAGGTGCAGTGTTGTTCTTGTATTGCAGTGTAGCTCTAGTATTATAGTACGATAAGGCGAAATGCAGATCAGACTTATTTGGTTCAAAACCTTCTTACTTATTTGTATTTTCCACAGTAATGTAATTTTATAAAAATTATAGGACATAATACTTTTTTAATCATCTTACTTAGTGTTGTAGTTTAAGACAGTGAGAAATGGCATAATTTCATGGAAAGCAGAGCTGATGTTACAAACATTTTCACACTTGCAAAAGAAAAAAACATTAACATATAAATTAAAACGGATGTGCTGAAAAATGACATCACTTTTGCACAAAAGAAACACTGTGGTTATCCGCTTTGTTCTTTTATTGTTTTGTAAGATGTGCCAGCCATACAGAGTGATGCTGAGTCACACTGAGCTGTCTGGAAAATGCCTAATTACTCATGCATAGTAAATACTAAAATGTTTTGTCTTTGAGAGAGAGACATTTCAGACTATGAAAAATTAACACAGAACCGAGAAACGGGGAGGTCAGTGCATATTCTTTCAGACACTATTTGTTCTTGCTGCTCAAAAACATCTTTAGAAAGATAAATAATACCAGCGGCTGCAGGTATTTGTGCTTAATCTTTGAAAATTATTCTGTCATCAGTTACAACCAATCTCTATCAGACCTTCCTCCCAATTCACTCTGCTCACCTAAAAAGGAAAGTGAAAAGTGAACCCTTTACTCAATGGGACATTAATAGCTCTACTTCATACAGTACCTATTCATATGTGAGATTGGCTAGTAAGAATGCCAGAGAGATGAATAAGGCATGGGAGAACTATGCACGATTTGAGAATACAAAATGAGTTACAGGAGGTTGCAGCCATGACAGATCTCCATTGGCCTCCAGGTGCTGGCTCCTTTTTTTAAAGAATTCTGTCTAGAAACAAGGGTGGATTGTAATCACGCATGTATCACCATAAAATAAAAAAAAATTGCTCACTTTGTAGCCCCACAAGAACAGTTGCAGCCACATTAATGAGTTGGGGAGAATATCACATTGCATTTACTGTACAGTATTTTCTCAATTAATTGAATTTGAGGTTTATGAATTAAAGAGGAGCCATGTAAATTATAATCCTCAATTCACTTGACAACTCGGGCATGAAATCCATTTCCTTTTTCTTTTTTTTAACTAATTTCCAAGCGCAGAGCCTGATCATGTCTCCATGCATTAGTGCAACTGGATCTGACTGCAGATAAAATGGAGCGGGGAGGAAGCCAAAAGACAGAAGAGGACGTTAGTTTCATTCATTAACGGATAGCTGCACCTAATCAGACTAATACAAACTGATGTAATGAACTGTATGCAAATGGGGAGACGCCGAGGTGCAGGCATACATACACAAAGTCTCCAAACCCTCCAGAAGACATAGGAGATATGCAAACACAACTAGATTTCCCATTGTTCTTATGAATATAGAAATCCTCACTTTTCTTAGTGTGGTTTTGTCAAACACGATAGGTATTAGCTTGGTGCTTTCCTTCACCGAGACATCAACATGAGTCCCTCCTACACCTGACTGGATGAATGTACTTTCTGTCCCTGGTTATTGTATCCAATTTTATTTTCCTGGAAAGCCACGCTGGATGTTCTGAAAACTGTAAAAATTTCCTAAATGAGGCAAGAAATAGGCCATGTAATTTCAGACTCAAGCATGCTTTATTTTTTTATACATAACGCATATAACATTTTTTTTTTCAACATTTTTTTCAAACAACTAATGCTCACACTTGTTTTTACAAGCAATCCTTTGCAGCCATGAGAGTAATTAAAGTCCTCTCTAAATTGCCATGATGGTAAAGTGAAAAAAAGTGTTTTTTTTTCTGTGAGGGACTTCTGTGAGACCAACTCAACAATGACAGACAATCAGCCCGATCAGCCATGATTAATCATGGTGTACAGCCGTGATCCAAAAAAAGAGATACTAAAGTGTGTGCCCATCCACTTGTTTTTGAGTTCTTTTTCAATTTGAACATAGTTGACGAACAAAGTATTGATAAAAACGAAATGTGACAAAGTTCAATGGAAACACACAGTAAATAAATCATGACAGACATGATGGCGTTATTATCATCCCTCAAAGCTTCCATCGAAGAGACGAAAACATCATGTGGAGGTTTTCCCCAAATGAATACACAAACAATTGTAAATGCTACATTTTTATGTTGTTCTGTCCTGAGTTTTGACTGGCACTCCTAATAACATATTTGTTGCGTCTTTCCTCAGTAATGGTTTAATGGAACTCAAATGGAGAACTGAAGTGCCACCAGGTGTTTATCTCGATGTGTCCAGCTTCCCATATTCACATAACAGTAGTGGATGAAATTCACATTTTTGTTTAATGATTTCCTTGTGAAATTGTGCACACATTTCCAAAACAATACAGGAAGGAGGTTGGGATGACGTCCTTTTTCCTGGTAACTATGATTAACATATGTACTGTTTTCTGAGCAGCCACGTTAGAAGAAACTGACAAGTTGTTGCTTAAGATTTGCTGATCAGTTGATGCAGATAGTTTCTGGGTTCAGCTGAATCTCAGTGGATGTTTTCCAACTAAACCTCTTGAGCTCACGGGATTTAGGGTAGCTTAGTGAGGCCAGAAAATAACTCCACATCTTAGCCTGCAAACACGGGTCCATATTGGTCCAAACATGATCTGCAGCACAAACTGTTGACACACAGCAGCGGAATGAGTGAAGTTCATGCAAAGACATCGGGCAATTAAAAGTAATATGCAGGTCGTGTATCTGCTGTAAATGCTTCTGATATCACTAATAACTAAGATAACGCAATTTGAAATCAGTAACGTTTCAGTTCAGCACCGCCTTGTTGAGCCTCCAGATGAAACAAATTACTCTAAGTGTAGGTGCAGTCCGTGCTGTCAAGGTCTAATTGCACATACTGCTCATAGTCCTAATCGACCGTCACTATAACAGTTTCTGAGAAAGACACAATCAGAGCATTAGTTGCTATGCAACTTCTTTGTTGAATCAATTATGATTTAAGCCCAAACATGAGTTATTATTATAATTTCCTCTTGTTATTTCACTTTAAACCTAAGTGCTAAAAACATTGATGTTCAATGTCATTTAGTACATTTACAAAATGTGATAGATGTCACCGTTCCCCTCGCTAAAGTCTGTCTTATGATAAAAAGTGAATCACTGTTCCATCATTTTGTCCTAAATGAAATCTTTCTTCTTTCATTATCATTTAAAGCCCATACTGAGAACATAAGCCCAAAAGAATGAATTTAATGATGGTGTATGGCAAACATCAATGAGCTGAGACAAACGGATTTACATATTTCACAGCATATATTACAATTCAGTTAAAATCGTGTAAATTTAGTACCAAGTGGAGACAATACATTGAAGTAACTCTGGAAGATAGGTGGTGTCTTTGTTTGCATCCACTCAAATAAATCAGCAGAAATGAACAGCATGTCTCTGTGCAGTACATTACTCATCATAAAAAAACAACAACCAGACACCAAGTGAACTTCATTTCCTTTTCCTCCTGACAGTTTTTGTCCTCTTTCAAGTCCCGCTCACTTTTTTATGTCTGCAGCTAATGTTAATCTATTCTGAGTCATGAGTGACCGAGGAGTGCTAATTTAAAGTTATTTTACTTGCATGTTAGACATCTGATCACCTTTTTTGGACAGATGGGGAAGCTGAAGGGAATAAATATGATAGCTGCACATCTGTTTTTCAACCGGCCGATCTGGAATCCACTCCATCACTGAAACTCATTACACAGGGCGGAGGAGACTGAGACAGATAAACCTCAGCTGAGTCCATCTATTCTGCAAGCATATTCAATTAAAAAATTCATTTGTCTGAGGGACTTTGCATTAATGTGTAATGATACTGTGATATTCATGAAACATCAGTGTCAATGACCTGGTCCTTTATAAATAGAAAGTGTCAAAAGATCTTTTCGCCGCGTAAATGAATAATTTGTGTTTCTATGTTGTATTGTGTGTCTGTGTCATGTTTGGTTCACCGAGCTTGTGCTACAGACATGCAGTCAGTGAGTGAATCCACTCTGAGGCTCATTTAAAAAAAGATTTTGTCGAGGATGTCGTGACGTTCGTTATACACTGAACATTTTTGTGCAGTACTCTGACATGATGGGGATGTTAATAAGGGAGGAATATTAACTTTTGGGTCTAATAAGTATGATGGATAACTCAAATCTACTAGCCACATTTTTTTTTTTCCTTCTGCAGTTTTAATTCAAATTAATTATTAAACACAAAGGCAATGCTATAAAACTGTACAATACTGAATAATCATTTTTATGGTGGCCATGTTTGCCAACTTTGCTTTTGAGCCCTTACTACAAAAGAAATGTCTTTTGATCTTGGACTGTTTCATTAAAGTACATTTCAGAGGCCTGGTTGGATCAAACAACACAATATTTCAAGATTAGAGAACTGCCCCATAAGCCATTTTGTGGAGCAGAAATGTGTACCTCTCCTGATAATTTTGTGATACTCTGTGTGATGTCTTGTAGCAATCCCGACACAGAGACTGGGAACCACTGGTCTAAATAGTCTAAGTCCCGGTACACCAGCACAATATGCAAAACAATGTTATCAGCCAAGGTGGCTGGAAGGTTTGACAGGTACATCGGCCACTCACAAAATTTACCAGCATTGGATACATCACTGCTGCTGATACAGCTACAACACACAGAGTTTGACAAGAATTGCAAGAAAAAATAAAAAAAACAAAAACATATTTATCAGTAATGTTATGTTCTGGGGTAGAATTTCTCCAGACTGTGTGGTTACAGTTAAGCATTTTTTTAGCCAATATTTTAACAATAGTGTGGTAACCTATTTGCATCACATTACACTTAACTGAAACCTGGCTATGCAACAAGTGAATCTGTATCTGTGTTGTGTTCCTCCTTGGGAGGCAGCTGGACTCATGAGATAATGCTAGAATCCATCTTGCCAGGCTTCAAGCTTTTCGCTTGTGGCCAAACACAGTCATTCAGACCAATCAGTGTCCCATGGGGAGCTACTGGCAGTTACAGCATGAGCTACAGGCGTGGTTTAATGCTGGGTGTGAGAACACACCACGACGGCTGCTAAAGAGGTTAGCGTAGATGTTGCTAGCATCAGTTATATCAGGACTGGAGAGTTTTTCTTTATTGAAGAAGAGCAAAGCACTTAAGGACTGTCCTGTTTTGGCTCCTGACTGCTTCTACCAATTACTTCCCAGATGGTTCTGTGTACCAACCATCTGGCGCAGTCAGGTTATCTGAGCAGGCCAGAGTCGCTAACACAAGTATTTTTGCAGCATATTCAGTTCACTTGAATGGAATTGCCATTTCAGTGGAATCATGGCAGTGAATTCAATTTTTAAATATATTTGAAACTTTACATCTATTTCCATAACGCTTCTAGAGGTCAGAAACGTGCCTTTAACACATCTTTGTCTTTGAAGGGCTTTCATAAAGAGTCATTGCATACATACAGCCTTGAGATATGGTCTTAAATACTTTTTGACTTCAGTTAATTAGCTAAAGCTCAGTAGCATGCCAGCCAGTAATTATTTAGTACTTATTTTACATCACCACTTCCTGGTGTGACCACACCCTCAGGCTCACAACACTCACAGTAGTGCCAGCTGCAGTCACCAATTAGTTGGGTGAAGCCACTTTCATCATAGGAAAATTTAGTCAGCACACAGTCCAACCATTCATCATAAGTTGTCGGTTTAAGCGTTCATCGTGCATTTTATCACACACTGTTGACAATGATGCAGTAGTCATAAAGAAATGTCGATTTGAAAATTCCTCTGAGAGATCAACGCTTCGACCGGAGGTGTTCTGGTAGATTATTGTAATTTCATGCCTGTGCAATAAAATTTGACTACAAAGTCGAGCAAAGTCCTGTGTGAAATGCAGAACTTGTAGAATAATCTAATAATACCCATATAAAAATGATAACCTGTCTCTTCATCATTGCTGTAGATGTTTCTTTGCCCTTAGTTGTGAAGGATCTCAGCACCCGAAAACCTCCCACAGTTGTCTCAGCTGTTCAAGCAGCTCTCAGGTCCAAAAGGGGATTTGGCAGCAATACAATAGCAGGGCAGACATCCAAAATTCTCAGAGCGTCCTCTCCCTCCTTTCACTTTCACTTACTGTTCTTTCCTCCCACCTTCTCTTCACTTTCCCCCCTGCATTCCTTCTCTCTTCATTCCTTTCCATCTCTTTCCTTTGAGGAAACACAATACACCTTTTTTTCTCCAGATACTGCTTCCAGTGCCTCAACTTAGAGTATGTGCTAGTACTGATTCAATCCAGGGTTGGTTACTGGTTTGTAGAAAACTATTTTGAAGCCTCAAGTCTGGTTTTATAGCTATTATAGCTATCCATCTTTGGAGCCAGAAGTGACCATATTTGGACGAGAGCGTGGAGCTGGTGGTTGACATACTGCGAGTTGGGCGAGTTTTGACTTGTTTTCAAGCTGGAAAAAATGGGCTATCTAGTCAAAAATGTTTTTATGAGTGCTAAACAGTCACTAAAATATGTTTCTAAGCTGACAAATAGGCAATGCAGTAACATAATCTTATTAGCTTAGTTTGACAGTTTGATCTGAGTTTCATGAGCCTGAGAATGACTTGTCAATCACAAGGAAGCCATATCCGAAAGCATGCCCCTGCTTTAAGCTAAATGGCATAATGTTAATTTTAAAGAATAAACATTGTGTTGTATGAAAGAATACTTAAACTAGCAAAATCATAAACCGTTTACTGAGGTAATAAATCAAGTGAGACGTAGGGTAATTTTCCCACAATGCTCTGACTTTTTTCTTGCAGCCAATGGAGCTGCAAGCTGGTCATTAGAAATAATGCAGGTTTAAGACAAGAAGCTCTGTCCACTATAACATTTACTGTAAATGTCTATCACAAACTGAAAGTCGACATTCCTCACAGAAAAGTTTTTTTTTTTTTTTAGATTTTGAAAATTACCATTTTAGCATTACAGATTTGTAAATATTAGCATTTGTCACGATTCTCTGATTTATGCTATTGTGTGTTTAATATTTTAGGGTTTGTTGGTCAGACAGACTAAACAAATAGTCAACAATGGATAATGAAATTGAATTGTTCATTGCAGCCCTAACCCTGATATTAATTCGGCATAGTGTAGCATCCCTACTTTCCTTGTTTCCAACTCCTCTTAAACTCTGTCTTCTCCCTTCTCAGTGTCTTCCCTCCCAGTTTCTTCTCTACTTACCTCTCATTATCCAATTTCCTTTTCCTCCTCTTTTCTGCTCTAATTATTTTTCCGGTCCTCCAAACTCATCCCTCTTCACTGCTACGCTGCATGTAAGTGTTGGCCAACAGAAAACCTAAATTCAGATTTCAACTGGCAAGTCCCAGCTTTGTTGGTCAGACAATGATGAATGTTTGTTCATCCTGCAACTAATGATGGGCCTCTACTCCCACGGTTTATAAATTAACTCATTGGTGCTGGTTTAATTCATTGTTTTTCCTTTTGTTTTCAGTGAAGGTCATTAGAAAGCAAAAGGAAAACTAATTAGTAATGGAGTCCTTCTTTACCACTTCACACAATGCGCTGTTGACGGTACAGCTTTCAGTTAATTTAATATACATGGTTCTCCAACTAAATAATGAAAGCCTGCTTTGTTAAAAGCTTGCCCATGTGGTAATCAGTGCTTAATTATAAAATAAAACCACCACCCACAAAGTGTGACACCTCCTTGTAGTAAAAGACTGGTTGTCTGGGTATTTTCTTGGTCGTGGTTTACCTCAGCAAATGGGATTTTTCAGGATTTTGCTCATTTAGCTGTTCTCCAGGGAGCCCGGGGATCTGGAAGCCACGGTGAGTTCGCTTTCCCTGAGCTTTGGAGCTTGTGACGATATATCTGCCATACAGGTGAACTGGATAGTGAAGAAAAATGAGGTTAAGAGAAAGGAGGGATGATCTCGATGCCCTGACCTCTCTGGCTCTTTCTTTTCTCTCTTCTCGATGGCAAGTGAGCATCTGGCAGAGCTAAGCTTTCCTGGTTTCTCCTTCCATATTTCTCTTCCCTTTCTCTCTTGGTTTCTGTCTGGCTCTGACAAAGGCAAGCTGGCAGACAAATCCAGTCAAGCAGAACACCACGCTCAGATGTAAGACTATTCGTTTTAGCGGGAGCAAGTCAGGGAAGTAGTCTCTCCTTTTCTGCTTCTCTGCTCAATTTTGTATGGGGTGTCAATGTAATAGCAGCATCAGGGTAATGGATAAAGATGTTAACCTGAGAGAAAAATCATTTGTGCGGGACTGGAAAGCACATACACATACAAATATATTTGAAAGTCAATACATGACATACTACTACTACTACTACTACTACTACTACTACTACTGAACATAGAAACACCTGACAGAATATGTATATGAATTCAAGCAGTGATAGATAAATTATTCCTTTAGTAGCAGAGGTAGTTTAAATATTCAGAGCATGTCACTGGTTTGTTTTCAGATGCCCTGCCCCTTGAATCCACTCAGAGTCCGATGGAAGTGTTGCAGATGATTAGTGACACACATGACTCATCTGTATTTCAAAGAGGCATATCATCAACCAAGGGCTGCCCGGTGGCCGAGGGAACAATCATGGCTGGATATTGGTTCACATTCAGGATGGACACCTAATCACAAACTTGATAGGACTCTGTCAGGTAACTGGAGCTGTAATTTTGCACTCCAGTGATTTCAGAAAAGCACTTTGATGTATATGTTTCAAAGCTGAAACAGACAGCTTATCTGATCAGCGGGCGCTTTTTATGATAAATTACATACAAGGTAAGGTCAGAATAATGGGACCACCCAAATGTCAACATTAAGTCTCCACAGAGTGACGGATGGGATTACTATTCTAGAGTGGCTTCATTTCCTGGCAAGTTATCTGCCCTCGGGGAGCTGGATTAATTGTAGTAATTTCTTATACAACACTTGGTGCTGAATACGCTCGTTCTGGGATGCAGCTCCTTCACATGATGACTACTTCACTGGGGTAATCAAGCAGTTGGAGCAGAACAAAAGAAAGACATAATATGGGTCTAAATTTGCTGATTACATTTTGTGGATACTTTGAAATCTGAAAAACTCAACCAGAACCACGGGTAAAACTATTTTTAGTAAGTAATGCCAGGCCAGCCAGACATGCAGTGTTGTGAAGTTGTGACACTAGTCAACTATTGATTATGTTCATTATCATGTAATCTGTAGATCATTTCCTTGATTAATCAATTAGCTGCTTGATCGTAAAACGTTAAAAAAAAGTTGATCACTACTTCCCAAAGCCACTCAAATGTCCTGTTTTGTCCACATCCCAAAGATAGTCAGTTTACTGTCATGTAGGACTAAAGAAATCAGACAATATTCACATTTTAGAAGCTGAAATCAGAGAATTTTGATATTTTTTCTCAAGAAAAGTGACTCAAAATTATATATCAATTATCAACATAGCTGTATTTTTCTAATTAATTTAACACTTGACAACTAATGGATTAATTGATTGATTATTGTTGCAGCTCTTTATAGCACACAACAGACAGAAAATTACAAACAAGATCAGTCAAGTAGTTTCTTCATCTAGTCAAACTAGTATTACACTGTTGTGACTCTGGCGTGGAGCATTCACAGTACGACAGACAGTTAACTGAATGTAGATGAAAACCTGAGTATGTAAGAGGCCATTTGAGCCCACATGACAACTCTTAAGCCACGGTTAAACCCTCTCAAATACTCCCAACTAATCCTTTTTAAAGAATGGTTCTGGCAATGCAAACCAATGGCAGGGAAGCAAATAAAACGGCAAAATTAGACATTTTGACAACGTTCTGCATGATGAGATGCCCAAGAAGGCTTGGAATAGAAGTAGCAGTGAAGGTACCGATCTGTGATGTGATAAAAAAAAAAAAAGGCTGATTTTCTGGGGAGTTTATGTGCATCGACACATGGAAATAGGACAGTGAATGTTCTGGAAAAACAGTAATACAAACATTCAAACACTGAATGGAAGTTAAGGATGAAAAACAGAGAGACATAAAAAGTATGGTTTAGGCTAGACTAAGCAGAACTGTGCTAGGTGGAGCTGGGTGCACGGGGTGGGAGGTGCTGGGAGCTGGGATCAGTAGTCTGTGGGGACAAATCCTCCACTGTAGCGTATATCAAACTAAACTTATAAAGCTTATTTGAAATAAGTCCTCTGGCTTGGATGTACCAACATACCATTAAATATCCTCAGTCTTTGTTGCTTGTAAATAGCATTGTTATCCATTGTGTTGATTTATTGATACAGAGAGTTGCATATCTTATTTTTGAACATTGAAATCTTTCACAATCTCAAGAAAATTTCTTGGTTCTTCTCAGTTTAAATACTCAGATCTAAATTTTGCCAGCTGCCATATTCATGCCACATAATTCACCTCACATACTTGAAAATGTATCAGAGACTGCAATTTTAACAAATCATTGTAATTTGATCTCATGATGGTGTTTTCCTCCAATCAACAACAGTGTAATCAAGTAATTGGCAAGAAGCTGAGCACAGCAGCTTCTAATCATTGGCAGTTCTTCCATTTCTCTTTTTTTTTTACTCAAAGTAAACAGCACTTTGTTTTTGTGTAAGATGTCACTAAACGGTCTTACAAACACAGGAAAACTAAAATTATTATTTTTTCTCTTTTCTACAGAGTAAATTTTCACAACAACGGGACAACTGGCAATAAGCATGTGAGTAGCTGTGTGATTGAGTCAGTGACCTTCCAGTCATAAGACAACCCATCTTTGCATCGAGCCACGCAGCCAACATTACAGATGATAGAGTTGATTTCAACGCTGACTCAGTTTCCGTCAGACAAAATGTTGTGTGACACAGAGTCAGTTGATTCAAATGCAAATGTGTATTCAGAGTGCAACATCAGACGAGGTCAGGCCTGGCGCAGGCTAAGTATTCACAGTAGCGCCGCAGCAAGAAAGCAAATGCTAACTGCACAGAGGAGGTAGCCTTCCTCCAAAATTACTGACAGGTCTCTCTCTGTGTGTTTGCAGGACGATTCTGCCGCTTTATCTCGCCTAAGGCTCAGTGGAGACTTAGACTGACACATTCCAGCTGGTTCTCTGCACTCACAGACAAAATAACAAACTGCCAACCAGTGAGAATGTGTGAGGAGATGCATACTGTGCCCTTAAGGATTTATGCCCTGCTCTCTTTGAAGTGTTTCTGTAGTCTCTGTAATTGTCTGGCCTTTGTGGACTAATTGCTTGTCTGCTGCACCGTGGCATACTGCAATTGCTGAAAGGAGGATTCACTTTAAAAATAAAGGGGGTGCTGTCTTCAAGAGCTATTTGTTTGAAATAGAGATATCATGGGCTTTGGTTTCCTCAACATACCTGAGAAATGCTGAAAGTACACACAGGACTACAACACTCGCAACAGAAACACAGAATCAACTATGACTACCATCACTACTACTAACAATGCTATGAGTAGCACTACTCTACTACTACTAGTAGTACTACACTAAACACCGAAACACAAGCCAGACAGTAACTTCTACTACTATTAGTACTACCACTAACCCACTAACACTGTTTGTGGTACTACAGTTAAGTAGCACAACCACAACAAAAATGACTACTACACTGAACACAGAACCACCTGACAACGTAATAACTGATATTAATACTTCATGTCTGCAATTTTCTGCTGCTTTAATCTACATCTACATTGTATCAGTACTACTTTTCCACTTTTTCTGTTGCTACTATTACTGCCAAAATAATACTACCTGCAAATATCACTACTTCTACTTACTACTACAATACAGCTATTTTAAGTAGCACAACTACTACTACTACTACACTGAACACAGAAACACAAACTACTGCTACTACTACCACTACTACTACTTCATTGAACACAGAAACACAAACTACTGCTACTACTACCACTACTACTACTTCATTTAACACAGAAACACAAACTGCTACTATTACTACACTGAACACAGAAACACAAACTGCTACTACTACTACTACACTGAACACTGACACACAAACTACTACTACTACTACTACACTGAACACAGAAACACAAACTACTACTATTACACTGGACACAGAAACACTTGACTATATGAAGTACTACTGTGAAGTACTACTTATATGAATATGACTTACATTAATACTTCATGTCTGCAATTTACTACTGTTTTATCTACTATGTGTCAGAACTACTACCACTAGTAGTGCTACAACAATGGATGGACAACATGCATAATGTATTTGTTGCTATTGGGATGTGGTTGGTGGCTCCCTCCCTCTCATCCTCACTGCTAAAATTGTCATTTGACTGAACACAGAAACACAAACTACTACTACTACCACTACTACTACACTGAACACAGAAACACAAACTACTACTACTACTACACTGAACACAGAAACACAAACTGCTACTACTACTACTACTACTACAACACTGAAGACTGAAACACAAACTACTACTACTACTACTACCACCACTACTACTACTACACTGAACACAGAAGCACAAACTACTACTACTACACTGAACACAGACACACAAACTACTACTACTATTACTACACTGAACACAGACACACAAACTACTACTACTACTACTACACTGAACACAGAAACACAAACTACTACTACTACACTGAACACAGAAACACAAACTACTACTACTACAACAACACTGAACACAGAAACACAAACCACTACTACTACACTGAACACATACACACAAACTACTACTACTACTACTACTACTACTACCACTACTACTACACTGAACACAGAAACACAAACTACTATTACTACTACTACTACTACCACTACTACTACACTGAACACAGAAACACAAACTACTACTACTACTACTACTACTACTACTACTACTACTACTACACTGAACACAGACACACAAACTACTACTACTACTACTAGACTGAACACAGAAACACAAACTACTACTACTACTGCACTGAACACAGAAACACAAACTGCTACTACACTGAACACAGACACACAAACTACTACTACTACTACTACTACTACTACTACACTGAACACAGACACACAAACTACTACTACCACTACTACTACTACTACTACTACTACTACTACACTGAACACAGACACACAAACTACTACTACTACTACTACTACTACTACTACTACTACTACTACTACACTGAACACAGAAAAACAAACGACTACTACTACTACTACTACTACTACTACTACTACTACTACTACACTGGACACAGAAACACTTGACTATATGAAGTACTACTGTGAAGTACTACTTATATGAATATGACTTACATTAATACTTCATGTCTGCAATTTACTACTGTTTTATCTACTATGTGTCGGAACTACTTTTACACTTTTTCTATATCTACTACTACTAGTAGTGCTACAACAATGGATGGACAACATGCATAATGTATTTGTTGCTATTGGGATGTGGTTGGTGGCTCCCTCCCTCTCATCCTCACTGCTAAAATTGTCATTTACCTTTCTTCTGCTGTATGCTCTGCCAATTATGAAAATATATGTAATGTATAAAGACCCCCTGCCCACAATTCATAATACATATGTAATGTTTGTTATGTGGATGTGGACGTCATGGTGCCTGGCAACAATGTTGCTGTGCTGTGCTGTTGTTTTTGTCAAAAGAAATCAAAGTGTTAAATCATCCATTCACTGCTGACTGCATTAGCACTCAGATTGTTTGGGCAGCTCAGTGAAATGGCAAAAGCTTGATTGGACCCTATATGAGCAGACATGTCACATTATTTTCAACACTCTGTCAGATGTTGACTGTCGACACTACATCGTGTGACTTTTGTGATAAGGTTGCCATGACATTTTCCAGATGGCGACTGGAAAATGTTGGAAACAAAAGGCTGGTTAAATGGATTCCATCCTTGCGGGTTTGATGCTTTCTTATCGGCAGGCTAATTCCCAGAAGGAATGGGATGTGCCAGGGGAGGAGACTAATGGAACAAACAGAGAGTTGTATTCCCCAGACACCTTATCTGGGTCTAAACTCGCCTGCTTATGGACTGCAGCGCTGACCAGCTCCAACTGGCTCACTCTATCTTTTGCTTTGCATCACTTGCCACCTTGGGGCTGGGTTGAAAGGTCAAATCCACATTAGATTTGTCTTTATGCTGTTTTTAAGAACACAGCATTATTCTCCCCCCTCCTCCATCTCTTGGCCATATGTGAAAGAGAAAGATAAGGTATTTTAGCTGGTGAGAAATGTACCGAGGCACAGCATGTAGCACTGGACTGACAATGACACATGACAATGCCGACTCTTTTGGTGCTCAGACTCCTGGTGAGATTGGATCCACAGTGACAATACAGCAGTATAAATAACTTCAGCAGTGGATTAGATGAGGGAACTCATAACAGGCTGTTCATACCATTTAGACCGAAACAAATAAACCCAGGCAGCAGGTGACATGTCCAACAGCTATTGTACTGTTGAAGTACAGGACTCCTGAGGCAACATGTTGAACTCTCTGGATGGGAATGGCCTCAAAATATCAGCCTGCTGCTGAGTTGAAATGTCGAGCAACACAACAGTTATATCTGATGCAACAAAAAAAGGAACATACAGTATCTCTCCATCTTCCTACACATTTCTTCTTAGATAGAGTGCATCTAAAGACCAGCTAGTGCTGTTCCACAGCAGTTGGACCTTTTGGCACCAGGAGCAGGTTTAGCGTGTCATTGAGGATACAAACGGGGTGGGGTGTCTGCTGAGCTGTTCATTTGTGAAATGAGGAGCGCTGCAGTTCTAATCAAGGCGTGCCAACAAAATCTAGACCAACCAATCTAGACCGTGTCATAAAACAACCGAGGCTGACAACAGCACAATCAGAACCAAGGCTGCTGAGGAGATTCCCCAACCATGATCATACTTATCTTTGATTTACTTAAAAAGGCAAAAACTATAAATCCAGGTTTAATGTTCACCCCTAGCAGAATCCAAACTGAGATTATATAGTAGTTTATTGAATGGTACTTGAGAACAGGGTAAAAAGTTGATTTATTTGTTAATATAAATCGTTCAGAAATTGTTACAAAATGTCTCCCATATGAATCTGAGCAAATAAACAAAAAACTTTAGACAGCAATTTTATGGTCACTGCAAGCAGTTATTGTATGTGTCCATTTTAATTTTAGACTTTTCCCTGGTTGCTTTTTCATTTGCAGAATGTCAGTGATTCTAATTAAGATGCATTTCAACTTAATGACTTTTGCCATTAACAATCTCCCTGGGATATTCCCTTTGTATTTATTTAATATAATTACCGTTTGCTTCATCTGATGATATAATTACTATAATGTGAAGCGCCGTGGAGCAACAGCAGCCTCTGAACATCATAAGTTTTATTTTTGAACCCGCGTTCCACACGTCGCTCACACTGGAAGCGATGTGTCTGTGTGATAGGATGAAAAGTGAAACTTGCTCCAAGATAATCTCTCAACATGGTGGAGCTGATGAGGGCGTCTTTGTGGAGGAGACAAAGATGTCCTGCAGGACACTGTGGTGAGCGGAAACATCAAAGCGCTGAGGACTGGGTAATCTCAATCAATAGCATAGTGCATGCATGTGGACATATGAACATGATGCATACCAAGGAGTTGGTGGCACGCCAAAACCAGCTCCATGCCCTCAAAGAAAAAAGCGAGATGGATGGCAACATCTATAATGCCAAACTCGAGGCTTCAAAATGGTTGTCCCCAAACCAATGGGTGTGATCATGGGTAGGATTCCACTTAGTTGCCATCTTGGCTTTTTGTAGCCAGAAGTGACCATATGTGGTGGGTCATTAATTATGTTTTCGGAGTCCTAGATGACTCAAAATACTTGTTTTGTTGAATCAGCAACTCAAAAACCCCATATATATTTAATAAATTAAAATAATGTTTGACAAAACAGCAGCAAATGTTCACATTTAAGAAGCTAAAACAGGCAAGTGTTTTCCATCTGTGCTTAAAAGGGGACTGATATGATTAATTTGTTGTGAAGATTTTAACAGATGAGAGTAATCAGTTAATACATCTGTTCAATTAATCATTTTCAGTTCTTACTCAAACAGAAGTAAACTGTGAAATTGATAGGAACCATTTTCAGCTGTAGATTACAAATCAATATTTTATATAAACAATACAAACAACAAAACAGGGAATTAGTTAGATTATTTGGAAGGTGACCTGGTGGCCTTGCCATCAACTCTTAGAAATGTCAAACAGAGCACATCCCCATTGTTTTCCTTTCATAAATCTATTGTTTTTCCCCCCTGGTTCTTCACCTCTGTTCTAAACCGCTAAAATTGTTTTCAATGCAGAAGAAGAAAGTTTCAAAGTATGAAAAACTTCTCCTACCTGAATGTCACCTGTGACAAGTGATTGACTTGTCATTAAAAACCTAGTTAGCCTTGAGAGAACAGCCAATTGCCAACTGTCTGTGGCACCTGTCAGTAAGTTAACAACAGGAAAATCTTTCTCAGACAAGCCCTTTTCACCATAAACATTACAAGCAACATATGTGTATACATGCACATGTGCATAACAAGCAACAATGGAAGATGGTATTTGCATGTGGCACGCCTTTCATCCAGGACTTAATTTAACAAATATATAACATAGTTGGGGATGCTGCAGTTCTATTGTTGGCATTTTGTGGAGCTCAGGAACAGGTGAGCTCTTCCAAATGAATCATGATTTGGCAGTGATACAGTTTGTTTCTGTTAAATTCACTGGATAACTAAAACACCACAGATATTTTACTTTGGCTTCAGATGAAATTGTAGAGTTAAGCACCGCTAAATTAACGTGTCCATCTCCAACTTCCTTCCTCACAAAGGACATAAAACAGAAGACAGTCAGAAGACAGTATTTTTCACTAAACTCGCTTGTTGGATCGATTTAATATTCATAATTTAGAATGCATTTTACATGCTTTATTAACATTTTCCCAAGATTAAGGAAACCATCTTATTGTTTGTAGTCATCTTTAGTTTGATATTCTGATATCGCCTCGCCTGTGTCAACAGCAATACATCACGTCAAGTTATATCCCTTCTGACAAAAGTTATTAGAACATACAAGGTAGTAAAGACAGGATTTATGGCCAGGAGAGCTGCTGATATAGACATGCTATAAATAATGTATGTTTGTGTATATTGTGTGAACAGATGTTAGAATGGTTTGTGTCTTTGTGTTCAATGTTACTATACTTTGTTGTTAGTGATTGAAAATCAACCAATAAATAATCTAAATATATGAAACTGCTGCATATTTTTGGGTCTTTAAAATGGACATATTACACTTTTGACATTTTGGAGACACAAGAATTAATAAATAATGAACACCAGAGTGTGCACTCAGCAGAGTACCAGGTGTGTCTGGATCTGATGGTGTGTGGGTGGGGAACAGGGAATGCAGGGCAGGCTGTGTGTCCAGTGTGTACGCATGAGAGTAGTAGAATGAAGTGGAGACAATATGGAGGTTACATTATCAGGGTGTAACCAGAGTAGGCAGGCTATATAGAGACTGACCACATACACAATGACCATATAACGCAGATGCTATTATTGATTTGCTTGCCATCTATTGAAAAGACAGTGGTTGAATTCACAATGCAACCTATTCTCAAGGCAGCTACGGATCTAACATGAATATGAACTTTGTATCACTGATGTTCAGTACCCAATCCTACTTCAAAATTTACTTTAAAAGGCATTCAGTGTACATTTATTCCTGTCAGCAAGCTCACTGCCCTGTCACGTCGACCCAAAATTTATTAAGTGTATCGCCATCATAAATAGAGCCGTTGGAGCAGGAGCTTGCAAGGAGCAACACCAACACTACATCTGTGCTCCAAGAGCTAGCAATCCAGGCAAGAGTCATTTCCGCAGAAGCGGATGTCTGCTATTATGTCCACTGTCAGGTCCCTCTCAGTCATGTTGGAGACACTGGAGTGTGTAGAGGCTCTAAGTATCACATCAACTCAGTAGCTGATACTATAGAATTAGGGTTGCTTTAGGGCATGTATGACTGAACAAAAAGTTAAAATATAGTGATAATGGTATCGTAGTAACTGAAAAGGTTAAAGGGACAATTCATTCATTCAAATGTCAGTATGTCAAAATGTTTATTTTTTGTATGGACCTTTATTTTTTCTTGATATTATGGTTTTCCTCTTACAGTTAATTTGTGGGGACAACTCTTAAGTGAAGCCACAAGGATTCAGCGTCAATGGATCCAAGATAATAATAGTTTAATACCGCGTCCAATTGGGATAATTGTTTGAGTGCCACTCACTTTGGGGTTGGGGAAGGTTTGGAGGAGCAGGGAAGCATTTTTTTGCTACTCTACTACAGTACACCATGGTTAACCTGTCACAATAGCAGTCTACAGACTATGTGCATACGTGTATTATATTCAGATTTGGAAAACATGATTATAAGATCAGTTTTTCTCGTACTGCAGCTTTAATCCAAACACCTATACAGCATCATGATTATGATAGGTTGTCACACAATAGCAGCAAACCTCCCTAACCTTGGCAGTGTCAGGTCGATGCTCTATCTATTGAGCTACACATGTAATAAAACCCTTAATCCTGGCAGTGTTAGTATATCACTCTGCCCACTGAGCTTCAGAGGACATGGGATACCTAAACCTGGAAGCACGGAAACATCTCAGTAAGCAGAATGAGCTGTAGCAGAAAGTAAGGAGACAAAGTGACGGCCAAGGACAGAAAAAAAAAAAACGTAAAACATGCTAGGTACCAAACACCAGAGGAAGAATCTCCCTCACAGTTTGATTTCCCTGGTGGGGTAAAGATGAGATGCCCTTGTGGTTTAAAGACACTGCGCTGTAATTAGAAAGTCACGGGTTAAATCCCATCAGTGGCCAACACGTCCATTGACAGCCATTTGTCCTGTTTCAACGTCTTCACTAGTATCTCATTTGGTACATTCTGCACGCACAGAGCACTCTGCATATCGACCATTCTCTGGTTAAGGTCTAATGTGGATTAAGCTATTTAAAAAGAACCTATCACACAATAATTGAGTATCTCAGAATAGCTTAACGTAATATTGCATAAGCCTGTCACCTCTAGCCTCTATATTTGACTAAATAGAAAGCTTTCAATACCAAAGAAATAATTATCCAGAGAGTCGTTTGTGCAATTGTCTCTAAATAACCTGACAAATAGGCTTGTTAATGCAGATTCTGGAATAAGCACTCTACCGAATGATGTGAAATTTGCCTTTGGGGGTAAATCAATAAGGGTCACCCACTGAGCTCGCTACTTCTGAGAAATAATAACATTTTAATGCAAAATCTTCACTCTTCACCTTTTGTTCCCGCTGTATTCCATGGATATGTCTGACCATGAGCCAATTAAATCAAGGCAGAGCGACAAAAGTGTCGAACAAGCTCATAAATTGTCTACACAGAACTGCAGAGTCTGATCTTTGACATATTTTTGTTTTTTTTAAAAAGTGTACGTTGATTTATTTATTTATTTATTTTTTCCTTTGCAGTTATTTTTAAGTTCAGCAGGCCACAGCAACCGAGCCAAAAAGTTAATTTTCTGACATGGTTACAGGCAGTTAGCAGCACCAATAATGTTGTATGTTTTGAACATGACAGACTGGGGAGTGATGTCGAATCAAAGAACTGTAAGTTCAAATAGTTAAGTCATCCAAAGTGTTGTTGTATATGAACTTGCCTTTGTCAATTATCACCTTGTACCCAGTGTTTGTTTATGTATTATCAAAACATACTAGTTATACTAATAACTAAAATGTTTTATTGGTCTTGAAAGGCTGCATAACAGAAAAGTAAACTTCTACCTGAAAGTGAAATGATGTTAAACATTTCTGATGAATACATTTTTGACATTGTTGGTGGACTCATAGCAACAAAATCAAAAGTGCAAAGTCTTTCTGTGAATTCTGTGAATCAGCATCACTGATGACTCTCATCCAGTGTTTCTTGGCACATTTCCTTTGCCAGCGCACAGCAATGTGCTTCTGAGTGTTCACTTTGATATCTGACCAAGCTGCCTATGAATTCACGTAATGGTTTGGCTGTCTGAGCTGTCAGTGCTGTGACATGCTGCCAATCGACTCATTCTGCCTGTCTGTATTCGTCGCCCTGCAGACGAGCAGTGTCACCTGTCTGGCCATAACCTCAGCACTGGTGGTTTTTCTGTTTGCTTGTTTTTTAGCTTTGCATTTTGTTGTTTGCACTCTTCACAAGCATTTCTTCAATAAAGCTGATCAATATGCATGATATCATTCAGAGTTCTGAGATAACAAATCATGAAGATTCATATTTTCAGGTGATTATACACTAATGAGAACCGCTTCCATTTCTGCCATTTTCTGTAAACAGAGGCCCCGAGATATTACAAAGGGAAAGACTGTGCAGCTCAGAGTTCAGATGTTATGCAATCATGTAACCTTCATCTACCCACAGGGCCATAAATGAGGTCTCAGGAAGTCTATGCCTTCAATAATTTATAGCTAAAAACTCCACTTTGTGTTAGTTAAAGATAAGAATATTAATATGTTAATTGCAATAGTTTAGTACAAAGTATCTACCAAATTACTTAGTTTTATGTATATTTTGAGTTTCACTAGCAGCTCTATGGAGCAATGTTTTGTGGGTCCCTATTCTGTTTGTATCATGCATGAGCGTGCACATAGGGGTTAAAGCGGGCCAGAACAATCAGGAACAGTGTTCCGGCACCTTCAGAATCCCCTCCTCCTCCTTCTCCTCTTTCACCTCCTTTCTCTGTTCTCCTCTCACCATGTTTCGCCCTCCACAAGCACGGAGCAGAGAGAGACAGGGGAACATTACTTGAGTTTACAACCACTCCCTATTTTACTGGACATGCAATAATATATATATTATACAACAGTTAGTTCTGACCAAGTAATTTGATTGGACAAGAGTCATTCCATGGGTGCTGATGTAGAGTACAACAACACTGAGACTGAACATAACAACATGACAACATTGGCTGGTGTAGTTTTATCACAGAGATTAGCTAGCAGTGTTTAAGTTAACCATGCAGTCTGATGAAGTGTGAAGACGACAATAAGAAATTTGTTTGGGGGAATAGATAACTGTTTAATTGCTGTACTTAGCACTTTTCTAGTCTTCGAACGCTTTGACACTTCGTCATGGAGACAAAGCTGGGGGGTCGAACCACCATGGGACGGCCTACATACTACCTCCTAAGCCTCCTCAATATACAGTATGGTTTAAAATATTTCACCTTTGCAGCAAGATTTACACATTTCACTGTCTGAAATTCAACACTGTGTTAGTGTTTAAGGGCCTATGTGTCCAAAGCCAAACTATCTCGTATCGACCCGCATGTGAATCCCTGCTCTGATAAATGTGGAATAGGTGAGGCTTCCTTTATCAACATGTTCTGGATAAATAATGAAACAATGTTTCCTCAATTTTGACGTGGACCGACTGGTTAGTTACTAAGATTGAGAGACGCTGCCCAGTCGACCCATGTTCAGCAGCTGAGGAACATCATGTCCTGTCTGGAGCTTGAAAAAATCTGCTGTTGTCAGAATACTCTGAAAACCTCCAGTCAAACTAAACACTTATTCTCTCGCCCTCTTCTTGTTTTGTCTTTCCGCTGGTTTCCATCAGTAATACAATAAGTTTATGACTTTCTTCATCCACCTTCTTTTATTTATTTAACCATTTTCCTTTCTTTCTTTTCCAAATATAAAACTTCACTTCCAGGAACACTTCCTTTAATAGCCAGCTTGCAGATTGGTCTAGTGTGGGTGAGGGGCAACTGGGACAAGATTGCAGGATGTGCACCTCTATCATGGATGTGCTCTGTAACACTGACATCTGTAGGGCACTCTACAAATTTGTCCTCTATATTTTGTCCACTTCTTTGAAATTTGATTAAAAAAAATTCCTGAAAAATAAAATTGCCTTTGACGAAAAAGAAAATCATTAATGTTTGTTCGACCTCAACAATACAAACAAAACAAGCTCCACAGCTTCAACAGCACAAACACATTAAACTGATTTAGCGTGTCAACACCTCTGACCTTAGTGCTCCATTATGTTATTTATTAAGGGTGCCTCCAGAACAGGTTTATCACTCCTCCTTTCGCTCACTAACAGCTGCATAGATATATCTGTGTTGTCAGAGAAGGATTCCATTGAGAAACCAGTGATGAGATGACAATTGATGACTATTTCATGCCGTATGCAGAGAAACTCAACAACTCAACGTCAACAGAAGAAATAATACAATGCAACTGAATCAATAGATAATACTTAAGAAATGAGCAATCAACTTTTACTTGATTAAGTTTATGTGGAATATGTTTATTGATGGTTTTTCACTCTCATTTGTCTTTTCCTGTTTGATTGTTCCATGATGGCGCACGGTTCATATCAAACATTAATTGTTAAGAAATAATGACATGGACTGATTATGTGTTTTCCTCAGGGAAAATGTACTAAATCATTCTCTGGTGAGTTAAACTACCATCTTCACAGTGACTCCTGTTAGTTCCTAAAGTACCACAGAAACCTGATCTAATGTACTGTATCACTGTGCAGTGATAGAATTTATGCATACACGTTGAGTGGTGAACGTTTTTTTTTGTTTTGTTGTTGTTTTTTTTAATACAATGGGTTTTTTGTAGATTAAAGTGTTAATGGTAACCAAGGGAAAACACCAGTGGTGGTGATAAAAATTGAGAACAGCAATAACAACAATGGCTGTGGGGAAAGGCTGAGGGAACGCGAAGATTTAGAAGCCATTTCATCGGTTATAAAACTGAAGATCTCCAAGGCAACCAAACAAACTGTGTAATATTTTAGAATAATTGCAGATAGTTGCACACTGGGGGGTTGTGTGTTTTTTGAGTATTAAATTAATTTGCCAGAAAACGTATACATGCTGCAGAACCTAAAGCCTGTGAAGCACTTTGTTTCCCCAGCAAATGTATCCTTTACTTCATACAATTGTGCCAATAGGTGTTTCTGTAGAAAGTATACTGTGGTCATTAGTGTGTATGATGACAAAAACTTTACTTTTGATCACAAAAACACCAGCTAAAACTAAACTGTTAAAGGTTTAATACAACTTGTTCCCTGTAAGGGCTACAAGGGTATTTTCACACTCAGATCCTTCACTGACCTCATCAACCTGCCCCGACACCATCATTCATCAATGTAGCCATTAAAAGTAATGACCTCTGTAGAGCTGCTTCGTGATTTAATGGCCAGCACTTCTCACAGAGAACTTGGTTAAAGGTATTGTTTACAGATGAAGAAAAAGACTGTCAGGGTAATGAATTTTTACAATATCAACTCCCCCTACTTTTTGTGCTTGGAGTGCTATGTAATCCTGATATATGAATGCCAGCGCAATGATAATGATACAAAGCTAAAATGTGCTTGCATATTGTTGTGGTAAGTTAATGCTGATGTGCAGATCAAATAAACATGGACGATAAAACAAATTATAGACTCCATAAACATATGTAACGGAAGATATGTAAAATTTTTAGAAAGAAGTCGCAGATCATCACCTGGAGCCAAAGTGAAACCTGCACAGCTAACCCCTTAGACAAAATATCTGCCTACACTATGAGGCTTAATGAGGCAAAACACCATTATCATAGTGAGGAACACCACCAATAAATTACTCAACCACTGGCGACTTCATTACCAGTAAACTGATTGAAGTGTCTATAGATAACTCAATGTTACACAGCCCTTTCCACTGCAGTAATATTGCTGTCTACATGAAACACATAAAGATGTGGTAATATGTGTGAAGGCACTTGGGAATCCATTTAGTTCTGCAACGCAATATTGCAGTGTGGAATTCTTTTCCCCGAGATGTGCCATGCAAATGAGATTTTTGCATCTTGACGAGATGAGAGCGCAGTTTGGTCGTAATGATGCTGTAATGTTCAAGGTTACTAACCTGCTTATAGGGCAGAGGAGGGGGGTACACACGTCTGAAGTCATTTGTGAGAAACATTGACAGTTAACATTAGTCACTGATCATGTCATTAACTTCTTGACGTGACAGGTTTTTGTAAACAACACTTTTTTAAAATCGCTCCTTCATTCACATTCTACTGACACACTCAGTCCTGTACTCTGTACTGACTAATAAATTACTACAATATTTAGCAGGATCATTGAGAAATCCTCCAAATTAAACAATAAAATACAGCATGTTGTTTGTCTATGCCCTGTACAACGACACAAAGCATTTTCTGATCCGATGTGGCAGCAGAAACAAGTTGCAAACACACGACTGACACTCTACACCCACTGTATTGTCATCTAATTAGTTGTTATGGCAAACTTAATAGTAGACAGTTGCTTATTTGAACACCATTATCATTCATTTGAAGTTGCATTTCTAACCTCCTCCCTATGAGGATGGTTTTATAAAGTCTCCTGACTTCTGCTTTGATCCCATCATAATTACTACAACTAGAGGGAGTTATCACCATTGACAGTAGGAAGGATGGACGTCGTATTGTACGTTACCCACAGGTTAATGAAGAGCTTGTGAAGCTCACAATGTGGTGGCTCTGGCTGCCACCATGTTGGCAGTCCTGCCTCTTTCACTTCTCGATTAATCTAAAAAGACATGGATCATCAATGGTCCTAAGGCAGGCTAACGGCACCCACCTGTCAAAGTAGCCACACAGTTGAATATGCATAACTTTAAGTGTTAATATAATTTGAATGGCTAAGTTAAATAGAAATTCAGACTCAGTACAGTTGTCATAAACGGGGAAATTAGCTATAAAGACCAAAACAGTTTTTTGTGCCAGGCTGTAAACATGTTTATTTCTGCTGTGAAGTTAGACATTTTAACATGGGGGCTTATGGAGATTGACTTGTTCCTGTAGCCAGCCTCAAGTGGCTGTTTGAGGAACTGCACTTCCACGTTGGTTCCACTTCACAGCCATGGAGGTTGCCGCTTGATTATGACCTGAATGCTGAAGTGGAAATAGACAACTTTTCTGCTTTAATTCATGAAGTCAATGTTGATTGTTGATTTTTCTCTCGTTTGGAAGGCTTAGAAGAAAACATCAAGCGATCCACTACCTAATGTTGACAGGTGTATAGGTATGCAGGTATACTTAATTTTTCTTTTGTGGGGAAGGAGGTGGCATTGTGACTTGGTCTGCAACTGTTTTCTTTTTTCTAAATAACAATTAAGCTGTTCATTATTTTTGAGAATAAGTGTCTGCAGTGTATCATTTATTACATAAAAGTATAGAGGAAAATGCCCAGATAAAAACATTACCACTTCAAATGCCATGTTTTGTTTTTGCTATCAACAGTTCAAACCCAGAACATACAATATTTAATTCAAACTTCAAAAGTAAAGATAATCACCTGAAAATAAGAACTGAGCCATATATATCTACTGGTCCTGAGTGTCGTGTTTGGTTTTGTTCTGGTTTTTGGTTTGTGTTTTCTTTTTTGTTTGTTTGTTTGATTGTCGAGGGGGTATTTTATACTTTTATTTGATAGCCATCAGAAAAGAGGAAACAGGTAATCAGTGGAGAGAGATGGGGAATGAAGCAACAAAGGACCCCAGCCAGACGTGAACCCAGGGGCATTGCATTTAATGGTCGACAGCTCACACTCCAGGCCATGGGGACGTCTGTTAGGGTTTCTTTGATAACTTTAAGGTGAGTTGAGTTTACATAAAACAGTGAGGCATATAAATGACTTTCTGCTTAATGATACAAAGTTACAAACTTTATTTCCACCGTGTTTTTTGATGTTTGCGCATCAGTCGCTTATGATAAAAGAGAGATTTTGTAAAGCACCGGTTGTTTCTTTCTCTTTCTGTCTTCAGAGGAGTCACAGTGACTTTTTAAATAATGTTTTATGATGTCATGAAAGTTGATAAAATTGAAAAAAGAGAGTTTGGATCATGCTAAGTTCTTGTCAGAAAGTTAATTTTACTCAAAATTGCATGTTCTTTTTCAATTAATGATGTTTGTTTGGTCTGATCACAAAGCTCGCCTTCCGGTTGATGAACAGCCAGTGGAAAAAAGTGATGAAAGACATCTTGTGACTAACTGTGCCACATCTCATTATTTGTATTTAACAAAGGAACTGCTGTCAAGGTTATCAAACCATGGCCATCCCCTGCATGACTGTGACAAGAAGAGGTTTTATGGTTTGTTTGTTGCCCGGTGTGCAGTAAACAACGATCAACGAACAACGTTTCTTAGAGTCTCTTATTAGAAGAATAGAAACTTTACCTCATGCAGTGCAGTGTTTTGAGCACTGAATAAAGTGTCATTGTGGTGAAACTGTGGTCATGGTCAGATCGGAAGTATCTGCTGTGCAAGGCAATATTATTTTGGATTGCTTCTATCAAAAGTATAGAATGCTTCTCAGGCAAACGCAGGCAGAGAAAATACAATGACTTTTCTCTCAGCATGAGATCCAGGAACATCACCAGCCAAACAAATGAATGAAGCACTGGAAGGATTAAATAGCCCTTAAATAAATATTAAAGTTAAGTTCAGACTTCAGGTGTTTTGGTCAACATGTTCAATAAAATGTCTTGCAGGGATGTTTGTGTTGAACAAACTCAATTTTCTAAAAAGTTTTCCTGCTTCGCGTATATGAGTGTAGTAGTGTATCAAGATGACAAATCATTTAAAATCCAACACTTTTTTTTCAATCACTGCCTTATCTTCAAAGCCCAGTTCTTACATTTTTCTTGTTTTTAGATTCAGTGTGTCAGATTTGTGTCAGGGAGCTCCATTTACAGAATATGGCAGGAACTGAACATCATTTTCATAACTATGTTTCAATTAGAGCATTAATCAGCTGATATTATGTTTCTGTTATCTAGCCCAAACTAAATACTGGTTCTAGATAAGGTCTTCTGGGTTTCATGAGCAGGGTAGTTTCTCCTTCATGCTAGAAAGCAGAGGGTGAAACAAGGAAGTGTAAATCGGCAACTAGAACTCCAGATGCCACTAAAATGTACACACTGGTCCTTGAGATACATTAAACGCATTCAGCATCAAGTTTTCCGTTGGCATGCAAAGTAGGAGTACCAGTGTGTTGCTACTCAACAACAACATTTTTACTCGATTGGTGGATAGCTTTTTAGAATTGCAGAAAAAAAAAAAAATGTTGTATTCCCTCTGAGTTTCACGGTCTAATGGAAGTATAAAGAATCTGTGCTGTCAGGGTCTCTCTTCAGGGACTAAAGACCCAGATGTTTTGAATTTAGATCAGAACATTTTTTAAACAGCTTTTGTATCTTGAAAACAATTCTCAACTCAAGGTCTACTGACTCCCTGTTTTTCAACTTCCGACAGAAAAAATATTTGCAAGGTCACGCATTAAGTTTTGTATCATTTGTTTCCTCTCATTATTCTCACTTTGAGTGTTAGTGACCAGACACTGGGTACAACTTGGCACATGTCAGAACACAAATCACCTCTATTCTGTCCTTGTAGGTGGCCTACTGTGTGTTTGCCTTTGTGTTGCTTTGTGCTCTGTGCTGCTCAGAGAAGGCAACTGAGAGCCAGGAAACATTACGCATAATGTAAGACAGAGGGATCTACACCTGAAAAAGAAGACAGCGTCTGTATTTGTTAAAGGTTGATTTACTTTTTGACTTTCAAAGGCAGCAGAAATCAATCAACAAGCAGACTATAAGCAGATATCAGACCAACACTTATAGCTTCAAAACCTCCACAGAGCACGTCTCTGTCACGACGTGGCCACTGTTTTGGTCCATCCTCCGTGCAACTTTAAATCCCACCAGGAGCGTTTCAGAGGGGGTCTGATATGTTTTGCCCGCCAGACTTTGTTTACTTGCTCAGATATGGTCATTTTTCTTGGTTTAGATGTTTTTAAATATGCTTCTCAGTGTGTAAATATGCTAAGTAGTTAATTTGTTTTCCCTTTTGGCGTTTTTTTTCAACCAGCAGTTAGCACGGGGTGTTTTATTTTGAAAATCGACTTGACTAGAATGGCCGCGGTGCACACTGTGAAAATGCAAGTCATTGGTAAGCTGGTTTATTAGATAATTAATAAATGTATTATTAGCTACCTAGTTAGTACCAAGTTAGTGTAACGCTGACTTGTGACATTCAGTTTGTCATTGTGTTTTATTTACAATGTGAGGGTTGCAGAAGTCTAAATTAAACTACTAGATTAAATTAGACCACATCATGACCTGACTATGAATGAATGCACAGGTCTGTATTTTACTAATGCAGACAGATTTACAGAGATTTAGAAAGACATCCTAACACAAGATAAAAAACAGGTGAAATCACTTGCAACAACACAGGTCACTGTAAGGTTATATTATCGGCTAGTGGTATTACCATTGAATCAAACATTTTCCACACAGCTTTTTGTGTGTTGTTGTTGTTTTATATTGACAAATGTCTGCTTCGTTCAGTTAAGGCTGCGTGAATGATAAACAGAGGATAATCAGATACAGACAGACTGGAAGATGAGAAAAATTCATGAGGGAAAAGCAGAGAGACACTCCAGATGAGACAAACAACACATCTCAGTATGAAGGCAGCGCTATCCCAGAAATTAACTTGAACCTGTGTGAAATGACACTGTAGTCAAATCTCTGTTGAACACAAGTGTTGTCAGCGCATCTGTACACTCACCGTGACACATCTGGCATGTCCTCCTCACACTCCCTGCCAGATGTGGGATTGCGCATCACAGACTAACTGTGACGTAGAAGGAGACGACAGTCATCTCAATGGCCATAAACCATCACAGGCTTTAATTACTGTCACCAGCATGCTCAGCATTAATATTTGAGAGCGAGGGCTCAAAACGCTGAACAAGGAATCGACGAACAAACAGCTATTCTATGTAGTGCTTCAACATGAGGTATGTTTATGTATTGTTTATGGCTGTTCCTTTTATGTTTTATTCACTTTTTGATTCTTTGTGATGTTTTGGACTTCCTTTTAACATTCCAATGTTTAATGTTACAACACTACAAATGGTGGATTCTTTCCTTAAAGTTGAGTAGGCGTGAACTGGGGTTTAAAAATTCATCAAGCACTTGCCAACATTAAAGTGGTGGAGTCTCCTACAAATTACATTTTATGATCAATTTCCCAATCCAACATAGAGTACCAATGTAGAAAAGAGTTTGACATTCATATTGTAAAGATAAAAGTAATGGCGTGGAGGTCGATGGGTGTACAAACTGCTCGACATTGAGGTTGAATTGTTGAAATTCAACAATTTTGCAAAACTGTTGTATATAAACTTTATTCTTGGTAGAAAATGTGGACGTGGACCCAACCAATGGAAAATTCTGACTCAGCATTGTTTCCATCAACTTGCTTGTCAGCTATATGACAGCATCATGACAGCTCAGCAGCGCTGTGATACAGCCAGATAACAGCAGATGATGCCTACATTTCTTAGCTCTTATTTAGTGTCATACAAATCTCATCTACTGAAGAAAATACTAGAATTTTAGCGCTAAGAAAAATCAACAATACTTTTTTAAATAGTTGTAACAATGATGTGATTTAGGCTTTGGAGTAGATTCTTTTGTTTTTAGCTTCAGTAGCAAATCCAGGAGCTGAAAACTGGTGTTTACTCACAGTCAGACGAAGAGACAAGTGTTTGAAAGTGAGTCATCTCAAAGTTTGTTTGAAACTCTGTACACTGCTTTCCCCAATATACTTAAATTCACTGGAGTGTGTGATTCCTGAATCTCTACAACTAATGTGGGGAATGCAAAGTGAGCACGATCCACAGTCAGACACTGAACTATCAGTGCCCAGAGACTGGGGTTAGAAATTAGCTTCAGTTATACAGATGTGCATAGTACATCCGATATGGTCATTTTTTTTTTGTACTTGCCCTTTACAAATAAACTAATAAACTTAAAATAAACTAAAAATTCTATTGATTTCAATCAAAAAATCCCAGCCCTACTCGTCCACACAGTACAGATAGTCACTTTAAGTATTAATTCTCAAAAACCCTGTGATCCACTTCGTAACTCCATGGCTGAGTCACAGTCCCCACTTAATTCAACCACAGCACTGAGAAGGAGCAGAGCAGCGGACCATGAAGCTCTTAGGGGCCGATGTAAAGAACAAGAAAATGTGAAAGGCTAGTACGGCAAATGAAAATGTGAAACGTCGGCAAATGAAAGCCCCCTCTGGTCTTGTCTGGAAGTCCAGCGGTGCATTTGAGGTTCCTGACTGGCAGGGAGGTGCTCGGAGCTGAGCTTCAAAAGGTCGGTTACAGGGAGAGGTGTATGTGGCAACTTCATTGTGAGCATTAAGCAGCCCGAGAAAAAGCCATCAAAACTAAACGAAAGAGGGGGATACACTGAAGCACGATTTATAGCAACGTCACAAATTGAGTTTATGGGTTGAAGCCTGGGAAAGTAGCACGGCCTGTCTTTAGTTTTGTGTGTTGTTTTTTCTTCTGCCAGCAGTTCTTAAAAGTCGATGACATTATATATTGATGAGTCAATATATTCAGCGGAATGAGAGACAAAATAACTCCTGAAACAGGGATGTGTTTTCCCATCGGAAAGCAAAGATGAATAAATCTAATAAATTCAGAGAATTGATAGAAACTCTGAAAGCTAAATGTATTTATTACTTTTGTATCATTTAATTAGGGGATGCAGTGGTCTCCTAATACTATAGAATCATCATTATTCAGACTGCTCAGTGCCATGGTGGATATTTGCCGAGCTGCACTGGGAATACTCAGGGTAGTGTACTTTCTGCCAGAGGATGACCTTTTTTTTAATTTTTCCTTCAATGTTTTAATGGAGCGTGTAATTCTAAAGCAGTTGTTCCAAGATGTGCATCGTTCAGCGATAAGACATTAATCATTTACTGGCACACAATACACTAATTTCATTATTTAATGATTTGCATTGAAAATATCGTTAAAATGAGATTAGGGAGGCAACCAAGTGTAGGTACCACACGATTGTTATGAATGCTTACGTTATCCTGAACTAACCTTTTTAAATCATGTGTTCCCAAAAATTAGAGGATGTACTATTTGGAGCAACATATCGCACCCGAAACACGTTTAGTTGCATGAAAATGTCGTTCTGTTAACAGTTTTTTTTTTTAAAGATGAAAGAGGAAGATGAATTTGATTATTCAAAGTGAGAAACATAATAATATCAAAGGGGACAGATGGTGTGAATTTCTTCAGTCACTGCATTGGAAGATGTGATAATAAGAACACGCGCACGCGCACACACACACTTGTTTCTGCACAATGGCATTACCTCATATTCATCATCTCTTTGTCCTCTCACACACACTTTGCTCACACATACACACACACACACGCACACACACAAATCTCAGTGCCACACATCAGAAACACCGACAAGATGCCTCAGGCATTTCATTGGTAACGTAAATAACAGCTAGCAAACATGAACTTTAATTAAAAAGCACCCTCCTGCGTTCTGTTCTTTCAGAAATGCATACAAGCAAATATACAAACTTATTCCAATTCCAAAAGTGTATCATGCATCTCTATTCCATTATAAAATACTATATACTTCTTGTTAATTGTGTGTTAATTGGAAGCACCACAGGAAAGATCTTAGAGGTCCCCACTGGCGACTACACAGACCATCCTGGAACCCATGGGTGCCTATACTACAGCCACTGTAAACAAACAATAGGAAAGATGTAGTGTGTCCTGTCTACAGACCGACCAGATCAGCAGGGCTACACACAGACTCAAGTAAAGTATGCCATCTGATTACACCTCACCCTAAATTACATGGCAATCCATCCAGTAGAGCAAAAGTCAAAGGACTAAGTCCTTAAGATATTTGATCTGGGAACCATAATCACATCGACAGTTGATTTTGCCAGTCTATCCAGCAGATGTTGGATGTATATGTTTTCACAAGATAAGGGAAAACTTGGTTGTGGGCACTAGAAGAAAAGTCAGGGGATCACAAAATTCCATGGTAATTGAATTAAATAGGTATTTAGATATTTCAATCTGAAAATAAATGGTTATTTCAATCCATCCATCCATCCATCCATCCATTTCCCTCTGCTTATATTAGGTCAGATCACAATGGCAGCAGGTTTAGCAGGGTGTTCCAGATGTCCCTATAACCAGCAACACATTCCACTTCCTCCTGGGGGATCCTAAGGCATTCCCTGCCAGATGGGCTATATAGTCCCTCCAGCGAGTTCTGGGTCTGCCCAGGGGTCTCCTTTCAGTTGGCCGTGGCCAGAACACCTCCAAATGAAGACACCCAGGAGGCATCCTAATCAGACGGCCAAACCACCTCAGCTGGCTCTTTTCAACGCAAAGGAGCGGTGGCTCTACTCCAAACTGCCTCTGAATGTCCGAGCACTCTGCCCTGTCTCAAAGTCCAGCCACCCTGCGGAAGAAAAATTAATTTTGGCCATTTGTATTCCATATTCTGATCATTTCGGTCACTACCCAAAGCTCATGACCATAGATGAGGGTTGGAACGTCGACAGGTAGAATGGTAAATCAGTCCGGCTCAGCTCCCTCTTCCCCACAACATTCCGGTACAATATCCATATTACTGCCAATGCTGCACCGATCCACCTGCCCAACCCAGCTCCATTTCCCTGTCACTTGCGAATAAGAGATACTTGACAGTTAGACACTATTAAATTAGAACGTGACACAAGACACTGTTCTTCACAGTTGTGCGCTTTACATAGAACCCCTTGCTCAATGAATTAGACAGAATGGTAGCATTAAAAGGTATTTCCAAAAATGCTGGACCCCACAAGAATACTTTGGCCACAACATTGTTATATTTAAGTCCCCATTTATTTCCTGGACTGTTTAAATGTGTATGCGGGATATAAAACTAAAACTATACAAATAAAACACTAAACTAAACTTTACTAGACTATACTAAAATACTTGTGTACTAATACCTAATGAGGTTTCAACATTGGCAAAGGTTAATTATAACCCCCTTTTGACCAAAATAAAATACAGATAGAGATGGAACTCCAACCCTTCCAAAAGTCTCACCTGAATCTGTAAAAATGAACATTCCCCGTAAGACTCTTTTTTTTTTTTTTGTTTCAAGCTCTACCCATATAAATCTTCACAAAACAATTCTCTGAAGGGGATATAATTATTTCCAGGTTCATTTGCCAGGCGAAAAACCCAGAGTTAGGTTTGAAACTTTACAACTCCCAAAGCAGGAAGGCGGTATGGATGCACCACATTTGGAAGATTACTTCTACTCAGATCAAATTAGGCCACTGATTAATCTGTGTAACCAAGATTACCATGCCCTGTAGAAAGATATTGAATTGTCACTAATTAAGGACCCTCCGTTTCAGGCAGTATTGGGCGATAAAGACTTGGGAAATTTGAAAATGCAAAACCCATGGATAAAATTTCAACTTTAAGTCTGGAACTCTGCCATGAAAGAATATAAATTACAAGTTAACGTAAGAATAATTAGATAGTGCCTGCAACCCTGATTTTAAGCCCAATCATTTGGACTCTAGACTTGAAAATTAGACAGCCAAGTATTGACAATATTGTACCCAATAACTGACTAGGGGCAATGATTTCCAAACTTTGAGATAAAAATATGCTGTGGAAACGCAAGAATTGTTTTGACCAAGTCATAAAAAATTATCCATTAGATATGGATGATGGAAGAAGTCTATTATTGATTTTTATTATATCAAAGCAGGAAGCACATTTTTAGAGGAGGACACAAAGGCCTGTGGAAGCCAGGATGCCAAACACTGTCATGTATTTAGGAATGAGAAGTAATTTTTGGTCATAGGTGCACAAAACATTGGACAGAATATTTTGTACCTTAATAAGTAAAAGTTTTTACAGTTTACAGCTTTTACTTCTATTGAGAGCAATTTAATGTATACTTATTTGGAGTTATGACAGCTGCTTGTAAATAAACATAGGTTACATACATAATGGATACATAATGGAATAAATTACTTTTTCACTTTGCTTACGAATGAACGGAGTTACTAAGTTATGGTCAAAATGGGTTTCTTAATATCGGCAGTCATGGCCACACTTTATGGAATTAAATTTGTTGTGTTTGGTTTTCTCCACTGTGTAAGGAGGCTGCCTGGTCATCTAATTGAATTATTATTTGTTTTATTTTAAACATAGATAACTTACTGGATTGTCTCCCATGTTAATACAAACCTATTAAAAAAGCTATTAAACATCCCTCTTTTCACAATGTTCTTTTTTTCTGTAAAAAAAATAAATAAAATGGAATAAAGAGATATTTCAGTCTGGACTTGGACTTAAGAGGAGCACTGACTAATCAAAACACAGACTGACACTGTCATAGAGCCAAGCTCAAAACACCTCACTAAGCTACCCTGTTGCACTGGGTTACATGTTCCTTAATCACCATGACGACAGGGACTGAAAATGATCCCTACCAAATGCACATTTTGTGTATAAATAAATAAAAGATGTATATTTTGTGACCAGTTTTTGAAGATTGACATATTTAGTGGACTAGACAGGGTGGGTAAGCCAGATGGTACTCAGAGAGATGATTTGGTCTTTTTATGGGATTTGTTGACAACAAAAGGAAATGTAGAATATTTCTAGCTTTGTCCTTGAAATATAATTGAAAGAATCAGAATATAATACATGTTTTTTAGTTTGGGCCAGCTTCAACTCTCAGATTTTCTCCACTAAAGCAGAAAATGATATTTACATATATATAGTGTGCTGACAAAGTAAAAAAGTTCCACTTCTTGTCAGTGAGTAATATCTTCATATTACAAATACACTGATACATTGAATGAAAAAAAAATGAATGAATTAAGATTATAAATCTCATATTTTGACAACATGCATAATCAAGACAAAGTAATGACAAGGTGACATAATTTCATCCTATAGTGTGTAAATTGTAAATTTGGAGTAGAATGATTCAGAGCTGAAATGATTCTGAAAACTGATTATTTGTTTGAGTCATTTTATTAAGGAAAATGGGAAGGGGTCACGTGACGGCGGTGAACTGAGCAGACGCTTTTGCCAGAGCTCCGTGCCACTCAGTGCTAATCTTCTCATTATCCTGACAACAACCGGGCGCTGTAAGACATTTTTGTTATGAACCTAACAGGCTATGTCCTTGGAAAACGTTTGGCCACAGTCTTTCGACAAGATGGGAAGAACCAGAGGAAATAAAGACAAAAAAGACGTCCAGTCCGAATTTGATACCGCAGATGGGCTTGACCCTGCCCTTGCTAAAGCTCTGAGCATAAAGCTATTAATGAAAAACTTAGCCCTCTGGCCGAGACTATCCACAAGCATGCTACGGAGCTACAGGCCGCTAGCAAGCGGCTAGATGAAGCAGAGGCTAGGCTACTAGGCTGGTAGGTCATGCTTCGTTTTCTAGACGTCGCCTACTCTTGAACACTCTGAACATTTTGAACATATTGAACATTTCCTAACTGAGTGGCGTGGCTGCTCGTCACGTGAAGAATACGTTTCCACCTTATTTCGTTTTCTTGGCACGCTATTCATCATATGCCGTCAGTTCGCTCTTGATGAGTTTGAAAGGTGCTTGTATGGTGAACAGTCCCTGTTTATTTGGGGAAAGACCCTCAGTTTGTTTTTCTTTGTTGGACATTTGTTATGCTTGTTTAGTGCAGTTCATGTGTTTATCTCAGGACATGACGTGTATAAGATTTATGTGGGGCATCAGTGTGGCTGTGGGTCATGGGATGCAAACAGGATGAGTGTAGGTGTAACAGGCTCTGACTATTTATCCTGCCCTTATGGCAAATAGTGTCTGATTTATATAATATTAAGATCTGTTCTTTGAACATCTGTGACCTCCAAAAACCTGCCAACAGGACGGCAGTATTATCATTTTTGAAAAAGAAAGATGTTTCTATCGTGTTCCTCCAGGAGACTCACCTGGAGGACAAGGATAATGCTAAATTGCAAAGGAGCTGGGTGGGGCACGTCTTTCTTATTCATATTCTTCTTTCAGTAGGGGCGTTGCCATTTTGATTAGTAAAAAGCTGGCATTTAGGTCTCTTGATTGTGTTAAAGACAGCTAGGGCCGGTATATAATTGTTAAAGGAAAAGAAAAGAGGAAAACAGGTAACATTTATGAATCTATATTGTCCCCCAGCCTATTCCCCTGATTTTCTCTCCAAGGCTTTTGCAGTTTTTATGGAACGGGCTTCAGGGAACTCTTTTTGTGGGAGGAGATTTCGATTGTCACCTTAATCCCTCTCTTGACAAACTTCCATCTGACATTTCTCCCCCTTCTAAGCAAGCGAGGGTGCTCACTAATATGTGTCATGACATTGAATATTCAGATGTGTGGAGGCAGCTTCACCCTACTGATTCAGAGTTCACTTTTTTTTCCAGCTCCACATAAAAGCTATACCAGAATTGATTACATTTTCATCCTCTCCTCTAAAATGGCTCTTGCTTTATCATGTTCTATAGGCAACATTGTGTTATCAGACCACACCACCCTTTATTTGGTATATTCTCTCGCTGAGGACAGGGCATTGTCACGGTGCTGGAGATTTCAACCATATCTTCTCAAAGATAAGTTTATCTCCAACTTTACTTCAGAATTTAAGATTTTTTATTCTATCAACTCACCATCCACAGATAATCCCTCTGTCCTCTGGGAGACGTATAAAATATACTCTCGTGGACTGATTATGTCTTTTGTTGCATCCAAAAGACGTGGGAAGAATGAACAGCGTAAACTTCTCAAATCTCGACTAGCTGAATTGCAGAAAAATCACATATCCAGCCCGAGTCCTGATTTGCTTAAGGAACTGTTATATGCACGTGCTGCATTAAATACTTTTCTGATTCAGGACTCTGAACGGTCCCTTAAATTTTTAAAATTATTTGGGGATAAACCTGGAAGATATCTTGCTAATCTTAAAATACAGTCTCTATTACTGACTCTAATGGTGTTAGATCGTTCGATACTAGAACCATAAATAAACACTTTGCATCATTTTATTCCAACCTATATAGTTCCGAACAGCCTGACAATGCCCTGACCCTTATGCGTCAGTTTTCTGCAGACTTAAGACTCCCCAAAGCTACGAATGATCAAAAATTGCAACTAAATGCCCCAATTACTAGAGAGGAAGCACTACTTGCTTTGAAATCTATGCCGTCCGGTAAGGCCCTAGGGCCAGATGGGTTTGGATGTGAGTTTTATACAGAGTTTAGTGGTATTCTTTTAGACCCTCTGCTGTCTATGCTCAATCAGTCATTTGAAAATGGGATCCTACCTCAGTCCCTTAGGGAGGCCAACATTTCTCTCATCCTTTAAAAAGGAAAATGCCCGGATAGCTGCGCCTCATACAGGCCGATAGCCCTACTTAACTCTGACCAAAAACTGCTCTCCAAAATTTTGGCCTTACGCCTAGAGAAGGTTCTGCCCCATATTGCTAAGGAGGACCAAACTGGTTTTGTCAAGGGCCGGAACTCCTGTGATAATGTGAGGAGGCTCCTTAACATCATCCAACTAACCCAGAGCTGCAAGGACCCGGCCCTCCTGCTGTTTCTCGACGCCGAGAAGGCATTCGACCGGGTCGAGTGGTCATATTTGTCCTATGCTCTAGAGGAATTTGGCCTAGGCGATAATTTTGTGAATTGGATTAGGGTTCTGTATAATACTTGCTATTGAGCCGCTGGCCCAAGCAGTAAGGCAAAACACTTCAATTTCTGGTATCTTCGTTGGTGAAAGGGAACACAAAATTACTTTATACGTGGATGACATTTTGATACATTTATCGCAACCCCAAACTTCTGTTCCCTGTCTGATTAAGGTCATTTCGTCATTGGGCGTCTTTTCGGGATATAAAATTAACTTTGCAAAATCCGAGGCTATGCCCCTGGGGTCGTTAACATGTGTTCCAGATATGGCTGAGCCCTTCCCGTTCCGCTGGTTTCCCACCGGTCCCCTCTTGGATGCTATAAGGGTAGACTTAGACAGCTAGGCCCCTCTCCCTCTTTCCTGGCTAGGTAGGGTTGCTCTTATAAAAATTAACGTCCTGCCTAGACTGCTATACCCACTGCAAATGATCCCTATCTTATTATCCAACAAGGTTATTAACGATTTTACCAACTGGCATCACACCTGCAGGTGATTGCAGGCTGGCACAACTGTGATCCAGCCTCCATTTGACATGATATTGAATCCTCTCAGTCGAAGTGTCCCTTGTCGAATCTGTTGTTTATGAATAATCCTGAATCTGTCAAAAAAACACTGCTCAAACCCTATTACTTTCAGTATCATCAGAGCCTGGAGATCCATTTGCTCTATAGAAGGCTGGGCTCAGTTAACATCTCCTCTCACTCCCATTCTTGATAACCCAGACTTCCTGCCAGGCTGTAAGGACCAGGGCTTTAAAGTGTGGAAGACCCAAGGGCTGAAGAAAATAGGTGAAAATAGTTAAAGGCCAGATTTTATTATTCTTTCAGCAGCTGCAACAGCAATTTGGCTTGTTTAATCAAAGTGACTTCTACAGATATTTGCAAATTAGAGACTTCATAGTTAAAGACACCACCTTAATGGCTAATAACACCTCTTCATGTGTGGAGAAGGCCCTGTCTCTACAGATTAATAAGAAATACATTACTGTTTTTTACAGAGCCCTGAACTCTAATTCTCCTCTTACCACACAAACCACCAAGCAAGCCTGTCATCCTCCTTGGTTCGTGGTTTTCCCAGATCAGCCTAGCCTGTCTTTGACTTTGTTTTAAGTGCTCACTATCTAACTAGCACCTTGTAGCCTTGCTATGTTTGTATGCTCTGTATTGATTCTCATCTGGATACTGCTTTGTTTTGCTGCATGAGATTGAAAGGGAGGAGGCTGGATGGAAAATGCCTGCACTGTCATTTATTATTTTCTATTTACTGTACCCACATGCCCACATTCTGCTGTATTTTTCTTTTCTGTCGTGTCTGAGCAGTTCTGTGTTTAGCGTTTTGAGAAAATGTAATAATATTTTTAAAAAAAAAGAAAAATGGGAAACACTCCATTTCCAAGGTTACAGTTGTCATGATCTGCCTTTTTTATTTGTCTTAGCTGACCAGAAACTGAATATTTTTGGGTTTAAAGAAAAAAAAAAAAGAAAAAAAAACAGCAATGTAATGACATCACCTTTAGGCTTTACAAAACTGAGGAAACTGTAATTGCCATTTTCTTTCCTGTTTTCTACCGTTTTACAGACCAGATGATTGACTAATACAGAAAGTAATCTGATGGATTAATAGTAAATGATGGTAACTTTTACAGAATTTGACACTGTTTGATATTAGATGTGGATTTACTAAACACTTAAAATGCCCCATGGATGCAACTTTCAACGCTATCTTTGCACAGAAATAAACCAGCGTCCAATGACTATTCGGATGAGCCATGGAAAGATATGCTGTATGTTTCATGGTACATCCTTCAGGGCATGATCCTTCCATAGCCGTGTCTTATCTGTTATTAATATGGACAAGACATTCAAACACTTTTTCCGGCCTTTTCTCCTCAGTGAGCATAAACCTTTGATATGGCTCTGTGGAAAGGAAAAAGATAATTGGCGATGCCTTGCTAAACCTTACTATGGGGCTTTTTCCTGATATTTTCTGTGTGTGTGTGTGTGTGTGTGTGTGTGTTGCTGTGGACTATACAAGCCAAAGCAATGACATAAATGGCTGAACAGAATCGAGAATAACTAAAATTAAAAAGGAATTAAAGATACACTGTCGCTCAAAGGTTTGAGGTCACCCGTTATGTTGATGTTTCTCTTTGTTCCTTCAACAATGGTTATTTCAATATAGCCAAAACAGTATAATTCACTGGATGTATCATTTACATGTGAAATAATTTTCACAATATTCAATATTTTCCCGGTCATAAAGACAAGTGACGCAAGATCATAACTGCACCACAATGGTGCACTGGCTAACCAATATATATATACACATTTGGGTAACTACTTTTTCTTGGGCCCTCTGTGGTCTGCTCTGCTGTTTAATTGACTTCATACAACACAGCATTTATTTGTAAAGAGGATTTTCTACAACCTAAATGCATGAAAGACTGTTCAAAAGTATGGAGCAGTCTTCGCAGACCACATACCCTACCAAACATAGGTGACCCCAAACCTTTTAACGGTAGTGTATAAGGTTGTCAGGATACAAGAATATTGAACTTTAATACAATAAAGAAAATGATTTTGATTTTGGATCAATTGTTGCAGTGATCGTATCATTTTAAACACACGCTGTTGAAAAAGTATTAATACTTTGTTAAGTATTTTAAGGATGTACATTAAGGATGTTACATCTCTGGAACGGCGCTGTAATGGCGACAGGCAGCAGCAGTATGCAGAATACTTTTTGTATTGATACTTTTGACAAACCCTGTGTATATACAGGTTGTTGGGAAGTTTGGGAGCTTTCTGGCTGTAATATTTCACTCTACTCAGAAAACAAAACAAAAAAAATCCTCCACATCCACAGGGAGTTTTTGACACCCCCAGTGACATTCAATGACATTTTCATCTTCTTAATTATGTGAGACTGAGTTATGAGCAAACAAGACATTTCAGACTATAAACTGAACAGCTTTTGTGCTCTAAAATTTCACAGTTTCATTAGACATTTCTGATACTTCCATGAGCGGTAAAAATGAAATATGTTTTTCAGTAATAAGTCTATTTAAGCATTACCTTCTGAATTCCTCTACATGGGGGAAAAAATGAGCTGAAACAGAACAACTTTCAGATTTTTCCCTCTCGTTCTTCCACCCACTGGTTTATTATCATTCATGCTTCTGTCAATCAGACACTTTAATGTTCCCCTCAGTGACAGTTACAGTGTGATATTGTACAGTCTCAGCAAGTTGTCAGCTGTCTGCTTCACTAAAGAAGAAGGAGAAGGGAGCTAGCGCCTGTAGTCTTCAGGGGTCTTTTCTAACCTTTTCCCAGGAAACTAGCAGCTCCTTTGGAGAGAGGGTCTTTGATGCTGACTACAGTCTTTGGGAAATGTCATCTCTAATTACCTCTGAAATCTATCTCTACCCCCTCCATACCCCAAACCTGCCACCTGTATGGACTCGCTGTGTTTGTCAGCTACAGTCCTGTCCTTGACTATTGAGAGTAAGCACTGTAGATTATGCTGCCTGTAACTGTAAAAGACTTGCAAATCATGTGACACAACCTCAGTCAGTTATTCTGAAGATTTAAATATTTATTCTGACTGTTTGGGGTTTTACAGTACAAGCATAGCTGTGTGTTTTTAAGTAAAATCTCTGCTGTTTCTTGAATTGATATGCAGTCACTTGTGCATCTGATCAGCATTGTGTTTAAATTAGTTTAGCTTGTTAGCTAGCACAAATATTAATGAAAAACTCCTGCACATCATCTCCCTGCTGGTTTATGCTCTGCCACTGTCTACCTTGAACAATGGATCACATGACCCTGTGCATTGAGGAAGAGGCGATATTTGCAGAGAATTATCAACAAATGCTGATTTCTCTCAGCTCCGCAGAACATTTCAGCACCTTTTAGCTTATTGCTTTGATTTTACCTCATGCAACCTCACTGTTTTGGTTCAGTCTCACTGCTCTTATCAGTGTCATTTACAGCCACAGCAGGCAGTGAAGACTGGTGACTATTCTCGAGCATTTAGCAGCTAAAAAAACAGATATTTTCCCACCAGAGATGGAAGGAATCAAAACAGAGCTACAAGAGAGTGAATACTGAAATAACGTCAGTCAGGAGCCCAGAAACATGACAAATGCTCATGTTGCTCCGTAAATGCCAAATAAGCAACTGTTTACAGACAAGTTTCTCTTATCAACTTTTCAGTGATTTCCTTGTAATCAATGCAGGTTTAACAGCTACATTAGCTAGCGTATCAGTGATCCAAAAATTCAATTCTTGTAAAGCTATAAAGCAGAACTTTAGTAAACACCAAAACAAACTGGTTTTGGTCCTGAATGGTCCTAATCTGGAGTTTGCAGCACGTCAATGACTCATTTAGCATTTCGCAACCATAGTAACTGCAGCTGAAACAAATCAGATTGCCTCCATAAATCCCCCACTGAAAAAAGTAAAACAGCAATCTACTCAATTTTATCGGTGTAACATTTTTACACTCAAAAATATTGAGTAAATATTAAAGCTGTGAAATCAAGTAAAATATACTTCATGAATTGAGTAAATATAAGTAAAACTTTTAAGTACATCTGTATAACCCCATTTAGTAGCATGACTTATAAAACTGAGTAGATATATTCAAAATCTGAAGCCAATGCAATAGTAACTCTAAGTCAAAACCTCTAAAACTTATGAGTAGATATAATTGAAATGCTAACTAGATGTAACTGAAAACAAGACTCATTTAACAAAATGAATCTGCTATATTTACTTAATGCTTTAACTGGATTTAACTTATAGGAGTAAGTTATTATTGGTCAATATATCTAATGAAAAGTAATGATAAAAGAATTGTACACACATTAACATTTAATTGAATCTTTATTTGTCAAATTTGATCAGTATGACACATTAGTAAGTAGTCTCTCAAAAATGTGTGAAATACACCAAGAACAATGGGCCCTTAAATTAATTTAAAGGGATAGTTCACGTATTTTGAAGTGTGGTTGTATGAGGTACTGATCCATAGTCAGTGTGTACAGTAGACGGCGGTCAGTGCGCTCCCAGTTTGGAGAAGCAGACAGGGATCTCAGCACAGAAACAGCTTTACCATTAACCTTACCATCAGACAGTTTTTTTTCTTTGGCACTAACAGTAGAACTTACATATTCCTACACATAAGCTAAACTGGCGCAGCACAGTTGTAGCACTGTATTATGCTACAGATCAGTTGTTTGGATCAGAATAACAGCCAGAAAAATAGAAATACTCACAATCTTGAAGAAATGTGAAGTTTGCTTTCAGTGTCATCTCATAACTTCCTGAGCCAAACAGCTGATCTGCAGCATAATACAGCACACAGTTAGTGGCAAAGAAAAAGGCTGTCTAAATACACTCAAAAAAGGCCTCAAAACAAAATAAATCCTTCAATCCTCCTGTCTGCTTCTCCAAACTAGGGCCATGCCGACCAATGTCTGCTGTAGGTAACACACCGACGATGGATATTTACCTTACACAATCTCGCTTCTAAATACCCAAACTATCCCTTTAAGTCGGCACACAATAGCAAAAAATGCCAGTCAACAGAGGCTGTTTGGCATAAATGGAGAATTGATGTAAGCTTGCATTATAAAATAATAAAACAGTAAAATAATAAAGGCAAGTTTACTCTTGCCAATGAGCATGCTAAGAGAGCGACAGGGTGAAGTGAATTCTGCATATGGCTGAAATCCACCAAAAAAACGATGCTTTACATTGATGTAATGTTACACAAAAGCAAACTTTACCAGTCCATAATGCAATTTTCTTAGTATGGAAACCTCAACTCTTATGTAAACATTAGAACAATACATCAGTTAAACAGGTATAGACAGGTATACCTTGCCACATTATGACAGTATCATGCTGAACAGTAGTTGGCAACAACGTACGCAGGTAATTTTTCAGTCTCTGAACCTTGGTCAAAGGATTTCCAGGATCCAGCTCCAGCAGTACTTTTTGGAAAATCTCAAAACTGTATTTGAGATTCTTGGGGTACCTCGGATCCAAGCTATAGATTAGTCCCAGCAGATAGCAGCAGGCTCTGCTAAGATCCCCAAGAGTTCTGAGGACAGTGATGCTCTCAATCACAATCCCTACATCAGTAGGTCCATCAACTGATCCATCTTGGCTCTGCAGCAGGTAGATCTTCATCACCTCCTCAGCCACCTACTCTTGTACACTGACAGGTGTGTCAGCAGCATCCTGCAGACATTGTAAAGACAACTGGTTAGAGCCCACTTTCTATGGAACTGGATGAGTCTCAATATGTATGAATGCACAGAGGATTCCCAGATGTATTTTGTGATTTATAAAATGACATTTTTCAGTGCACACAAAAATATTAAATATATCAAATATAAATGTAAAAAAATAATCTACGCTTAAAAAAGGTTCACAGATGTATTTTTGATGCACAGATATTTCTTGTATACTGTATGTAATAGAAATCCACAAATATGTATTTAAAAGTTGTTGTTTTTTTACCTGACACATAAACACATAAAAATCCTGACACCTACAATATTTATGGTACTAACCTCAAAGGTCTTGATCAAGGCACTTGAATCTTCTCCGAGATGGTCGATGAGACATCGGATGATGATCTCTCGTGTTCGCTGAATGGGGATTCCACTCTGTAGAACAGAAAGTCTTTCAACAACTAACACAATCTGCACATGAAACAGAGTTTTGCTTTCCTGTACCAACGTTAATGTCAAAAACTGTTTCAACTGAATTAACAGAGAAAGGAAACATCAAACTTGTATAAAAATAAATAAATAAATAACCTCCTACAGTATATATATATATCCTCATTTCAGTGTTTCCACATTTAATTCTCCTGGAACACTATATATATATATATATATATATATATATATATATGTTTTGTTATTTTCGTTCAACTTCTATCCCTCAGCAATGTTGGTGCTGTGACACAGATAAATGAAATGAGATGAAAATATTTAACATTCTTGACAAAATAAAATATCAACTTTACTTGCTCTAACCATCATCATTTTCACATAATTTTAGACAATTTTCTTTACAATAGTTATAAAAACACACAGGTTACAGTTATTCACATTACACCCAAGACATTACCAAGAAAAAAAGTGAAACAAATCACTCACTGATAAAGTAAGCACAATGTCATGAAGTAATCCTTTACATCACACTGTGTGCCATTAAAAAATATCCAACAACAAAACCACTATATAAACTCAATAATATCTCACTGAAAACGCATCTGAAATGTCAGTAAAATAAATTAAAATACTGAGTTACATTTATGAAAAAAGAAGAACACAGACATCAGTCAGTAGCATCCTCCTCTCCTCTCCTCCTCTGAGGTGATTCACTGTCTTCACATACCGTTCATGAAGAGCAGCGGAGCGGGCAAACTGACCAGTTAGACAACAAACAGACAGCTTTAGCTGTAGCTTGGTCGTAACAAGTTGCCAACTTACTGACATAATAAGCGCCGTAGTTGAAACAACTGCGGACAAAGCAGGTGAGAATATCATTTTTCTACCTTCTACTCGAGTAAACGTTACCCTTACATTCACTTCACTGTCTCCACCGGGCCCCTCTGCTCGCGCTGTCCACTCTGCGTGCACGTATGCAGGAGCTGAGCTCCACCCTCGGTCAAACACCTGACGGTACACCGCGGTAGTTTTCACAACATCTTTGCCGAAGGAAACTATACTAACTCGAAAGAAAAGAAACAAAACCTACAATGAGAGTTTTCTACCACGTTTTGCTGCCATTTATGCTCGCGCTAGCCTCTCTGTCTACACCTAGCTTATGTGTTACCAGAAGGTAAAACCCTGTAACATATAATAACATGGCTGTGACACAATTAAAAAAAAAAAAAAACACAGTATAAAGCTGCATTCATGAAAACAGGGTCAGTACTTTTGCTGCTAGCTACTTACCGCGATTTGCAGGCGTCCTCCAGGTGCTGCCTCCAGCCACCACACAGTGCGCAGTTAGAAAATCAGATTTCAAATGAAGACGTTATCTTTGCGATTAACAGTGTCCACGTCATGACGTTGAGCGCTAAACTTACTCAATTTATTAAGCTGTTGTTGAAGACAAATTATGATGATTAGAAATGAGTAATAATTGTAGTTCTTGAAACTGGTCAATATAAGTACTCCATTCTCAAATATTTTGACTGAAATTTACTACACATATTATGGATATCTACAAGATACAATCTGTTAATTTTACTTCATAATTTAAGTATATTTCCCAAAAATAAACGAGTATTTAATTAAGACAAAAATGGATTTTTAAGCATTTATTTTGGTACCTACAACTCAAACAATCATTTAACTGATATTCAGAGATTTTTTTAAGTTAATATAGTTTTTTATTACTGTGATATTTACTGAGCCTCTGAATTACTTTTTAGAGTGCCCAAAAATATGCCTATTTTTAAATAATTCCCTGTAATAGCTTTAAACTTCATCACTGTTCTGACAATCTACACAGCAGTGCTTGAACATGAACAGAAAATTGTATTTAATGAAGACCTATTTTTCAGGTAGAACTTAAACTGAACTAAAAGTGGAGCAACGTTTAAAAGCTCAAATGACCTTGAATTAATCAGTTCTGAAAGTTCCTCAAACTGATGTAACTACACCTACACAGTCATCGTACAAGGAACGAACCATCTCATCAGTGCTGACGCTCAGACTGACATTTTAATAAAAACACAATTTGTTCGGTTATTAAGAAATATAAGAATTTAAGATCAGCTGAGGAAATTAAATCATCTAATACAAGACTCCATTTTCAATCAATCACTTTTGTTAAATTAAATATTTTTTTTCATCATGATGACCTAGAACAGATGTATGACAACTAATTAACATTTAATGAAAATGATCATCTGTGAAGCCTCTCTTTATAATGAAATGCAATTACAACAACCCTGCCTCCTGCTCCTCCTCCTCCTCCAACATAAAACCCAACTGTACCTTATGACTGTATCATAATTACATAAGCATAATGAAGTTCATATTGTTGCACAGCAAAAACTGTCCACACAACTTTAAAAGAAACCAGTTCCCTTTGTTCAACTTTCAATCTCTTGCCTTACTTAATTTACAGAATTCAATTGCTGTGTGAAGGGAGGTGGGAGTGACAATCTCTCACTAATACCTTTGTCTGTCAGTTGAATTTAATTCCCCATTAAACTGAGTAAGAGGGAATCGCCCTGCCATAGACCCCAATGGCTCATTGTTCGCAGCCAGTCTCATTAAATCTGTCAAATGCTCATTTCCGTGCACGGTTTCCTGCCCTCATATTTTAATGAATAGCCAGAAGATTACAATAGCTTACAGTTATAGATGGTTGTGGTATAGGGTGAAACCAGGGGTCTGTACAAATAACTTGATCATTATGACAAGGTGGTGACTGCATGGAGAAAATATAAGACTTGCGTGAGTTGTTTTCCACCTCTTTTATGGTTTTCCAAAGCAGAATCTGTAGACATTTATGTTAGGACCGGACTGTAATTCTGTGCCTCTTAATAAATATGTTCAACTTAAATGTCCAGTGCGTCAGATTTAGAGGGCTCTATTTACAGAATATGGCAGAAATTTAATATGCATAGTTATGTTTTCATCAGTGTATAATCAACTAAAAATGTCCGCGATGTTGAACTGCCATGTTTTTACAGTAGCCCAGAGTAGTGGTGTATGAATCGTGATTCATCCGGATCATTAACCCAGATCCTCTAACTGACTTGGGATACACGAGTCATAGTCTCCATTAACCCGGATCTTTACCATCCTACACCCGCCTAACAGCGGGCCACATAAGCAAATTAAAATGATAAAATGCGCCATTCACTCCTCTCCTTTTAACCTGTACAATCTCATTACAACATGTCCCAGTCCATCCGCCTAAAAAGCTGCCAGAAATGCCGCTATAATTGTGGACAAAAGCAGTCGTTTCCACTGCTAGAATAGCTTCGGGAGTCGGCACTCAGATGAGCTGACCATGGGTCAGTGTAACTTCCTGCAGAGCAGACTCAGAAGCACAGACCCGGATTCAGATTCAGATTCAGATGCATCAAGTAAATCCGTACAGAGCCGGCAACACCCAAGAATCAAAAGACTCAGGACACTCAGCAGACCCGCGGATCGCTCGCCGATCCGGCAGACCCAGATGATTCTCTGATTCAACCGAGTCGACTGGATCTTTTCCTCCGTACAGTGCAAAACGAGGCACATTCAGACTCGGACAGATTTCACGGAGTTGTGTCGTCAAAAATACTTCCTACAGTCAAATGTAAGAAGATAAATACAGCAATAAACAAGATGATAGAAACTTTATTTAAAACACAAACACTCGTTTTATGCAGCTGAGGCTAATATAGCTCATAGGCTAAAAACAATGTAAGAGGGGCGTAACGTAATTAACGTAATTTTAACTGCAGCATTATATGTCGTTATTAATAATGCTCTCATTCGCCACACTTGATTTAACACAATTGAGTGTTAATAAACTTTAGAGGCTAGGCTAATATAGCCTAAACACTTAGAGGAGCATTTTATTTGCAGCATTATGTGTTAGCATAATCTGTCATCAATAATTATGAAGTTATATTCACCACATTTCTATTATGTCATTTACTGTATATACAGTTGAATGAATGATGCTGACTGTGAGTTATGAGAATATAATATTTGTTGTATTTGTGTCAGTTGAATATAATGCCAGCTAAATAAAAACATTGTGAACTACTTACAGTCCCATATTTAATGTTAGAGATTTTTTAATAAAGATGAAAATGCTAAGTTTTATTTCCTGCATCAAAATTTCAAATGCACAAACAGTAGACTGCCCTCCTCGTATAATAGGTCTCAAATTTGAATTTATTTAGCCTATTTGTAGTCTAAGACAGTAAGACTTCTGTTTCACTGGTAGAATTTATATGCTTATGGACATACTGACTCAAATGACTCAAATGACTCGTAAGATACGGATCTGTTTAGTGAGTGACTCAGAAAGATTTGAATCCCTAAAAGGATCCGAGTTTGACATCTCTAGCCCAGAGCGGACAAACTAAACATTGGCTCTAGACAGGGCCTTTCTTGTTTTTCATGTTTCGTTGCTACTGTAGTTTCACCTTAATGCTATGAAGGAGAGGGTGAGGTGAAGGGGTTGCAATCACAACTACACCACTAGATCCTGGACACCGTTCCTTTACAAAAAAAATGTGAAATTGTATCATGACACTGTGAGTAAAGTTTAGTACCAATTTCACACTTAACTTTCTAGACTTCAAGCCTTTGACCATGTTGCCACTTCATTCAGCAGTCTCTGTTTAATGCATAATAATGGTTACAATTAACTTGTACTGACTACTGATGCGATTTAACTTTTTTTATACAACAATATGCAGTACTACTGTAGTATAAATAAATGTCCCACCCTGCTGGCCAAATTTGCCACATTTGTGTCAACAATAACTACCATTAAGAACTGGGCAAATATGTGCCAAGTGCCAAGTGTATTTTTTGATTTTGTTCTGCTCAGATATCTTGACCACCTTTAATCAAGGATCAAATTCAAAGTATTCTTATTAAAACATGTTGGGTTTTTTTGTGTGTGTTTTAATAGAAATGTATTTCCTGTCACACAGCATTAAACATTATGATATACTGTATATATTATACTACTGGATTCATATTGGTGCAGACCGCAAAAAATCCAGCATGAATCGGGCTATTGATGTCACTTATGTGTATTTAAATTTATTACTGAACAGTTTATTGCAGATTTGATGAATGAAAAGACAGGCGTTAATTAGCCATGAGTACCCTTCACTTCACATTTTGAACTGATAAATACATATACAGTGAACATACACACACACACTTCCACACATGCTAGTTTACAACAAGCATGGTCATCATTATTAATGTGTTGTGCACCTTGACCCTGTGTTAACCTACATAGACCAACATTTTGTTACATTATGTGTTACCTCTGTGTTAATTTCCCTCCGCGCTCAGATGTGACGTTACACTTCATCCTTCACTACCCTTTAGGTGAAGTTAGTTACAGTAGTTGTCCTCTGTGACTGCAAAAAAAACTCTTCACACAGTGCACAACCCCTCTGGGAACACTGCTGGAACAGAAGACTGCTGCCTTTGGCTTCAGCTATATTTAAGCTTAACATGTAATAGCAAAACTGAAGGCTATACGTTTTTTTTTTTGTTTTGTTTGCTTTTTTAAGCCACAAAAAAAAAAATAAAAAGACAAATTCACTTCCTGTTTTTACTCCTCTCTATGCTCCATTAACTTTATATATATATATATATATATATATACACACACACACACACACACACACACACACACACACAAAATACTCCCAGTCCAAGGAAGCCAATCTTACAACATGAGGTACAATGTTTGGAATCTACATCCTCACTGCAATCTGCGAATACGGGAAATACCAATAAATATTTTTGCAGCTCGTACAGGATCCCCGACCAATGTGGTGTTACTCCATAAAAATATTTCTTGTTGAAGACTCTCAGTTGAATGCCGCCTTTTTGGTGCAGTATCAATAAACAACATTGGCCTTGTGGAGAGGGCAGAGTTACAGTTTATTTGTTGACTTCCCACAACAGATATGAGGTTTCACTCCCCTCCTTGAGCGAAACATAAATCTAGCAGACACAATAAGGTCGGAACTGGAGATCATTAACAGATCTCCCCCTAGTGTCAAGTTTACCCTGGGAAATTTTCACCTCTAAGGGATATCTGGCCACACTGAGCTTTTTTTTTTTTTCTTTGAAGACCATTGGTGCCCTGTTGCGGCTAGCAAGGGATTAATATCTCGTTCCTGGCACTGCTACTTCCAGATTTTTATGAGATCTTCTGCCTGTGAAGTCAACATCCCGCTGTACCGACAATTACCTGCTAATGCATATTGGCTAATTTGGATCTGGGGAGAGGGGAATTATGCGGCAATCAGCTTGAATCTAAAACCACGCTATGTGTGTGGAATGACAGTACAGTATGGCTTCCTAATGACATTTTACTATGCTGGCAGCATATGTGATATCATTTTAGGTTATAGCCCCTATTACAGCTCTATTTTTTTCCTAGCAGGAGCAGATGCAATGAGCATATGTATACTGCGCGTGTGTGTGGATGTTGATTTTACATTCTAACACAAAATGAAGCATTTGGTGAATATTTTCTTTTTATATTTTCCATCTGATGGGTTATAAATACTTAACTTATTTAATATGAACACATTTGGTACTAAATGTTCACCAGATGTTCTAGATGAAATTCCTCCAGCGCATTTACTGTAGCATGCAGCGATGTGACAAGAAGGTGGAAAGGTCAGGAATATTCATTAAGCTTACTGAAGGTGTATGGAACTGAAACATAATACATACATAACATGCATAAAATATGGAGGATAAAAGCTTGTTTACAGCTACAAAAGCTTTCAGTTCTGTGTCGTTTTCATCCTCAGAGTGGCTCTTGATAGAGCGATTATGAATGTGAAAAGCAAAACAGATTCCTATAATGTACCATAACAGATTAAGATGTGAAACAGATAATGCAGTGTAATTGCTCTCAACTTACAACACGTACAGTGTCAAATCTCATCACAAGAGCCTCGGATGACAAGAATAATAAAAATAATATGAGTCATAAATGGCCTTGATTATTTATGTACAAAAGATATTTGTATTTCTCAAGTCCACTTTTGTTATGAAGTGGTGTAATATTGTATTGCCATATGTTTTTTCTGTAAAATATGTTTGGAAAAGTGGAGGTCACACTATATTAAAAAGGACCATACAACTCACTGCATTGGATATTCTTTTGATTTTATGATCAATGCAACCAATATACCAATGTAACGCCTGTTTCTACAGAGAGTGCATTATGGGTAGTTTGTAGCCCTGATTTTCCAAGCTGGCTTTTTTAAGTCTAGTATTAAAGCTGACAATCAAACTGTCCTTCAAACTGCTTGGAAATGATGATCTTTCGCCTAATTTACACAGGGGACGTAAGCCATACGACTTGGACATTAGACATATAAAAGGAACAGAGAATGTCATTGCAGATGCATTGTCTCGTGCTCCTCTGCAGTGAATCTTCATTGGTGTGATTTTCCATATTGATATGGCCTTTTGTACTGTTGTTCATCTGTTCTTGCTGTGCCTATCTTCTTAATTTGCTTCTCAGGTACCGGGGTTGCTGAGGATGAGTGGGGGCAGGGAGTTTACAGTTGAAGAATCCAGTATAAATGTCATGTATTTTCATTTTATTTTGTTGAATAGTTTTTTTGTTTTTGTACCTGCGTGGTATGGGGATGGTATGCCGGTGATCCATTTGGGACACCGACTTTTAAGGGGGGGTGTTACGGTCCCTGTCTAGTGTTGATGTGCTGATGTGGTTGACCAATTATTGTTTTTCCTAGGTGTCCTTGAAGGTACCATCAGCTGAGTGTGGATTTGGAGCACCTGGTTCAGGCGCTCCTAAAAGGATAAAAACCCAGTGTTGACTCTGCTCTGGTCTCTCTCCCTCATTCGGCTGCATCCCCGCCAGCAGCAGCACATTTTCTTTGTTTGGTTTCTGCTTTGTTTTCACTTTACAACATTTACACTTCATATCGCTCACACATCCACATTTACATTACTGATGTTACTGACTTACACACTTCACATTCGTACTTAACCTCTCAGTTGTTTAAGTTAATTCAATAAATTCATTAATTTCAAGACGTCTATTGTGTCCTATGCCATATTTGTCATAGCCTTGGAGTCGGGCTGTGACATATTGTTTATAATGTGTCGTAGGTAATAATGCTCATAATGTTTTTAATTACATTTGTTTCTGAGCGCTTTGTGACATCAGAGCACATAAATAGACACATTAAAGTGCAGGGAAGGTTTAAAGGAAGCATTTAAATGCTGCATAAACTGCTGCCAGTGGCCGGAATGTGATTTTTCCATGATAGTCTTTTCCAATCAGTGAGTTACACAGTCAAGAATTACTGATGTCACAGAATGTCATGAGGAGCTTTTGCAGAGAAAATAAATTCTGAAAAATTTTAACTGTGGGACAGAATCCATCTGACTGCTAAAGAACCTGATACAAGACTGTATGAGAGTGTGACGGACAGACAAGCTCCATTTCATTTCATTTCATTTCATCTTTCACTTCTACAGAGAAAAAGCTTCCAACATGAGGACTATCTTTTTCTATTAACTATCAGTAACTGAAGGAAACTTTCCAGGTTGAAATTTTGTATTTTTAAAAAGTCCCCCCCCCCAAAACAGGTGTTTAAAAATGAGGTGGTTGTATTATGTTTGGATACTTTGTGTATTCCAAACAACACTGGTTCAAATGCTGGTACACAACTGGATACTGTTACACAATCAATTAACAGGCATAAGACAAAAAAAAAAAAAAAAAAAAAAATCAAGTCTAATTAATTGATATCAAAAACATTCATGCTTAATGCATCTGTGTCTTTGCAGGTCTGTTTGAAAGGCTTTAGAGAGTGTAGCAGCAGAATAAGTATTGCTCAGAAAATGAGTTTGGAAAACTAAAAATGACATCAACTGACAAAGCAACTCTTCAGTTATTGGTATTGATGTTGCAGTTACATAAATACAATAGTTTTTGCTCTGGAGCATTAAACAAAAATAAAACTTATTACCCTTTTAATAACTGATTAAAGTATAGCTGTAACAAGCTTTCAGTCAATTTTACGGGAATTTCCATGCCAACTAATAAAAAAGTTTGGCTTGTGCTAAATGTACATAAAATAAATGTAAAACTTATACCTCGCTTATTTAATATACCATCTGTGCATCTGCTAATTTAATTCAAAGGTGTGAATGAAAGTTATTTAAAGATACATCTGCTGCTGCTGCATTGAAACCTTTTGTTCATATGTTTACTTGTCATACAGGAAAAGCAATTAGTATTCAAATGTTATCTCAGTGAATTCTGTCACGGTTTCGTGCTTGCTGTCACTCGAGATACACATTTTGTATATGCAGACCCATACTTTGACAGCTATTAGCTGGGGTGATATATGTATTTTACCTTGTAACTGCAGTTGACTACTGGGAGTTCTCTTCATTAAAATGGATCATAGAAGCAAACGGTGCTCAGTACCAGCAGATACACTAAGTAAATGCAAATATAATTGTTATTCATCTTTTAATTAATCTTTATATTTTGACACATTTTTGTGGCAATACAGGTGTTTGTGATATTCCTTTGTATAGAACAGAATTGAATAGCTTAGCATGAGTGTTCACACATAAAGGTGTGCCTGCGCATCTGATGGGGCATGGGTGGAGAGGGAACATTGAAATACTGTGAATTAAGATTCATTGCACTGATTCAGATCAGATCTGCTAATTAAAGATCAAAGTGATGTCATCATGAGCTGTTCTCAGGTTTTTGAATGCTGTGGAATGAGTAATGTAATGAATCATTGCATTGCCTTGGTCGTCACTTGCATCATCTGACATTCTTTCCAAAGCTCCTTTTCAGTGAAGTGAGTTTTTTTGGGAGAACTTTGGATGATGCATCTACAAGGGGATATAATTTAACAGAAAATGTTTGAAGCGTTGAAACTTTTGCGGGAGTTACTGTTTGAACCTCCGGTTAAATAAATCAAGCCACTAATCTTCTGCCCCAAAAAGTCCTAAATTCAACCAAACACTGTATCTGGTTCAACTTGTGCTCTAGCGATTCAGGTGCCTGACGTCAAGCCTGTGGACTCTGGGAAGGCCTGTCCTTGTATGCATATTCTGACAAAGAAAAATGACTCAATTAAAATCTAAGCTTTGTGCTCTATAGAGCTGTTAATGTCTGTTGACCTGTAGTTCTCCACTGGGTTAAGTGAATGTTTGTTAGAGTGGGACATAGTTCAAAGCAGGAGTCAGTGCCTTTGAGGGGTGTAATTATGGTGCTTAACATTATTACAGTTTAGAACTACAGCTTGCCAGTCTGATCCCATGTGGTCATTTTAATTCGAAAGATGATTCAGATAGCACAGTAACAACAACAACTGGCCATTAGTGCCAAGTAAAATGTGAAATATAGTGTGTAACATTTGATGAAGATTGAGGAAACTCTGTAGGCAGACAAAGAAACAAGCCTCTATTTGTCAGTTCTAACCTCAGATGTATAGAAATTATGCATCACTGTCAATTTAGTTGTGTTTCACAGCCAAACAGACCTTTGCTCACATCAGGCGTTTTGACTTGTCATAGCAGGAAAAGCACAGGTGTTAAGTAATAACATTAATAATGGCTCTGCTCCATTTAGGAAACATGCCAGTCTGTTGGCACGTGTAACGCCAAGGCCGTGGCACAAGCACACCTCTGGTAAATGGGGTGTAGCAACAATTAATGCCATCAGTTACACCTGTGCTTGACAAGTCAAACTGTCCACTGTGAGAAAAGCATTTGGCTGGAAACGTCAAACATCTGTGTCACAGTTAAAGCCAACAGCAAATGTAGATTGGCCACCTCAGGGCATATTATTCCAAACAGGGAAAATATCATAGTTCAAGTAAAATAACTTTAACAATAATAATAATAAAATATATTGAGACAATATAATTAATAAATAATATTGAGACCAACATTGGAAATCTTCAGGCTGTTGTTTCAAAAGTTTTGGCAAGATAATAATGCTTCCCATAATGAAAAAAAAAAAAAAAAAAAAACTGTTAGAAATTAAAGCAGTTATTCTTGGAGCGCCATTAATTTGTTTTATATTAACACTGATTAAATCTACAAAGTGTAATGTGAAAGGGGCACTCAGAATGACAAACCCAAAAAGAGTAATCACCTAATTCTGCAGCTCTATGGTCTTTTTAGTGTCTTTTAGCTTGTAATTTTGGTTTTATGTCAAATTCACTGTGTGGATAAATCTCACTGTTTTCACCGACTCCATTTCCAGCAGCTGGGAAAGCAGCAGATAGATACTTACAAAAAATAAAGAAGAAGAAACAAAAGCTAGTTTCTAGCTGCAGCTAGAAAGCAGCTAGAAAGCCAACACTCAGAAGTTGGTTGAGACCAAACTAGAGCAAAAAGAAATGGGAAATGTTGGCATTACTTTCACCAGGTGGTCAGAAAATAGCTGTGTAATGTTGACATAAGTCAGTTGTTGTCAGCCATAACAGTACAATAATATATGAGGGCTGTTGGCTCATCACTTTATTGTGGAGTTCTTTTGTTACCCTAAGTGGCCCCCAAAAAATCCCACGGTTTTAAACTAGAAAAACTAGAACTAGAAAAGCTGCTCAAATATACTGTATGATCTCTAATTTGGAGAGAGTCTTGCAAATTTTAAAAGTAAAATAAAACTATTCTAAAACTATTCTATCCTAAGGATCCTTGGGTGCCACACTGAGAACTCCAACGAGACTACTAAAGTGTTAATCAATTTTTATTGCATCTTATATGGCATGAGGCACAATGGGATTTTAAATCCTTTCCAATAAAACTAGAAAAAAAAATGAGCGAGCTGAACTTTATGCAAAGGTCTACAATCTATATTTACCTCAAAGAAATCTGGGCAGAGGAGAGCATTTAGAGAGGGGAAGAAGAGAGAATGAACAGCTTCCATTGTTCAAGCTCATCAATTACAACTGCAGCTGAAGGTTTGGTGGCAGCAAAAGTAGAGGTTTTCTGTTAGTTGGCTTTTCAGCATAGTAACTGTTCACTTCCAATAGGTTTGCTGTGTCACATGTGGCCCAGAGTAATAAGCTTGTGGCAGGTAGTTAACACTGATTGATAAAATACCTTTTAGAGGGCACAGCACCCTCTGCAAGTGTTTTATTGCCTTTTGCGTCCAGGGCAAAGAGAAACAGCAGAACGAGCAAGCGAGTGTCTCTTATGTGACATTAGGAAATGCATAGCTGGGGTTTTAATCCATGCTACAAAACACGGAGTGTGGGGATAACAAAAGAGCCACTAGGCTTTGCAGGGGTTCTCGAAATTAGACTCATGTCTATTTAAAATGATGTGTGTAAGTTATTTGGTCTTTAAATTGCCCTGATGTTGCTGTTTGATGAAATCCACCCTTGTCCCCAATGTTAGGTAAGCTTCGGATCAACCGACTGGAGCATGCATAATCTGAGTCTTGTATTATTTCAACACTAGGAAGTCTCATCAAAATATTTCAATTAAATCTCGTGCTTAATGCTGTTTGGCTTAACAGCAACAACTGAAATACTATCTGCAATAAGCTCTGTTTAGAGAGCCTTATACTTTAGTTCCCCTCACAGTCCTTCTTTAACAAAGTCCATCTATTTCCAATATTATTTGGAATCACATATAAAAAGCCAGTGCCAGAGCAGTTTGAACACAGCCAAAAGAGAAAGAGGATGTTACCGCTAAATCAATGGACAGGGCTTTACTGCCTCAACATATGGGAGTTTGGGAGTTAAATCTTGCTTGGTTGCTGATTGAATTTTACAGCCAGAGCCTTCAGGAGAGTGCTGGATGGTAATTACCCCAATGTAGGAACAACCAGAGTGGAAAGAAGTGCTAAAAAAGAGAATGAGAATGAATAGCAGCGGGCCAATCCTTGGGTGTAACCCATCTGCTTTGAAATGTGGCAAGTTTAAAAAAAGGACAAGGGAAGCTATAAAGGACAAAATTGCAACGAAGACAGACTGTGGCTTTGGTTCTTAATGAGGTTTAGACTATTTGCGGGGCAGGAAGCTTAACGTTTTTTGTTAACAGTTCACAGTGGCTGGGAGATTCCTAATTTTCTCACCAAATTTAACAGTTTAACCGGCCAATTATGACTGTAGAATAGAGTTAGACCTTTGAATGACGCCATGTGACCTGCTGAAAAAGGCTGCTACAGCAAAATCTGACAGTCAATATCAGACTTCACCAAATAACTCTACACACTCTGTATGGGATTCATTGAGCAAACTAATTCTCAGTGGCTTAAGGACTTTCCTTGGAGATGAGTGTCTATTATGGATGGCGGTGTATTGTAAGGCACAGCATCTAATAATAATCAGCTTTAAAATAAGATGTACTTTGCATATGTACTGCCCATCAAAAGTTTTTAAGCCTCATTTTTTGGAGGGGGTTATATCTCATGTAAATTAGAAAACAGTGGAACCAATACAGCTGAATTTATGAACACTTTTTATATTATTGGAAAAAGGCTTTCCAGAATCTCTTTGGAAATAGCCAAGGCCTTGATTACTTCATTTACTGTGTGCACTTGACAACATACTGCATAGGCCTAAAACAAAAAGCAATATAAATGAACTGAGAGAAAGCCATTTGGCAACCATTTTAATATTTAATTAAGCACCAAACATTTGTTTCAGCTTCTTGAATGTAGAGAGTCCCTGCTTTTATTAAACAATAAACTGAATATTTCCCTCAACTATAAACCCTAAACAACTATCAGCCTTGCTCTGGAGCCACCAACTGGAAAGACCAGCAGTCTTCTATTAAAAAACACCAACTGTACTGCTAATACCCCATTATTACAATTCACCTGTCTCGCAGCTCATCTGTAGTTAGCGTTGAACTGACGACTTTCAGGAAAAGAGCAATGTGGTGGTAACAATCGTACACATCCAGTTGAAAGTTGTCATTTAACAGGGTTGGTGATTCATTTAATTATAATACAGACAAACCCAGGGGACAGGGGGTGCATGTGTGCAGGTGATTAGTACAAGCAGGTACTGTTGTACTAAGATGAAACATTATCCCGAGGTACCATTTACAAAGAAATTTGGAAAAACATTTGCGCAGCATACTACGCTGTTGAGCCACCTTATATTAGTGCAGGGGACAGCCATACTGTCAGACAAAACAAGCAATTAAAAGGTGTTGCCCTTGAGCTCTGTGTTGTGGTGATAAGCCTTTAATTAATGGTAGTAATCATTATTTGCAGCTTTCATTTTGTCTATTTGTCTTAAATCTGATTCACTGTCATTGTGAATAACAAGCAAATGAAAATGAAGAAATTCTGTCTTGCCAACATGATATGGCCAAATTACAGTTTCAAAAATATTAAAAATACAAATAACATGCAACAAGTTAAATCATAGATCCCAATTTTGCAATATTACATAACCAGTAATACAAATGCATAACTTTCTGTACACTAATTTTACAATATGATGAGATGAGCAAAACTATAAGTAAAAAAAATAAGTATAAATGTCATGCACACCAGCACAGTTGACAGTATTGCATGCACATGCAAATAAAATTCATTAAATGGGCCAATTAAAAATGAAATACTGCAAATAAGCCAATTGGAAGCTGTAGAAAATGTCAGCATATTTCTTATTGCCATATTATTTGTTATCCAGTATCCTGTGAATATTGTTCATTTACAAGTGGTGGCGCACAGGAGTTTAGGCTGATTTGTTTTGATCTGTCTGGAGGCTGCTGAGTCTTATGTTCTGGGATTAAGGCGCTATCTAAAGCTTATTGATGATTAAGGAATCAGGTGGACAATGACGTGGTGAGAGTGTCCCACTGCAGCACTGGAGACCAGCATGGCAGGCACTGTCGACTGTGGCGTGACAATGATCCAGAATATTCTTTATTGACAGACAAGTCTTTCTCCGTAAGTCTGTCCAATGAAACACACCAGATCAGACTGTCAAACTAGGCAGTGCAGATCAAATATGAAACAAGATCCTACACTGCATTGCCTCACCTCGAATACTTTCAGAAACATTGTAGTGTAATACAAGAACATTTGTGACCAGGCAGGCCACCAGGCCACGCTTGTAACCACAGTCAAAACCAAATGAGCCCACCTTAGCCACAAGCTCCACACATTTTCCAAATATGGTCACGACAGTTAATGTGCCATATAAGACAGACAGAAGCTGCTTCAATCTGGCTTTTATCTTGTCTATCTGTCATAACGTTTTGAAACAAAACAAAATATAAAATAAATCAGGTGCACAATCTGCTGCTAGCACCTGCTCTGTAGAATGTTTTCACATACCAGTACTACCTTAGTCAATCTTCCCAGTACACCTTTACAAAAGTACTAATTAGTCCCACCTACAAAATGATAATAATAATTAATAATAATAATAATAATAAAGTTATATTGTTTATACCAACAAACATTTGGCATAGAAATTCTGTGTAAAAACAGGACCAGGTGTAAGGCAAATAAACATCATGTGGCCAGCTACAGAAGCCTTATTACAGTGATGAAGATCTAGGTCAGATATTTCCAATTACATCTACAGTGCAGCCTACTGTGGATTTCACAGTGACACATTCTCTATTGCTTTGGTTTTGTACATTCAATTTGAAATGAAACAATAAATGAGGTTAAAAGTGCTGACTTTCAGCTTTAGGAGTGTGTGAGGTTCTTTTCTACTCTGGTCTCTGCAATGAGTGTCAACACACTAAAATTAAAGCTGAAAGTCAGCACTTTGAACTCAGTCAGAGCTGGAGTAAATCCTAAAAAACAGAAATAAAAAGTTTAACTGTCCTAAATCAATTAGTGCATGGGCAGCTTTTAATAACATAGTAATGACTTCAATTATTTATCAAGCAAGAACGCCAAACATGCTTTCCTCAGTTTTATATTATGGCAGATTAAATATAGTTTCGAGCTTTGGACTGTTACTCAGACAAAACAAGTACTACAAGGAAATAGTAAACATCTGGTTGACTGTTTTCTGAAACATCTGTTTCAGTTAAACTGTTAAAAATAATTTACAAGTTAACAATTATAATCGTTTGCTGCTGCCCTAGGCCTTTTATTTTTATTTCCATTGCGCAATTTAACCAAAACTCTGTACACAATATGAAGTCCTAAAAATCACAGATGTGTTCAGCTACATTCTGTTTTCTTTTCTTACAGAACCTCACAGTTCATCTCCACGGGTTCCCGCACCAGGAGTAGCCAGGTTAAAGATTGATGTTTTCAGGCACTATGAAAAAGATTTACTAAATCCAGCAGAGTGTCCTGAAAACTTTGAACAAGTATATCCCATCTCGACTGAGCCCAGACCTGGCTGAAGGTCAGCAGACTGGGATTACATAGGTCGGGTCTTGTACTGGCGCTGATGAGCTCTTTGGAGACTTTAGTTACTTGCCCACATCTCCTAATACCAAATTCCTTCCCTGCAGTGCATCCTGCATCACTCTCCTTCAGCAAAAGACAATTTGACTCTTGGGCTTCTCCTTTCTTGCAGGGAGGCAATTGTTGGCTATTCATCCTCTCTCAGTTCGAGCTGCCTGCCAACCGAGCTCTTGCTGATAGCATGTTTTGCTGCCAGGTCTATCAGCTGACTTTGCATCCAGACAGGCTATGACTGGTATTAACTCTGTTTGATGACAGGGTGAATACTCACTTGACAGAGAAGATTAGGATCACACTGAGCAAACTAAAGGTGCAATAGCATTAGCTGAAAAGTCTGGACATGCATATCTTACCTTAATTGAACTTCTGTCAATAGCCAAGCCAAGGGAAAAAAAAACAAAAAAACAAATACAGTAAATTTCTTTCGATTAGCAGCAATGATGCAATTTATAAGGATGACATGTTTACTGTTGAGTTGATTTATATTTTTAATGTACACCTTATTTATCCATATTATCCACTATAACGGACATTTTACTGCTTTGGCCCTCGTTGCAGCATTGCTGAGAGGGAAGCTGAGGCTATGGAGGTTATTTTTATTGTAGCAATCTCACTTTTTATGGCACATTTAGAGAACTATGTGATTTGGGAGAAGTGGAAAGTGAGTCCTATTATTATTTGTACTGTGCATATGTTCAGATGTAAACACTGACATATTCTAGTGTACAGATGATAACAGAAACTGGAATAGCAGTTTAATGTTGATGTATGTACGTGTGCTACTGTGTTTCAGAAGCCTGGAAAAGGAGGTCATATATATATATATATATATATATATATATATATAAATATATATATGAATATTTCATTTGTTTTGTCAGCAATTCAAAAACAAGATCTGAAACTTACTGGAGAAACTGGTTCTCGTTTGTGAATGGTGACTAAGACTTACTGTTAGGTGTATGTATGTGTTTTAATGTGATCCATGTTATGTGTGATTTTCATGTTTGACATTTCATCATCTTTAATGTGAATCTGCGCTCTGTATTAAAGTACACTTTATCATAAAAAGACGCTCTGTTGAAGCAAATCAAGTTTTGTGCTTCCAGCTGTCATAGGTTTTCAGGTGGTGTTTGGCTGCTTGTCAGTTTTGATGTACTAAAGTTTTATAGATCGTAATATATTGACTTAGCTCTGCTTTATCACGATCAAAGGCAAATCCCTGCAACACAGAACAAAAGCATTATGGTTGCTGGAAAAACTGATAAAAGCCAAATTACTTCAACAGAGGCACTGTAAGAATTTTGTTGCTGTATATCTGTATTATCTGCAAGTCTGTAACATACTGCTGTAGTAGACATCTAATGTACAACAGAGAATAGTTTTAAAGTTCATGTTAAAGCTTGAGTGAGATTCAGATGTTATATTATACAAACACACAAAAGGTAGCAGAGAAGAAGAGTCTGCTATCAACATCTATGCTATGAGGCCTTTAATTCTCTAAATAACCTGAAGCTGAGTTCCTGACAATAAAAGTGTTTTAAACAATGCATTTTCAACAGCAGAGTGTCTCCGCAACCAAGGTCTCTATATATTATATTTTAAACCCCAAGGTTTTTAAACACGACCATCGCTTTCATTTTTAGACAACTTGTATAGAAAAGGATGATTGTATGATTGCTTCACATATACTGTGCATCCACAGTCGCAGGGAATATGAGCGGTCCCCAATCTGCAATTTTCCCATGATCCTTATCTTTATTAGCTCATTATTTCCACTGGAGCCAGCAGTGGCTGCTGATCTGTGGCATTTATCCGGGCGAGCAGAAACAGCCAATTAGTGAGTGCTTATCTGATCGCAGATATGGAGGTGCAATAAGAATTAAATAGCACAGTAAATTTGGTAGATAGACTTGGATTTAAATTAGGTTACTAATATATATGTATATTGTGAACATTTGGTATTGTAGAAGGTAGTAGAGATGTATACCACACCTCTTACTATATACAGAATCTAATGCAATAATATTTTTTCCCAGTTTGCTTAATTTAGGACATATTGGTATGTGTAGGTTTTCAAGGCTCCTATATTAAATATATAATATTAGATACATGGCATATAACAGCAATGGAAACTACCTTTACTACTGTCATTACATTTCAGAATCCACTTATTGTCCGCTTTTAATGATTGACTTTTTTCTTTAAATAAGATGTGCATATTTTCTTCCATCTACGGTCAGCATTTAGATAGAGTCTTATTGAGCAATGAAAATATATTTGAATACATCATATATGTAGGATAGATATAAAGAGGATATCTTTGGATAAATAATGCACTAAAGGTGTGGCCACTTCAGCACCAGCATTTGTAAACATTCCCTCAGTCTTTCACTGACTTCAGTCTAAGTCAGTCGAATTTATAGTCAGCAGAACAGAAGCATTGTTGATCATGTTTTGTACAATACATCCCAGACTATAAAAAGCTGCACTGTTCTCACAGTCAGTCAATTATCATTGTTCTATATTTATTTATTTAATAATGTCAGTCCTATGATCACAACGTTTTCAGGCGATGATTGTGGAGCACTTTTGTTTGACTGAGGGGTAACAAGACTGTATTTAAAGAGTTGACTGACTCCACACCCGTCCCTTAACATCAATAATATGTCAAGAGCATACAAGAAGTACATTTTCTACTACCATGTGGATTCATGTTTTGTTTTTGTTTTTTTCTTATTTTGTCCTTTAGCTAAGCATTAAAACAATGTACAAATAATAATTAAACAACCAAAATACATAAAATACATAATCATTTCAGTACATTATAAATATGGTGAGCTATTGAACCATTTTAACAGAAGACCTGTAACTATCCAATGAGGTTTTCATGGTTGTAAAAGTGGCTTTGCTTTCAGGTCAGTTGGATAATACGCAGAAAATGTCACAATCCATGAAGCGAAGCAATTAATTCTTCATCTAATTACTTTAAATACCTCTGCCAGTCACCCCCGTACAACATTGTTGTACTGCATGGTCTGTATTGACAGTTTCCTGCTGTGCATCGCTGTTGCTGGTCAAAGATCTGTATGGAGCTCAGTAAGGCATCATTTTGTTGAAAAATTAAATTGTCCTGTCATTATAGTCTGCATTCTGTTTTGTTTGTTTTTTTCTAGGCTTAGTCATTTTATTTTTAAGCATTCTTTCAGTAACTAAACAAAAAGCTTTCATGAGAATAATTACAGTGCCGGGAGCATTTCTGAAAGCAAAAATAGTTTTTTATACCGTAATCACAGGAAGATAAACATTTGTGACTGAGAAACGCTCCAAGTTAAACAGAAATAACATAGAAGACGTCACTTCACAACTGTCATATCGTCACGGATCATTATAGATGATGATAGATGAACCAAAAGAACATACACAACAATCAACAAAATAGTAGACAGCCCTTGTAAACATACTATGTTAAAAGTGAAAAGTACTGCTGTCTGAGTGCTTGATGAGCTTCTGGACTGAGACTTGAATGCTCAACAATAATGGATCTATCGAGGCCCAACCACAGATAAGAATGTTTGAAAGAGTAGGCTCATGTGACCTATTACAGCGAAACTCAATGACAACAGAATATATAGAACTGAAGAATGTAATTTTGCTAATACAGCACTTCTGAGAAATGAGTAATCTCTTTAGTCTGGCTCATGGCCAGTGGGTCAGTGCTCATATTATCATTACCTTTCTGTGCATTCAGTTCATGCTCTGTGGTTCCTGTTGAGGTCAATCATGTCATTTTACAACATCACATTCTTGTTTGGGGTTTTGATTTTTGGTGGTTTGGTTCTTTTGCTTTATTAGCAAACAGATTTGGAAAGTGTTTAATTATGTTTTCCTTATTTACCAAGTTGCTACAGCTCAGTCGTTTCTGTTTTCAGTTTTTATTCCATTATTACTTGCACATAATTTTATTCTCTGCTATATTTTAATTCTCTGCTACTGACTTATTGTCCCTTTATCAAATTAATACATTTGAGTTACCAATAGTTACAGAAACTATTATTGATAAGCAATTAAGCAATAACTAATAGAGGCTTATTTCAGGTAAAGGTAATGAGTTGCTGGATTTTGATATGATTGTCCAAAGTTAAATATTTTCTAGAAAATCATACAATTGTAAGCATCATGACCGCCACAAAAACAATAAATCTTGAACTGTCCTCTCAATAATTTGTAATAATCACACATAACCGAACATATAACCTACTACATTTAGAAAAACTAGTAAGTAGTCTTGATGTAGAGGATGTACTATATGTCCATCCACTTACCACATCATCAGTCTAACAAACATTACTTCATATTTTGTCTAATTGGTCCCTTCCAGTGTTTTCAAAGGTTGTCTGACTCAAGCTAAGCACCACAAGGTCTCCTTGTATGTGTGTATATATATATATATATATATATATATATATATATATATAAAATATTTCATATACTGCAATATTTCAGAAATCATTAGATATTAACTTTGGAGCATCATTTAGGATTTCTTCAACAGCTGTCAGCCCAGGCGCTGTAGTGCAAGGTAAACACAGGTATACAGTGTATACAAACTTAATTTTCAGTTGGCATGCTAATGAGTGGATGGAGTAAGGAATGCTCCACTCAAAATGCATAATTATGTAGTTGTCTCACACTACAGTCTGTGGGCCAGTAATTATTGGAAAATCTGCACCTCATCTGTGGCTAATCTTAATTTCATAATGATACTTACTCCCTAAGGCCAAGCAGCAGAAGATAAGTGACAATGTGCAAATACCCATATTTGGATGAGGTAAATATGCAAAAGTATTTTTAAACGTCTCTGTTTAAAACAAAGGGTGTTCATCCGTTGCTCGACGGGCTGCTTTAAAAAATAAATAAATAAAAATTGAGGCATAAAATCAGAGTATACCCACTTCCCCTGCCACCACTGTGATAACCTAATCTATTAATAAATGATGGCAATGTGTGCCAACCTGGAATACAAATCCGACAAGGGACTTTTTACAGTAGAACAACCAAATGAGTGATTTTTGACCATAGAGGTAGCTGCCAACTGGTATTTAGGAATGAGTACATTCACGAGGGAGACACAGTGTCCCTGTGGTTTGGCCTGTGATTGGCTGGCATCAGTTTGACATGTCTTATTACTGGCACATCTGGGGAACTGGCAGCAGTGGTGCGGTGCCCAGACACTGCCAACAGATTACCGTAAACAGATCCGAGCCAGAACAGTGACACAACTGCACAAAGCACGTAGATGGGTTTATTTGTAGTGGATTAATGGGGATCAATGGGTACTAGAAACACAGACATGCACAATGGACACGTGTGTGTGCTCACACTTGCTTAGTGGATGTCATCTGTCAAACTTTCAAACAAAGCAAATGGGATCATGAATCTTGTCAAGGTAACCTTTTTCATTAAAAAGAACACAAGTGCCAGGGGCTAAAAGTTTCACTTGATTATTTGAGGGTCAGTTTTTATTTTTGTTCATCTATAAATATGTGTGGGAGATGAAGAGTGCTGCTGTTGGACAGAGAGCAGTTTATATAAATAGCTACTACAATCAAGTCAGGGGAGGTGGTTTAGAAATGCATGTTGTGGATTAAAGCAATTTTAGGAAAATGATCCAGGAAGTTTCACGATTTAAGCCTGAGCCTCCATCAACTACAAAAACTATTTTTCTGTATTATAAATCTATGCCTGGATTTAGGAAGATTGTGACTGCTCACCTGTAACTGTTAGATGATTCTATGAATTCTTACAGCATCCAGGATATATCTATAGTCTGTAAGAAGTGATTTAATCTTTGTTATGTTTGTTATGTAATAAAACAAAATAATGCTGAAACAATTAGTCCATTAGTCAAAGGTAAACAAAATTGCTCATTACATCTTCTTCAATATGTAGTTTTGCTGCTTTTCTCGATTTATGTAAACCGAATACATTTGGTCAGTGGTCTCACAAAACAAGAAATTTGATACTGTCGTTGTGTTTTTACTATTTCAAACATATATTTTAAAGAAAAACAATCAGTGATTACGAGCTTTCTTTATGCTCACCGCTGCTTTTCAAAGCAGTACACATGGCTCATATATCCTGAGATTAGTTCCTATGCAACAAAGTGCAGTAGTGCTGAAGCCTCCCTTATCCGTACTGGTCATGCCCTAGCCTTAAGCAAACCCTACCTCACGTGCTAAATGCTGAATTGGAACCGAATCCTCTGGTTGCTCTGTTTGAGGTCACTGGAGGGGGGATGCAATTAACAGCTGAAAAACGATGTGCTTCATCCCTCCCTTCTCTCCTGGCCAGACGAACAATCCTGGATAGGTGGAGAGACGCAGCTCCATCTACTCAAACACAATGGTTGACATTGTGGGACATTATGCCCTGCTTACTTGAGAAAATCAGATACTCACTTATATTCAAAATACAATACAATATTCAAAATGGAAGGTTCCAGAAAGTATGGGACCCTTTTGTACATTTCAGACCCTGTTAATGTTTGATTATTAAGTGGTGAATGGGCCTGGATTTAAATAGTTTCTTTCTGAGCTAGCAGCCACTCAGAGCGCCTTTACAACACTTGTCACATTCTCACACACACACACACACACACACACACACACACACAGACTGATGGCAGAGGCTGCGATGCAAGGTGCCAAGAGCTCATCAGGAGCGGCACTGTGCTTCCTATCCAAAATGCTCACACTGATACTAAGCTCACCCATGCAGACTCTCACACACACACACTCTGACGTCACAGCCATCAGGAGCATTCGGGGTTCAGCATCTTGCTCAAGGACACTGACTGGACTGGAGGAGCCAGGAATCGAACCAGCAACCCAACTTGATTACATCACACGTTACTCACTCATTCACTGCAAATCCTTTATGTGGCTCGCTAGTGTGGGGAGGGACTGTTTTATTGTTTGGGCACCTTACAGTATATGTATGTATCTCTTTGTTTTGTTTATGTCTACTGATGTTTTGTTTATCTCCCATTTCTCTCAAATGATTGAATAAATAAGAAAAAACATCATATATTCATATCATTTAATCATCAAAACAACACTACCTGACCACTGAGTAATTGAAAATCTATTTTCTGTACAAGGTTGCAGGCACACAGTGAAGTTTGTGGCTGTGTATAAGAGAGTGTGCATCAGATGATTCGTGTTTGTGAACAGACATCCATCTCAGTGTCGACACTATATAGAGAAGCACCAAAATAATCAGAAAGGAGGAAGAAGGAAACCAAATAATAATCTACAACCGAGAAAATGACAACAGTGGTATTCTCATTTGCATATAAATCCCTTTGGACACTTCCTAACCTCCTTTGCTAGTGCACAGTAGCAGTATAGAAAGAGTGCACAGCGACTAGGTACTGTGAGGATTAGGTTCATGTAAAGTGGGTCCCCAGGGGCCTTGGAAAGTCCCCAAGCAGTGATTGCTTCAGTTAGACAGTGAAATGAGTTACGGCTTCCACTGACCGAAGGCGACAGCAAAAATCACAACGACTGCGACTGGACTGTCTCCTTCTGAGGACATCCTCTTCCAAACCCTTCATCACACACACACACACACACACACACACACACACACACACACACACACACACACACACACACACACACACACACACACACACACACACACACACACACTTTGCCCACATTCCGTCTAGCCTGTGGCTGTTTAGACAGCAGAGCAGTGGGTCCTGAATCTTATTACCTAAGAGGAGGGCTTAGCAGCTGGCAGCCTCTTGAATTCATGAAATCTCAATATGTGTTGTTTTTTTAGTGTGTGACACAGGGCAGCGAGGACTTCGATATCAGCTGTAGCTGAATATATAACATCCTGGGTAGACAAAACCACAGATACTGCTTTGTTGCAGCTACATTATGCGATACATGAAACATTGGCTTTTTGGTAATAATTGCTCTTCAGTAGCTACACATACAATGTGGTTTTTGTTTTTTTTATTACATGTGGAAAACATGGTGACCAGACATCATATCTGTAGTTTCACATTTTCACACCATGCCATTATGCACCTTCCACACAAAAATGGTATTTTCTTTCAATGGAGAAAAAAAAAAAAAAAAAAACAAAAAAAAAAAAAAAAAAACTGGTCTGGAGTCTCCTTTGAATTAGGTGAACTGTTTTCACTACTGCTCTTGAGTACCTGTTTGTATGCTGCAATGACACATGAATAAATCTAAATATAAGAAGGTTTGCAAATGTCCGTGGTGCAGCACTTGCCCGTAGTGATCATTCTGCCCATAGTAACTGGTTGATAGAGCACCAGTTCAGCTTGGAAATTTGTCCTGGGGATATAAAGGCGACACAAACCATCTTCTCTACATATAGACTGATTCCTTCATCGTAGGAATACCAACAACCTCTAAGTTAGCGGCTTACACGCAGAAAATGTCAAGTTACCCTAACCTGGTCACCAGTGGTACAAACATAAACAAGGTAGCAGCTGCTACCTTTTTTTTTTTGCTTACCCATTTTAATGTCAAGGCTCCCCTGCTGACATGCATAAAGCGTTCGACCATAACAAGTCAGCCCACCACTATTTTTGGCTTAGCACTGACCAAGACGAATTTGAGAAATACAAAGAAACCTGTGTGTGGGTTTTTTTGTTTGTTTGTTTTGTTTTTTTATTTCCTTTTTTTTTTTTTCTCTCACTGTAGCACAATAATAATGGGTGCAGCTAAAACCTTTCTCCAGTGCTGGCACATCACTGTGGAGATGGGTCCGGCTATGCAAGACTACATAACACTAAGCTGTTTTACTTTCAGTGCCACCTCTGTTTGAAGGTTTCAAGCCTGTTTCACTTCATCACCAATCAGTCATGCTGAAGGTGGTTAGAAGGTCTTTGCTACAGCTGTAACCACACCCATTAGTAACATTACAGTGTCCTGGACTACACCTGTTCACCATTCACTTTAAATACGGTAATGGAATGGAGGTACCAGTTGTGCATGAATGTAAGAAGTGAGGACTCACGCATAGATTGTGTTGCTCATAGCCGCATTTTCTGAATGGTCAAGTAATTAAGAGTTGTGCAAACCAGTTTTTGATCATTTCTGTTGCTGGCGGAGCAAAAAAAATCCCCCAAAAACCACAATAAACATTCTGTCTTATTGGAAATAATACTTTATGACCTACCCGTTGTTTCAAAAAACACAAACCCACTTTTAAGATAAATTGCAGGCATAAGACACTCATAGGGCTGTAATTTGCTCTAATTAACTAATTCTTCGTAGACTTCGGAGTTTGTTTTGGAAAACAGCTATTAGTAAGGTTTCTTCAATTTCTAGACTCTTTCTCTCTTTATGGTGATGTATTTTTACTTTTGTTGTTAATTAGCCAAATATAAGTGACATGACATGTCAAGACCTCTCGAGCACAGCTAAAGTGGAGTTTAATTGCTTAAAAACTGAGTTAACTAAAGCATCAACAGTAAGTAACCTCTACTAAAGTAATTACAGAGTAAAGGGTAATTTCAGTGATGCTGTCTCAATATGAACATTAAACAACAGGGACAAATGCATCATAGAAGTTGCAGTACATTTACAGTACAAAGAGATCAGACCGTTTGTTCTCGGAGTATGCTCTTGCTCAGTGCTTTGTTCCAAAATAAGATCTTGCCTACTCTCTATTTCTCTGGTTATTTAGAAGCATTGTATTCATTTTTTTAATGATAAAGCCTTTCATATTTTATCAGGGCTGCATAAATGAACATATTATGGTCCAAGGTTTCATACTGGTTATAACACTACTTGACCCCGGTACTCTGTATATCCATACAGCATTCGAGTGTGCTTTTAATTATTTAGTCTCCAATCCTGGCTGAGGTCTAGGCCAGAAACAACACTCTAAGAGTGTTCAGTGCAGCTGAAAAATAGGCTGAAGCCACTAATGGCTGGTATGATGGATCTTACAGTCTGTGTTACTGTGTTGCTTGAAAATGAAACAGTGAGGATATAATACTGTCAAGTGAAGGGAAAATGACTCCATGCCACCAAGCTGTGCTCTCGCTTAAGTTTTTTTGAGGGAAAAACAGTTAATGAGAGAGGTTGTGAGAGTCGGTGATGAGGATGGACTACTGGTTTGCACAGTAGAGCTGAAACTGATGAACATATGTTGGCCATTCATATCCAGTGGTGTGTGTTGACCACAGATGTCAGTCTCAGTCAGCTGGGAGCTAACCAGTTAGGTTTTTAAGAAAGAATGTGAAATGACACCGCACTAGTCAGCCTCAGTGAGAAGAGACACTGTTGTGACATTTTGGTGAGAAGAGAGGATTTTTCAGCAGTCAGTGGTCAAAGATAGCTTGTCTGCCATGGCTGGCCCTCAATGCATTTAAGTTAGTCACAGTAGCTCTCTCTGACATAACTTAAGGGCTTGAGGTACCAAACTCACATTAGACCAGGTGTCTTCAACCTTTTTTGGTCCGAGGACCCCTTGGACAAGAGACAAACAGAACAGGGACCCCCACCCTCATCTAATCCCTTTTTTAAAATGTGTCACATTTTAAGCCTGGCCTAAAGTATTTATGTAAAGTTTTTATTTTAACTTTATTCAACTTTTATTTCACCTTTTTAACCTATTTATATGCTGGATTATATTGGGTAATGTATGTGTTTATGATTGATAAAAAGTTCATACAAAATGATTATTGGTTATTAAATGCCAAGAACTGTTCATCTTTGGACATGTCCACTGATTCGGCCAATTAGAGTGCAAATGCCTCCACTGTTTGTAGTTTCTCAATTATCTGCACCCTCACACTCACCATTATTTTGTGAAAATTGTCAATTATGACAAAAATTGGCGGACCCCCTGCAGTGCCTCTGCGGACCCCTAGGGGTCACAGACCCCTGGTTGAAGACCCCTGCATTAGACTAACATTATTTAAAACCCAATTTGTATCGTTTGTTATTATGTGTTTACACTATTATGAAAAATGAGCGCCATAAGCTGTAGAATTAGAACTGCCTGTAACGAAACTCCAAATCCAAATATATTGTTATTGGAAAATGTTCTTTTTTTCTAAATTCTAAATATTTTATGTATTTTATGCTGCAGAGAATTGACACTAGAGAGCAAAGTAGAGGCGGGAAGAGACAGATGGTAAATATCGCCAGTGAACATAAACCAGTCAATAAGTACGTTTCTAATTTGAACATAATTGGCAAACCAAATTAGTAGTATACAAACATATTTTCTAGGAGAGAGTGTTGCCAGACTCAAGCCAAGGATGTTATGAAACAACCTAATGATATCTTTTCCATTGCATTACTGATATTCTTTCTGACAAATCCAAACTGGAGTGCCTGGTGTCCATTGCGCCCACCATCACCGAATAAGGCAAGTCACCTGACCCCAAAAACTGAGTTTTCTCATGGAAAATAGGAAATATGTGTAATAACAAGCACTAAAAATATCAAACAGGAGTTGATTTGTTCAGTCATAAACTATGAAGCACCACTTGATTCATGTTAAAAACAATCCAACCCATTAAACCCATGACTAAAAGCAGTTTTGCATATGGACTTCCTCTGTCCTCACACTCTTCTGACCCACACATTCCTACACTACGCTTCACTCCACACAAGTACGTTGAATATTAAAGAAATTATCGAAACAGACTGCACTACCTGGGAGCATGGTGAGCTTCAAGAAATCATTAACATGTACTGAGTTTAACAGACACCCATGGTGTCCAACTTTGTGCTTGGACAGATTGAAGATAATTCATTATTCATTTCAGCTTTATTTCTACAGAATAACCAACTCGGTAATGATACTGCTTCTCAGGTAGTCCAAGGTAAATGTGACCCATACAAACCTAATTTAGGTCCAGATGTAAAGTCCTGAAGATTAGTTTGTTCCATCCTACTGTAGGACTGATCAATTGATTTAAACAATACCAGATATTACATTTAAAAACATGTTTTGCTATATAACTTTCCCTTACACCACTAATGAACCTAAACTTATAACTGAAATCTAAAAGTTGGACTTTAGTGTTGGGTATTGAACTTCAATACTTTTTGTACTTAAGGATAAGGCTTGTGTTTTCGTATTTGTTAAGAAATCCCATAAAAAGAACACCAATGCATTAACCATTAACCTCTTTCAATACTTGCCAACAGCCTTGCCTGTGCTAAGCTCACTGGTTCCTACTGAGTACATAAATCTTTAAAACAGGTCACAATTTGAGAAAAGGCAATTGGACACTGTTAGTGTTAAGCAAATGTTAATAAAAACAACAGTAGCAACTGCTATAGATTAACACATTGTGTGTGCTGGGAAGTTTACATCAGCAGGACATTGTATGTGGAATTGACTAAATATGGCTGTGCTCATTGCAATAAACCAATAATTTAGCCAGTGCAGAGGTGTGGCTCATTAATGTGTGTTTAATAGCTTCTGGACAACAATGGATATCTTTGGCTCAGAGGAATGGGCTATATCAGACTTTCTAATTAGTTAATACTTGTTAGTAGGGTCAGGGGACTTTCACAGGGTTTGTTGATGATAAGAACACAGAATCTTACCAGCCTCTTCTTTTAAAAAGGACCAGTGTGCAGGACTTAGCTAGCTATGTAGTTGCTGATCTGTAATGAGTTCAATGTGACACAATTTGAATATTATAATATTATGAATATTGCATTCCATTTCTGCCATATTCTGTAAATAGAGCCCCCTAAATTCAACACACTGGACTTTCAAGGTTGAAGATGAGCACTGAAAACTGTAAAGTACCAAATGTTGTGAATCTTATCTACTATAATCTTTTATGGTTGCTCGTGTATAGACATTTTTACATTTGAAAGCTTTGTCTTCCTCTGTTTAATAACAACAGGGCTTGAAGAAACCATGTTCATATTTCCAAGGTAAGAAAAGTGTAAAAAAAATATATAGTTTTGTTATTGGTACTGAGACTGTACTGTTTCTTCACTGGAATCAAAACATTTCTAAAAACCCAGCTCTGTTGGGGATCTCTTTATAAGTGGAAATATTGTCTCATTTTTCAATCCCACTCTGTGGTGCAGCTCTAAGCAGATGGGCCACAGAATGTTTGCATGGAATTTTTTAGATCTATACATTTGCACTCCAAACATTCATTACTGGTGTCATTGACTGTAGACTTGGGATCATCAGCCTGCTGAGCACAACGGATTTACAAAAGCAGAGATAAACAACGATGTACGAACTTGGATGGATGGATGGATGGATGGATATACATACTGCATAGTATAAGCAGTCCAACATAATTGCAGCACAAACATCAGCCTTATGTCCTTGTGAATTGAATCACTACCTCTCCTGACAGTCTCAATAAACATTTTACATTTCACAATGGCACTTTAGTATTCATTGCAAGGATCCAGTATTTTATTGGCATTGCAATTCAATGTACAGATATTTTTTTTTGTTGTGCTCAGCCACTGTATATTATATACAGTCCTTATCCAGTTAAAGCCCCACAGGCAAGCTGCCAATTTAATCTGTATGCAGACTCCTATAAATTAAAAGTACACAGTATTTGAAGGAAATGCTGCAGAAAACAAGACAAGAAAAGTATCTGAATGAGAGAAAGAAGCTAAGGTTTTGAATAAACTTGTCTGTAAGCCAAGTCACGTCCCAAAACTGAATAGGTCAAGTCTGAATAGGAACACTAAAGCAAACATATCTTAATCTGCTAGATATTGCACAAGTATGAAACAACAGGCAGCTCAAAATGAGTGCAGTCTGTTCTAAAGGATGCTGATGCGTGGCAGAAAGACCGAATGCAAATGTATTTATTTTTCTAGTGAATGTACTATTTGTGCAGCTGATGATATCAGTAACCACAAAAAGATTGAGAGAAAGTAACCAAACGAACATTTTTTAGCCCAACTTTGGATTTTGCTCAAACCAAAAGTGAACTGCTAAACTACATACATAGCTCCAGTTACAATAAGTTTACTGCTCATAAAATGTCATTTCTAACACATTTTTAACATGTCCCCATCTCACTTGTATTCATGTTTTATTGCTTATTATCAGAAATATCATAAAAACATTGTTTTAAAATTTTTAAAAGACAAAGTTAAAAAGAATCAATAATAAGAAGAATTTATGGAAGCATTTACTGAACTTGCTCCACAAGTAAACACTTTCTGCCTTCACATTACAGTCTTACCACTGCCATCACGTTGAATTTTTTTTTTTTTTCCCAAATTGTGAAGCAAATATTCAGATGAGCTCTTCTAAGTAGCAGCTTTACGTATCAACATTGCTCCTCACTGAAGCAAATCAACAGATAGGAGCAGAAATTTAACTAGCTTCTGCTGTGACAACGTCTTCTTTGTGATAGAATGGGGTTTCCATGGTGCTGTATTTTTTTTTTTTTTTTAAAACCAGCAAAATAAACAGGAACACTGACCTGTTTGAGGCTCACACAGCAAAATTAATTAGTGAATTGATTACCATCGAAGGATGGTTCAATGGGTAAGTCATGACAAGGAATAAGCAGTCTGTTATCACAGCTGGATTACTGTGACAATTCAGTGTTAGATGAGCCTCAAGCTAAATGTGAACTACACTACCTCTGCCACGGTTTGCCAGTCCCCGACAAAACTTTAAGATCTGAGAAACATACCATTGAGCTGGCGTGGAATATGCACTGGTGCCCGTTATGATGGGTCGTCCTGTGTGAGTGGTTCTGAAGCACGTCTTGATCTCATGAGCTGAATCGTGAGCAGCAAAAAAGACACTCAGGCTGGGTAAGGAGGGAGGTGTGCTAAAACACGCAGTTACTGAATTATACCTTCTGGTTCACTATTGCAAACTTTCACACCAATTATACACTTTTCCATGACAACAGTGTGGGACATGAATAATTATAGGGTTGCAAACACAGACTTCATCAATTATTTGCTGATTATTATCTTGATAAATTTATCCTTTTGTCTATAAAACATCAGAAAAATAATAGAAAATATCCATCAGTTCCACAAAGGTTTCAAACGTGACATCTACCAAGATTTTAGTTTTGTCTCACCAACAGTCCAAAATCCAATCAAAACCAGCTAAATCAATCCACCGATACATTGGTTGGCTGATATTATCAGCCAATATTGGCCATTTGTAGACATATCTCTATCTGGTATCCAATATGCGCTGATATGAACATTTCACTCCCCAGGTATATAAAGCATGAAATGCAATACTGTGGCAAGCAGCACCGAGTAAGAGAGAAGAAGCAAGTCTTGGTACAAAATCTGTGGACAATCAACATAGATAAGTAATATTCACTATATTAGCTGCCACATCAGTAATTTGTGAATTTGCCCCCTCTAAAATCACTACCTGTATGGGTCCCAAACATTCCATGTTGGTCGGCCTCCATTTAAAACAGAAAATCAGCACACCCTTAAGAGAGGCTGCTTTAAAGAAGAAGTTCTGTAGATGACTCATCAATTTATCAGCTAATTTCAGCTGTTTCAGCTCTGACAAACTTGTGAGCAGTCCAGCAACTCTGATTGGTACTTTATTTGGATGTGACTTTTGTAGTCTAAAGTAGCATTCACCTCTAAAAGACTTAACAAACATAGTCCCAGCGGTGCAGAACATATTAGCAAAACAACTATCGCCACTATTAGTACACTACATCTGTTGTATATTCTGTAATGTAGTGCAGGAGTGAAGTTAGATACATTCTTTTCTGATTTTTTTTGTATGAGGACAAACTAATGCTTTCATGAGTGAAGCACTTTAATTATGCAAGCTCTTGAGATTTGTCATCATTACTTTTATTACATTCGTAAATTTGACCTTGGAGCCATTAAAGAAGTTTACATGGCAACAAGAACACTTCAAAGATTAAGAAGTTTAAAAAATATATATAAAATAATGATAAACACACAAGAAGAAAATGTATTCTATCACAATTGTATGCAAATGTTTCTGCTTTTGCCCGACTTAACCATATGTAAATAAATCACTCTGTGTAAAACATGCAAATGTTTTCTGCCCTTAGAGCTTTAAAGGTCTGAGCTTGTGCTGAGAAACTAAGTGTTTCTTTACTGCCTTCCAACTTTTACATTATTCCTTATAGAATTTCATTAAAAATTAGTTCTGAACTTGACCTCTATTGTAATTTAACTGTATCCATGTTGACATTTTGGATCGATATATATTTGTGAGAGCTTACCTAGGAGAATTGGTAAGAACTCATTGCAACAGATGAATTTACCCAACCCACAGCAGGAGACTAACACAAGCCAAATCTTCTAAAAAACAGTGGCCAATACATTTCTGACCAGTAGAAATGCCAATTTCCAGTAGGTAAAAATAGAATTCTTCTTTCCTAAAATAAGGAGGTGATTTAAAAGGAAACTGGTCAAAAGAAATGAACTGAGCTGATAACAGTAAGCTAGCTGAGATGTGGGTGTTTGGAAGATGAGAATGTACACCCAGTGGTCAAGGCACCAGATGGTAGCTACATGGTTTAATGATTATATTTGTGCCTTGGTTCAGACTGCCCACACAGGGATTTCTTCTGAAACAGTTTGAAATCTGCTGAGCACTGGCTTCACAGTGGAGCCAGAAGGATTGGGTGTGAAAGTTAAGGGTGTTCTTGTGGTAAAAGGATGCATGTGAAACAATAGGTGGAGCCTATGATAGGTATTAAGACTGTGGGCAATTTGGACATTGTGTTGCTGTATTATAACTGACTGGAGGTATTGTTACATTCTCTTATTGAATGTATAATTCAGAGTGGTCTTACACAGCCGGTCATTTGCTATTGTCTGACATTTCACTTCAAAATGTGTTTTCTGTAATTTATTGAGATGTTCTATTTGAGTATTGAAAATCTACTGCAGATAACTGACACAATGATGTTCTTAGTTATTATATTTTAATAACTTGCCAGATAATAAACGGTGTCAGATATCATCCCTCCATAACAGTGGCATTAGAGCAGCTATAACTAGCCTTTTTAATTTATTTATTAAATTAGTCAGCAACTATTTTGATAAACTATTTGTTTATTAAGACAATATTTTAGTCATTTCACTTTTTCAAATGTGTATATTTGAGTACTTTGTTTAGTCTGAACGACTGAAGATATAGGGTGTTTGGACAGTTGGTAAAGATTACATTTTTTTGTCTGAAGCTGTGACAGAACTATTTCACTAGTTACATTTTTTGGAAAAAAATATTAATCAGTTATACAAAAGATAATTGGATCTTTCAACAATCAAAATCATTCTCAGTGGCAAACCTCTCTCTACTGAATTGGAGGGATGGTTCAACATTGTAATGTAAATTTCCAAAATCAAACACTTGGTCAGGTGTGCAGAGATGTGACAGTGAACAGAATTTTGAATCTCTCTCCAATTCTTCACATAAATACTGTGGTCACATGTCATGTGTGAAAACAAATGCAAAACTGTGTTGCAATTTTTCTGAGTAAGACCAAAAGACATTTTTCCTGCCTTGGCTGAAAACTAAAGTTTATTTTATTCTCACCATAGGGAGGTGTCTCACACCTCCCTATGGTGCTTTTTGCCACCACCTTCAAGTGTGGCCATTTGGAACAGGTACAGTATAAAACACTTTCTCTTTTAGACATGATGGAATGACACATGGATTAGTTTCAAGCACGCCCCAGCTTTAGCAAAGTGAGAACACCCACAAAGAACACACCATAACAAAGAAAAATCTGAAGCTGTAACTCGCCTTGCCTGCAGGTGTGTTTTGGTTGTTTTTGCAGCAGCTATTACTTTGCCTGTAGGTGGGGACAATAATATGTCTACATCTGCATGTGTAATGCTATTGCTTTACCACAGGTGGCACAGGTTGGCTTGTGTCCAATTTGCCTGATGAAGAATGAACAGCTCACTCCGCTGAGAATCTGCAGTTTGTGAAAAACTTTGTGAAAAATTGAAAAGCATTGTATCTAAAATATATAAATAAATATGGGTGGGTTTTATCTGCCACCCTGCTGTAAGTACATTTCACACTGCCATTTCATATTCATCACAAAGTTGAGAGTTCCCTTGTTTTAATAATACCACATCCACAAATTAGTGGTTCTGTAATTGGATTATTAGCTTACATTTGTTAGGGCACATAGAAGCAAAGAGGGACATGCGGTGCATTGTAGTCTTTTGGTCCTTTGTCGAAGGTGGCAGGTGGTGAACAACAGCTGGCTTCCCATGCTGTTCTACTGCGGTCAGAACTGTGCTGATCCAAAAACTCCCAGCTGCCCTGTCAGCCTGCCTGGCCACCAACTGCGCCTGCTTCTCTGTCTTTGTCTGTTTTTCTGACATTATCTAACTCTGCATTTGTACTGTTCTTTATCTTTGGCTCATTTTAACCCTACAATCAGTTCATTCGCTTGTCTTCATCCACTTTTTCTCTCCCATTCCATTAAGTATAGACATACAAAACTGTCTGACACAAGACTTGAGAAAGAACGAGAAAAGTTGACTGTGTGGGTTGGTACGAGTATTAACGTAAGAGTTGGAGATCTTTCAATGTCAGCCTTTCTTTCTATTAAAAAAATCAGTGTCTTGACAGCGGGAGGTCAATAGATTCAAGTCTCTGGTGTCAAATCTCATCTCAACTAGATAAAGTCATGTCTAAATGCAAATAAAATACCTGCAGAATTCATAGTAATAAGTCAGAGTTATCGCTGTAATGCCTGCATACAGTCCGGCTTTTCAGACCTCATTAAAGTACTTCCTGTTGACATACTTGGTTGATATGCCACAGATCACAGAGCAGCCCAATGAGGCTGTAACAGAATGTGTGACAGCCTGAATGGATTGATCAGTTGCTCATTACACAGATCAAAGCTGTGTCTGTGGCTGTAGATAATGTTTTCCATAGGAGTGTGCTTTGGTCAGCGGCAGTTCAGGTATTTTCTGCACCGCAGGCAGCATCATATGAAGACACCCCTTGAGGGCATCCTCCAAGGCAATTTAAAAGTGCATCTAATTCACATCTTATTACATACCACGCCGAGATCACTCGACATTTGACTGCAGGTCATCCAACCTGCTGCATGTAATATCACTTCACCGGTCTGATCGACCTCCTCGACTGTGGGTGCCTCTCAAAATATTTCCCCCTCTTCACCTCACGAGCAGAGCTCCCAGTTGATGCTGCTCATCTTTTGTGGCAAAGAACAGAAGAGTTATTTTGAACACTGGTTGCAACGGTATGATATATTCATGGTACGGTAACTGCCTCAATATTACGGTATGACCGTATTACACAATAATTGTTATTAATACCAGTTACGGTGACCCTTAATGAAGAGGGGAAAGGGCTTTGGGAGGGTTTAACGAACACTTTTTTATAATTTCACAAAATATTATGTCATATAAATATTTTTTACGGGGCGGTGTTTAGCTCAGTTGGTAGGGCAGCCGCCTCATGTGCGAAGGCTCAGTCCTTGCTGCGGGAGCCCAGCGTTCGAGTCCGGCCTGTGGCTCTTTCCCACATGTCATTCCCCATCTCTCTCTCCCCACATTTCCTGTCACTCTTCAGCTAGAGGCCAAAAAAAAGGCCAAAAAAATAATCTTTAAAAAATATATATATTTTTTTACACTTATACACTAAAATTTGTTTTATATTTTGTTTTAAAATAATACTAATAAAGTAGAATGTAATAGCATGTATAAGCAAATATATGACAAACATCAACTGTCACTAAAACTGTAGGATATATATTCATTAAGCCCTTCATCACAGGCTTGTCTCAAAAGGCTTTGAAAAGAAATTATAACATTATAAGATTCCTTGGTAAATATTGAATAACTCAGGGTTTCACAGTTATTGTTAAGAGAAATCTAAAAGTCATATTTTGACTTACAAAACTATGATGCTACTTATGATAAAAACTAACAATTTTAGTAAAATAGCAGTAATCTGAACAATGATGAGGAATTTTAAAGTATGTGTCACATGGTAGAAACAGTGGGAAGTAACAGCAGTACTCCTAATTTCAGCCATGACTTTACAAAACAGCTTTTTCTTTTAAAGTTTAAAGTCTAAAGTTTAAGTCTGTGTAAAGTAAGAATAAATGTGTTCTGATAGATGAATCAATCTCTGTATCTCTGCTAGGGGTGTAGGGGTATGCTCAGGGTGGCCTCAGAGTCATCGAGCCACCCTTTAGGACCGCCCAAAAAAAGCCTGGACTGAAAACTGTTGAAAAACTGTTTTAACCTCTAACTCCACATTTCAGTAATACAGTATATCATTTAAAGTCTTTTCACATGTTTACAGCAACTATTTTCCAATTTAATGTATTTTGAAAAACAATTGCAGAATTGCCTTTACACAGACTTTAAAAAATAGCCAGCATCTAAGTGGCAAACTAGATGTTTAGGCCTGGAGACCTGAACCAAAAGGGGACCTGAGGACAGTCAGAATCTGAATTGGCCTGGGTATAATTAGACCGGATCCAAAACACAGATGACCTGAACTGGTGCAAATAGATAACAACACTGTGAGCAGCAGGATGTGCTACCAGTTAAAAAGAAGCAGCAATCAAATTGCAGTAGCAATCTATGTAATTTTCTACTGCAGCTTACAGTTCACACTCCGGGGGTGTGCTTGAAAAGTAATAGTTTGTTCAATGTGTTGTCCAGCCGCATCAGAAGATTAAGGTGTTTAAAGCTGCTTTGAAAAGCAGCACTTCAGGACATGATGGGGTTAAAATTCTGCTGTCCTAAAAGTGCAAGACACGCCCACCACTTAATGGGGCAACGTTTATATGATCCAGTATGTTTTTTGTTTTTTTTTCCTGGAAGAATCTTCAGACTTTAGAAGATATGAGTAAAACAAGTAAAACTTAGCAGCAGGTCTTAATCTAACTTACCATATTGTGCCACCAAACACAATATGACTGAGGAAAACAAAGAAAAATGCTGAAGTCGCATTTCATGTTTGTAAGATGGATGGATCGATAGAGACGAGAAGGAGAAGTGTCACAGATTGAGTCTCCTCTCTGCACGGTGGGGAGTCATTATAGATTGTAATGGAAAAATCCCTTGATGTCTGATATATTAAAATCTCTCCGTTCATGATGTCCAGCGAAAGGAGATGCTACACTGGTCAAAGCACTTTACAACCCCAATTATGTCAGTGATTTTGGTGAAACTGGATCATATATTTTAGGGTGAAAGTGTTTTTTGGTTTTTTCCTCTGATGTCCTCCGAGTTACCTGATGGACAGAAAGGTTTACTTCTTGCTAAAGTAACTCAGAATGACCGAGATAGTGGCTGCTACACAAGAGTAAACCTGGGCCTGGCTTTCAGTCATTGGTGAGAGCTTTGTGAGATAAAAAGCCTGAGCTGGGAAGTAATCAATAATATTAAATATTAATATTAATTAAGTTGGGTGCTATGTCTTAATTGATGTTTGGCTGCATTAACAAAGTGGTCGACACGCCGCCTTTTGAGCATCCATCCAACATGCTAAAGTGAATAGCACTCTGAAACTTGAGGCTCCAAATCACAAAAAAACTTGCAAACTTGTTGCTTTAAGTTCAATAAAAACAGATAATGTTTACCAGTATTTCTTCCACAAGGATCTGCACCAATTTTTACTAACAGAAATCTGATATGGGGATAATGGCACACTTTAACCCTGCCAGAGCAAGGTCCACGCTGGGTCTCGGATACTAGAATCCAAGTACACCACTTAAAAAGTATGACAGTATTCAGTTCACAGCCTGTTTTGACTTTCCTTTACTGGGCATGTCAAACCAGGTCAGGTTTGATGCAACATGCTGATCAACAACAACCCGAGCAATAAATTAAATCAAATTGCATTACTTTGCCCTGATACTGTAGTACTCACAAGTTGTCAAGGTCAGGGACACAACGCCTTCTAGTTACTTAAATAGTTGAATTACAGACTTTTTGGCTTCTTGCCAGGGGTTGGCAAACTATTTTAAATCATTCAAGACAAACTGGGTGAATAGATGCCTCCATTTTGGTTTTTAAAAAATGGCATATATATTCTGTGAGTTGGTGTGTGGGTGTGTGACCCAGGGGCTTGTGTGTGGTGATTGCTACAGAATGTCCATGCATGTTCCACCAATAACTATAGTTTGTAAAACATCCTATCTGCATCAATTAATTGGCCAAACCGATAGATCGGTCAACCTCTAGTGGAGACTATAAATGGAAAGAATGATGATCATGAATACTGATGCTCACTGTCATGCAACATTAACCAAGGGATAATTCAGTCTGCTAGCTAACAAAGATATCAAACAACAAATGCCAAATCATGTGACTTCTGGTGCCATTAACTCACTGAAACAAAGTGTTAGAGCAATTTAATACTACACAACAAGCACGCATAGAAGACTTTAGACTTCTTTAAATATAGAAAGAGGTTCAAGTAAAACATAGCAGGAGGTCCACAATAAAATAAGTGTAAACATACGTGCCACCATACATAATGGTAAGAAAAATGCTCTGCAGTCACGTTTCATGCCTAATTTGTATTTTCAACTCTTCTCCCATCCGTCTTATTCCATCATTCATACAACTCAATAGTTGCAAGTTATGCAACAATCAAGACGTTCAAAAAGTGTCTCAATCATAATGCTGTGGAAAAAAATACACCAAAAATCTAACAGTCCCTGTCTCAGAACCCAGAGTGTGGTCAGCTTGCACCACTCATCGATTAGAGAGGGTCGCTTCACTAATGAGCGAAGGTCAGCCCCTTCTTCATCCGTCACTGTCGTCCTCGCCATCCTCTTTCTTTCCTGTTAGTTTTCTATGCCTCTCTGCTACCCTCTCATTGTCTGGGAATGCGGGAGAATGTGGCGCAAGAGGAGGACATGTCAATGTTATCAGCATGCGACAGACGACAGCTTTGAGGGAGACCATGACTTTCAGCTGCTGCCCCAGTGGCTAATTACCCACACTCCTCACCGGGCACCGCTCGCCACTTTGCAAAATAAACTACCAAGCTACGGGTGGCCATTTTGCATGTTGGAGCCTGTTTAGACTTTTGTAGCACTTTTAATGTTGGACATTACAAATGTTGAGGAGATTATTAGTGATGGTCCACTTAGACCAAGAGGCCTACAAGTCCACTTGTGTCAATTTCCACATAAAATACACCAGTGTTTTCTAAAAGTTTGTCTTTAGTTTTCTGAATAGATAAACTTGTGGAAAATGATTTCCTGTAGCCCTACGTATGTGTATGCTGGATTTCTGAGAGAAAAAAGCCTCTGGAAGTTTGGTTCGAAATAGTAAAAATATTTAGATGATACCAAAGTTTTTTGTCTCATAGGCATCCACAGAAAATCTATTAGAAAACCTGAGTTCAGGATGTTCATTTACTGGTCAGACCATTTCTCAAGTCTGTGGAGATGTGCAGTCAGACCTGAAGCTGTTTTCTACATTCTCTTCAAAGCCACCATACCGGACTCCTTGGACAAAAACAATAATTTTACCAGAATATTTTCACATCTCACTCAGTGAATTGAGTATTCTATAGACCAAACCAGAGTTTGCAATGTTGGAACAATGAAGTTTGTTCGTTTTTTGTTGTGTTAGAACTAGAGTTGTTCCGATTCCGATACCAGTATCGGAAATTGCTCCGATACTGCCGAAAATGCTGGCATCGGTATCGGCGACTACTGGAGTCCAGGTACTGATCCGATACCACGTAATTTATTAAATTAGTAATCTATTTACTGGTTAGCTTTGTTAAGGCCCTGGCACAGTTTTTCTTTGCCGCTCTTAAAACAGTGGCGCTGTGCTGCAACCTGCAGCCTGCTGTTTTAGAGGGACGAGGAAGAGTTGATCACGTGACACAGACACAACAGACACACCTGTGCCTGAGCCGGTTGATGCGAGGCTTGGAGCTAAGCTAACTAGCAGCTAACTAGTACTAGCATATCATGTAGGCAGTGTGGCAGTATTTCACACTGGATGATGCTCCCACCAGTAAGACTGCAACATGCAACATATGCAAAAAAATGCATTTTTTATTTAAAAATATTGTGGCTGCAATTTTTTTTTTAAATAATTATTCCTGGATTTATTTAGTCAAATTGCAATTGCACTACTGATTTTTATACTGTTCTATTTAAAAATAAATTTAAAAATAAATGGCTTGAATTTGCTGTATTTATTCATGTTTTACAAAGGGTTTAACCTGAGCCACAATGATAATCATATCACAGTCATGCAGGCGTAGTATGATATTTTTTTTATACCATACTGGTATCGGATCGGTACTCGGTATCGGCCGATACCCACAGCACAAGTATCGGAATCGGTATCGGGAGGGAAAAAATGGTATCCGAACATCTCTAGTTAGAACAAAGTGTGTTTTACGGTGAGTTAGTGTGGCTCACTGGCTAATCTCGTTTGGTAAAAGAGATAGACTTGAATTCAGAAGGTGTATGGTTGTATTTTTCTCTTTAATAGGGAAAATAAATGTAAGAATATTTACTTTCTGGACAATTTATGAGCTTACTTTCAAATCTTGATTGAAACAAATTCCTAATATATTTTAGATGCTTACTATCATAAGACCCTAAATTACATCGATAGAAGGCTTTCCAACTTTATGACAATATGCGGACTATGTTTTGTTTTTCTTTTTGTTCCCTTCATACAGACATTTTGGGAAGAAACTACCCACTGAATGGAGCACTTTACAGCTGATAAATAAACTTGTCAGTACTCTCTGGTGGACAAACAGTACTAGTACATTACTAAATAGCAACAGTGGCACATACTGAGACAGGCCCCTGGCTCTGCCATGGCCTGCAGGTTCTTGCCCTGGGCTGCGGCCTGTGTTTTGTGTCTCCATTCAGGTGCTGATAGTGCAACTATTTTAGACTGTGCTCAACACCTGGCCAGTCCATCCAGAATATATTTAGGATCAGCCGTCCCCATTCCATCTCTCTCTCTCACTCCCACTGCTTGCTCTCCCCCCTCGCACCACATGTTTCATTTTGTTTAGTTTAGTTGCACATCTTTATTTTACACCCTACAACACTATTCACACAACCACACACTAACACTACTGATTTACCATTTCATACATTTAGGAAATGTATTCTGTTGCAATTTCTGTAAATAAATAGGATTGTTTGAAGTTCCCAGTACAACCGTGTGCATTTCCCTCCTTTTGTCATGGCCTAAGAGCTCAGAAATGAAAATATTTTTATCAACAGAAAAGCTAAGATAAAGTGATATATATTTCTAATGGCACAATGAAAATGGTATTAATATACTGCAATTAAATAAAAAATAAACTCCTTCATGTTAAGATTTATGTAAACAAACTACTGTAGTGCTGAAACGATTTATTAATTAATTATTTGATCGATTTTGAGAAAGAATTTGGCCTTTAGGCCTTCTTGTGAGAAAAAAATACTTTTTTTTATGAGAATAAATGAAAAATCTTTGGACTTTAGACTGTTGGTCTGACAAAATATTCAAGGGCCTTGTTCAACCAGACAGCCCAAATCCCAAAGCCCAAATTTTTTTCGCATATCCAGATTCAATCAAGATTCATTTAAAAAAGAAATAAAATAAAAAGAAAAGAAAACCTTTGGTGGTTTGAAATGCAGTTTCAATCAGATTTCTACAGACGCATCTCAGGCGGACACTCTGGCTGCTCATATCAGATTTCTTTTGGGTCACTCAAACAACACAGAGTAAAACAGTCAGTGGACAGACAGAAAACAAATTGCCTGCTGGGAGTTTGGGGGGAGGCTTCTGTGCAGACAAAGCTGTGTCACCAGCGTATGTCATAGGTGGCACCTACAGTTACCACAGCAATCCATGCATACAGGTTGGTGATATCTGGACGCAGAGCAGTGCAGACAGTCTTAAAGATCTGATTTCAGACTGCAGTCCGATCAAACCCAAAGACTACACCTTGAAAGTTGTGTTGATCGCAAAATATGTGGCAGATTTATCGATAATAAAAAGTCTTAATAAAAAGTCGTAAACAACAAATCCTTTAATAAAAGACGATGTGAAAAGGTCTAACTAAATATACAAAAAATGCTGGTTTTAAAACTTGTTGCAGAAGTTTTTTTTCAAAGTATGATATCAATAAGCTGCAACAGAATTGAGTAGAATCAATAAAACTTGGTAAGATTAAGTAATGTTTTGGTTGAATAACTCTGATTTTCAGACTCAACTTATGAGATGAAACGCATCATTGCATATACACAAAGAGAACAATACACAGTTTTATTGGAGTTCTAAAAAAAAAAAAAAATCCATCAGGATTAAGTAAATATTTAAGATCAAGCTTGTGCATTTAATACCTTAAATCAATGAAGTCAAGGATTCCATTAAAATCTTTTTAACGGGCAATACGTTTGATATTTACTGCACCAGAGAACAAATTGTAATATACCTGAAGGGGGTTTCTGATCGATACCAATAACTCTCACTTCACCAGGTGTGAGTTCACTTTGTGAGCCAGGCTGCTTATTTCAAAGCAAAAACTCTCCATTCACTGGAAAATTAAAAAGATGCTTTACAATTAGTGTCAGTTACAGACCACAATAATGCATAAACGAACACGGTGTGGACGTTTTGTCAATGTTGTGATTCCTGGTTTGCAAAAGAGGTTGATTATAATTGTAGGTCAGTTAATGCCCTTTGAAACTGTGGTGTAATGTACTCAATGTCCTTTTTCAAATTAAATAGTATACACCAACACGAGCACAGACAACTTCCAAGAACATTTAATTCCAAAGGAACAATGTCTGACATTGATATCTTGGCTCATTTAGCAGCCACACAGATAGACCAGAGTATCTAGTATCTGATACCACAATTCAGTTAGCTGTCATTAATTCAGATCTATTCACAGCTTGAAATTCAATTGACAACTGATGCACATAAATGTCAATCAAAAGCCACATCTCAGCTTTCTATAGATGTCTTTGTGGTCTTTTCAGCCAGATGCTTTGTGAAATGCAAGAAAGAGCCTGGATCAATTGGATTTTAATCAATATTGCAAGTGGAAACAAATTAGTTTGCTCTAGAATTAATGTAGCTGTAACATTTCATTCCTTAGTTAGTGTTTGAAGCAGTAAAAACAGTTATTTTTAACTTAGCAATGGTTTTCTGTTAAAGGGACCCTTCCACCATAACCACACAGCTCTATATTCATCGTTTATGAGTAAAGTAATACAGATTTTATAGTTTTGAAATTTAGTTTAGATACTTTCTTGTCTACTAAGATGATTTTTATGTTATGTTATTTTAGGTGGGTACACTGTATATTAGATGAAATCTACCAGCAACATGTTCCTTCAACAAATTCTAACATTCAGGGCTCATTTTTGGTTATTGCAGGCCCTGTAGCATCTGTGGCCACTGCAGCTGTGGTGCTTGTGCATTTAGAGTTGTTGCTAGATCCTTTGCAGCCCAGTGTATTATCCAGGTTGTGCATTCATATTTGCAACACTGCCTACCATTAACTAATACAAACACATATTCAAACAGAATAGCTAGCACAGTTCCAAAGTTTCTGATGCTACACAAAGTTATTTCACTGTGTATCTCATCAGACTTCTCAATCCTTTTGTACAGTTCCACTTATTGGGTTAGAGGGCTCACAGTTCATATTGCAGAGGCCACAGAGGTCTGTTTAATTCACTTACGTTTTCTAATATAATAGAGAGACAACAGAGAAACTAAATGGTTCAAACAAAAACAAAAAAAGACCAATCAAGTGTGGAGTTTTAGAGTGTAGTATAGCACACACAAAAGATAAATATACACTGGATTATTTACTCTATTTGAATATTATTATTGCATTTCTTATTTTCATTTAAACTCAGATGTAATTTCAAGTCAAGGAAGACAATATATTGGTACATATGTTTTTATTATTATAGTATCATTTGTATGTAAGTCCAGTGTCTTGACTAATCTAGTGCAATGTGTTTCCAGTACATTAAGTGTGAACCTCTTAAATTTAAGATAAGCTGATAGTTTCTATTGCGTTCACTTTATTGAACCGCTTTCAGCTCCAATGGTAGCTATTTGATTGGACTATGAAATATAGTGGGAAAAGAACCTGCCAAGGGTGTTTTCTCGATATTCCACTAATGAACCATGACTGCTCTCCTTTCTCCAGAAAAACAAACAAACTGGGGGAAAACATGCAAGTTATAGCCACAGGGACTGTCAGCTGGTCAGATAGAGGTAAATGCAAAGAAAACACTTAATAAGAACTAATGGGCTCTTTTACACACTCCCAGTTTCTGTGTAATTTACCTCCCTTATAATGGTCACAGCTGACAGCAGCAGTAAAGATTAGATATGCCTTTTTCCACATGCATGCACCCACACTGACAGTGTGTGGTGTGCTTTTCTATTGTGTTGTGTACATCGTTAGGCTTAGTAGGGGTGTGCCTGAATCAGAATTGTGCTGGAAAGGTACCAAATCGCATTTAGGACACTCTCTCTCTCTCTCTCTCTCTCTCTCTCTCTCTCTCTCTCTCTCTCTCTCTCTCTCTCTCTCTCTCTCTCTCTCTCTCTCTCTCTCTCTCAAAGGGTGGTGGTGGCAGGATTACGTGCTGGCTTCTACATGCTAACACGAGGGAGAGGATTCTACCAGCTCTACCATGATCTTTTCCTAAATCTGATCAAGTAGTTTCAGTGCCTGAACCTAACCAAATAGTTTATGTTTTCTGGCAGAAGTACCTGAGGGCAAAAGCCCAAAGGTTCAAAGGCTTTACCCTTTTTGAATCATAGTAATACATTTTGCGTAGCAATTGCACTGGTTGCACTTTATTTCTCTCACATGACCATAAAGTGTCACTAAAGAACTACAGAGCTGCGGGAGCTCAGAGCTGTTAGCAGCTGTATGAGTTGTGACTTTTTTTTTTTTTTTTTTTTTTTAAATTGGCTCAGTAATATAAACAGAGTTACACAGACTGTAGAACAGTGCTCGAGTATCACACATATCTAGCTACAGTCTAGCTCAACCCAGTTTACACTACACTTACACTAGTTCTGCTTAAGCACTCTCCTTCTTCTCCGATCCCATTTGTTTACATCCTGTTTAGCTCTGCTAGCTTTGCAGCTACCAGTGGTTTCACTCTGCCTCCCCTGCTTTCTTTCGCTTGGTGTGTTTACTCATTACTCTGCTTTGGTTAGTGATAATGGTACACATAATAAATGTAATGTATTTAACATGCGTGCAAGGCTCAAATTGGAAGCACTGCTATGCACTAAATCTGCTACAGCCCTCAGTAGCTGATATAGCTCCTGTTATGATTTGGCGCAATTAACTTATTTCCAAACAGGGTTATTAAGATTGCTCGGGGTGCAAATCACTCTCTGCAGCTGAATTGATTTGTAAACTCTCGAGTGCAGTCAGTGCACCAGCTAGGCCCATATTTCATTTGTCAGCAGTTTAAAGGTATGCTGCAGATGGATAATGGTCAGTCTGCTAGTCCTTTTAGCACTGTCTTGAGGGACTAGAGTTGCATTTACCTCTGCTAGTATGTCTTAGCAATAATGATAAATATAGTTGTGCTTGGTATGAAGTCAGAATGCCTTAAAGCTCCTCTAATCAGTATTTTTGATAAATGACTCAAATGATTGTAATTTGAGAGTTCTTCAGGCTCCCCTAAGCTGTAACTGTACATTAGCACAGCAGCAAATGGAAGAGAGACGAGGTGAACACAGTGCAGAATTTAGGAACTATGAGTCATACGTTTCTCTCAGAAGCTGATGGAGACAAAAATTTAGCTAAAAGGAGAGTGAATATGGGACTTTAATTAATTATACTGCTGTCATGTGTCTGCTGGATGTGTCAAGATGTTTAAAAAGTGATGGCATATTGTGTTTTCTGCTCCCAAATTAAATCCTTTTTTTTTCCTTTTTTTTTTTTTTTTTTTTTTTTTTTGCTCTTCAAAAGTTGTAGGTCTGTAAATGTAGCCAGCTTTTACCAGCCAGCAGTGCTGAGGCACTGACCTCCGACATGCCTGCCAGACGGCAAAGTCTCCTTTGCACATAAACTCATGGCAGTTAGCTGAAGGCGATCCAGTCAAATATAACGCTACTCAGATCTCAGTAGCCATTAGGGGGTCATGACTTTATGAATCAAACACTTAAAAATTGAAAGGTCATAACATCTGAACCTAAAACAATAATTATGTCATCACCTCTTTTCATGGCCGTAATAACAGGCGACCACATAATCTATAAATGCACAGTGAATGGAGATGGTATATTTTAATTTGAGCATTTCTGACATTTGAGAGCCACGTTACCACATTGTGTTGCATCTCTGATTAGTGGCACTGAGGTGGGAGGTTATAGAAGTGGCAGACTGGCGGTACTGGTACTGTAACCTAGACTTTGATTAGGGGCACACACACAAAAGAATCATGCTGAGCTTTGAAAATGAATATTTGGAGAGAGTCAGGGACCTATGTCCTTTCAGAGGTCCTCTGGAAACTGTATGCTAGATTTAGCTTGATCACATTACACAAATTCTTTCACAGCAGACTGAGGAGCATCAGACATTCCTGTCCGTCCTGTTGTTGATAAGGAATTTGAGTCACATCACTTTGGTCAATACAGCCTATTTAAACAGCTGCATCCTATTGACTGTTAATGAGTGAAGCTGGAGTAAAAACACGCTCCTCGCTTCAATGGCTTTATTGATGCAGTAAAGAGGCATATGAGAACATTTTGAGAGTTATCATTTGCTTTTCCTACAGTTGTATATACAGTTAATGTTATAGCACTATCAGTAAACAGGCTGTTTGGACTGTCGTTTCACCAAACAAGGATCCTGGCTGCATCTCTGAAATGTCAGCTTTGTAATTAGCTTAGCTTTTTTAGCTTATTCAGAAGGTTCAGTACACTAGAGGGTTATAATTGTATCGTGCCTTTATCTGGAGGTGAAACATGAAAATCAAGGAAGCTGCTAACGAGCTCTGCTGATTAGAAGGTTACGCTGAAGTTCAGTTAGAGCTGATTAACCAATATTAAGTATCTACCAGTTCAGCATCTACAAACTATGACAAAATCTAACACAACCAGATTCAACCAACCCAGATACAAGACCACGGCTGAATTCTGAAAACAGTGTGGTGCGTTTATGGTTACAGTTCTGCACACTCACACAGATGTTTTCACTTATTTTTATTAATCAGTCTTCTGCTGCAGGCTGAAGTCATAAAGGTGGAACTACCTCTGCACATCTGTCCCTCCTGGACGTGGCCTTATCAGGCAGAATACGTTATCATTGTTTCAGCCCTTTAACATGAGCTCATCTCAAACCACTTCAAGGGTTGATATGTTTAAATTAGAACTGCACTAATTAGTTGATTAATCAATTAGTCGATCAGCAAAAACCTAATTGGCAACCATTTTAATAATTGCTTAATGTTTCAAGTCACATTTCAAGTAAACGTGCCAAACACCTGCTTATTCCAGTTCCTCCAGTGCGAGGAGTTGCTGCTGTTCTGTGTTTGATATCATCTTAGTTTGAATATTTTGGGCTGTTGAAGGGTTGGTTGGACGAAACAAGACATCTGAAGATGGAAAGGAGACACTGATGAGAATTTTTATTTGACGACATCTTAAACCTGAGTTTATTAAAAAAACACTCTGCACTCACTTGAGTCAATAATAAAAATGATCACTAATTGCTGCCCTAGTCTGAAAATAAAAAACAGCAAATTTAGCTGTTGGAGGAAAGATTAAACCCTGTTACATAATCAAGTTGACACAATAGTTTGAAGAGGAAACTATCAATCATTTAACAGAAAATCTATTCTGCAATTATTCTGTTAATGGATTCATTCAAGTCATTTCATTTTATATTTCCAGATTCTGAAAAGTAAGAATATGCAGCGCTTCTTGTTTTATGTTACTATTAAGTGAATATCTCTTTTTAAACTGACTGGACAAAACAAGCTATGCATAAGAAAGCACATGAGGCTTTAGGAAATAGTGCTGTGCAATTTTCATTACAGTCTGGCATTTTAAATGGTAAATGGACTGTGCTTATAGAGCGCCTTTCTAGTCTTCTGACCACTCAAGGCAATTTTACACTACATATCTCATTCACACATTCAGACACTAATGGCACTGGCTGCCATGCAAGGTGCCAACTCCTCATCAGTTTTTGCACACACCGATGACGCAGCCTTCAGGAGCAATTTGGGGTTCAGTATTTTGCTCAAGGACACTTCGACGTGCAGACTGGAGAAGTCGGGGATTGAACCACCAATCATCTGATTAGTGGACGACCCACTCTACCTCCTGAGCCACAGCCAAGCCCAAATGATTAATCATGACATAATGATGTAAATAATCATTAGTTGCAGTGCTACAATACATCCTGGACGTAACTTGTTTACAGCAGAGTATAAACTATAATCCCAAGAGAGGATGGGCTTAGAGCACAACAAGTTTTTTTTGGGTTTTTTTTCCAGTGACTCAGGTGAAATGTGGCATGACGAACATGAATCATCTATTAATGGTATTACCTCACCCAAAACAAGAGGTTGCTACATCCTAAAATGCCATTAGTGTTCATCCTTGTTGTTGTAAGACAACAACAAATTAAACAAGAACTTTTGTCATAATAAACTGCAATATTTTGGTTAATTGTTCAACTTTGCTATTAAGCAGCAGTTACAAAAGCATAATTCATCTAGAGAATGTGTAATCATGCCATTATGCTGTTATTTTGTGTGATTAGTAATTGTGTCATGTATTAATATGGAGTGTTGGTCTGAAAAACACTGCAGCTCCATAAACAGTTGCAGCCATGTTTAATAATGTTTTCCTCATTATACTAAGAGCTGCAGGGTGTTCACTGCTGCAGCAGCTAATATAATGCCATTTTAACTTCCAAGTTTGTTTTTTGTTTTTTTCTAATTTTGAGTGCTCAGTTGGAGGACTGCAGAAAGAAAGTGAGTTTCACCTGTAATTAGTAATGATTGTGGCACAACAACACGTATAGTGTGTATTTTGCCATCAGGATACTCCCAGAAAGAAACAAAAACACCTCCCTCTTAGTTTAATCTGTCTGATCAGTCTAAAATAAGAGTGTTGCTGATGTTTTCCTTTCCTGTAACTGAACATTTAGCATAACTGAATAGTGTCCAGCAGGCCTGCAAAAACGCTGCTTCATGCCGATTCATTCACAGATGGAGTGACAAAGCTGTTCATGTAGAGCACTTTTGTTCTAATCCATTTGTTAGACTCAGAGCTACCTCTTCTTTCTGATGAAGAGATAAATGGCAACAGTAGGTACGCAGGTAATTAATTTTTGCTGGGGGTTGTACAGAATACATCTGCATTTCAGATTCCCATCCTTCTTCTGTTCCTGTCATTCCTCTTTATCTAAGGATGTAGAATTTAGGTTTGAGAAATTCTGTACTTCTGTAGTAAGTTAAACTTCTTTATAACATTTCACCTCACATCAAAAACAGACAACTAATTCTGATGATCACGCTGTGGATGTGATATTTTCTGAATTTGGCTTAATGTTGTGTGAAAGCGGCCGTCAAGATGCTAATGGATCAAGATAACTCAAGTGGACAACATTTAAATGCACACGTTGACTCAGATATTTGGTGGGCAGCTGGTGAAAATAACACAAGGCAGAATACAGGAATACTAATATCGGGGAGCTGATTGGCTGTTCTCCAGAGGGAGAATGGGGGGGGGGTAGTCTGGATGCTGTCATTAGCCTTCCACTTCCCCCTGCTGTAAGAGATGTCACATGGCATCTGTGTGGAAGAGCCTCTGATTCCAACACAAATATCAGCAGCCATGCGACGAGGCGTGTGAAGACACGAGAGCTAATCCCAACGCTGACAAGAAACATGATTGTCAGTCTTGCAGTCACAGCCACTTTCCCAGACTCTGTGTTGTCTGCACTTGTGCATATATGTGCAAAGTCTGATTTTCTTTAACAGCTGAAGTGTGATCATGGTCTGTTCATTAGATGCAACCTCAGTGATTTCTCCTGGGTCACTGAAGCAACATGAAAGGAAACAGCAACAAAGCATGAGAAGCATGAGGAGATGCTTTTGAAATATAGTCGGCCTACAGTTTTTGTAAATATCATGAGCAGAAAAATATTCGTTGAACTTCCTTCATAGAACAAGCTAAAGCAGAGCTATCAATGAGTAAATAATTGAAATATATTACAGACAGCATAAAAACGCTACAAATACGTATATAAGAAATGAGATTATATATATATATATATATATATATATATATATATATATATATATATATATATATATATATCAATTGAGACTGTATAGCTCTTCTTAATAAATATGGCACATATTTCATCTGACTTTGTCTAGACTGTTAATCAACAGCACAATATGTGCACAGGTGTTAAGATGCAAACTGCATCCTGTATTTTTTAAAAAGGACTTTGAATTTTAAATACATGAAACATTGCTTTAGATTATGATCCCCAACAGTATGGAAATTAGCTCCAAAATTTGACATCTCCTGCTTAAATCATGACACTCTCTGTGTTGCATTCCTTTCATTCAGCCAGCTTACATGAAACAGATTTATTTATACAGATACAGAATATGTCCAGAGTTGATCGGGGCTAGGGATGGGAATCGAGAACCACTTCCTGTTGAGAACCGATACCAAATTATTCAGTCCATCGGAGTCGTATGCCTCGGAGCTTATCAAGTCATTTTAGCTATGCTAAAAGCAGTGACATCAAACTCATGAGTCTGTGCTGCTGGAAACTTGCAACAAGCAGTCGTGGCAGAACAAACGGTCCAAAGAGTGGCTTCACCTCACAAGAAAAGATGGAAACATTTCTATACAACATCAGCTTAAATTTCTGGAATGCAGTGACACGCATGAGTACCACTGCTTCACAATCAAGCCACACATCTGTTACAGAGGATAGATATCCTGTTAAAATGGCATTAGTGCCACACAGGTGCTCAGAGCAGATTGTTTCTTTGACTCAGAACACCTGCATGAAAACAAATGCTGGACAAATATTCACTCATTTCATCCATTTGACATGATAACTAAGAGACAATCGCTGTGAAACAAAGCCAACACGGACGTGCCAAAAACTGCAGATCCTTGAATGGCCACTTGAGGCTGGCTACAAACAAGTCAATCTCCATAAGCCCCCATGTTAAAATGTCCAACTTTACAGCAGAAATAAACATGTTTACAGCCTGGTACAAAACCTGTTTTGGTCTCTATAGCTAATTTCCCTGTTCATGACAACTGTACTGAGGGTGAATTTTTATAGAACTCACCTGTTCAAATCATATTAAGGCTTAAAGTTATGAATAATTAAGAGTGTGGTCGCTTTGATTGACAGGTGTGTGTGTGTCAAAGGTGGGTTGTTTGAGCAACCAGGCTTCATTCAGCCCAACCTCAGCTCCACATTTTTGCACATTTGTGGATTAGCCATGAACCGGTGGAGGCAGGACTGGTAAGATGGTGACGGCCAGAGCCACCACACGTCAGAAACCTACAGGTGAGTCTGTGTGACAGACAGACTGTTGCTACAGCTAGTTTTCAGACTACAGCAAGCCTGACTCACCCATCAGCTCCCATTTTTTTTTTTACTGTTCTACACTGTGTTGAGACTTGAATCAGGAATCGGTGAGGAAATCAATAAAGAATTAGACAGATAAACAGCACAGACTACATAGTGACAAACTTTCCACTTAAAATCATATCACATACAGCCTGATGACAGCTATTATGTGTAATCTACTTCTAATAAGATGGACACCAACTACTGTGACTATTCCCCAACCAAGTATGTGTGCATTGCGAGGAATATATTATCAAGTGTATCAAGATGGACCCAGCAATCCACCTGATATGCAGCAAATGATCTATAACTTAATAAATTAAATCACAAATATGGAAATGTTATGCATCATGATAAGCAGATGGCAGAACATGACAGGAAACCAACAGCAGCTCTATATTTTCAATGAATTTATGATATAGTTTAAAGCAACGTGTCATTTTGCTTTGAGTTGTTTTTTGGCTGCAATATTCAGCTGAACATGAACTGTGGTGAAACTGTGAATGTGGCTACCTATGTTAGATATGACAGATATCATTTGGAATTTTCAGGAGAATGCCATGGAAATAATTATATGAATGTGCTGTGTGTATGACAGTCATGTTTACATACTAAAAGCCAGGATACAGTGCAATATTAGCCTCTCCAAGACACAAGCTTGCACTGAACTGACCCTCCCCTAAAAAATGATGATAACCTGGAGGGAAATATACAAAGTCAGTCATGTCCACGAAGCTCATGGAGTGTGTAAACAAACAACATGAAAGCATCAGAAAGCACCTGCCAAACAAGCACCAATGAGCTTAGCCACAACAACAACAAGGCCTATTCATAATTAATACCAATGCAAACATGGATAAATAAGCCAAACAGAAATTAACAACGTGAATATATTGACAAAAAACAGATCTGAAACAGCCAGCAGTGTCAGCTGCGTCACTGCAGCACACACACAAACACACACACACAAATAAATAAACAAGAGCCAAGACATCAACTCACAATAATTAGCAAAAGCAGCAATTACTTATCTTGTTGAAGTGAAGATGTGGACCCCGGTGTCTCAGGGGACGAAGAGCCAAGCAGGTCAGGAAACTTCCAGGCTGAAGTGAGGAACTTGAGCAGTAAAAACATCCATAATCAGAGGGAAGGAGAGCAGCTTAAAGACGATTATCTACTCCACAAAGCATCCGGAGGGGACGCGGCTGGACCTCTGCCAGGTAGCTTCAATCATGCTAGTTTATGAAATGCTACACACGCCGCAGCTGTAGGAGTGTGTACAGCAGTGTTAGCAAGTGGGGCAGTAAAGTAAGACAACAGGCAGATAAATAAAGCGTATAACTGTGCAGTTAAAACGCTGCTGGAGATATTTGTTCCAGCTAGCTAGTAGAGTTGAGTTGGCCGGGTTTGTCCGTTGAACTGAGCTAGCTGGCCTTCAGTCCAGACTTCTTCGATTTAAAATAAAGTGCGATAAATTTATTGGTAGTATTACTTCGGTCAGGTGAGACTTGACAAACCCGTACATGTACACAGGGTGGAGTCCAGTGGAGGTCAGCAGCTGAGTGGCTACAGGTGCAGCTAATTAGACTAATGAGCATGCCTATGGTAGAGCTGTAAACTATGGAAGCCCGAAGCGGGCATACATTTTTCTGATACATTTTATTTCCTCCTCCGTTTTCTCATGATAAGAAGAAATTTGTATTGTGTGTGTGTGTGTATATATATATATATATATATATATATATATATAACAGTGCTGCTCAAAAGTTTGTGAACCCTACAGTGATTGTCAGATTTTTTGTAAAATAAAAGTTTAAAAGATAATTTTCTCAAGATTTCAAGATAACGAAACTTCTTTCCCAAGATAACAACAAACTTAATTTGAGATCTTGAGAAAAGAAAAGAAAGAAAAAAAAGGATAGTCTGGTATATTAAATAATTGCACAAAACATCATTCAGTGTAGCAATGTAAGAGGAGCAGGACAATGTTGGAACTGCAGTGATTTAAGATACTAGACTATCCTTTTTATCTTGAATTACTTATGGCACTATCTCGTTTCTCGTTAAGTGTCATTATCATGAGCACTCAGAAATCATCCCCTTATCTCAGCATAACAACATTTGTTATTTCGACGTTATGACATAAATAACTAGATCTCAAAAAAACAAATGAAATTATGAAATTAACTCATTATCACGAGAAAACTGAATGTATGACCATTAGGGCTTGAATGGTAAACAGAGAGCTATTAGAGGGAGTAAATTTAAACTACACTGGCTTTCACTGAGCTCCTGGTCTGGTCTCCCTGGTCCAAACTGGTCCAGATCAAAACACTATTTTTTTTTTTTTTTTTTTTTTTTGTTGTTGTCAAGAAGTTGAAGTCTGAAGTTGAGTCTTCAAGTATGTTTTTGTGATCTCACAGATATCCACAATCTGTCCATGCTGTTAGAAAAAAAGACAGCAGGACCAATGTTTAAATCCAACTGCCTGTACTATAACTTGGTACTAATGTAAGGAAGCCAAGGGCAAACATTTCATTATTTTCAGCAGCCTTTAGACAAATGTAGAATAATGAAAATACATTTAGGATGGCACCTGCAGGTGGATAATAGGCCAAAGCAATGTTTAAAGTTTTCTCCAAAGATTTGCAATCGCTATTTCACGCTATGTAATCGCTTTGTAATGGGACCACAGTCTGGACTTCAAACTTTTCCAAGGTTTCTAAAATTGTACCAGTTTTGGCATTAAATCCAAAGCACACAAATGCACAAATGTCTATTTCATGTCATGTGTTTTGCAAAAGTCATGCATGTATGATATCTGTCCAGAAAAAACAAAAAAACAAAAATCCAACAGTTCAAATTTCAAATGTACAAGTATTATCACTTTATGGTTGCAAGGCCAGGAACAGAGCCACTGCACGCAGCTAGTAAATAGTACCACCCTGTAAAATCCAAGAAGCAACCATGCAGAAGCACCAAAAACTGCAGTACCTCAAACAGCCATGTGAGGCTGGCTGCAGAAAAAGTAAATCTCCTTTACAGCCTGGTACAAAAAACAGTTTTGGTCTCTATAGCTAATTTCCTTCTTCATGACAACTGTACACAGTCTGAATTTCTATAGAACTCTCCTGGTTAAATTTATGTTACAACTTAAAGGTATGCACAATTAACCGTGTGGTCACTTTGATTGACAGATGGGGCTTATTTGAACACCCAGGCTTCATTCAGCCTGCCTTAGGTTCACCCATGATCCACATCTTTGCCCATCTGTGGATAAGCTGGGAGCCAGCGGAGGCAGGTCTGCCAAGATGGCGACGGCCAAAGCCACTACACTGAGCTTCACAACGGCTCTTCAGAAACCTGTGGGTGAAGTCATGGAGACTATGTCCATGTTTTATACAGTCTATGGTAAAATAGAAACCTACACTTAAATGTCTGTACCTGTTGAATAAAAGAGATTTACATGTTAGTACGTTAGAGGTGGTTGTAGGCATATTTTGTTAGCTTCATGCATCGTAAACTTGTGAAGCAGCTAAACTCACAAGTTCAAACAAACCATCTGGCTCAGCCTGGTTAGTGCCAGGCTAGCTGTTTCCCCGTTTGCAGTCTTTGAGTTAAGCTAAGCAGCTGCTGGCTGTAGGTTCATATTATCATACAAACATTGTTGTTATGAGTTGTTCCGATCTTCTCATCTAACTGTATGCAGAAAAAAATAATTAGCATATTTCCCTGAATGTTGAACCAATTAATCAGTTTCTAGAATTGTTGTTAATTAACTAATTGATTGATCAGTTGGTTTACTTCTGTATAAAGTAAGAGTTTGCTGTTGACACATAAGAAAACAGCAGTTACAGCAGGTTGTCTTACATGTCTGTAGCTCTCAGCCCACCACAGAGGAGGTGGGAGATGTTGCTTGAGATGGAGTTCAGTTTAGTCTTCATCCTCCCCTCTGCTGCTGCCTCCAGGCTGTCCAGAGCTTTTTTACACCAGTTTGTTTATCCTGCCTGCCTCCCCCACTGTGCTGCTGCCTCCCTTGCACACCACTGTACACAGCAGTGGCTGGAACATACTGCAAAGAGAGGATTGAGATTGTCAGTCAAAAGAGATGCAAAATGGTGCTCTTAACCTAATTATCAGTCCACATCCACAGGCAGCCAAGTCTATTTATTTGGAAGAAATTTGTCTCAGTTGGAATGTAGAAAACATCTAATTACCGTAGAAGAAAATACAGTGTGTGCACATGCTGATGCGCAGGTTATACTGACTGCTTGAATGCCCAGGGGGTAATGTGAGATAGATGTGGACATAGACTATACACGCTGGTCTTTCGACATTCACCTCATTGTGCATACTCAACCAGCTGCAGCCCTCTGACCTTTCGAGCAAACTTTTACGCCGTCTACTATGCAATGAGTCGGCACTTTTTAAAAAGATTTATGTGCATTATATAAATTTGATAAGTGTATGAAATTCAGATGTGCTCTGTCACTGTTCACTGTTAATGATGAATTATTGACCATCTGTATGAGAAGCTTTTGAAGTATAAAATTGGTGCATAATGAGAATTTGGTTCGGAGGCAGTTTTCAGCTCTGCGTAACCTCTGCATGATTACATGCTGAATATTGATTATGCAAAGCCTTTTAAATGACATTAGAGATTAAATCAGCTTTGCAGAAATCAAGCTTAACCTAGACTTGCTCTGTTCCGGTCATTGACACAAAGTTGATTAGTCGTATTTACTCTGCAGTGTGTGTGTGTGTGTTTGTGAAATAGAGTTATTACACCACTTTTCCTTGTTAATTTATTGCTCCTTTAGGTAATTTTCTAGAAAAAAAAAAAGTTATTACAGCAGCAATCCAAAAGTATTAAGCAAAGATATCTTTAAAAGTGGGTCATACGTGCTTCAATACACCAGCTATGGGTTAAATGTATTTTATGTGAAGGGATTCATAATTCTACTTATTAGCCGCTACGTCTATTTGTCCCCAGCTCACTACTTTCCTCCTCAAAGGACCACTCAGATAATAAGCCTGTAATTAGACCTGGCTGCAGTGGTTTTTGGTGTCCAAGGAGAGAAACAAAAATAGTAGCAGAACTAATGCTGCCATTATATTGTGCAGAAAGAGCCCCAGATTAATATGGACTGTTCTGCTAAGAAGCAGTGACGGCCAGGCCTGAGTAATGTCCCTCCATGTGGACCAAACTCTCTCTCTAAGCGCTGACAGACATGAAAGAGCCTCCTCGAGTTCTGACCTGTGAGTTTACCTTTTGTTCGCCCTGAACTCTGCCTTCGTGTGCAGCGGGTCCGACATTTTAGATCTGGGCTTTCAGTGAATCAGACCATGAAAACGACTGCGCTGTACCTCCATCATCATCTATCCTGTGTTTGATTATCCCCTGTTTTGATTTATATTTGTAACCTTTGCTTTCTATGAAGCACTGAGTGCTTGTTTAAAGTGCTTCAGAAATAAATGCAATTTGACAGCAACCACACACCATATATAATACTGTCTTAAATGTATTGAACCATAGTGAAACAGTAGACGTATGATGGTTAAAATCCAACAACACTGTGACAACCCTTTATAAAGAAATGATTATTGTAACAGGATGACGATTATGATGATTAACAGTGTGAAGTCACACTTGTAGTAATAATGTCTAATGTAATAATTCAGTTCATTAATTGGTGTTGTTTTTCTTATGATTCATCAAACTTATCTTCAAAATGATTATTATATCACCTGAAAATGTTAATGCAATAATAATTAGATAATATTAGGAGAGAAATGGAACTAAAGATTATTTTTTATTATTAGTTATTTTTTCAGATTAAAGGTCCAGTATGTAAGATTTTGTTGCATCTAGTGGTTTAATTGTTGCATTGCAATCTCCTCACCTCACCCTCACTGTCCTAGTGTGAAGGAGAACTATCTAGAGTCAGTGTTTAGTTTGTTACTGTTGATACTGTAGAATTGTGGTATTTCAACATGGCGGCCTCCATGGAAGAGGACCTGCTCCCAGTGTAGATATGAAAAGCTCATTTTAAATGAACAAAAACAGAAAGATTCGTTTTCAAGGTGATTATACACTGATAAAATCATAGTTGTGAATAATATGTTCCATGTCTGCCATATTTTAAAAATAGAGCACCACAGATCTTACACACTGGACCTTTAATTGATTATTCATTTAGTCTTTAAGAATTCAGAACATGCCCAAAGCTTCAAGCAGCTCGTTTTGTCGAACCAATTGTCCAAAAGATTTTCTATTTACAATATAACAGCACAACTTCAATAATTAATTGATTATCATTCATATCAACAGAGAGAATAAACACGTTTCGTCAGGCTTATTGTCATGTTACTTGTGCTTCAAATAATGACCAGCATGAGTGACCCACCTGATGTGGGCCACTTGCCAGAGCAGCGAGACCGTGTGGAGGTGAGCCGACCTATCAGAGGTCGGACGTGATGTGAGAGGGAAGTGTCTGCGGCTCTTCAAACCCAGTTAGGCCTAATAGCCAATTAGTGGTTCAGAAGGGAGGTGAATGTCAGCTCATTGTTTTGATGACTGTCACAGCAGCTGGATAATACAGTATGTAGCCTGTGGGAGGACCACCGAATACTGGATTTCTTATGTTATGACATGGAAGCTGCCATCAGTGAGGCACAGGGAGAAAACTGACTGATATGTTTCGGCCTATTTCCAGTCTATATGCTGGAAATAAGAAGGTACAGCTAGTCTGACTTGTCCAAGTGTAACAAAATCCACCTACCAGAATCTCTAAAAAGCTCACAATTCTAATTTAATTGGTACAAAGAGTGTAAAAAGGACACATGGTGTTTTTTATGAAAGGGTATGTGCCGTGCTCTCTTGCCCTGACAACGACAACCTATAATTTGTTAGCTAATTAGTAAAAACTATGAAGAAGCCAACTGCTTTGTTCAACTTTTATTGGATCTGTGTTTAACCTATTTTAATGTGTAGCTGTGCACCCATACCCGTACCTGAGGGCAGAAGAACTACTTCCACTAAGTTGCGGCGTAGAGGAATATTAATATTTTTGACTTCTGAGCCCAAACTGGAAAGTCCTAATATGAGAGATTTTTTTGTGCAAATGTTGAACAGGAACCAAACATTGATTGATACTGGACTGGCCAACTCAATTTCACTTTGTTTTTTTTAATCAGACTCTTTGATTTCCACCAAGTAATTGAGTTTTTAGTGCTCCACATCCACTCGCACTGAATCAGGGCTGCTCGAGGGTCATTAACTTAATAATGATACCGTTATGCATGACCCTCAGCTCGGATTGATTGACAGAATTGCTAGTTTTACCGCCTCCCTTGATAATAGCTGTTCAGCCAACAACAGGACCATATTTAGCCAAATGAATTTGATTCACAACAAATCGAAAAAACATGGACTGTGAATACCATTATTTGTTCCCAGACTGACACCACATGAGGGGAAACAATAGTTTCATGCATTCACAAAACTTCAGTATACCCAACACAAAGCTTGGCAGAATGTTGCTTTCAGTATCCCTCCTTTGAAATAGGTGGCTGATGTAAATGTCACTATGGATTATCGAGGAAATTATTAATAAATGAAACGTCTCCGCTTACGTTGCAGTAACATTCTAGGAGAAGATTAATGGAGCTTTAATGATCCCCATGGAAAAATAGGATATTATGACATTAACAGTTTTACTTGTGACATTTTCAACAATGATCCCTTGGTACCATTGTAATATTCCTATATTTTAAAGAGTGCTAAAGTGTACAGAAGATTTACATTTCTCTCTGTCTGTCTGTGCCCAGTGGTAAATCAAGCCTTATTACTTTATAATAGACTCCTTAAACCATTTTTTTTGTTGCGTTTTAAAATATCACCCTTCAGCAGGTTGAGACCTTTTAATCACATGCTAACACACTCAGCCAATGCAGGCTATTGAAATGGAGGGCAAGCCCTTCCCTCTGCATGCCAACTAGCTTATTGTGAGTCAGGCTTGTAAGTGAATCCATGGGTGGTGGTTCCCTTAAAAGAACCATTTGAATTCAAAGCATCTCAAAGCATGGCTCTCAGCTATATTTACAGCTTGGATAGCGATCAAATGGGATCCTTCAGGGTCGATGAAAAGGAGCAGAACACAGTATGTGAAAACACACAAGGGAATGAGTCACTTATTGAGTTCCATGCTTCCTACACGAAAAAAATGTTTCCAGCATTTCATTTTTTTTTTTTTTTTGGCTTTTGTGTTTATATGGAATATGTTAGTGGCTGTACAGCACACAGAGACATGACTGAACATTGTTTAGAACTACATATTGAAATGTGGCTCTAGCAACAAATATAAGCATCGCGTCAACATACGTTAATCAGGGTGTGCTCATAAAGACATCACATATTTCACATATTTTAACGCAATTCCCTATTAATCAAACCCTTTGAAGATTAACGAAGGGAGGATCAAGGTTAATCAACTAGTTTGTCAGTTAACCATCACTACACATTCACTTATACACACTCACAGTCACATTTGTATACATGGCTCCAATTACATGTAGAGTGCACCAGTTGATTTCCTCTCAACCACTAAGATTACACAAAAGTTGTGTCCTTAGAGAGGAAAAAAAAAGGATCAGTCACAATGATAAATTCACAGTCTTTAATTGTGCAAACAGACGTTTCATCACTACTGTGTCTTCATCAGGGTCTGAGTGAACAAAGACATGAGGCAAACAATAGTTAAAGTCAACCCAGACCAGATGTGCAACTGTCATAGGATAATTGGTTGGATGAATCCAAGAGAGCTGCCATCAGTGTCCAATTGCCACACCTCCAACACCATGTAAGAAGTAAAAGAACAAAAGAACACAAACCCCTCTTGAAGTTATAAGAAAATAAAAGCACAAAGAGTACAGATACAAATATCCATCAATAATTTAGAAGAGATATGACAAATTCAGTTCTTCATTTATATGCCAAGTTGTGTCCCTATTTAGTCTTTGTAGCTTTAATGTAACCAGTGTCTACATCTGTCCTTAGTTGGAGTTAAGCTGTTACTGTTGGACAGTTGGTGACTTTACATTTCTCCATAACACCGTTCTTGTTGTTCTGTTCACAAGTTCTTTGCATCGGCAACAACACCCCAGTTATATATGTCTGATTTTTGGTATCTATATCCTCCCAAATATAAAGAATGCTGGCTCCAGAGCTCAGTCTATCTGCATGATTTGCTTGATCTCCGCCTGAATGTCTCTTCAGTATTGATACAGTTTGGGATGTTCCCAAAAAATGTGGGTCACCAATCTTCCCACATTCTCTCCAGCATAATTCTGAGGTGATGCAGTATTTCACAACACAAGAGGAGTCTTAAATACTCCATTCAAACTCCCTGCAGGAGTGCCTGTTAGCTTGTGAAGATCAAGGCCTGTCTTTTCCCACATTTCATCTGTGATACTAATATGCATGTCTAATTCCCACTTCTGTTTCCTTCCTATATTTTTTCCTGTTAAGTCATCTATAATTCCCTCCATAGTCAGCATGAAAATATTTTAAATCAGATGGTAGTTGACATATCTGTTCCCAATCTGCATGTAAGTAGGGTCGTACTTGAAGAAATCTAAAGAAAATCCATCCCTGACAAACAAAACTCTGTCTGAAGATGTTAATGTGATTTCAAAGTTTCCCCACAAAAGAGTTGATCCGCAAAAGTTATCCATTATCTGCCGATTAATTTCAAGTTTGCCTGGCTTATCCCTTCCAGAGGTACTGGGGCATGAATTTTGTTCTATACTCATCCAACCTTGCTTTCATAACCAATGGTAGTATTTAATGTTGGGCAAATCAAGGCCCACTTTTGCTTTGGTACTAGCAAAGTCCTGAGTCAAACTCTTGGCATACAAATCTTGACCTCAATTTGTCAAGAGCGTTGAAAGCTACCACAGGGACTCCAGGACTTTTACAATCTAATAATACACCCATTAGAGCCTTATTTGCTTTTTGCAGAAAGTTAGAAGAGAACTTAGATTGATACCACTCTCATGCCTATGATAAATACAAATATCAGCAGCTGGCTACCTTAGCTTAGCACAATGACTGGAAATGGAAACCGCTATCCTGGCCCAGCCAAGAAGTACTGTGATAGTGGTGTGAGTAGGATTTTTTACCTTTGCTAATCTCCATAAACAGATGCTTGCATTTGCCCAGAATTTAGCACAGGAGGTGTTCTGATTACCATTTTTAAACCGGGTAAAAAAGGCCAATCACGCTTTTTATCAGGATTAGGTTGCAACTAATGACAGTATAAAGAATGCACAGAGCCTGAGTGACCTGTAGGTTTCTGATGCGCTGTTTTGAAGCTGAAAATATGCTACGCTGGCCGCTGCCATGGTGGGTGCACTGCTGCTTCTGCTTCCCGGCTAATCTAAATATCAGCAAAGATGTGGATCATTGGCGGACCTAAGGCGGATCAAATGGCATCTGGGTGCTCTAATAAGCCATCTATAATGGCACACCCGTCAAAACAAATCCCCCCCTGTACAGTTGTCGTGAACAGGGAAATTAGCTATAGAGACCAAAACTGTTTTTTGTACCAGGCTGTAAACATGTTTATTCCTGTGAAGTTGGACATTTTAACATGGGGACTTATGGAGATTGACTCACTTCTGCAGCCTGTCTCAAGCGGCCATCCGAGGAATTACAGTTTTTAGCACTTCACAGCACTGGAGTTTGCCGCTTGGTTGCAACGGTCTGTGTGGAGAGCAAAAGGGGCGCAACGCATCAGCTTTCGTCAATGTGGGTGCAGTCTTTGTCCTTAGCTAAGCTAACAGGTTGCTAGCTGTACAAAGCATCAAGCAGTGGTTTAACAGTTATGATATAGCACTATTTCTTGTCTGTGTCAGGCTAGCTGTTTTCACATTTCCAGCCTTCCAGTGCTAATCCAAGCTAACTATCTCAGTGAGATAGTGAGTGTTGTACTAATCTTCTCATCTAACTGTCAGCAAGAAATGTTTTCCAAAAAGTGTGGAGCTATTACTTTAAAATTCATTTTTAATTGTGCTCTTAACTTCTCGGAGTAAAACTGTGGCATATATGTGAACATTTATGTCATATTATTATATCATTTTGCCGTACAGTAACATTTATAAGTCAACACTTCACAGCAGATGCTGAGAGGATGTTTTCCTGCTCTGTGATTCTTCTGCGAGCACCATGAATAACAAGAGAGTCATTACTGAACGGGGTGAAGCAAGTCACTTCTCAGAGGCAACAGGGAGCAGGAAGGCACAGATTTATTTATGGGTATGGTATACCAGTATGTGTGAGACACTGGGAGCAGTGGGAGGGCTTCTGCTGGTTGGTTGGTTGGTTAGGGTGATAGATAGATAGATAGATAGATAGATAGATAGATAGATAGATAGATAGATAGATAGATACTCATAGAGGCAGAAAAATAGACAGAACATCGCAGAAAGAGAGTGATGAGAGTGATGTTTCTGCTACAGTGTTCACGGCTGGTTTTGTTCCCTGTTTATAAGGTGGCTTCCTCTTCTTATCTCTGCACATTTGCAGGAACTCTGTCAGAGACAGACCTCACTATCTGCAAATCTACCACAGTGGGGACCCAAGAGCCGGAGCGGCAGAGTCGGGGGAACAGCAGCACCGAGAGCAGAACAGAAGAAAATGGTCCTCTCGCTCACAAAATAACCAAATGGTCGATGCAAGATAATAACAGATCCGAATACTTTGGAGCCGCTTATCTAAAAATACTGTTGTGCTGATTTGTGGTATTGATTTTTTTTTTTTGGTGTCATAAGATATAACAATTCATTGAGGTAGCTCAAAATGTGGCGACTGCCTCTTGAAAATTTGCTGCTGGAGGTTGGGAGTCTAGTTTGAAAAGCTGTAAAGATGGAGAAATGAATGTAATGGAAGAAATGGACTTCAATCAAATAATATATGAGAGTGTACGTTGCATTGACATCAGACATATTTTCACAGGTAATACAGTTTGTTTCCAATTAGAGATAAAATATCTGAAAGGAATCTAAAATGTAATAATCCAGAGTAAGCAGCCATGGTAATACAAGCTTCATTACAGCCTCTGTAAAAGCGTATTGTTTGGGTGTGACACAGCATCAATCCCTTTATGAAGCGTGCTGAATGTGGAACATTTTCCACAATCAAAACAAAAAGCAGTGAAATCTGTTCTAAACTGCTCTCCACCTCCCTCTCAGTCCCTCCAACCTTCGCTGGATTTTACCACAGCGAATTGTGCAGGAAAGCACCTGAGCAGAGGAGAGTACAGCTTTTATTAATCTTTTGTGTTTTTTTCTCAATTCTTTGACTCTGACAGCTTTTAACTGAATTGTCTGCTCAGGCCCGTGTAGCCCCTCGGAGTCCAGACACAGGCCGATGAGCGCTGTGACATCTCCACTCCCCCTCAGCTCTAGTGCTGCTGCCTTCATCCAATTTACCGTGAAAGGAATCTAGACAGTCCCATAATATGACCCACGGCTGCCTCGATTGAGCACGGTCGACAACTCTGGGCCTGGGCTTCACACACATAACCACCCGGCTATCTACAGAGGACCATTGGCTGCCTGCTACCCCTTGATAAGGCCCATTGCCCAGGGAAAGACTGGACAGGTCCATCTGGCGACATTTCATAGTCAAGAGTGCCCCCTGGTGCCTCTGAGGGCGCTGCACAGTAACAGTGCCAAGTATGTGGTAAACACATTGCCTCTAACTGTAGTCAGGGGGTGGTTTCACTGTCGGACACAGATTACAGCAGTGTTTCCTCTCTAATTTTACGCAGTGGTGGTGCTTGGGGTAATTTTATTGTTGTTTTGGTTCCACATTCATCCTCATGTCAGTCACAGTTATCTTTCTAATGCAGGCGACCGCCAGGAGAATGTTTTTTTTTTTTCTTCAGATACTTTTATCGTAATAAAAACATGATTTGTCAACGTAATGGCTGTGGGGAAATTAGAAAAAAAATATATATATACATAGAGCTATTTTATCATCACTTTTTTCCTTCTGTGATGCAACACCGTGTGAATAAAGAAAACTCAACGCTATGCCGCTCATTATAATTAAGTTTCTGATTTAATGGAAGAAGTTCAAAATGAATGAGTGGATCCATGTTCGGACAAAACCTGTAGTCACACTGAATTTTGGATTTTAACCCTTTAAAGGACCACTGTGTAGGATTTAGTGGCATCTAGCAGTGTAGTTCTGGATTGCAACTCCGCCCCCTAAATCTTACACACTGGACCTTTAACCTGGTCTTATAACTGTCCAGAGATAATAACTGTTAAAGTCAAAGTTTGGAACGTTAACTTCCTTTTACCTCTTTAGGAAGAGACACACATCTGACAACAACACACAAATCTGCCAAAAAACACGTGAGCTTTGGTAAAATGACTCACCAAACCAAACCCTTTTTACAAAACAAACGTTTCCATTCCATGAGCTAATTGCTCCAGGGGCTTTTAAAGATGCACAAACTAATGAAACACACAAAACGCTAGGGGCAACATCAACATCCTCGTAGCCGTTTTGGCAAATTCACAAAAAAAGGAGAAATTTTGGCGCAAATTTTCCTTCATTTTCATTCCAAAAATACTCTTATCTCTCAAATCCTCCTGGTCCTCTGTGTGTGTGTGAGTGTGTGTGTGTCAGACTCAAGATAGAAAGAGAAATGGAGTGAGAGACAGTCAAATATATTTTTACCTGTTATTTACTAGACTGAAAGTGTGTGTGTGTGTGTGTTTGTATGGGCAGCTCCTCATATCTCATGGTAGGAGTGTGCATCATTTTTTTTTTTTGGTGAGTGTGACAAATTGGGGCCCTCGGCTCTATGATAGAGGGGAACCAGCACCATCTAGCTTGCATTATTCATGAGGAGTGGAAATGTCGAGATGTGATATGGTGTCTACTACCACAACATGGCTACAGAATGTCAAAACGTCAAACTGTATGAGCTTATACATTATCTCCATGTGAATCCACACTCTGATAAACAGGAAACTGTGGCATTATGGCACCAACTAATGAGAACGTTACCAGTTTGGATGCAGACTTTGGAGAGGTTTGAGCTTAATCATTTTTTTCAATGAAAAGAACACAAGTAGTGATTATTTTTGAGGATGTTTCGACCCATAAAACATTAGTTCACATTAATATGAATATGTGTTCATAACCCTATATACAGGACAGTATCACTGAAGTAGTTCAAGTGTTATTTGCAGAAAAACAGCACACTCTTGTGGCAGACTTGTTCTTCTAAGTGTCATACTGCAGCTCCCTTTTGAAAAACTACCCATTATCCGTGTAGCATGGAGTACAATCATTTCAACAAACACTTAAACCTAATTGATTATTTTATTTCCGTCTACTCATTCTGTTGCCAGGAGTGACTATTTTGTCATTTTGAATATTAATCTTCCTTTAAGTTATTAAAAATCTGAGTCAATCCCAACAATTACTGCGAAAAAAGAGGCACAAATTAAATCCTTTACTTGCAGGAGAAATAACTATAACAGCATGTATCCCCAACACTCTAGCCCAAGGTATTCATTTTTCTAATTACGAGCTGGAGATTTAGAATTTTATTATAAAATGAAACAAATGAGAAATGAATAAGAAGTTAAAAGAATAAAAAAAGGAGTGAGTGTTGGGACACGTACTATTATTCTCGCAGCTCTGGAGAACAACACAATACAAAAACAAGTAAATAAAAGCCAGGGAGAGACTTTAATATCTCTTTTTTATTAATTCTGACACACTGCGGTCAGATAGAAAAGTATGAGAGTTACACTTTTCAAGTTGCTTCCATGACTTGTGCAAACACTAGACGGTATCTGGGGGCAAGAATCCTCTGAAAGAAACAAAAAAAAAAAAAGAGAAACAAACTGGAAAAGAAGAGACATCAAAATGCAGAAGAGATGAAGAAGTGCATTTAAACCTAGGTGTTGATTCTTTATGCAGTATTTATTGATTCCCAGCTTCATATAAACTGGATGTTGAGGCATAAACATAGTACATTTGAACAAAAATATAACCAATATTTACAATTATTGTATTAAAAATACAAAAACAACTGATACATACTCCACCATTGTCTTTTTAAAAGACATACAGGTCAAAGTAGTACAAGAAAAAATGAAGAAAAGAAGGTCATCACCAGCTAAATGTACATTTCTCACTGACATCACACATCAAACGGAGTAGCAGTTCTACCTACTACACTTATCTTTATGCTTGTACATTTTTGTGCAACTTTTTGTTTTTCGAAATAGGACTCGGCCCGCTAATATGCACATTATCTTCAGAGTTGAATGAAAGTGAATGATGCATGTCACCACTGTATTACAAACAAATTATTAACAATCTATCTGCAGCCATTACAAAAAAAGTACAATAACAAAAGAAACCCAGGAAATTATTAGTGTGTAGTCACAGAACACAGTGGAAAACACTGCACTCATTCATCTTGTTCTCAGTCCGTAGTTTCCAAGACTGATCAATGTGATCAGTGCGACTCAGTGATAGAAGAAAACAAAAAGTTACTTTTCACAATTGGATTTCTAATCGTTCTGATTGGCAGCCTTGAAAAATGTTTCTTCATAAGTCAACTTCCCCACCGGAGTCAAAGAAAGAAAGAAAGAAAGAAAAACAAATCTTCAGTCACTTCCATTGTTGGTACGATATGGTGGAAAACTGGATGCAGGCGTTAGCGATATACATACAGCATCCACTGATCTGACGTCTGTAACAGGCGAAGAGTTTCTGAGGATGAATCTGTTAGCACAACAGCAGAGGGAGAGGTGCAGGGTCACTCCATCATCTACTGCTGTAACATGTGATGGCCACAGCAGGTCTGATGATAGCGTCTGAAGCCGCGTGAGAACGAAACAGAAAGAAAACACTCGGCTTCGTCTTGTACTGAGTCTTAATATATATTTAAAAAAAGTCTGGGGAAGTATCTTGAATAAGGCATTTCACTCCACTATTGCTTGATTCAAGACTGCGCTCGAAGCAAGGTGATTGGTGATGAGAACAACCATGCGAAGAAAATGTATGCAATCATGGCATCGTAAGGCGCTTTGGACATTCACAAAATGTGGCATGTGTTCAGGTTGGAAAAAAGCCAAATCTGAATTTGTGGATACTTTTATTTTGAAGGGCGATATGGGTGTTTATAAGACTCTGTACAAGATCATCTATAAAGGTAGACAGTTATGGGTACACTCACAAATCACACGTTGGCAGATTCTTGAAATATGCTGATGTTTACCACCCTGGTCAGTGAGTGCTGGCTCACTGCTCACAGTTTGTACTTTGATTCGTAAACTCTGGTCTGATTCTAACAGTTCCTGCCAGCGTCCTTCAGCTGACGTCAGCTTTTTTTTTTTTATTTGGGCCAAGAAAAAAAAAAAAAAAAAAAAAAAGGGTGAACTTCTGGGATTGAATCTTCTCTACTGCAGCTGCACTGATTTTTAGTTACCTTGTGTACCTCGGATGCGCTGTAGAGACCAACATGATGGAGTCCGACATGTTCGCTCAGTTTTCAGTGGGCGCCCAATCAGCTCTGTGCTTTTTGATATCACCTACAGGCCAGTTACAAAACACTATACTCTTTATGTAACAACAAGCTACGGGATGATGAAAAGACTTCGATATAACCAGATGAGCTCCAAGGTGGGATGACAGTAAGATATGGTTCACTCATACCCTGGTATCCAGGCCAAATGTCTGGTAACATTTAGGATTGTGCTGAAAGTGCTATTTTTAGAAATGAGTTTTTGTGTATGCACTGGTACATAAAAAGTACTCTGTGTGTGTGTATATTTGTGTGTGTGTGTGTGTGTGTGTGTGTGTGTGTGTGTGTAGGTATGTCAGTACACTGTGCATGTCGGTTCTCCTTACTGGGCTCTCCTCCTAGCTTTGATTTGAACCAACACTTGATAAGCTTTCACATGTGAAACATGAGATAATACTGGATTTAGAGTTCAAACACTCAAACAACAACAGATGGGTTGTTTCAGTCCAGACAGAGAAATGGGCTGACTTGGTATCTCTCGTTTTTTTTTCGGTCCCCAGAGTGCAATCAGTCAAGAAAAAGAAAAAAAGAAAAAAAAAATTAAAAAAATCTAGTGGGAAGGTGAAAATTAAGAGTCAAGTCAACCGTTGTTTCTCTTCGTCTTCAAACCACAGTCTTGTTTTTTTATGTGTTCAGTTTTTTTTTAGAAAGTAGAAAATGAGAAAGTGCAGATGAAGCTCAACACGTCATGATGCTGTTGTGTCAACAGGCGAGTTTGGGGTTTAGGCGGGCCTTTAGGAACCGCTCCCGTCTCTAACAGCAACATCTATGTGGGTTTTTGTGTATGAGGCCAGGTCGACCCCTCCCGGCACCAGTTAGGTTTCTGTAGTCTTTTTTCCAAAGTGCCAGGCATTTTGTCATCGTCTTTGACCTTCTCTCCATCTCTTCTTCACAGTATTTTTTATTTATTTTTTTGCATGCAGGGTCATTCAACCCCCTATGATGCTTTAAGGCAGGGGAGGGAGAGGAGCAGAGGAATCCGCCGATCAAGGAGGGAGAGCCAAGTGGAGGAGGCAGGCACGTACGAACTGATGATGAGTCCCATTGGTCTGTCTATCTGTCAGTCTCTTTAATCCTGCCCACCCCAAACCAGGGGGACTTCAAGTTACTGCAAAAAGGACGTCCACTGTTGTCCCTCAGACCGCTGACACCTGTTCATCCTCTGTGGAAACAGAAAAGAGATTAAAGGTTACAAAGAATGTGGACATGACGTGTGTATAAAAAGTAAAGAGCAGCTGAAGCAGTGTTAAGTTAGAGTGAAATTCTGCCTTCTTATACCATAAATCATGTTCACAGAGCATGCCATCATTGTTCTGACTGATTTCCTGCCTTATATTCCTGTCAGTATATGAGAATCAACTGCAGCGACTTGAAACAGGACAGTGACATGTTGTCCATGTCATTCTTTTTACGGCGTCTCACTGAAACATGGTAACAGTTGTGAGCAGGACATGTTTCATACAGAGATGCCCCCATCGTCTAATATTCTAACGTTTGCAGCTGATGTACACTGCATGACAGATGTTCTATAGCTGTACTTCACTCTGTTTCTTTACTCTACAACCCTTGTGTTGTCCTGTAGATTTCATTCTTGTATAGTAGCTGCAGGCTAACATAAACTGCAGTTTTTTTCCCTTGGCATTCAGTGTGCACGCTGTTCACTGTGATACTTTAAACCCTGTGCTGAAATAAACACAAAACAATGGCTGCCTGGCAGACTGAAAATATTTTAAAACTTGAAAAACTTAAAAAATTGTGTGTTTATTCATGTGGAAACCAATGACAAACTCTGTGTGAGCTGTGTGTGTGTAAAAAGTGCTGCTACAATAATACAGAATTCATCCAGAGTCACTGTAGGTGAGAGTCAGGTGCGTGCTGGTGCAGGAGAATGGAGGTGCATGTTTGCAGGCGCTGAGTTTGATTGCATGGGTGAGAGGACACTGTGCCTGCTGATGGATGCTGTTCGGCACAGTGTGTGAGACGGTGAGGGAGAGAGAGAAGAGCAGAATGTGCGGTGGTAGAGAAGTGGTGACTTTTCTGGTCCGACCAGTATGACTCATGCATGATGACATCTTTGTGGGTTAAAGGTGAGGGTCCCCCTCCAAATGAACAATTCCCGGATCATAAATAATGAATGGCTTTTCAGAGCACTGGTAAGAGAATTGTAATTTGGAGTGGGACCAATCCTACTGGTGCTGTGGGAGGTTGTGTGAAGAAATGGTCTCAGTCCAAGTGTGTGTTCCTGTTCACATGCAGGTTCATTGAAGTGGAGGGGGTGGGGGCAACCTGATAAATTAGTTTTTACCTGCCTTGGGGAGAGGGGCCCTGCCTGTTAACCCCCGTACACACACTCTCATGGTCTGGGAGTCTCAGGTGTATGCTGTGCCACTGGCTTTGGCTTCCTCAGAGCGATTAGTTTGGAAGACAAGGACTCACCCTCCTCTTCCTCCTCAGCCTCTGGCTCCTCGGCCGGTGAGCGTGTGCGATGGAGGCCGCCGGACCGCTGTTTGGCCCCCTGGTGGGCCTGGTGGGAGTCAGGCGACTGGGTGACCATGCGCGAGCGCTGCAGGGCCGTGGTGTAGTCCGGCGGCCGGCGGCCTGTGTGGGTCACCGTGGACGTGGGAACAGACGGGGCCGGGTGCTGCCCTTCAGCGAGGTCGGAGATGGTCAGGGCAGTGTAGCCGGGGGGAGTCGGGGGAGGCTCGCGGTAACGGCTTTCTTTCCGCGCTGAAAGGACAGAAAAGAAATGAGGATGAAGCTGATGAAGGCACAAAACGTATAGAACACTATTTGATGGTGAATTTTGAGAGATGACTGTAAGAGAGGAGAGATTAAATACAACAAAGGTCTCCACGCAGAAATGCTGCGACTACGTGGTCAGCAGGACACACCAGAGGAAAAAATTTTACCACTCTGTAGCATAAAATGAAGGAATAGTTTGACTTTTTTTGGAAACAGTTTGCCAGAATTAGATGAGAAGATTGACACCACTCTCATCTCTGTACGCTTAATATGAAGGTGGAGCCAGAAGCCGGTTAGCTTAGCTTAGCATGATGACTAAAAACAGGGAACCATCTAGCCTGGGTCTGTCCAACAGTAGCAAAATCCACCAACCAGTACAGCTTTTACTGCCGGTCTTGCTCTAGTGATAAAATGTTCAACCTACACAAGCGTAAGTAAATAAGTTTCCTATAAAAACTCGACCAATCAGCAGTTAAAACAACAGGACTGTGAAGCGCAGCCACTCACAGATGAGGCCTTTACCCCCGGCGGTGATGGGTGATGGGGAGGGCCGGCTGAGCTGCTTGGCCTCCTCTGACCCGGTGGATGTGATGCTACTTGTTTCTGGGTCGGCGTTGACGTCCTTCCCTCCTCGCCTCTTAATGGTGCCAGTATCTCCCTCAGAGTCCTCTCCCCAATAAGCAGCTGAGGATGAGGAGGAGCTGGCAGATGCCCAGCTCCCCCTGGCCTGAGCTGCCCACAGTGCAGCAGGCCCCCCTAATAAGACCTCTGGTCCGCCAGGAGGGAGCCCTCCTATGCCACCGCCGCCTCCACCGAAGGCCAGAGTCTCCCAGCTACGCCCCTGCTGCATGGTCTGTATGTTGTCGTGGGAACCGGAGGAGCAGGAAGTCCAGGAGCCGCGGCCGCTGTCTGCAGCATCGAGGGAAACGCGATCGCCCTGATCCTGAGTCAGCTCCTCTGAACTGGGTGAGGAGAGAACCGTAGGGCAGCCAGTGTAGATGCCCCGACAGTCCTGCATCGATGAGTACGACCTGCGATCCCATAAAAATAAAGTTTGAAGGTCAGAGAAATAAAACGGAGCATAAAAAACCAACCAACCAAAACAACAAAAAAAAGGTCAGAGTGTTCTTACCCGAGGCTGTACTGGTCGGGGTCGGTGGTGGCTCTTCGTTCTAGCCGCGGTCCCCCGAGGTGTGAATCCCCGACTCCTCCAGAATGGCGCAGTCTCCTCTCCTCCTGGGCCATGTCGAAAGAGGAGTTACTGACGAGGCTGGAGCGAGAGGAGATCTCACTGTGACCGGAGTCTGAGTAGGCGTCTCCCATCCTGTTGTAACCTGGAGGAGAGAGGAGGAGAAAAAGATTAAGTTCAAATCCTTCAAGTCTTGTGAAGGAGCATAAAGCCCTGACATGGCCCCCTGCATGCTGAGTGGGTCTCTGTCACGTTCCAACAAAAAGCTTCAAACATAAAAATAACAGATTGTCGGTCAACTTCGCTTTAACTCTCATCATAAATAAATTCAGGCATCTTATCTCGGACAGCATTTATGAAACGAGGCATCACACACAGACTGCAGGGATAATTGCGGAGTGCTATTTCCAAGTAAGCCGACCAGCTCTTTGGGAACGAGTGCATCAGATTCTTACTGAAACAGCAGTTTACTATGAGATTCGGGGTTTTAACACAATGCTGAAGAGTGTGGAAAAGTTTAGATAATAACTGTCAGGGGACTGGGAATTACACAACAAAGTCTGGGGCAGTGCAGAGAAATCACTGGTGCTGACTGCTGACACATGTAAGTACAATATTTTCAAGTTATAGGCGACTGTCACTGTGGCATTTGCTGCAGCTCGGCTATAGAGCCGAATAGCCTGGTGGTCATATTTCCCGGCCACTGTCAGCATAACCTCAGTAACCTCTTCCTGTCTGTACCTTTGAGTCTGAAGAAAGGATGTTTAAATGTCAAATTTTAGGACGCTAGAAAGATGTGGAGCAAACATGAGTCAGACGAAGTTTTGTCGCAACTAGGTGATAATTGAGCTCAAGGGGAGACGCGTGGACTCGCAGGACCCTTGAGGTTCCGGCAATGACAAAAACTCACAAAGTTAATTTAAGTAAGAGCTCCGAGGACTGCAAGGACAAAAGAGGTGTCTCTGTAATGCTATAAAAAGTAGTCAGACAGTCCTCAGAGTCCTGTGATCTACAGTCAAAACATCTAGCTGCATAAAGAAAAATGTACATTATGAAAACAACCTTTTTTCATACTCACCACACTAACCTTCTTCTACCTAATGAAGCCAGTGTTACTGTTTTTGAAGCAGAAAGCAATGATAAAATTATGAGTTGTAACTATTTATGTTACTTCTGAACTGCTTTTATATTTATGTGTTTTCTGCATTTTCTTATTCATATTTAGACGCTTTTATTGTTGTTTTGTATTCAACATTGCCTCAAATTGATCACTGCATCGACCAAAAATTTCTATGAAAAATATTTGTATGAAAACACCAGTGGTTTCTGGGAAACGCGGGATAAAAGCATTACAGCAATGACTCAGCAACAAAGATTGTTGACAAAATCCAAAAAACCAAGAATTACAGCACGAGTCTCACGGCTTAGATTAGTCTTAAACTACATTCAATGCACCTGAGTCCAGACTAGTTAGTGCCATGGTTCTCCAGCCTGAGAATGAATTCTACTCACAACCAGACCAGCACCAGTTTACCTGTGGCTGCAGTGGTTTAAAAGGGGAACACACATTTCTGTGATCAAGGCAAACCCGTCACAGGATGAATAACAGCACCTGATTGACTGAAGCTGGGTGGGAATTTGGTGGCCTTGCTGCGGCTTCAAGTTCTGGTTAATTATTGTCTTTCCTGTGCTGAGGGCCACGGGACAGGAATCTGATAACTAGAATCTAGGCTTGAAATGAGGTGACTCTTATTTTGGAGGAAAAACACCCCACCAACATAGCTGGACAAAGTGCAATGCATGCTGACGGCCACCAGGTGGCATTTGCGACACATCATGACAGAGAGAAGGAGCCTGGAGAATGGTGTGAGAGGGGAGGGGGGGGGGATTATTGGCTTACTCTTTTTGGGTGAGCTCTGGGGGGAGGTGGGAGGGGAGGAGAGCTGGGAGGAGGCGTTGGACACGGTGTCCTCTGGCTGCCTCCGGTGCCTTTCAGTCCCCTCCTCTGACAGAGACAGGATCTTCTTCAGAGACTGAGGGGAACTGGTGCCTGTGGACATTTGCAAGAAGACGAGCAGAATTAGCATGAGGAACACTGCCATTCCCCCGAGGGAGCTCGGATGCTAAACTGCATTGTCTGGGATTTCTTTTTTTTTTTTGCTATTGTTGTTTGCTTGTTGTCAGACAGCCTCTAGGTGGCAGCACTGTCATAAGCTGCTGGGAAATGCTGGCTTTGCTATTGTCTGCAAATAACAGGATGAGGAAGAGAAAACAAAGCTATGGTTGTATGTAGAAGGACAAGTTAACAGTCCATTCAATCCATAAGCATAACACACCTACTAGTATTAATAAGGTACCAGCAGGTTTGAATCAGAGATTTTAGCCTAAATATGACGTGACATGATGAGGATTGCTGGATTTATTCCACTACAAGATCCACTCATTTTCATCAACCATCTTCTACACAGCATTTCCACATTCATTGTGATTTACTGAATACATTCCTACACATTTCTCAACACAAACACCTTTAAATATTTCAGAAATACAGAAACATCTTACCAAAAGGCGGCAGATCCTTCACTGGCACTTTCTTTCTGGATGGGTAAAGGGCCACGGCGGGGACCTGGAGGGCCTGGTTTCCTTTGGCCAACTGGCCCCTCTGTTGGCTGGCAGCTCTGGACACTACTGGGGAGGTGTCTGGTCGTTTCCCACCAGCATTTTTGGGCACTGAGAAGGGTGAGAAAGAGAGAGGTTTAGATTTTAGGCTTTAAACTAAAATATGTACATAAAAGGAATTCTGCTGTCTAGTTTAAGAAATGAAAACTGGAAACAAAACTGTGTTTGCTAGCCTGAGAGTGTCACTTTAACCTCTTGTACCCTCCTCCTGTCTATCAGTGCATTAGCAGCAAGTGGTGTTGGCATTAACAATGGGAAACTGGCCCTGTGAATCAGTCATTTTTATTCACTGCCAATGAGTCCTTAAGCAAGACTGAGTGTCCTGTTACTCCAGTGGTCCCACCCTGTTTGTCTCGGCTATAAATCCTGGGAACATGTGTGTGTCTAAGGAGAAATATGCACGTAAAAAATAAAGAACTCAACGCTTAATACTCAGTATATTCTTGAAAGGATTGCTCTGCAGCTAGATAAGACACGACGGGTTTATCTGTATTTATGTGTTCTTGCGTGTCACAAACTCACATGTGCTGATGGAGGGTTCACACTGCAGCGAGAGCGTCTGCAGACTCTCCTCGTTCGTTTCCAGGCTGAGGTTGGACAGGTACTGTTTGACCTTCCTGGCCATCTGGGCGTCCTCGTAAAGCTTTTTGGCGTTCAGGAAGGAGCTGCGTCGCACCCGCTTCTTGTGGCCGCCTGTCTGGGTGACGTCGAGCACTGCCGCATTGGCACTACCCTGGCTTAAGGACCTGATCGTAGGCACCCACACAGAAACATGAACACAGAGAGGAACGCACATGTGCAGGCACAGATATAGACAAAGACGCACAAAAACAAATAGAAAGAATAGAGAGAGACTTATTAACATATTGCTTTTGTGGAAATGAGACTATATTTTAACAGAAGTGTACAGGTAATACTACTGGGCTACTCAGGGAGTATGATGTAAACGTAGGCATGCAGAGAGCAGCTTTAGGCATTTCTCTTAAGTCCAAAACATTCCAGACATTCCAGGCAACAGAGGGGGGGGTGAGGGATGATGGCTATTGTGAAACAACAGGGGAGTTGAAAGGGGGAACTCTACAAGTGTAGCATGGTCATAGTTTACATTTCTGTGGCTTGTGTCAGAGCTGGTAGTCATCGTAGTAAAAGCTTTAGTTGCACATGGTCTCAGTCAAATAGTACACAAAACAAAGAGCTTAAGTGTTACTCATTGAGAAAGCACATTTGTTCTCATCAGTTTTCACAAGGTGTTTCAAAAAAAAAAAATCAACCCATCAACCATCAGAATCTAAAATGTGCTACGTGTATATTGATGCACATTTCATCCCAAGGAAAAAAAATAAATAAAGTTCTCATAATTCCTACTTCCGTATCTTGTAATTAGAACTTAGCACCTCACATTTCTGAGATGAAGTTCTCATAATTACAAGAAAACTCCCAGGATTAAGATACAGATCTCACAATTCGCAGCTGGTTTTCTCATAATTACAAGGCGCTTAGTCATAATTACGAGATACAGAAGTCATAATTACCAGAAAACTTTTCCTTCATTTCTTTAGCGAACGTTATGTGCTTCCATGTGTTTCCCATTAAATGTCCCAGTCAATGCTGCATTCAGTGATGTCCCATTTGACCACAAGAATGTAAAGCATGATAAAAAAAGAAAGACTTTATATCCAGAATCTCTGGTTCAGGAGGTTTGATGTACAGAAAAAAACCTCAAAGACGAGTCGAATTCTGAAACTGAAGCTGCATGCGTGTCATTAGATGGAACAACGTGTCGAATAAGGTCACATTTGCTAACGTCATAATGTGAATTTGTTGCATGTTTAATGTTTTTAAAGTTTTCCAATCACTTGTGTCTCATTTATGTTGAAAGCACAACAGCTATGCTTTCTTGCTGAGTTTACAGACTGTAAAATAGTCACGTTAGCATAAGTGACCTTTGTTTCATTCAATTCTCTTCAGTCAGGGTCAGGCAGTGTTAGTGGAAGGATTCAACTTAAACTGATTAAACAAAGTTTCAGAAAAGAAGCACGCAAACATTGGCAGAAAAAAAGGGGCCGCGGTGCAGGGACAGCAAAAGGTTGTAGGGTCACCAAACTTACCCTAAACTTCTCCATTTCTTCTTCCTAGAGGGTGGGTGCCATGAACAGAGAAGCATGGAGGGAAAAGGGTGGACGAGTAGAGAAAAAGAGAAGGGGACAAAGCTTAGGACAGGAAAGACCACCAAGATCACCAAAGAGAAGCAATTTCACCAGAGACCCACTCGGAAGTCAGAGGAGAGGAAATCAAATGGCAACACCGCTAGGAAGTGACATCATTAGACAAAGACACACTTTCACAGAAGCACTGTGCACATTTTATGCCAACAATGTGTATAGGGAAACAGTTGCTAGAGGAAACAGTTGCCAGAGGGAACAGCTGCTTGACAGAAAAGCGTGATGCAGAAATCTTTACTGAATCTACGTGAACCTGTTAACCCCACAGAGCATGGTTAGTCAGTGGCGGGCTGACTGCTCCTATAGAGATGGTGAAGGTTCATTATTCATCTAAAATCTGGTTTCTTATTTTTTGAAAGATGTCTTACCTGGTACGGAACATGAGGGCCGGGTCCATGTTGACAGAGGCCATGCGACCAACATGGCGAATTTCTTTGGCAATCATCCTCAGCTTCTCAAAGTTCACTAGGCCGTCCACTTTAGAGTCATTGCCTGAGAAACAGGGGAAGAAAGAAAGTGAATACCAGCTGCTCACACGTTACACAGCTGACAAAACTAATACCAATCAAGAGGACTGCAGCAGTACACACCTTAAACCGCCCTACAAGGCCACACATACCAATCGGGTTGAATTTAAAGGAGGAACCATAATCTGACATTGTGATATATAAATTAATATGGCACAGAAATGTGTGAATTCCACAGAAAAGTTTGCAGTAACTACAAAACCAAGTCAACAAGACAGCCAACATCAACACAAGAAAATTCAAAATCAGTTTTGTAATGTAGTATTATTTACTTATTGGCAACAACCATTTTCAAAAAGCACGCCAACAAACGCAGCTTAACTAGTCTCACTAAACGGATGAATAGCCTAACTTAACACAGTTGTAGTAACTGCCGTTACAGCTACTAAACAGTGATATTCACATCATTTGATGGCTACATTTAAATTACACATTTTAAATTATAGATACATGTATTACTCTAGTTTATTAGCTGGAATGGGCATGAAAGCTGTGAGAGCTTTTTAGTTTTTTCCTAGCACATGCACTTAAGATAGTCCAGAATCAAAGAGTGCAGTATATTATTTTGTAGCCGTTACATTTTGATTAAAACAATCTGACATATGGGCAAAAATGTATGGCAGTATTACAACTTATCTTTGTGTTAAATGGTTCGGCTAGCCAGCCTCAAAATGTCAAGGCTTTATAACTATACCTGACCATTTACACAGTTAAAGGAACAACAAGACAATTTTAATCATCTAAAATGTGACATTTACATTTCATCATTGAATATTGAATTGATCATTTGCAAGCAATACAAAATGCTACAATCTTAGAGGTGGGATCAGCTGTATATGTTTTTATTTAGACACATGAATTGCATGTCATCTACCTTCATGTAGGAAGGTGAGGTCCTTCTTGATGACGGGGAACAAGGGGATGATTGGTGGCTGGAGGTTTTGATTGTTGAGGACATTCCTGTACTTGGCCATATTTCTTGAAGGGTCAAAGAGGTCCTGCAGGTCCCCAAACAGCTTCTCATACTTGCTAGGTAGCTTCTCCCATGTTCCCCTCAGCCTGGATACTGGAGCCAGGTTCAGACCACTGTGTGGGGGGAACATATTAAACATGAGCATGGGAAAATAGTCCCTATTAAGGTTTGATCTTAGTTTATTAGTTAAACAACTAAAATGATAAACTGAATGTGTTAATAAGATCACACAACGACACAATTTACCTGATGATGGCGAACATGGAGTTGAAGTTCTTGCACTCGCGGCAGTGCAGGGCGATCTTGATGAAGTGCTTGACGGTTTTCATACGTTTGAGTTGGTTGGGCTCCCGCGTCACCTCCGTGGCCACCCAGAAGGTCTCGTGGTTGATGGCCTCCTCAAAGCGCTTCAGGCTGGCCGAGCCCGTCTTGGAGCGCAGCTTGAACAGGTCGTCAATGTATTCGGTGGGCTCGATGGCACAGAAAAGTTCAAAAGCCCGCATGGAGAGCTGAGTGGCAACCTCCACTGTACTGAGCTGCAACAAAGAGATCTGGCCTTCTCGCAGGAGGTCCTGAGCGTCCTCGTCTGAACACAATGTCTCTGTCTCCATGTTACTCTTTAGGTAGTATCTGAGGATAGAGGAGAATGTGTGGGTTTAGTGTTGAAAGATGAATCAAGTCAGAAAAAAAAGGTGGCACAACCAACCGCAGATGTCATTACCTGCCACTCAGTTGAATCCTGTCGGCTAGTTTCGACAGCTGGTCCGGTAGCCGCCTCTGTTTGATGACGCCCTCTGGTGTGACGGAGACTTCACACAGCGAATAAGCCTCTGCTGCTGCAGTCAGAGCAAACTCCCTGATAGCCTGGGCCACCACCTCCTTAGCTGTCGTGTCCTTCCCGATCATGATGTACCGAGACTGCTGGTCTGCCTTGAAGACTCGTAACACCTGGTCCGACATATCTGGAGATGCAAAACACAACATGAGGAGAAATGCTCACCCCTTAGCATTGTTTTTACTGTGACGTATCAATCTCATTATGGAACTAACACCAATGAATTGTGTTTCCCCCGAGTTATTAAGCCCATCTTCCCAGCATTCCCTTGGAGCAAAAACACACCAGCATCTTTGAGATGTGATCATTCATCAGTTTGATCAGAAGCACAACCCCCCAGATCATATGACCCAAAATCTCCATCACCAAATCAACACCCATGTACCCTCAGAAAACCTAAAGGTCAGCGGTCAGTGCAATGCTTTACTCGATTAGCATTTACAGTCATGAATGCAGATTAACTTAGTTTATGTTACATGTACAAACTGTAATAAAGCAGCTGATAAACGTGTGTTATGTATGAAATAGAGGCTGACACCATTGACAGAGACGCGACTGTGCTCGGAGAAGCGGGATCACGAGGGGAGAAGATACTCACTCAGTATGACAGGGGCTGGAAGAGCATAAACAACGTGATGGACAGGAGTTAATGAAGACAGAAATATAGAAACCATATTTCCATAACTGGCTCGATATAGTCGGTAGAGTAACAAAATTCATAGACTATATATGCTATGAGATGAAAGAAACTTGTCATACTGTTTAGGCAGCTATGCCTTGAATTCCTCTGATTGTATTAACCCATTTCAGCCAATGAGTAAGACTTCTTTGATATTTTAATAAGAATTGTTGCATAAACATGATGATTACCTTTATCGGGTGTTTGATTAAACCCCAAACATAGGGACTGATGCCCTGTTATTTTATCTTCAAACACCCTATTAAAGAGCCTATTGATGGTGTAAGAATGTTATATACAAATTAACCATTGAAATATTTTAATAATAAAAAAGACATAATCCAAGTTTTTCCATCTTATTTGCCAATGTCAATGCTTAAAGTAACATCTGAATACACACCAGGCTGGTTGTTGAAGTCGAGGATGCGGTGGTGAGACTGCAGAAGGTCCGGGTTTGATGACGACAGGTTTCCACTAACGGGCAGAGGTGGTGGGATCTGTTTGGACTGCTTCATCCCCACAATGCTGTCGTCCTGCGATTGGCCCACGCAAACGTCACTATGGAAACAAGAGGGAGAGCACGGGGAGGGGTGAGAGAGCAGTTCTGTCAACAAAAGGCAGGGGGCGATATTAGTGCTGGCAGGAGCTGGAAGCGGTGGACTCCTCTGGCTGTGCAGAGAAATATACCCACATTTTACACCTAGTATTGGGTGATTGTTGCCATGACAGGTTCACATTTAGGTCAGTGAGCAGAGATCTGAGATCTGCACTTGGTGCTAGATTATTAGAATAACTGAATGGGAATCTCTCTGTCCTCAGGGAATAGTTACAAAACCTGGCACAACTGAAAACTTATTTTTACAAACTAACTTTCATCTCAGAATGTATCCCTGCTTTTTCAGTATGATCACAGTTAATATTGCATTTTTTTCCTGAGTCATTGTCAGCTATGGGCTGCAATGGCATCAGTACGATCTGTCTGATTCAGCTCAGCAAGTCACTGATTGATCAATCTCGTTGTGCGTTCGCGTCGCATCAATCAGAGCAGCGTGTCGCACTGCGAAGGGAAAAACTGACAAACAGCCCAATCATAATCAGAAACAAAGCTCACCGCTTCTCTCTCATGCCTTCAGCATCATTTTGATATAAAAATCACAGAACTGCTAGTGTGACCATACGGTATTAAAATTCATTCATACATCTACAACTGTAAACATGGAACGTTATGTTGTCCTGCTTTTATTTTCTTGATAATAAAAGTCAGTGTTAACATGTTATTATATTAATTACTTGTATGGTTTAGGAGGCAGGATGCTGGTGAGTGTCTTGTCGAAGATCTTCTTCAGCTTGTTGCGTCCTCCCACCGTGTTGGTCTTTGCTTTCTTGCTGACCTTCTCCAGGCCCATCACCTGCTCCACGTCCACCGCCAGGTCAGGGATGGAGTAGCGGCTGGCCTTCTTGATGTCTCCGATTTTTGGGAGGTGAGGCGCGCCATTCTTTCTGTCGTGTTCCTCCTCAACATCCAAATCATGGTCGTGTTCTGGCCTCGTTAGCAGCTCTTTAAACACTGGACACAGGAGGGAGACGAACATTTAGCAAATATACTTTGTATTAAACTGACTGCTACCACAAGGAGTTCCTCTCTCCACCTTTTTTCTTTTAGGTTTTAAGTACTCCCGTCTCTTTTATTAAATAATAGGGCTCTGGGCCTCTCTCGGTTTGAATTATTGATTTTGGGTGTAATTGATTAAAACACCAGTTCCAAACCTTTTGGTTCCTGATCTCTTAAAACTAAGCAGTCTACTTGGAGCACCTCATCACAGACTGATTTTGCTGTATTTACATTTTTTGAGTTGACTGAAGAAGTTAAATCCATCCATTCATTTATTAATTCATAATTCTTTGCTCTCCTGTTAATGATCTTATGACCTTCCACAGGGAACCCCTGATTTTAATGGGTAAACGCGCACATAAAATATGAAAAGCACCATATCTCACAAAATGCTAACAATGTTTGATAGCAAAGGACTTTACCTAAAAGGTTTGTTTTCACAGTTATGGACAAGTGGGTATTGTTCTTCAGAATCTCGTTGGCTTTGCTGAGCTGGACATTCTCAAAGTTCTGCCCGTTGACCTCCATGATCTGCAGACAGAAGAAAGAAGAGATAAATCAAGTGCATTTTACCAAACTGTCCAAAATATAAACCTCATGTCACCACCCAGAGAATTAAACAATGTGTTTGAGGAGTTAAGTGGGAGAATCGCAGCAGGACTTTGCCTTTTTTGCCTTCCCAAGAATGCGACACTCAGCTTTTGTACCTCTTTGTCTCAGTAAAGGAGGTGAGTGAGTGAGGTGAGTGGGTACTCTTTAATAAAAATGAACCACATATAAAGCTACGGCGACTTGATCCAAAGTAATGCGGATTAAAAATCAATTTGCTGCACTGGTGGGCAAGAAAAACCTGCCAGTAAACTACTCGATGTGTTTTCTGTCTCACTTGTCATCATGTCATGTCAAAATAAATGCTGTACTGGATCTGCGCATGAAGTGTTGAACAAGAAAATGTTACAGGTAATTATCTCTGAACTACATATTTTATCCAGTGAACAGAGGCAGTGAACTCCAATCCTCTGGCATGTTTTGCATCATGGCATTTAGCCCAACACATGGTTTTGACATTAACGAGGGCCGTGTCACCTTCAAATTGTCTTGTCTTTGTCTTAACAGCTTGACCTCTGTATATGTGCCGGATATTTGCATTTCAACGCAATTTGCTAACCAGCCTTTGCCGCTTCCTCTTTAGTGGAAGAGGAAGTCACCTTTGACAGTTACACAAGTACAGGCCATCCTGTGCTGCTGCAAGCTGGAAAAGACGGACTTACAAGACCAACCGTGTGTTGAGGAATCAGCAGCGTTAAGTGAAACGCTGTGCACAAATACAAAAACGATGAGCGAACGGTGATAGCAACAAAAGCTGTTAAAAAAAATGGAAGGTGTGAGCGGGCATGAGAGTGAATGCATCCAAGGATGTCAGCTTCTCCGCTTCCTTTTGGGGAAACAGCTGCAAGGGATGTTTGGAGTCAAGAGGGCTTAACTCACATCCAGACACTCTCAAGATGGTTTCATGGATTAAGGGACTTTTGCTTAAAGCCCTGAAGACTGCCAAGTGTGAAAATGGTTGAGAAGTCAAGTTGCAGAAAGCCAGCACAGGCTACCAGCAGCTACTGGCAACTTTTAATGCTAGTTAGAGCAGTTAGGGCAGCAATAAAACCAATTTCACAACAAAAAAAAGGCATTTCAAGATGAGAAAAAAGAGCAATTCAAGAGCTGGTCTGTGTGACGGGTGTAATCTCTCCTTACAGTTGTAGCCTACAGTCAAAATATATGTAACTTCAAGGCTGTGTGCAACTTCAGGGTTTTTCCCACAGTTCAAGAAGAGCAATGTATGCCGTCTAATAAGGCTCTATACCTAGAAATAAGATGGCAACGAAGAAATGTCCTTGAGTGAGACACCAAACATACGACGATAATAAAAGTGGTAACCTCACCTGATCTCCACGCTTAAGGCCGACTTCTGCTGCCTTGCTCCCCGGCTCCACGGCATCTATGAAGATGCGGAACCCTTTCTCCTGACCTCCGAGAAGGCTGAAGGCCAGAGGAGAGTCCCTGGACGGCTTGGTCAGTGTCACCAGCCGCGGCTTGGCTTTAGCAGCGCATGCTATATTTAACAGTCTGAGGTGCCCACACATTTTCTGAAAAAGAAAATAAAATGATGTGAATAAAGTGAAAATGAAAAACACAAAATAGATAATTGCTGATTGCTAGATAGTTTTGCACTTACTTCTTTCTCCAGATTGTTCTCAAACTCTTCCAGAAAGTGTGTCATAGCAGGGTCACCCTCAAAGTCATTGAAGTGATTGTTTACCCACAGCAAGACTACCCGTGTAACCTGGAGCAATCACATGATCAGAACAGGTCAACATACGGTTTACTGGTTGACTAGAAGTGTGTGTGTGTGTTACGTAATGTCTATGGGTTCATGGAAAAAACTGCTTAAGTGTGTCATTTGTTGCAGTGTATTGTATTTCATCATATTATTTCATCACTTCATGTAGGTGTAAGGTGGTCCTGCTCCCGTACCTTGTCCCTGAGACTGGGGTCGTGAAACCACTCCAGGAGCTTCTTGCCCACGACCATGGGGCTGGAGAGGAAGGTCCTGTAGGTCAACAGGAAGTCCTCGATGTAGGTGGGGTCCACCACTGAGTGCTCCTCCACCAGGTGCATGGTGAGGCGCTCCGGTGTGCCCTGAGGTTTAAAATGATGATATTGGTTTAAAATAATAGTCATTTGGAAGACTGTTCAGACACTCCTCGTTTTATTTTTGGATTTAAGGAAAAAACTGATTGAATTGTGATTTATCACCTTGATAACGATGTGTCCTTTCCTGGTGCCAGTCCGGTCCAGTTCACGGTGCTCCTTCACCATAACTATCTCCCCTTCCTCCTCAACCTTCTGCATGTTCTTCTCTACCTGGTTGAGGATGCAGCAGTAGTCCTGCTGGGCTATACATACAAACTGGACAAGACGAGAAAAAACAAGAGAAACAGATTTTAGACATTTTGACACAAAATTAGAAAATGTATTTATCCAATATCTTCTTAATTCTTGATCTGTTAGAGTCATCACACCAGAGATTAAATGAATACAACTGATAACAGCTGATTATGAATAAATTCTGCATAGCAACTGAACTACTATCCCCACTGATAAATTATGAAAAAAGGGCTTTCACTAATTAGGAGGAAGATTTCCTCATCCCAGCCACTACAAACGTGATACAAATAGTGATCTTGTTCTTTACACGAACTGGCCTTCGCGTTGTGTATAAATGGAAGCTATTGCCCAGAGCCACTTTCATAATGTAGTGAATGCAAACACTGTCTGGATGGTGTGGGTTAGAGCAGGGTTTAATATCTTGAGACGTCAAGATCTGCGCTCTGCTTTTCACACTGGTTAACCACAAACAGACTGATAACATGCACGATTATTTACAACCATCGTCCTACCTGGCAGTCGTCCACCTTGGTCTTCATGACGCCCTTCATGTATTCCTTCTCCATGGTTGGCGACACCCCAAAACTGTTCCCCATGCACAGTATCTCTGTCCGGCTGTCAGGGTACGTAACCTCCACTGAACCGTTCAGGATCACCGACCACGAGTCCAGCTGGAGCCCAAACACATGGTCGTGTTAGTGTTAGAAGTTGGAAGAAGAAAAGAGAGGAAAAATACTACAACAGTAACTCTGTTGATCACATTAAGATCAGTCAAGTTACATTCCCAACAGCTGGTGTCCCTTAATGAGTCATAGTTTACCAAAAAGAACCATTTGCATAAACTACGAGGGGACTGCTGCACTAACAGATGTTTTATACTTTCCTCAGAGAGATACAACACTGGATACAGCAGTGAGTTATCACAGCCAACTAGAATATAAAGTATTGTTAGAAGTAATGCATGCTTGATGGAAATAAAGACTCTTTTGTGTCTTAATCCTTTTGAAGGGTTGAGCAAGAATAAGGATGTTTTTAAAAATTCCTGAAAAGCTTTCAGGAACATTTATTAATTCACATATTTTTTCCCCGAAAGCACCAATATGCTCAATGGACCATGAATTCTCTATGACTGGACATTTACTGAAGTGATCCAGCCTTCAGGGCAAGGTCAGCGCTTTTATTGTCTGGGTGCATCATTGGAATAAAACAAGTAAACCGTCCCTATTGAAACTTGTGTTGTGTCTTCACAGAGAGAAAGAGAATAAGTGCTGCCTGGTTTAGTTGCCTGAGGGATCGTGGAAAGGTCTGGTGATGAGGGTTGCCCGCCATTCAGATTTAATAGAGCAGAAAAAAACATCAAATGGAAGAAGAAAGATTCATTGGTGTGAAGGGGTGAAACGGTCCCCGAGAGACACACATATAGAGATAGCATTAAAAGGCAACACACACACCTCCTCTCCGTCATTGAGAACGATGGTGCCGGCACGCTCGACCACAGCGAAAACCATGACGGCGCAGAGTTCCCTCCTCACTGACATGGTCATGTTGGCGAATGCTGGCAGTTGGTGCATGAACTCCAGTAATTGCTCTGAGAGGGACAGAGGAGAGACAGCGGAGGAAGTGGAGGTGGTTGTGAAAAAGAGCAAACAGAGTCTTGACACCCAGAGGAGAGAAAGAGGACAGGCAGCGCTGCTCTTGGCAAGCGTGCATCGCCCTCGCTTTCCAGCCAAGAAGGAACGGGGCTGGAGGCTGAGCATCAAAATAGATCATCACCACAGTGAATAGCCAACAGAGGAATCATTATCTGGAGAACAGAAAGCCAAATATCAATTCCATTGATAGAAACTTTCAAGGCGAGCCAAGAATAATTGCTGACACTTCACTCAATGACCTCAGTGTGAGTTAAACGAATTCATTGCAGACGTTCAAACTGAAATCATATTTAGAGCTCTGGTCAACAAAATCACCAAAAAAAACACACATTTTCTGACTTTCATGCATGGAAGTCACTTTGTATCACTAAATATGTTGTTTTGTAAAAATGGGATTCATTATTGGGTGTGTCGCCAAGGGAAATGCCACATATAATCCAACACATTCTGCAGAATCCCACACTGAAGCCTCATCTACCAACCAGTCCTCAACCCCCCCGCCTGGCTGGCTGGCTAGCAGCAGTCTGGCGTACCGGCTGACCTGTGCTTGGCATGGCAACAGCGTCGTGTGTGAAGCTGCGGAAGCACTGAAAGTTTAATGTGCTGGGAGAGGTGAGGCGAGAGGATGTGCCGGAGTGACCTAGAAAAGCCTGCCGGCAGAGGGAGGGGTCGTGCCGTGGGGAGATAAGCGAATGGGGGGAGGGGGAGAATGGTTGGCAAGTCACTCTCTACATGCAGTGCATCCTCCTCCTCCCCCAGTCCACATCTGTAGCTAAGCTCAGAGTGTGTGTGTACTTGTTTTTTTTTTTTTTTTTTTTTTTTTTTAAAAACATACCTATCATTATCATTGGAATTGAGTCATAGCTTTAAGGGATATGATACTGCAAGCCTGATGGGGCTTTGAGAATTACTCGAAAGTCGACAATGTAAATGAGAGCAAGGAAAAATGTAAATGTGTTGTGGGACATTTAAATAAGAAAAGGAGGGTGTGGCTTTTATAGAGTTATTCTAAAATTGGGAGCTGGGAACAACACTGCTCATGTTTTTCACTGATATCTTTGAAAGTACACTTCTCTTAAGAAATCTTACACTCTGAGGCATGCACAGAACTAGAGAGGATATTTTTAAAAGCTAACACTGCATGGCAAATATATATTTATCTAAACTAGTGCAACTCATAAGCTGCAATGCAACACAAACACCAGCACAAAGAATAAAACCCCAGACTGGTGGCTCACCTATGTCATCGTCGGTTCTGTCCATGGGGTCCTTCTCCAGGCAGTCCCGCACGATGTCCCGGCTCATGAGGGGGTCCGACGCTCGCTCGATGTCCTCCTCATCGTCGTCCTCCTCCGAATCGACGGCGGTCTCTGGCAAGCCACTCAGGTCCATGTCGCCTGGTTCGTTTTCTGTGGCCTGCGAAGAGAGAAAACAGAAGAGAGATGAGTCAGTTATCTGCCAAACAATGGGAGGGATTTTAGCGTCTCCATCCAATATTAGCAGTTGGCTCCAAAAGTCAAAGTTCAGTTTGACCAGTGTGTCTTTGAGCTTGACACTGAACCACCTACCTGCATGCTCATTACAAACAATGTGTTATATTGTCAGCTATATGCCTGAAAAAATGAATAAAACTGTTGGTATCTGCTCACCAAGCCAGTAACCAAACTCGTGTTCACCTGTCAAACTCAGACAGAGCAAACTCATTTGTAAACAGCCAGTGTATGAATTCAGCATAATAAGTATGCAGAGGTGGAGGCTGCAGAGCACATATACACTGCTGAAATCATTGTACAGTACAAACATTAGCTGCGACACGGTGCACTGGTGCCAACCGAAAGCAAAAACTGTTGTTGTTGGTGCAGATTTGACCCATTTCATGAAACAGATTAGCCGTATTCAGTACAGTATGAGAAAGACAGCCGTCAACACTGCATACCAAACAGTCTGCTACGCATAGTAACAAGCTAATTAACTCCAACTTTCCACTCCTCTCCCACTCTCCCACCCCTCGGCAAACTCCACCGCCTGCCTCGCAGCCAGATCCTGTTCTTTGAAAGCACAAGATGAAATATGCGAGGAGGTGGGAAAATGAACTGAGATGAGGAGCGAAAGTAATGCAATTACATGTGCAGGAGTGATACTAATGGAGTTCCTCTGCTATCATCAAAGAAAATATTTCTATAAATGACAGAGGGGCCATATTGCCTGTTCATGCTCACACAACGTGAAACCTTCTCATGGAACAAACCAAAGCAGTTGAGGGAAAGGGACCGCAAAGCATCAGAGCGAAAAATGAACCTTCTTACCTCGAAAAGTTGCCCGACCTCAAGCTTCTTAATAGAAAGAGAAGAAAAGGTTGCCTTTGCAAATTGTCCGCAAAATCCCAGAGCCAGACGCATCTTAACCTCCCAGACTGTCGGTCTGCTTTTAATTTTTCAAGGCTCAGAGTCCCTGTGCCCGTCTCTCACAGAAACCCTGTGTCATTTCTCCTCAAACGCCATGTGCAAAAGGCTCATTAATGATTCAGGTCAGTGTCTGAGAGCCATTTGGGCGTCACCGGTGCACACACCCTGGTGGGCGAGGCAGATGATCCGGGTGCAAAGGGTGTGAGAAGCCACAGATTAAGTAAGGAGCAGTGCACAATACAATACTCGAGTATATCAAATCAAGAACAAGAGCAGAAAAGAAATCTAGAATCAAAATGGAAGGACTTCTCCCATAAATTTGAATAGCATTCCCTGTGCACCCTTTGTCCTAAAACCACAGACAGCTGCATATTCATTGCTCATTTTCTACAGATGGACAGAGGACACACTAGAAAAGGATCACCACACTTGTTATCAGCAGTGAATAGATCAAGGAACAAACAAAAAATCAGCAAAGGAGAAGCAAGGATGCATATTCCTTCATGGACGCCACACTGAATTAATTAGCTTTTAACAAGGTGCAAAAACACTTAACACGCCACATGGAGATAACGTGTTCAGCCATCTTGTCTTGCTGCATCTAAATACAGGTTGCCTGTGCGCCTTTGTATTCACGCACACGCTCGTTTTCGTGTCATCTGTGCATCAAAAATCTATAAATGTGCAGTAAGCATTAAGAGTCCGTGGGCGAGTCAGGTGTTGTTAATATTTCATCACTGCTATTCTTGGATCAATGCTTTCAAAGTCCTTCTGAAGGACCAATTTCATGATTTATTCAGACACAAAACAGTGTACCATGTTGCCGGTGACGTGAGGGCGATGTGGGGCTGTTCACATGGTGCTCCAGTTGTAGAGGCCAAAGGAGGCTGTGGAGATCAGAGCAGCGGGGGTGGACCACTGGTTGAACTATTTAACACTTCAGATCAAAAATCTGAACCCCAATCTGCTCAGCGACTCTCCACGCACCGCTCTCTCTTCGTTTCATCAGCTTCCTGTGGTCTCAAGTGTAAAAAACAGGTCTCCCCCTGATTCGTTTATTTAAAAAGAACCCCCGAGTGAAGACCGCAAACATTGCTAGTGATCAGCCACACCGCATTACTAACTCTGAAATCTGCAGGGTGCAACTTAGCTAACAATAAAAAAGTAATGTCGCATAAAACAGTTTGGGGAGTCATGTCGGGTACCCTGGGATAGTAAGAGATGAACTGTTATCCTTTTCTCCATTTTTAATGCTTATACATTTTAATTTGGTGTGCTGAGCGTGAGTGGTCTAAACATTAAGCAAGAGGCAACCCTGCAGACCGGCTGAAAAAAGTAAAACTAAACTTATCTCCCTTATTTAACAGCCAACACTTAATTCTTATTATGGGGGTGGTGCGGGAGTCACCCCAAGCAGTCTTTAGATAAACCTGAGGGGTCAGCACATGATTAAGAGAAGAGGGAAATAAAAAATATTTGCGCAAAATAAAATGTACTTTTCAGACATTTCTGTGAATTACTGGATCATCTTACTTCTTCAAGGCTGAAAAAAATAATGAAAACATACATTTTTCATTTAAACTAATTATAACCCAAAGGTGTGTAGTTGCAACCATTTACATGACGTAATTGGGGATTGGGAGCCACTGCTGTTGGAGCTTTCTTTAGGCAAGAAAACTGTGGCTGAACTGAAACAGGGCTGCACATAAGGATTATTTTCATTGTTGAATACCCAGACGATTATTTTCTCAATTAACTGATTCATCTGTTTTTCTATGAAATGTCAAAAAAGCTATTTAAAAATGCCATGACAATCTCCCAAATACAAAAATGACATCTTAAAATTGTTTGTTTCATCCAACACCCAGTCAAAACCCCAAATGATTCAGTTTGTTATCATTAAAGACAAAGAAAAGCAGCAAATCCTCAAATTTGCATTCAACCAGCAAATATTTGGCTACTTTGCCAAATATTAAGATTATCAGGACAGTTGCAGATTATTTTACAGCTTCAGTTTGGAAAGCATTCACACCAAACTGTGAAGAGAAGGGCACAGAAAAAAAAACCCAGCTGATTGACAAAGGCACTTATCTGTAAAACAAACGTAGTACAAGAACACACGTAAGCAGATCAACGGTGAGCCGTGAGTTTGATCGCATGTGACATTAAGACAGAGCAGATACAGCACTCAGAGACAGCATATGTAGACTGGAAGCTGTTAGAGATCCAGCAAAGGAGAAAAGAGAAAGCAGGACTGGGGAAAGAGTGAAAATCAAGAGCCGGAGACACAGAGCTGTTAGCAGATGGCTCTAAGACCGGGATCACAGACTGGGGACGGTAGAGCCTGTTCAACCTGCCCCAGCCAGCCACAGCCCAGCCAAACACAGAAACACAAACACACATCTCTACGATACCACACGCTTATACAGGCTTAACACGCAATTATAAAGCTGTATTCAAACAAGTCGAACGCCCCGGCACACACACAAGCCAAGAAGTGGTCTGTACAACATAGTGTGATCCTGTCAGTCACAAGCACACTTACACAAACACAAACACACGCACGCACGCACGCACGCACGCACGCACGCACGCACGCACGCACGCACACACACACACACACACACACACACACAGCAGGTACCAGTATCAGGAGCCAATAGGGTGGGTGCTCTGTGTTAAGAGGATTAGTTGCAGGGTTTGGGGCACGTCCACAGTCACGAGATTTACTGTGTGTGTTCTTTTGAGCTCAACTTTGAATTTATTTGTTCCTTTATTCTCACTTACGTATTTCTTTTTTGTACTCAAACCAAAAAAAACATATTCTGCGAAATGTATGTGATATTTGAGTGTAAAAGTTGCTCTTCACATGCGTTTGCGCGTCACAGCACTCCAGGAGTTCTGTACTTCTGCTTTGAGGTGATGAAAGGCAGAGCTGGAGTCAGGATGTAGGCTGGACCACCTGCTCGCAGCCACCAGCCTGTCTGCTCATCTCCCGCTGAGCAGTGACAGTGTCCTATTAGTGTCTTAAAGCCTATTTGTCTGCCAAGCTTCATATCCTTTCCCAAATTCTCTTGTCCTACTTAATGAGACTAACCTGCTGTCCCAGAGGTATATCTGTCATTTCACCAAGGAGTTTTACCAATTTGGAATAATATGAGCTGGGCTGTCAGTTCAACCCTCGTAATATATTCACACAAAACTATCCTCAGATTGAAACGTTAGCAACAGTTGATTTTATACTATAACACAGTGTTACATGAGAAGATCAACATACCTCTAATGTACACATCCACATGAAGCCAGATTCTGCCACCAGCTGGTTATCTTAGCATACTGTCCGACAGGTAACAAATGTCCTACCAACACCTCTAAAGCTAAATAATAAATATACAGTATTTTGTGTAGGATTCAGTGGTATCAAGTGGTGTAGTTGCTGATTGCAACCACCTCGCCTCACCCTCTAAAGCCAGTGTTTAGTTTCTCTTCTGGGCTACTGTAAAAACACGACAATTCACCATGGCGGACTCTGTGAGAGAGAGGACCCGTGTCTGGAGCTATAAAAGGCTCATTCGAAGGTACCAAAAACATCGTGCATATTATATTTGATTTTAACCAATAAATCCTCCTAAATGTTACACACTGAACATTTAAACGTGAAAACAAATAACATTAGTATATTCACGACGACCCTACCTACAGTGGGGGATGTTTAATAACACACGACCAACTATTCGTGTTAATCTAGTTACACTATGACACCTACTAGGGGAGTCCAAACTGGGAGTCCAGGGCCAGTGGGTGGTGGTGGTGGTGGTGGTGGGGGAGGGGGGCATCCTTACCTGGTAAATGTCTGACAGGCTGCTGCTTCCAGAGTCGCTGGTGATACTACATCCTGAGTGGCTGGAGGAGACGTGGGTCACCTGTGGGTGCAAGCCGTCGGCCAGGTGAAGTCTGCTGAAGTCTGCGGGGAGCTGCACATACACACACACAACATACACACAGATGGTCAGTATCAGCCGGCTCAGCCGCCACCACCGGTCACTCACACTTACACTCATGCGGACTGCCAGCCAAGTGGGAACATTTAGCGGCATGTTGTCCTTCAGTTTGTCTAAAAATAAAGTGTAGCGTCTTCTCTACTTGGATTTCTTTATTGTACAGTGGACATGATTTTTGCATGTGACTTATACATGAACTACAAAAACTGTTGCCCCATCAATTTTAATTGGAAAGTAGCTTAAAACACACTCATTTCGATTTCAATTCTATTCATGAATACTAGGGATTATCTTTATTCCACAGCTGTGATAATACAATGTTGACAGAACAAAAAAATATGAATTAATTCCACTTTAAGAGCTCAACTTTACACATCATTTCTTATCAAAGCAAGAGAAAGGCGGAAGTAAATGGCAAAAGTAGATGTTAATTAAATCACCCGACTTACACAGAATCAGTCAAATACATTTATCAAGTTTAACACGACGTAGGACTGACTAAGTCTCCTTAGCTCTTAGTTAAAGAGCTCAGCAAACTTGCTGTCTGTTTAACAGAAAGTCTAACAGGTCTCATGAACCTGATAATATTTTTACAGCTCTTGTTATCAGCCGTTAGCTAGTTGGAGTTTCTGAGCAAACTAACGAGAAGCACTGCATACATCAAGGAAACACCCTAATTAAAGCACGCAACTCACAAAACCTAAATGAACACCAGGCAGTATTAGGGGGGGAGGGGGAACCCCTCTTAGTAATTCTTACTGTATAAAGCACCAGAAAGTCACACTGTAATTAGCTACACTGTAAATGAGTCAACCCATATCTCTATGGAGACGACCCTGAAATGTAAAATGCATCAGAAACCCCCGGCTGATGTTTTAAGGGGCAGATGAATAAAATAAAAACAACACACAGAACATGCTGTTCTGAATCTATATAGTATTAGAGCTGAAAGGATTAGTTGATCGACACACAACTATGATGCTTGATAACAGATTAATGGTTTGAATCACTCAAGCAAAATGCAACATTAGCTGGTGCCAGCAACACCCTGAGCTCTGAGAATTGATACTGGGCATTTTTCACTATTTTATGACATTTTATAGACATAATGATTATCCTTTAATTGAGAAAAATAATCGCCACATGAGCCGAGAATTTAAAAAACTGTTTGGTGCAGCAATAATTCGGTTTCAACCTGAGAAAAATGTGAAAAATCTGAGTAAGTGGCTGTCTTAAACCCTTTACCTAAAACATGTCAACGTGGTTAATTTACCATCTGTAAATGTCAAGCAAATATTCCTGTTTACATTTTTATATATTATTTTAAATGTTGCACAATATATCTCAAATGAAACCCATCATATCTGACTAGAATGCCAGAGGGCTGAATTATGAATTTAATCAGACTGCATAAACTGGTTCACGGGGTCTTATAGGCGTGAATATTTTATGGCCAAATGTTTTATTTACCCATATACTGTATATTTGATACTCAGCAGGGAGACCACTCTGAGCTGATTCCAGCTCCACTTCTGGCTGTGGCATCAATATTAATTTTTTTACACCCAAAAGTCAAATGTTGCTAATTTAACTGGGTTGCTTCATTCATCATATAATCTCAGAGCTAAATCTGCTAAATCTAAAACATCAAGAGGGTCAGTTTACACTTTTTTAAATATGCTGCGTGATTTCAGATGTGGATAGTAAACAAATCTGATTTTAAATATTTATTCTGCAGATAGAAACTTTCAACCCAGCTTTGATATGTGCCTGTAAATAAAGGCCAGACTGTGACTTCCATAGAAAAAAAAACTTTGTGCCGATAAATCCTGATGTAGGTGTGACATTTGACAGATTGTGCAGCCAGGCTTTCAGCTCTTCTCACGTGAGCTATTAAAAGGTTAAATAGTCTCTGAAGTACAGTAGTCTGGCTTCATCTGCCTCAAAATGCAGTGTGGTGTGTAAAAAGCGACACTGTCTCAAATATGTTTTGGAAATCAGCCTCGACAGCGGCAACACTATGAAGCCGCACTTGGATGACAAATGGAGTAGATTGGATAGAAATACATCTTGGGAGGTTCATTTGCAAATAAATGAGTTTGAGCCGTCATCTGCTCTTGAACGTACTCTAAGAAAATGCCAGTCGTCACAGCCTCTGAAGCACTCATCTGCATTACGGCTTAATTAAAGAGTTTTGGAAATGGGATGAAAAGTGTTGCTGCCAGAATTATCACTGTGGAATATTAGAAACTAGTTTTGACTACAATGCTTCTCAGTATTCATGGTCTGCCCTTTGAGACGGAGACGCAATGAAACTGAAGAGCTTGGAGGTGCTGTGGCACTGAATTGATTTGGCAGAAGGTGTGGCATGATATTTGGAGACCTTTCTGAGCTGTTTGTGGTAGGAAAATGAGAAAATAAGACGTATCTATAGTCACAGACAGCCTTTATGTGTTAGTGACAGGAGACTGAGAGCCAGATAGCACTGCTCCTGTGGCACAGAGGTGGGATGTGACTATATTGTGTCAAAGATTGCCATCACGTTTAATTATCTGGCTGGCTGCACTAACTAAAATGGTCGACCGGAGGGCCCAGTCAGTCACTAACCCCCCTCGGGCTGCTATTTCCCGTCCCCTCATCTGGTCGACTTCACTGTGAATGCCTCCAGCTGATTTTCACGTTATTACAGGCTGGACATTATTGTGTTAGTGTGACGAATCTCTTTGTCTGTTCATAACTGCAGTGATAAAGCCACATCACATTTCCTTTTGATGACTTTTGGGACCAGAAGAGATTATGGTGCTGTATATCACTCCCATGTAATACAAACCTCAGCAGTGAAGTTATGTTGGAGCCATGACTATGGCCATTTATATTTATTACTGCACATCTGTCGCAAGAGTGTTGTAGCTTTGAGGCTTTAATCCCACTTCAACTTTATTTTATACTGAACGTTTCGGGTCAGAAACTAAGCACACAGATGACTAATGTACCAGTGGCACTGAACAGCAAGCTATAGTCAACAACGTAAGTGTAATATTAAAAATATATGGTGATATTCTATATGTTTTAAGACCAAAACCACCAATCAATCCTACAAACAAGTATTGTCTGTATTACCAAAGTCTGATATAACCTGAATGAGCTACACTGACATGTTCCTCTGATATGATGAACATGGAACTGGAGTTTATTTTGTGTCTATCACAAATACACATCCTGCAGCCTTAATAAAATTACTCAATAAAGCACCAAAATTGCATTAATCTGCAGTTAAAAAGTAAAATTACAGTGCCCGTCCCCTTTTTTGTGTATATCTCTAAGATTTTTTTGAGAACTCCCTCAAGGTTGAGAGCTACAATAATTCAGAAACAACCAGAAGAGGGACTAACACATCCTTGCTTTGCGTCTTTTCATGGGTTTGCTGACATTAACAAAAATAATGTAAATGCTAAACTAAACTAAATTCATTCTAGTTGCACACTGAATGAATGGAAGTGAATTAATTGAATCATACAAGAGCGGTCATGTGGAGTTTGTCGATAATGCCTAGCCAGGAACTGGACTGGTCTACATGTCAATAATAATATCCCCACTGGTTTTCACAAGCAGCTAGGAAAGATCCCCCCTCCTCCCAACAAACCACCATAAACTACAAGTCCCTCCCCCAGGAAACAGGGAGAGATAAAGGGAGGGCAGGAAAGGGAGATAAAGGGAGAGGATAATAAACACTTAATCCTTGCTCTCCACTCATTTAGGTCATCCGTCTGTTGGTCAATAAGCCAGGGTCCATTCAGTCTATAAGCATGTGGTTCATTGACCTCTTGTGCAAAATGGCATGCAAGAGATGGGGCCAAGATGGATGCCAGCACAACAATAATGATATGCAAGCATTAAGGTTTTCCAATCAGTGGCAGCACAACATGGCAAAGCATGTACAGTGCATCATTAACCGCAATCGATCTGCAGAGTACGTTCCAGCACACGATAAGTTAAATCTATTAGAGATATGCTCATCGTCATCCATAACACAAAATTGTGATTCTGCTCCTACCTTATACGGGACTCTGTATCCTCTGCTCCGAATTCAATGCTCTCTCACAAACAAATGAAGTGGGCTGTGCAGAACCGCGAGCCGAAAATACGTACAATCAGCTGTCACAGGAGGATTAACCATCGCTCTAATACCCGAGCCACAACACCCAGTTCTGCCTACATGTGAGCAGATGTGGCGCTCCTTAAATTACACTGTAGACCTAATGACCTAGTTTGCTGGGTGGAAGCCCAGGGTGGAAGCGCTGGCTGGCTCTCAATCTCTTTACCGGCTTTATATGCTGGGGGTGAATCTGTGTTACTACACTAGATAGATGCCCAATATTGTGGGTGGCCAAGCTTAAAAAAAAATGCAAGATTCCCCAGTGTGCAGAACATTCAGTCTCAAAAACAGACTCATACTTACACTGTAAGAAGTCAAATTTAAATTGTTGGTTTAATGGGTTTAAATTATGGAATAAAGCACAAAAACAAAATGATACGTCTCTCTGGATTCAAGCAGCTAAAAGCGCTTGAATCTAAAAGAGCCGCTTCTCCTTTAAACATCTCACATGTGGTTTTAACTTTGTCTGCTTGTTAAAAAATAGAGAGCTGGCAATGTTGGAAGGCTGTGAGACAGCAGGCACATCCTAGAGTTTCCCCCTGACCACGGCTGCAGTTTCTCACTTTCCTGAGCTGCGCGGATCAAGAGATTAAAACCCTTTCGGCAGGGTCTCCGATTAAATGGGCCTGATATGCTCTCTGGGCTTTCCCCTCCCTAGTTACAGCTGCACCAGTCAGTACCACACAAGCCAGCAGTTAGAAAAGGGGAGATGATTACCTACAACGAGGTACACAGTCCACTATTACTGCTACTGCAATCATTGTTCTTCCAGGTGCCAATTACTGCAAAAAGTAAGCCTTTCTGCTTCACTGAATATGTTGATGGATGTGCAACATATAAATAAATCTCCAAAAAGTATGTTTACACAGCGTACACAAGAATATAATATATAAAATAAAGAAAAACATGTTACATCAGAAAGAGTGTCAATGTCTCGCCCAAGCTTCTATCTTATTTATTATCCAAGTCTAGCAATGCTAAAACAGTTGGGCACAGGTCTTAAGTACACAGACATTGATTCCATAAAATGTTCAGAGATAAGGAGACAATATTGATGGCCAAGCTATCACCAAAAGATAAAGCCATAAATGTCCATCATAACTAATAAATCAGCTTAAATTGCACTGTGATGGTGTAGCAACATGCGCCTGGTTGCAGTAAAGATAAAATGCAACTGTACGAATGGAAATTACAGGTCTCTGGAGGAAAGATAAACAATTAGGGAATTACGCATATAACAGCCAATGGTCACGAACCCACTATGGTGATGTCATTACTGTAATAAGATCTGAGGGGTTGTTATTGACCCTACCCTTGGTGGGTTTCCAGCTGGGCTAAATGAATATTTACGCAAGCCTCTATTTGTATGCTAAAACAGACAGAGAAGATAGAGAGAGAGAAGAGGTTAAAAAAAACACATCCAGATTTTAAAAATCAGTGAATAAAAATGGAAAAGATGCAGATGCATCTAACTTGCTGAAAGACAGCCAACTGTAAAACGAGCCAAACTCAGATTTTTTGCACTCGTGTTTTACATAATTGCCATTTGTGTTAACGTGCTAGCTTATCTCCTTGTTTGTCTGCCTTGACGTTCATGTGTGTGTTGGGCTTCCATCATGTTTTGGCTGCAGAAACTATCCTATCCTGCCAATAAGAATTCTTGAATTAGAATGATGTGCTACTTAAATAGCACATGTGCTGTTTTGCCTTTGTCAAAAAGGTAACTAGTAAATAATTTAGGGGTGTTTGAAGTGTGTAGAGTGGCTGCTGCTCACTTGGAAGAGTGCTTTTGCTAGATTCCTGGAAAACCGGTCAAATCAATGTTGAAAGATCTATTTCACTGAGGGCATTACTCAAGTGACACAGGGCATCTTGAGTACAATAGATTATTACAGCCATGCCATACTAGGAAGAGATACTGATAGTGCTCATATCAAGGTATATTCAGCATCAATATAGAGTTGAGCACCACATTATAATCTCTATAATCAGACTTGTTAGAGAAAATAGTACCACACATCAGAGCTTTGGCTCCATATGGGATGTAAAAAAGTACTATAATAGTACAAAATATGTTGTATTTTAAAGAATTAACTTTAAAATCAAACAAATATAATCAAACATGTTCATAAAAGATGTTTATATAGGCAATAATGTAGTTCTAAACGATTTTTGAGGCTCTCTGTATCCAGTAAGGCCTCCCTGAGGGAGGCTGTGAGCACGGCGCATGAGATATGTCATCAACAATGGCACATCTATGACTATTATAGGAATATTACGGTGATTTTTCGTCTGGCATCTGTGCTCTGCGATCGGGGAACCGTCCATCAGTGTGATTTACAGCCTCGCCTCCGCCTGTGTGTGTGTGTGGTCCCGGTGTGTGAGTGATGCCAGCGGCGCCGACAGCCGATCAATCCGTTTACCGTTCAAGTGCAGATCAGCTCAGGCCTCCGAGTTGTCTGGCTTTTGAAGGAACTGCCGGCTGCTTCCAGCACCACGGACAGCGCCACCACCACCACCAGCACCAGCAGCAGCAGCAGCAGCAGCAGCTCGAAATAAACCGAAGGGTCACACCACAGACAATTTAAAGCTCCCAAAAATATGCACTGCATCCACGTAGGGAGTCATTTTCTGCTTTAAAGCATCATGCATAAAGCTACCAACAGCTCCTGGAGGTTAAAAGGTGGAGACAGCTCCATCCCCGCACGCATGACATCACCTCCACATCTACTGCTTGACTGATTTTCCTCTCCACCTGGCGCTGTTAATTTCATGCACACGTCTTATGTACCTACAATCAAAGTATTGTCACCTCAAGGCGTCGTAAAACATAACGAGGGCAGAGACGTCGGTCATTAAACACACACACACACACACACACACACACACATCTGCACCGCTGGATGATGTGTGTCTGTGTGCGCCTTTTATCCATAATGAATCATTACAGGCCACACACTCCGCTCACAGCTGTGTGTTCTCACTTCTAATAAGATAAAGCACTGTATTTTTTTTCCATAGACGTTAGTTTGGCGTGAGCGCACGAGGCCTGTAAAATCAATAGAGTCCTTGTGTGTGTGCGTGCGTGCGTGTCTGCGCGCGTGAGTGACAGCGAGCACATGGCGGCCGTTTCTAGTACAACACACTGACACACATCGGAGGCTCGACGCGGGGCTGCAAACGAGCCTCCGGTCCGGTCAGCCCCCCGTTCAGGTTTCTGTCGCGTCCTTGGCCTGGCCTGGCCTGCGTTCATTCATCTTGTCGAGGCTCGATAGAAATCCGATGCACATCCATTATAGGGACGGTAATCATATCTAGTCGGTCATAAATGAAGGAGAGGAGAGAGAGAGGGAGAGAAAAAAAAAGATGGAGAGAAAACGTTGCACGTCGATAGGCTACTTACCGGGGTTTTATCTTGCTGGCTCGGGACTCCATTGCTGTCTGATGCTGCTAATGGTTTCATAATGAAAAAATGTTCGCCGGGCTAAAATCTAACATCCCGGAGCTGCTCTATGCTACAGCACAGACCCCCATCTTCATCCGAGCCGCCGAGCCTGCCCTCTCCCCTCCCTCGGCTCTGCGCCGTCTCTCTGGAAGGAGGCGGCGGCTTGTCAGTTTTGGGAGTATCCGCTGTTCCTTGGCCTGATTAGACTCTCCAAAAAACCCAGCAGCAGCAAGCAGCAGCAGCAGCAGCTTGTGCGTTTATTCCAGCCTCCCCGCTGCTTCCCACAGAAATATCTTAAACCCACAGAGGAGGTGGCAGATATCCTTTTTTATCCAAAGCAAAGACGAGCCGGCTTCTACTGTCCGCGCACTTGGCATTCACATCTCCAGCCGGAGAAGAGCGGCGCGCCGATAATAAAGCAGAAAACAGGAAAGAAGAAGAAAAAAAAAAAGATGAGAAAAAATGGCTGACAACACTTTCACTCACGTTTGCTCCCTCCGCCTCCCCTCTCTGTCTCCCTTTCTCCCTCCCTCCCTCCCTCTACCGAGAGCAAAGCTACACACACAAAAACGCACGCAAACGCCTTTATGCACCATTACATTATTTGAAGACGCCTGCAGCCTCCTCAGCCACCGAGGTACTGTACGTTAAACCCAGCGGTTTGTTTGGAACGTGGGCAGGAGAGGAGGAGGAGGAGGGGGGATGTGTGTATGTGTGTCAGGGGTGGAGGAGGGGGGGTGGTGATGGTGGTGGTGGAGGGGGAGATGAAGGAGGGGAGGGGAGGGGGCGTAAGGACCTCCTCCCTGCCAGACAGTGATGCTGTAAGAGCAGCCACTATGGCTGGGCTTACAAACACCCCCAGCACAGATAGAGAGATGGAAAGAGGAGAAGGGCGGATGAGAAAAATGAAAGTGGGGGGGGGGGGAGGGATAAGAGAGCAGAGATGAAACGTCAGGATGGAGCAGATACATGGTGGAGTGGTGGGAGGAAGAAAGGGGAAAAAGAATCAAAAAGGTGGATGGATAGATGGATGGATGATAGAAAGGGTTGGAGGGAGGAGAGGAGCACAGTGGGAGTAATGCCATTATCACGCTCACTTCGGCACATGACCATGGCTGGAGCCGGTTGGCATAGTAACGGAATGAAGGAAAGCGATTTCCTGGGCGGGGAGACAGAAATGGAGACAGCAGCACTTCCTCTAGAGAGAGTGAGAGTGAGTAAAAGAGGTAGAACCACAGAAGAAGAGAAAGAGGTGGAATCGTTTTTCTCGAGGAGAAGGGTAGAGAAAGTGGAGGAGAGGAGAGGAGGAAAGAAATTCAAAATGGGCAGAAAGCAGTGAAACACACTGGCATCAGAGATGTCACTCTGTCACTGTCACTCAGCTGGAATAGCCATGGCAACTGGGTGAGCACGAGCTGCCGCCGCCAGCCCCCCTCACCCTCACCCCTCAGCCTTCCACCAGCCCCCTACACACCCTCCAGGGCTTTCAGTTGCTGTGGCGACCGAAGCAGCGAGACATGGCGAAATGGAGGAGGGAGGAGAGACAAGTGTGTGTGTGTGTGTGTGTGTGTGTGTGTGTGTGTGTGTGTGTGTGTGTGTGTGTGTGTGTGTGTGTGTGCGCAAATGAGACACAAAAAAAGTGGCAATAGACTGCCACTTCACCTTCACTCAGCTGTAGTACAATGAGCAGCAGCGTCACCAACAAACAAACAACACGCAAACACCACTCTGCTTTGTGAGAACAAGTGGGGAAATATGTTTGTATTATGCATGTGTGTGTGTGTGTGTGTGTGTGTGTGTGTGTGTGTTCAGGTGGTAGGCCATGCCTCTAGAGACTCTGGATATTGGATACATAAAAAGGTCCAATATATGGAGGGTCTCCTGACAGACAGAGATGTGAAGATGGCATTCTAAATGACAAAAAAAAAAAAAGAAAACACACATCACAGGGAACAATGAGAGTTTAAAGGCCAGTCAAGACAAATAAAAATTTAAAATAAGAAAAAACAGACCTTCTCCGGTTCATATGGCAAAATAATCTGAATTTCAGAGACACAAAGGACTGAATATAACCAACCAGAGCTGTCATCATTACAGCAGAAGAAGCAGCACACCACCAAGAAGTGTCACACCTCAAAAAGTTTTTTTTTTTTTTTTTGGTCACACCGTTTTTATGAAATTTAAGGGTGTCAATCATTTTCTGCCATCTTGTTCCATTACTGTTATTTTCTTGTCGTTTTGATGTTTTGAAAAATAAGTCAGTTCCTTTCAATGCAATCTACAACTGTAATACTCTGACTATAAAGAAATATGAACAGCTAAAGCACCATTTGAGCACTGAAACTACTGGTCAGTTTATCAATTGGAATATTGAGGAAATGCTTTGATGATTAATTAGGTTATGTATTGAGCAGAAATGGTCTGATCTGCTGTTTTTCTGTATTTTCATTTATTATATATGTTTAGATTTTGGATTGTTGGTTGGATAAAATAAGATATGTGAGGATACTTGAGTTCTGGGACTCAACTATGGCTTAAAAATCAAAACATTGGTCGCAATACTTCAAAGAATTATGATGCTAAATCATACCTGATGATCAGGTCTAAATTATGCAGACCCTCTATGCAGACAGTGGAGGCTGGAGCTTTTTGTTATTCTGTATAAAGAGCCTGGGTGCTGTGCCTCAGACAATGCCTGGAAAGCAGCATACTACTAACTGGTTTTGGAGCTGCTCCCAGTCAAAGTAATGGGGAGGTGTGTGGGAGGAGGTGACGGGGGTGGGGAGGGAAGCTGGAGACCCGGTATGACATCACCTCTCCCTGCCCCGAGCCATGATGTAATGTTTCACAACAACAAAAAAGCTCAGGTGCTTTGCTGTGTAGCCCGATCATTAACGTCTCCAACAATCGCCGTGGGGGAAGAGGACCGGGGCATCATTACATCACCGCGGCAACGGGGTCGCGTCTGGGGAATATCAGGCCTTCCTGCCCAACCCCCTTCGTTTAAAGCTTTCTAGGAACAAACAAGCCAATTAATCATTTTTTTTACTGACTAATCACGAGCTAAATGTAAAGGGAGAGAGACAGGGGAGCATCGATCTTAGAGGATTGTGACAGTGACGTGAAAAACGCCACTTGAGAATAACATTAATGCACTCGTGCTCAATTGCAGTGTGTGCTAAATGCATGAGGTGGGAGGGGGGTGAGAGGTCGGAGTGGGGGGAGTGTCTCATCTGCCATTTGTAAACAGTCTGTGAACCCCGCGTGGCTGCTACTGTTCCATGCATTTATAGGGTCAGCCATGTGATGGTGTTTTGCTTGCTGATGCGTAGCATTAGAGCCATAAAAACCTCATTACACTGCTGGATGACACACCAGTGCACAAACACATGACACACACACGCACACACACGCACACACACACATGTACTAACACAGGGCATACAAAAAAAACAAACAAAAAAAAAACAGCAATATCTCCAACCCAGCTTCTGAATTCAACTTGATTTTTGTTCATATACAGCAGAATACACACAGTATAAGGCAACAGCTTGCATGATTTTAGTCAAACATACAGAGCACACACCCAGACATAACACACAGCTGATGTGAAATCAGTCCTTCAGCATGGTAAAGCAGGATAGTGATCAAATCCCAAGAAGCATACTTGCAACCATCCAAAGAAAAAACACACAAACAAACTTAGTCACATCTGGACTGCATGTCTGAGGCTCAGTTCCTCAACCAAAATTTGATATTCTGAGACTTTAATGTGGCTCTTATAAACCAGCTTAAGAAGCAAAAGCAGAGACTAGAGGCGGGGTATAGAATAAATGATGCAGTCTCAGAACACACACAGTGCTGGAGAAATGCTTCTTAAAGTGAAACATTACATTTTCAGAATGGAGTGATTGTTTTCACACACCGCTTTGACAGGAGACTTGTGAACGTGTGAAATAATCAAATGTTAAATTTAACTCTAATGGCTTTGGGTTTGTTTTTTTTACACTTTTAGAATTAACGGGTAAAACTGATGTGATTCTATTATATATATGATTTTCTAGCCAAGACAACCAGGATATCAAAAAAGCTATGAGGAGACAAAAAAGCCCAGAAAATAACAGGATCTAAATGAACAAAACTAAATCATCACCAGAAAATGAAGCTTCAGTTGCTTTTTGCTTTTTTTTTAAAATATCTTGCTAAGGTCTGCACAGTTATTGAGAATTGCAATATGGCCCAGTGAAAGATGCAAATTTCAGAAGCTGCAATTTTTGGTTAAAGGTAAAATGTGTGACAAAGCAGCCTTATAATGAAGTACTATCATGCTGCAGTGATGCCCTGGCCTGCAAATCTTGCTGTACAGATAATAGACCCCAACAATTACACAAAAATTTATTGCAATATGATTTTTTTAACCATATTATGCAGCCCTAATCTTGCTCAAGAAGACTTCAATAAATGACTTCTCACGAGAACACACATTGGTTTTTATAGGCTCAAACTCAACATACTCTGATTTATTGATCTGTGTCTATCCTTGTTCACTGAATTTGTTTGCAAGCCAACAGAAGCATCATGCAGAGAGAACACAGCCCTCTTGACTGCCAGCTTGGTGCATTAATCCTCGACGTCGGTCCCATTACGACGGCTCTAAATAGCATTGTTAGAACGAGAAAGATGATCTAATAAAGAGACTACATTTTCATAACTGCAGCCCAGGGGATTATTTCATTTATCAAACTGTTGTCACCTGCACGCTGCTCTGGAAATAATTTGATACGTGGGCAGCCAGGCACGTTTAAAAGATTACACGTGTAGGTTCACAGGGGCAACATCTGTCGTGCCCCAGTACCAGCTACAAGGTTCATAAATCTAAAAAAGTGAATGAAAAGAGGAGCACTGGGAGAATAAGTAGCAAAGTAAGATTGTTAGGAAGTGAGTGAAAAATTGATTAGTAACTACAGGTTTCCGGCTCAGGTTATAGACTAACTGTGGAAGGTTATGACCTGGAAGTCTGAAGTGGAGTGGACTGAAGTGGTCTTGGTGCATCAGTCAGCTGCAGGGAGCATGTTTCACTTCATTCCATGTCAGAAGGAGAAGGCAACAGCAATCTTTAACCGTAAAAGACATGAAGAGAGGCTGTGCTTTGAGCTAAATGTTAACATCAGCATGCTTCAATGAGAATGCTCACACGCTGATGTTTAGCAAGTATAATGTGTATTACCATGTTCTCCATCTTAGCTTAGCATAATAGCATGCTAATATTACTATTATTAAACACAAAGTGCACCCTTTTTTTAACTTATGCTTTTATTGATGATGTTACGAGATCACCAAAGTTATTAGGATTCATCCTCTGTGGAATATGTACTTTAATGTTTATTTCCTGACTACATCTTTACACAAATATCTTTACCTCTGCTCCTCAAAAGTAACCTTTTTACTTTAGTTATAATGCATTTGTATTTTATTTTTTATTGTATGTCTTCCCAACAAGAAGGCAGGTGCGTATGCAACATGGCAAAAACAACATAAAAGATGTCACAAGACAAGAGCGGGAGACGCAACCCTGTCTGAAGTTTGAGTTAACTTTACACAGAAACAGACGGCAGACGAACAAAGAGAGCACTTTATACTTTTATAGTACATTTCAGAGCCTGTACTTTTTCTCTTTTATTTGAGTGCCTGGTTATAAACCTTCCAAAGGCACTACAGCAGAAAAACATGCTCATATTTCTGAAGATAACTGGTCAAATAGAATCAATGTGGTGTTATTGTATGATTTGTAATTCCTCTCAACAGCCATGCAAGATAAAATTTATCACACCAGAGGCAGAGAGAGCAATTTCACACAAACAGCAGCCTCGATGTACCAGAATGCAGCGCACTCACAAGACATGTTTTTAGGGCTGGAGCTATCACAGAGCCTCTCAAATATCCACAGACTACTTGGTTAACTTGCTATAAATGTATACAACTGCGGGGGAAGAGGCCACACCAAAAAGTTAAATTCTACATTACAAAACAAGAAACTCTCTACGTCGACAGTGGAGAGTGAATATTTCATTGATGGGACAATAAGTTATTACAGGGTTTTAAACTGCTTTTACAGTACATGGATCTTGGGGCGAGCGATAATTGCTCATGTGGAATCTGGCGCGTTAATTGATATCATCCTTTACAGCTTAATAGTTCACATTCACATTGTGCAACTTAATGTAAGAGGATATTACATCGGCTGGTTTTATTCTCCGTTTTACTGCCCAATGCACTCACGGCTAATACCAGTGTTACAGACACAGTTAAATACAACATTATTATGTGAAGGTTTAATGTATGTATGCCAGACATCTGTTTGAAAAGCACCAAACTCCGATGATCCCGCTCTTTCATCATTCTCTTATCATTATCAGCTGTCTTTCTCAATGAAACATGTATTCAGAAGACTTTACACTCAATACGAAGCAAGACAGTTTAACTAATTTTATTTTTAGACTCATGCAAAACAGATTTTAACCCTTATTCAACCAGACAAGCAGAATGAGCATTGTTATTAATATCTCAAGTATCTCCTGCAGCATGCAGCATTGTCTAACATTGAACAGATCAAACAGTTCTGCCATCAATTGTTCAGAGGGATTTTGATCAAGTGACACAGACAACAAAAACAGCATACTTTGTTATCCTCGCAGTGCAGCCTCATTACCATCCAAAATAAATGTCATGTGTCAAACCTTTGTGAAAATACTCAACTTTCAAAAAGGTCTTTGAATGTCAAAACTGACATGAAAAGCACATCAAATGTCAGTAAGCATGTTTTAGAACACTGGTTGAGAAATGAACCGCAGACATGCGAGGCACAATTTCAGCAGTATTGTGGAGTATGAGCAAAATATTCGTTCTGCTTCCATCAAAGCATAATGTCTGATGATATTTGGCTATTAATAACCATAAACACCAATTTTGCTTTGGTTTGTGTGCTGGGAAACAGATAGAGAAACAAAGAAAGACGCTCTACAACTTCAAATAAAAAGGCACGTTTACTTGCATGCTATGGAAAATAAATGAAGCATGTCCTCTTTTCATCAAACACCATGACCATGTTTTTATTGTCTTTACAGATTTATTGATAAAGTAAAAGTTCTGGAGCTGAAACACTTAGTCAATTAATCAATCAGGCGACAGAAAATGAAATAGGCAAGTATTTTAATAATTGATTGACTGTTTAAGTGAAGAATGACATTATTCACTTGTTCAAAGTGTCTTAAAGAGTAAAGTGAATGTCTTTGGGTTTGTCAGGTAAATCAAGCAATTTAAATATGTCAGCTTGGGGTAAGTGAAATCAATCTGTTTTATGGACCAAATCACTGATTTATTTTGACAGAATAATCGATAATAACATAATCATAAGTTATCTGAATGACTTTAAACAAACGTCCCAAAAAATGAAGGAATGCGGGAGGCAAGAAAGCAAGAAAACAAAGTGTACGAGAAAGCGTTTCTTCTTTCACCGCCGCAGTTCCTACAACAAGGTCTATTCAAAACTGAGGCTTTTGTATCCGTGCACAGCTGAAGCAGAGCTGCTTGTCACAAAGGACAGCTCTAAAAATAGGAGCTCGGCTTTTTCTGCGGCCGAGAGTGGCAGGTTTGTTCTCCCCGCTCTCGCATTTCTCAGCAGGCCCCGACTCCTCAACACCTTTGAGCTCTGATCTCTTCAACCTTTTCCTCGCGTATTCATCTCTGCTCGGACTCTGCTGGACTCTGCGATGAGACGCTGAGACGTACAGACCAATATGTGGTGATACCACATTCATATGCTTTATAAATAAACCCCATGCCGCATTTATGGTCCTAAATAGCTTGAATTGTCTTTCAGAGCCATCATAATCAAATACTTGGAACATAGTGAGGCAAGACCCAACATAACCACACCTACACAGCAGGGATAATAATAATCCATAGAGCCTAAAGACAGTCAATACCATTATCAAGCACATCAGCGCAGTTCTTCAATCCACTAAATTGTTGCCATTATCTCAGTTTACAGGCCCATAAGCTCCAACAGACTGATGTTTATCATTCAGCAACGTGATGAAGTCCATTCTCAACCAATGTTGATTTTTCTCATCATACAGGATAATATGCATGGAAGCAGAAAACATGAGTGAATTCATGTTGCTTTAGATGTTGTGGTAATACAATGTGTGGTGCAGGCGTCCCTGTTCGTCTCCATCAGCGTCAATGCCAGCAAATGGAAGGTATTCATTAAGGAAGTCTACCAGAAGCTACAGATACGACAAATGAGGAACAGACGGAGATAAAACCTCCAGCAGAAACACAAACACAGACAGCTAGAGAAAGCAGTACACACACACACACACACATACACACATATATAGTAAGCACAACAGACAACACTGTTAATAGGTACGGTACCTGAGGTTTATTGCATTCCTGGCAGCCAGGTTAAAGGAGAGAGCCATGAAAAGAAGCAGAAGAGATGAAAGTTATCAAACATGCCACTTGCCAGTTGAGGATGTGAGAAGAAAAGTGGGTGAAAGCTGCACAGGCATGTTAAAATGCAGCGCTCTGCACCAAACTGAGGAAGAATTTCCATGTTACCCTTAGAATGAATGCATCTGCACGTGACTGCATGTGAAAATCTTTGGAGAGATCTTTGTATAAATCCTAAAACTCAAATGCTTTAATTAGTTTCTCTCATCATCATTTGATTTCTCTAAAAACAAAGCCACTTTTTTTAATATGCAAGAAAAATGTATATTTGAATTTAAAAAAAAAAGATTACATCAACCTTCGGGCAGATCTATTTTATTGTTCTGGGACTCTGCAAAATAATTTTCAAGGTGAACATTCAACTTTCTCTGTGTTCTAAGCCAAGGACAGGTAGGGAACACACAGACACGCATTATTATTATTCTGGCTTGCGCACACACACACATCTTTCCATTCAGTATGCCTGCAGATTACTGAACAGATCACTCTAACTTCTTAACCTCCTCATTACCACCGCAGGACATTTTTCCACCTCCAAACACACAATAAGAGTCCAATTATAAGATGCTATATATGTAGTCATTTCAAAAATCACTTTATCTTTTGCAAATTAACTTTGGAACCTTCGGTACAATTACCTCAAACACATGAGACCATGGTGGAGAGAGCTCTTAGTGCTGAGTGTCATTCCAGCAGTTATAGCGTCCGCTGCTCTCAAATTTAAGATCACACTTTAAACTTCTGTTTTAGCAGGCCTGAGATGATTATTTAATTTACAAAAATAATCTAGTTCAAGCTTCTCCAATGTGAGGTCTGAAAAGACAAGTTCAAGGTAAAGATAACTCGTGAACTAAAGCTCACAGAGCATTCTGCCCTTAGGCTGCTAACGCTAGCTTCACAGGCAGCTACCTCAATAAAACATTATTGAAGGAATGGCTCAGTATTTTGGGAAACACACACTCAATTTCTTGCTGAAAGTTAGGTGAGAAGATCAATGCGAGTCTCGTGGATGGTAGATATTAAGACAGGGGCAGCAGCTGGTTAGCTTACTGTAGCACACAGACTGGAAACAGTGGAAACAGATCTAGTCTTGCCCTGTAAAGCTACTAATTCTTATTTGTCATTTTGGGTGCAGCTGCATTGGGTTTGAAGTTCATGTGAAGTGAAACTGTGCTACCCTGTGACACATGGTGTAAAATTATCTTCACAAGCCAATCCTCACATTCATCATTCACTTATACTATTAATATATTGGCTCAAAGTCATCTCATACATATGCAGGCACTGAACAATTAATATTTAAGAGCTCTCAAAGGTAAATACTTGTCAGAGAAACTCACTCTTGTCTGCAATAACTCCGCACACTGTACACTTTATCTTAAAGCAATTAAAAAGCAGTCGGTAGATGAGTGAGCAATGTCACTGTCAAGGACACTCCGACAGAGCATGATTGCTGATGGACACTTTGGCAGTTGCAGGGATTAAACCTGTGACCTTCTGATTACAGGGCGGCCTCGCTAACCACCAGGCCGCCCGGGTGGAGGAAAAGAGTAAAAGGAGTATTGATTGTCTGCCTCCTGCTGCTTGTATAATTATAGAACAGCTGTTTGGGGCCTTGGATGCCCTACTAGCCACTGAGTAAACCCAGAGGAGGAATATTACTCATCTGCTCAGAGAGTATGGGGTGTCTGAGTAGAGTTTGGAAGCAAGCAGAGGCGAGGAGGGGGGAAAAAAGAGGACAAAGGGTAGAGGAGATAATGGAAATTATCAGAACTTGTTGGAGATAAAATCAGTAAACACAAGGGCTTGATGGCGGCCACATCAACGTTTCATTTTAAAGTGAGTGACAGGCAGAATCTGCACAAAGACATTAAGTGAGTGGCTGAGTGAGAGATCAGAGAGGAAATCAGTGTGTGCATGGGTGTGTGTGTGTGTGTGTGCACGACAGGTCGACGGCACAAATGGCTGTTTATATTAGAGGAAGAGATGGAGCGTGTGAGATAAAGTGCAAAATGGAGAGCGACTGAGAAATGGAGATTATGAGAATTTGTGAGGGAGAATATAGAAAGTGCAACAGAGAGAGAGAGATGCTCAAAATAACTGGTGTCCATTCTCAACAAGGCACCCAAGTCTTATCCCACTGCTCGGAGCACACAGGAGACATGTGTTGAATCCCAAACACTGTCCTCTTTCACTGCCCTGATTTATCCAGGACACATCTATAAACAGAAATGTATTTTTATGCGTCTATCTTAATCTTTTTTTGACGTACGAATTCCTGGATCTTCGCTTCTGATGATGACGAACCACAAATGTAAGCTCAAACCACAGCTGTGTTTCTTTTCACGCACTTTAAATGAGTACATCAGCTACATTCCTTAAGTAAAATGTGATAATATTTCATATGACAAGCCAAGGAGCAAAATGTCCTTCAGATACATGGGATGAAACATGGTTTGTGGAAATGTGATAACGATGGTGAAAAAAGAAAAGCGGACAACCTTTCATCATACCTTAAATCTTAAAGCTTTTAATGTTTAGTAGTAGATGTGTGGACAATAAATCTGACCAACGCATTAGAAGCCAAGCCAAAACTGCTGTCTTTCACCTCGGAAATATTGCAAAGGTCACTCCTCTGAAACACTAATGCATTATCGTAATGAACGAGAATCAGAGCCACAAGCTAGCAGGCTAACAAGCGAGAAGATCAGGTACAACTTGTTCAGAGATCTGCCGTGAAATATGGATAAAATCAATTAATCACTGCCATCCTCGATTGTTTTAGTGCTTCACATAAGTTATCTTTTGTGTTTACTGATTTTCAGTTGCAAAAACAAGTAATTCACAGATTTGCAGGGGGAACTAAGAGTGAGTGAGAAAAATAGCAACAGAAAAATGGCCACAAAAGCAGCAACAACTATGGATGAGATCAATACTGCTATACAAGGTCTTTTAAGCCGACTTCTATATTTACGTGTTCAAGAAATAACTCGCATTATGTTTGAACCCTGAGAGCCAAATAATCCTCACGTCATACCGATAATAGCTTTGCTTCAGATCATGGTGGTGAGCGTGGGGTAGCTGTATAAGTGTGTTTGTGTGTGTGTGTGTGTATGTGTGTGTGTGTGTCAGCACTCCCAGTGGGAGTTCCACTACTGGGTTAGCATTACATTTATCTTTTAGATATTAAGATACAATGACTGAGCATGTAACAGCTGTTTTCAGACAGACTGCCCACTGCCTGTATTGAACCTGTGACCTTGGTGTTACAGAACAATCCATAGGCACACTGTACCTGTCTGACAATGAAGGCCACTCTGCTACTTAGCTATTTCAGGACTTAATGCAATACTGAGCACGGTGGCTGGCATTGGTACATCACATCTGGTCATGCTCACAAAAGCAAAGCTTATGTTTACATTACTTTGGATTTATTAGCACATATCGCTGATAATACTTATAACTACTTAAGTACAATTTAAGTTTAAGACTTTTACTTGTATTGGAGTATTTTCAGATTGTGCTATTAATAGTTTTACTAAAATAAAAGATCTTCCATCACAGCTTATTCTTTAGACTAGGAAAGGTATTGTGACCTTACAGCGCTATCCTGGTTGTAACACATACTCAAGTAAAATCTGATGTTTGAGTTATGCCTTTAATAAAACAAGAGCTAAAACAACTCGTTGATTAATCAACAGGGATTCAAGCAGGATGTGTCACTTTTATATATTTTCTTCAAGTTCTGGACTGTTGGCTGGACAGAACAAGAAATATGAGACATCACCTCTGCACTGCAAACTTGTGATGGACAGCCAATCCTTCATGGACATATAGGCTAAACAATCAAAAAATAATAATAATAATAATGAACAGAGTAATCAGCAATGGAAATAATCATCTCAGCCCTCAATAAAACAGATCTGTCCACAGAGTTTCTCATATCGGCAGAGTTTTGAAAGCTTCACATCAGTGCCTCCTCTGATATTCTTTAGCCTCATGTTAGCCTTCACAGGAGTGACTAAGCTGAATAAAAATCTTGCCTGACGGAGAGATTTTCTTTCTTCAACCCCAAGTTTCTCCTCGGTGCATTTCTCACCTCCTAAATATGCCTCGGGGTAAGAGGGAAGAAAATTTGAGCGTTGCCTGGCATTCTAAATGATAGAGATTAGCTTGCTATGTCAGCTTAGCATCCGCCCAGATTCAACTCTGTCGCTCTGCTTCCCTCCACCCCTCTGTCAGCATCAGCATCATCATCATCAGCAGCAGCAGCAGCAGCAGCAGCAGCAGCAGCAGCAGCAGCGGTGGAAATGGCATACTGCGCTCTTGCTAAGTTAGCTCCCTTCCCTACTGTACTTCTAAGTGCACTCGAGCAGAGCCCATTTGGGACTGCTGGTTGCCATGGTACCTGCTTCATCCTTCCCACAGGAACGCTACTAGAGCGAGGAGACTCGAGTGTGTGACGGGAGACATCGGGCCATGAGAAAGTTCAGTGCAGTCTTTTGAAACTAAAACACAGCGAGTCTAAATTTAGGATCCAGGGTGGGGCTGGAGGGAGGCAGGAGGAAGATGACGATGTCGCATTTTTTCCATTTAAGCGTGATTGTATCATAGCGTTCCAAGAAGAACTGGGTACACTGACAGAACCCCCATGGGAGCGTCAGGAATGAAGGGAATGCAGTGAAATTGTGCAGAACAGGAAAAACTACATGCAACTGCTGGGTTATTTGTATCATTAGTGTGAAAATGCTTTGCTTCCTATTCCCAGGGAAAGAAAACACAGATAGGGGGGAAAGTCTTCCTCTGTTGGAGTCGAATCCCTTCACATGGTAAAGTGAATACTCCTCCTCTTGTGATAGGATACGAGTCTTTACAACGTCAGAGCACCAAAACACATCCTGCTTTCATTTTCCATTGTTGACTTCATCTAAACTCTATACAAAATACAAGTTTGATAATTAATCCAGCTTCTAACTTATTTAATAAGTTACAACCTTAACCCTTAACCCTCCCTTTACAAACTCCTCCTCAGTTTTCTCCCTCAACACAGTTCATATCCAAAAAAAACTATTAAAGCACAATATACCGTCCTCTCATCATCAATCATTGTTCTCTTCTTCATCTCATGCACTCCAAAAATGACACTACTAACATATTTCTTTATGTTTTGTTGATTGGGTGCTCCAGTGAGATGCACCAGCAGACATGGCTGTCTCTGTGCAGTTCTTCTGTAAAACAGTGGTTTCCAATCTGTTTTGCTTGTGCCTGCCTGTGTCCCCTTGTCATAGCCCAATGTCTAGGAGTGGCCGTCCAGCTGAAGTGATTTTCCTTTCACAGGCCGTTACATAATAAATAATTTAGGAGGCCTGGGGTTGTAAAGCTGGACATTACTCCAAAAGAGAGAGGCAAATAGAGTTAGAGTTTTGTTTTTCTTGTTTTACGCCACAGAAATAATTGTGTGAACCGTTACATTCATCTTAGACCCCTGGGAACCGCCGCTTTAGAAGTAAGACTTATCTAAACAACTTCCTTCTCTCTTGGTTCAACCATCATCAAACAGCAACACGCATTTGAGACATGTTTCACTCTCCAGGCCACACTTTGCCTGAACATCCAAGGAACTACATGACTGCACCTTGGATGTGCGTTTTAATCATGTGCATATGTGCAGACAACTGAAGCAAAGTGTTCAAGTGATCCATTGGTGCTGAAGTGCAAATGCTGGATACAAAAAGTGTTCACATCAGACTACTCTGAGCACAGACAAACAAGTACAGCACAGAGTAATTGCGGTAGTACGAACACTAACAACAAATGACAAAACATTCATGAAACACAGGGTAGATCGACAGAAAAGCCAGCAGAAGCTACAAACATGACACACAAGTGTGCTTTAAACCAGCGAGGAAGGGTGAAACAATAAACACACACTACAGGGAGGAAAGCTCAGTGCAAAGATTAGGAAAACACACTCCAAGCACACCCTGTGGGGACAAGGATGCCCTTCTCCAGGAAACAAGACATCAAAACACAACCACCAACAAACAAGGGTCAGCTGAGGCCACCAAACACAAAGTTGGTTAAACTGGAAAATACACATTTTCAGCTACGATCTGAAATGAGACTGCACAACAGGTTCTGAAGAAGAAGAAGAAGAAGAAGCAGGACACACAAACAGAGCACAACACGGCAACAGAGCAACACTGAGCTGCCTCTGGAGCGCACAGCAATCCACTGCAGCGAGGGTAAACACAAAACCGTAGCACAGAGGGCGCACAACTCACCGTGTGGTATCCCCGAGCTATGGGCGGCTTTCCAGTCGGGTACGGATCCACTGTGTCGATGATTGTCTGCCTCTCCCCTTTCTGGTTGATCTTCCGAAAGCGCCGACGGGACTGTCTGTGCGAGGCTTGTCGCTGAAAGTACTCCTCATTTTCATCCATATAGTCCACCTGGAGATGATAGGGAGGGAGGGAGACAGAGAGAGGGGGGAGTGACTCTCTTCATCTTCATTCACGCCCTTCCCCAATCCCTCCCCAAAAAAAAGAAAAACACGCACACACGCTCATCCGAAAAACCCCACCCTCCTATACTCCATCTCCGCATTTCTCCACCTCCTCTCATTGCGTAAAAATAGAAGTGTGTGTGGGCCGCGCGATGCACACCTACGTCAAAGGGTTCTCACAAAACATAAAGAGGGACGGAGAGAGAAAGAAACACAGGGATGAGTGAGGGAAGGAAGGAGGGAGGGAGGGAGGGAGACAGAGAGCGGTGCGGAGTAGATTGATTTACAGACAGTGATAAACAGAGATGGAGTCTGATGGAGTGAAAGACAAGCGGATGAAACAGACGCTCAGCTCGGTCTCTGTTAAACGTATTAACCACAATGAAATTACATGTTAAAACAAGATAAAATCCATGTTTCCATTTTTATTGAACTGAAAAGAGGAAAGAAAAAAAACATTTTCCAAGTGGAAACTGGCACAGGATGCCACTTGAACATCGCAGTGAAGTCATACTCTACACTTTCATAAAGTATTTTTGGATAAATGCTATTTAAATGGGACCTCTCTGTTGCCGGGCGGCTTTGGGTCATGATGGAATGACATACTTAAGTTTCTTTTTTTTTTTTTTTTTTGGTGGGGGGGTGGGCATTCCTCTTTCCCTCTCGCTTGCTACTTTCACTGCGGCTTCACATTTCACAGCGCTCAGCCTTTGGGATTACACCACTGAAATCTCTCTCTGCCGTACCAACTGCTGCCATGACAACGGCAGGGGAGCTGTGTGTTTGTGTGAGCGAGCGAGAGCATAAGTGTGATTGTGTGTCTAATTGCAAAATCTCGAAGCAACGTGTGCATGTGCGTGTACAGTACGGACACGTGAGCGGCTTATTTTTCTTGCTTTTGACGTGTTAAGTCTCTTGGCTCGTGTTTGTACCTGCAGGTCTGCGTCTTTCGGTGTGTTCTTCAAACTTGTAGCAGCTGTGTGTATCTATATTCCAGCAGCACACAAAAAACCTCCTCGGTAATTATAGGGCAGGTTGGCACCCATTATAGCAAAAAAAAAAGGGGGTAAGGCCAGTAAGTGTCTGCAGCGAGCAGAGCAGAGGGTGTTATTACCGAGGGGTTTGTGTGCAGCTGATACAGGCTCAGTTAACAGGAGCCACCCCGTCCACAACATACATTCATGGAGACATGGCAATTACAGCATGTGAAAGGATGTGCTGTGACTGCAGCAGCGACAACCGGCCGTTATTATATACTGACAAGACGTGGGTTATGTTTGAAGTCTTCCTTTAAATAAGAGGAGGATAGAAATGATGCATGATGAGTGTGCAGGAGCATGCATGTGTGTGATTTGAAGGTGGCAGTATCATACAGCACGCAAGAGACCATCTTATCAGTGAACAAATGGTCAGTCGGCAACCAAAATGGTGTGACGTATTGGCTCTCGTTTGCCACAGCGTGTGCCAAAGCGGTCAAAATATTTGCACAGCTTTGTTCACTGCTCCTCAACACACTGTTGCCTGCAACCGGTCAGCTAAATATTCATTATGCTAATGATGTTTTTCCTGTGATCTCTGTGTTCCCTACTGAATTCCTTCTTCTTCATAGAAAGTCCTTTGAAATTTTCAAGATAAACTCAGGATGAGTAAACTCAAGGAAAGTTACAAGCACCCCTCAAGGTTCATGTCAATCATTCAGTTGATTTATGATGTAAGTTGATAAGGATGAATTCAAGTCTTAAGGATAGATTCAAGATGTTCATTAGAAAGTCTTCTGGAGTTCTTTTTCTGAGGAATAGTACAAGTATTTATCCAAGGAGCTGAAACAATAGGCAGATTTAATGATTAGTCATGCAGAAAGAAATATAATATGCCACATAATAATCCATTTTGATACTCAATAAATCCTTAAATCTTTGTTCTTCTCCATCTATGTGATTGTAAACTGAATATTTTTATGCTTTGGACTGTTGGTCAAACAAAGCAGTCCCTATTTGTTGACTTTTCAAAGCAATGAATCGATTAGTGGAGAAAATAATCTGCAGATTAGATGATGAACACAATCATCAGTTGCAGCTTGATTTATCTCTGTGATTTGCTGCTGCCTTGCTGGTGGATATGATCACCTAAAACAGACAAATACCAGTACTATTCCCCATGAAACGCTAAAACTGAGGAAGGAATCTTAAAACAAGACTCCAGTTTGGAACTCTCCAGACTTCCTATTCGGTCATGAAGCAGCGTGTACACTGCGCATACATTTTCTCGCAGCGCTCTGAACGACAGCTGTTCCCGGATTTTGTCTCCACGATACTGCCTCCATTTTAGTGCAAAATCATCAGCAAAACTGCATCTGTTCTGATCTGCTGAGGGCTTCCGTTCAACAGATGATTGCATTGTGCTGCTACCTCCTGCTTCTGTGCCCCACAGAGACAGGAATGATTTGTTCCCAGCAACTTCATCTGTGAGCCAACATTTGAGTTGCCATAAAACTGGGTTTGAGTTTCTACGGGCCTTAGACTGGAGAAAGCCCACACATGCTGGAGTCCAGTAAAGACACAGTTAAGTAAAGCTGTACTGTTGTGTGTATGTTATGTGGCGTGTTTGAAGTTGTGTTCGAGGTAATGCCTTTGACACTTGGGTGCTAAAGGTCTGTAAAATGGGACTCACCACAATCATCTCTGAGGGTTCCAGGACAATGCACTCACATCCACGTCGCAGGCTGCCTGCTGATCGCTTCCCAAAACTGGACAGAAAAAAAGACATGAATAAAATGATGAGAAATACAACTAATTAGAGGTTGTACAATCTGTAAAAGGTGTATTTCTTTTGAGTTTCGACTCTCACTGGCAGCCAAGAAGCACAGAATGTCTATAGGTAACTCTCTGCCCCACATTTTAAATATGCAGTATGGAATTTCTGTATAAAATGTTGAACAGAGCGGCATTGAATGGACAGTTCCTCCTTTCAGCTGTGACCACTCCCACCTGAGGGGAAACACCCGCCTCTGGAAAAGTCCACTTTCATGACGTCACAATTTGTACAGTATGCCTCACACTCTTAATGAGGGGGGAACCGGGGAATATTAAAAGCAGCAGAGACCAAAATGTCTCAAAGAAGGGCAGCAGCCACGGAAATTCTGAGCATGAAGAGATCCAACGTGTGGGTTTTAATGAAGAATGCAGCCTTTGTCCAGCACACGACCTCAATGCAGAGACACAAGGACTTCCTTGTTTGTTATTTTTAACATCTTTTGATTCAGAATGTGACCCATATCTTGTTGGTTTGCTGACTGTTTTGTAAGATAAACTCAAGTGACTCCAAAAGAGCAGAATGCTGCTGGGGTTTGTGTGGCTGCTCGTGTTGTTCTGCATTATTTCTGTTCTCTAGCTGGGATTTTACACCAGCATGTGGGACATTTACCATTACGTTTAAAATGAGTCAAGGTTGCCTGGAAGCTGAAATGATGACAACACAAATACAGCAGAATTTGTTGTTGTTTTTATCTGGTTAGCACCTATTCATTTCTGGGATTATTTTTGCTCATCTCTTAAGGAAGAGAAAAACTTTTGTAAACATAATTTTAAAGAAGTCTGAGTATATGAATATTTGATAATCAAATTTAGGTTTATATGTTTTAGATAATTATAATGATTGGATTATTAAATGGGTGGGGTAAAGTAATAATATTAACCCATTGATCCCAATTAAGACTTTAATAATGGCTTACATACTGTCCTTTGATGGCTTGGCCACCCAGGCCTCAGACAGTGAATGTGCTTTGATGAATCACTGCTGAGCCGTTTCATAATGCACTGCTTTCAGCAGACTATTTGCATATGGCACAATGCCCTTTATATAGTTTATAGGTGGTTTTACCTATGTTAATAATAAAAAGTCATATGCCTCCAATATATGCTCCTGTTGAATTTATCATTCAGCACATCTGGGTAAGAACTGATTTGGATGGTTGACAATGTTTGGTGCATCTGGAGTTGACTACTCTTTTTCTTTTTTCTTGACAGATAAACAGATTTTGTTTTTAAAAAACAGAGTTTTTTTTTCATATTTCTTCTCAAAAGGGAATATTTTAGTCTCATGTGATTGTGAACTGAATACTTTTGAGTTTTGGACTGTTGGTTGTACAAAACAATTTGAAGATGTCATCATGGACTCTGGAAACTTGTTCTGGAAGTTTACATGACATTTTATAGATTAAACAAGTCATCTGACTGATTAACAATAATAAATAAAAAAAAACAACACTGGTTGGTAATAGTTTTATTGATTTATTTTGTTTTTATATTTGATTCTAATGTTAACATTTTCTTATTTTTATTTTCTAATTTTATTTCAAATGTTTTTTAATATAATTTTTGAAAAATATTAAAATAATTAAAATATTTCTTAGAGCTACAACTATTTGTGGAGCAAATAATCACTGATTAATTAATTACATTTTCTTTATCAAATTTCAAGCGTAATTCTAAAGATTTTCTGGTTCCTGTCTTTGTCATATGTTGCTGTTCTTTCGCCTTCCATAAACTGGGCCTGTTGAAGCATTAAATCAATTCCTCTTGAAACTTCACTGTGTGGCTGATGCACAGTGAGTAACTCTGGGTGTAGAAAGTTCTCCTCAGTGTTCACAGTAAATGGGAGCAGTGAGTACTGGTATGTGGCTACCTGCATGGTGGCAACTTTCATCAATCACGCTGACAGGTGCAGACCTCAGGCACAGCATGGCCTAAATGCTTTGGAGCCCTGGGCTTGTGGTTACATGTTGTGGGGTACAGCTTGGTCAGGCTGGAAAATAAATACCAGCCAGTTGCAAAGAGCTGGTGATACTCTACCTTGCCACTTAGGCAAAGAGCAAATAATGATTTCTGTGGCGCCTTTTCTTTTTCCGAAAGTCGTTTTAGCTTGCTTTGCTTTTCTCTTTCTACAGCCTTTCAGAGACGAGCCTTTGTTGGGTTTTGTGCTTTTTCCACTTTTGTCAGCCGTTCTGTTGTTTCTCTGCCTGTGCTGCAGTTTTACTTGACTAATTTGTCAACTTTTTGATGCCTCTTGAACAACAATGTGTCAAACAGGTCCACATGATGCACAGTTAACTACTGCTGAGGAGCAAAAACCAAAATAAAAGACAGTATAAGTGACGGGCCGGACCGCAACAAGCTGAGCGAAACAAGGCAGCCAGTGGGTTAATGCTGATGGTTGCTGTTTGCTTTGCCCGAGCTTCAATTTAATGCGTTTTAACTCTGCTTGTGTCCCCGACATACACAAGCCATTGAACTCCAAACAGAGTGACAGTATGGAGAGCTTACTCAGTATTTTTACTCACATTCTCATAAGAAGACAAATGTTGTAATTCCTTTGCAACTTATTTTTCAAGCAAGGATGATTTGTCAGCTGGACAGCAGCTTGTACGAGTGCTTTTGATCTGGTTTTACAGGCATTTGGAGTCGGTACTAGCTCTGATCCTGTTGGGCCTCCCTTGGCTGGCTCCACTGTGGAAAAGGGAGTAGTGATTCCACCCTATTACGCATCACCAAACATGCTAGGCCACCAAATGCAAACACTGAAGTGACATGTTCAATCATGTTCCTCCATTACATTCCTAACGTTAGTAATCCAATCCACCATTTTGCAGGAGGCGGATGCCACTGGCAACGTGAGATATTAAAGAAGGGATTATGGAAGTGGAGAGTGAGGGGGTGGGAGGCTTTTTTCTAACACAAAAGTGACTTGTTTTGAGATTAAAGCCTTTACTGCTGTATGACTTGTCCTGAGCAAATATAAAGTATAACATGTTGCGTGGGCGAATGAATATTAGACAACAGATATTATATTTGATTCTCACGGTAAATGCTTGTTGGTGTGAGCATCTCTGCAGCAATCAGTACTGACACACTGTTGAGTGTGAGTATGCAAATATTTAACTTTTATTAGCTCTACTAATGATGCTGAAGTATGTGCACGATCTACTTGCGATGAATAATCCTGCACTAAAGAACTCGGGTCGACAAGTTGATGTAAGGTCTGTGCTTTCTTTCTGAGAACTTCAGTGTGTGCTGGCTGACGCACAAAACCAGATAAGATAGAAAAGGTGCCAGATGCTTGAACAGGTATGTAACTCATTTATTACAGAGCACAGCGTTGAGAAAAGATTATCAGCGCCCTTCTTTCCACACCAAAAACGCTGCTTTATGTGCTGCGTTCAACTGTACCATTTGATATGTAATGTAGAATGTTTATTGTCCCCTGACCACAGGAGAATTCACCCTGCAGAAGCCATTTAAAATACAACAAACAACATGCAGTTACATAAACAGATGAAGACATCGCCAGAGCATATATGCTGCGCATATATACAGACAGACATAATCCCCAAAAAACCTCTCATAAACCACCTAGTCATAATTTTTCTAGTAGCTTTGGACTTGCACTTCACATAAACAAGTTGCAATGATGACTGCAGAACTGAAAACTCAATATATTCAAATGGCACCCTGAAATGTGGAAGTGCCTGAAATCAAAACAGACATGGATGCCAAAGACTGTTGTTCAAGGTAATAAAAACCTGCATGTAATGATGCGTGTAATCCTGATATGGCCAACTCTGTAATCATAAAACTGCCTCGAGTTGAGTATGAACACTTGCAAGTGAAAACAAAATATTTTCCATCTCTTAACTTTTGTCCCATAAATCAAAGAAATGCTGTAAGTCTTCATCTCAAAAGGTAAAAACTGAAACTCTCCCTTTAAATGGTGATTTCTGACTACAATGCACAGGTATAGCACCTGTTGTTTAAAGATGACAAGCAGATGATGATGTTGGGTCACTAACCTACCAATATTTTACAATCTTTACCATACTGAGAGAATGAAGGATTAGAAAATATGGTCATTAAATACATTTCAGTTTGTTACACCAGATCCTCTACTATAACCAAATTTGCTGCCACTTCGTACGAGCTGGTTTCAGACAGGTGGCCAGTATCTCCTTTTCACACTAAACTCTGAAATTCTCCCTCGCTTGACAGATTGACACATCCCCTGCCTCGGTGGCCTCGCATTCCCCCCTGTTATACAACAAGCCTGGGTGTCTGGAATGTCATTCCACATGCATCACCAGCCTTTCACTCTGCGAGCCCACCGCCAAAGCCTCAGATCCAGTCTGCTGTCTGACTGAACCAGTACAATCCCTAATCTGCACCCCTGGTCTGAGCTGGAGGAGGAGGTCCTCGCTCGGTTAAGCCGTTTAACTGAGTAAGTGGTGAGAGGGCACACTAGCTTTTTTAACCCACCAGACCCTTAAGAAGGACAAAGATTAAACTCCCTAGTTATGCACGACCCAGCGCAGGAGAAGGTAAGGGGAGGTCAGAGGAAGGAGAGGACGCATGAAAACAACATCCAGGCTTGAAAGGTTTACCAACATCACCTCACAGCTGCAGCTAACCATCTAGCAACCTCTCACCTTGCAAACATAAACTGAATTCCTTGGAGTAACAGCATGGTCGCACCACACACATACCCCAGACCTTTGCCACGCCACCTCTGAAATAGAAGCTGACATTGATGCCAAGAATGTGCAATTGACTTGTGACTTTTGCTTCCCGAAATACAACTTCACTGACATCGTGATGGCAAAGAGAAAAGGGCACTGAAACAGAAAAGTTAGGAGATAATGACGATGATGGCCTCTCGAAACTTTCGTAAGACATTAATCAATCACGGCTGCATCTATCATCCATTTTTTTTCCACCAGCAGGAGCTCCGACTTTGTTTTGGTTTCAAAGTTGCCAAAGGTCTTATCTAACCCCCAATACATGAAGAGTGCACACCCCTTTTGCTGGCAGCACACACTGCACACTGACAAATCCAAAATAACATCAAAGTCGTGTTTCACATTCCAAACTTGAAGGATTTACTGCAACCAGCACCCGACTCGCAGACGAGTCAGACTTTTAAATTACAACCAAACACGGGAGTTTCTAGGCAGACTGTGGGTGAGTCATATACAGAAGCTAAGTGCTGCTGTAGTCTGGACACTCACCGCCGACACTCCAAACTGCTCCCAGAGTGACACCGCCACCTGATAAGATAAGAGGGTCCCTCCTTCTAAAATATCCTCCTGCCACTAGTCCACAGTAAGTCCGACAAGCATGTTCCAGGTCCCGACACTTTGGTGTGACTGCGGCATATTGTCCTGAGTACACTCCGGTGCTGCTGTGTGAGAACGGGAGTGTGTAGCTTGGAAAGTGTGCGTGGATCAGCCTCTGCCCAATGGCTCTGCCCCCTCTCTCTCTCTCTCTCTCTCCTCAGCTCTCTCTCTCTGTAATGTGGTGCGTAACCAGCATTCCACCGTACGACTCACTTCCTGCTACAGAGTTACAAGTAAGAGGGTGGGGTGTGTGTCCATGTGTGTAACGGAGAGGAGTGGGTAGGTGTAGGACTTCATCTATCCTCCTCTTTTGGTAAAAGTTACTCATGAACTTTCTTAATCACTTGAATAGAATCAATGCATCAAAATATGTAAAATTAGATAGATTTTTATCAGTTTGTATACATTTAAAGCCATCATATGAGAAGATGAAATCATAAAAATCTCTAAACACACACAGGTAGTTTATTTAAGGGGTTGCACTCTAAGTTTAAATGTACTTATTGTCAGTGTTCCAAATGAATTAATGTAGAATAAAATACAAATATCTACTTCAGCCACTCACACATACTTTTCATTTCACACTTATGGATCAGTATTGATCCTTTTGAATGTGGAAGCTAATGAGCAGGCAGCGTGCCGGATGACGGATTAGATTTAAGACTGCTTTCTCTGTGAAAAAATAAACATAACTGGCAACTAGCAACTCTTATTAATAATTCAATTAAAAACAGTAACTGAAGAAGTGTTGATTTAACTTTCTCTGAGGCTGAGAGACTTGCAGGAAACAACAGATTTAACTTTTTTTTTTTTTAAATAGGTTGGAGAGACAGATATTCTGACTTTACTCTCTAATACAGGTCAAGCTCCAAAAATGCTGGATCCTACAATTCCCATAATGCAAATTAGCGGTGTTTCTTCATTAAAACTTCCCTGCCAGGTACTGTGAATACCTACATTTTTCAAACCCCATGGCCCCAATTTGTATCACAGGCGTTCTATTAATATTTATAGTATCTAAAGCAAAGCCAAGATAACCCCGATGACTTTATCTAGGTTATTTACTCAAACAAATCAGCCTCAGAGCTACAGAACACATTATATAAGTAGAATGCTAAGTAGAACTTCCAGGTCTGATAAATCAATATAAACACTGGGGAAGTGTTCCTTTAAATTTAGAGCAGGTTTTACATTAAAACAGCTGATAAACAAACTACTCAGTAGTTCAGTTCAATTCCAAATTTCATGGAGCCTATACTCACAATTTTACGTCAATCTACATGTCTGTCTATTATGATGAAGGGTTTTTACACTGAAGTCAGTGGCCTGTGGCTGGATTTATTTCTCTGGTACTGGAGCTTCACTGGGAAAGTTATTTTGAAAATGTTTTTCCCCTCTAAAAAGAGGAAAACAATTCTCATCGTTTGAAAAATAATTTTGAAATGTAAAAATCCCCTTTCTGTTTCAGAACACACAGTATATCAGCAGAACTGCAGAAAGATGAGTGAGAGCTGTATTTAAAAATAAATTAAAGTTGATGAGTTTGTCATTTACAGTCACAGATGAGTCTGCCTGAGATGCTGCTGACTGTCAAGAAAATGGTTTGAGTGCTACTGACCTTTTTTTCCCCCCAGCAGTTCACATGAGCGAGAATGATGACATTCCTCTGCTAACCGGCTGCTGATATGATCTGATTTAGTTTGTTAGCTGATGATCAGGAAACCGGCCAGTGAATGACTGGAGGTAAAGTCCTGACAGCAGTCAACGGAGAGTGATAACAAAAACAGGCAGCAGCATGGAAAGGGGAAGTAAAACCAGCACAGGGTTAATAAAGTGCATGGTGGAACTTAAAAGTTCCATGCTGGCAAGATATTTAAAGTGTAACTAAAAATATTTCAAGATGTGCGTTACTCAACATTTGACCCGCTCACGCATGCTGCTTTTTAGAGGAAGTTCTTAAGACAGCTATTATTTACATGCTTTGCCAAATCTAAAGTGTAGTTTGTATAATTTGAAGTGTCCATTCCTCAAAATAAGTTGCAGAAAACTGCTGCAGCATCAACATATCCACTTATCTACATATAACTGACAGTACATTTGCAAATTTTATAAAGGGAAATTCAGCCTCCGTCATCAACAAGAACTCTGCGTCCAGTGTTAGTGGATCTGAAATCCAGAAAATCAAACTTCTTTCAAGTAAATTCCAAGACCAGACGACACATTATCTTGCTTGTCAGGTACAACAATTGCTTCTTTTTTTATCCCATGTGGTGAGGCAACCGATGCAACAATGTCTGAAGTGATTTGTTTGTTTTGTCTCAGCCAGTTGGACAACCTTTACAAATTGTTCCATGGTGTAGACCAATAGAAGCACAGCGTGCTATTTCAACTGTGAACATGGAGAAGCAAAAGAACAATGGTGTTTTTTTTTTCATTTCAGTGAACCTGAAAACATTTGACCATTTCCTTCAAGTCATAAACAAACCAAATGAATCATACTTGTGGCTGCGATGTCACCCTCTACACACACATGCATATATAGTACACACTCAACCTGTGTCTATCAAATAAGAAAGCAAAAGACAGAGCATAGCTTCACCGATAAGTGATGATGAATGATTCCATAAACCTGTTATTTCATATATAAACATTTGTTGTTGGTGCTGTCAGGTAGAACAAGTTGGTCCCTGACAGAATATAATTGAGTCCAACATCTAGCTTGCCGTTTCTCAGCTAAATCTGACAAAAGTCATTATCATCTAGCCTGACCCCGGCACAAGAAGGCCCAATTTACAGATTTCCTTTAATTACATGGTTCATAAGGCGCATGTTTCTACATGCTTTAAATCTGTGTCACCCGTTTATTAAGATTTATTTATTTGGGTTGTATTTGATTTCACGCCGGCCTCTGGGTTAAATAACGCACAGAGCTCCAGCTTCTTTCACTTAATGACTGAGTCATTCCTCTTCGCCTGGATCACATCTCACTACAGTGACCGGGCGAGGGGAGGGGAGCAGAGAGAGAGCGGCACAGAGAGAATGATGGAGGCATATCGGGTTTTCAACCTTGCTGCCAGTGTAGATATGAGCAGCCATTTCTGGGCAGGACTTGTCTGAAACCCAATTCCACCACATCTTTAAAAGCTTCAGGAAGTCCCGCTGGACTTTATTCAGTTCCTCGTGTCACAACCAATTTCCCCTTCGAGCCATTTTGTCCTCGCCATTTCTCCTCCTCCTTTTTTTGTCTTAGTCACTACGGCCATTTAAAAATTTTAATGACAGGAAAAAAATACGGATATGAGGGAAGAACATCCTGAAAGTTACCGTAAAGTGAAAGTGATATCTGGTTTGGATGTGACACAACAGCACAATAGCTTTAATGAGGAAATGCCTCAACGCAAACAACTATTCAGTATCAACCATGTCACTTCTGTGACACACCTGTTGGAGTGTGTATGTGAGTGTATATCCTCCTGTGGCTTCCAGTTAGATTGTATTGTACTATGCTCCTGTATCTGACTATGGACGATTTCTCATAAAACTGTGGTCATTAAAAATGGTTTAGCAATCTTCTATCCTTCTTAAAGTGTTTTCATTCAAGAGCTGGGTCGGTTTCATGAACCAAAAACTTGAATCAAATTGTGTCATTTCAAAATCATTTTCTTGTCACTGGGTCTTTGCTTCATTTCAACCCCCGAAAATGATGCTTTTAAGACAGCCGTTATACACCAAGGGCTGTGGCAGAGCCTGGACTATAATAAGTCCTGACACCAGCTTAGTTTTTGATGAATTAATGTCATATATTCAAACAAATTTTGTCTACAACAATAATAACAACATGCCAGATACTCAACCAACCAATCAGCACACAGTCCAGAATCTGTGACCGGTCATACTGTCATACTTAATCAGAACAAACTGATAACACATTACATTTTGTGACACACTGTCGTCACATTAGAACATGTACTGGTGATTTTAGTGGTAGTTATTGATATCTTCACACTGGTAAATGTATTCAATTATCACGTGGAGTTATCAGGTCGTATCGTCAAGCCCTAGTTTTATGTTTTTACTGATTGACAATCTCTGCATTTTAACAAGGCTTTATAGTTGCACGCTGTGTGTTGTGAGATGCTCTACAGTTGAGTTTAAGTTAAATTTAGGCCTCTACAACTACATGGTTGATGTAATGGAAAGCTTGCATTAAATGTTGGTGGGATACTTTGTATGCCCACCCATCCACATCTTCTATAAGAAGTTTTGTGGTGCTATAACAACATGTTACTTCCATCGTTTCTTCTGACAAAAGACAGTTGGTACCGACATGATCACAAGTGGTTCGCTTGCCAAGAAACTGTCCTCACGGATGGAAACTAATGGATAGAAATGAATTAATACATAGTGAAATAATTCATTCTGCTGGAAATGTAAGAGTTCTATGGGTACTTTTCTACACCTTATACGAGACTGGTTTCCGCTGGTTTCCCCAATTTGGACCCAAGTGGTCAGGGCAATTCAGCAGTGGATGGATCAGCGCTTGCCAATTGCACCACCAATCATTTCTACCAGCTGGACGTACAAAGGCAAAATTTGGTTAGCTCTTGCAGACTTCCTTAGCCAGGATTTTGCTCAGGACTTGAACTGTAAAAGTGCAAGTGTTTGATAAAAAAAAGACCAAATTGAAATGGCAAAGAAAAAGTCCCCACTAGAAAAATAACAGCATTGATCTCTGTCGAGGTTCTCAGGGCATCTTTCCTCGAGAAGGGTTAAATCTGGGGCAACTGGACTTGGTTGTAGATCTGTAAAGATGTCTTGCCTTCACGATTCTACAACCAAACGTCTTCATGGATCTACAGCAGCATCGATTGTTTTATTGACATTTTGACACTCTCCAGACTTACCAAGGTTCCAGTGAATTAATACAAATGGAGGGTCAAGACAGTACTGACTGATACATACAGAGGTCTTGCTGTTTCTGTGCCATTAATGTCACTTTGCACTTTGTTCTTCGGTGTGTTACGCACTTTAAAACTGTTCCCAAACAAATTAGTTTCCTTTATATTGTGATTTAAGTGGTCCTGACTAAAAGTGCTTACTGTGCATCTTGTGTATAATTTGGTGCAGTTGAGAGAAATAGGGCAGTCTTGTGCAATGCAGTTGGCGTCACTCTAAAACAAATTGAGCTAACCTCATACAGTCTCCCACAGCAGAGTGGACCCCCCCCCCCCCCCCCCCCCCCCCCCCCACAGGCTTCCTTGCAACATATGCTTAGTAAACATTTTCAGAGTCCTTTCTTCCCCAGTGACCGCAGTCGGGCATTAATGTTAATCTGCCAATACCTGTAAATCCCCCCCATACACACACTTTCACCTTGTCAAAACTGAAAAGGTTAAATTTAAGAGGGGGGGGCAGGCTTTTTGGCACATTTCCGATTGAGTTGTCCATTTTAAATGCCTCCCACGTTCATGTGAATCCAGAGAATGGCCGCTGACGACCCCCGCAGCACTGCTGGGACAGCTCTGCTCCACGGGCTAAAGTGACGGCCCCGGAGCTCTGAGTGGTCGTAGGTGTGTGTTATGCAAGCCTAATGGATGAAAAGATCATTGTTTTCAAGACGCCCACAGAGAATGGTTCATGTAACAGATCCACTTGTGAAATCACAGCTTTTTAACATTTGGGTCTTGGCTTCAGAGGTGGTGATCACTGCTGTGAGCTGATGGCTGAGAGCTGGAGAGGGGTACATGAATCTTAAGGCCTCGAAAGGTGTTGTAGATAATGATCGTCCATGATGGGGGGTGGGCTCTAGTGACAAACCTGCTTTCTACCACTCGTCTTTCAACCTACCTTATTAGAAAAAAGGGATGGATTTATATGTAAATCATGATCATGTTTGGAGTGACTCCAACCCTTTTAAAACATGCTGGAGGGGTGACAAAGTAAGATGTTATAGTATCCTTTAGTGTTATATTTCTCCTTCAGTGTTGCTGACACTATAATCAAAGCAGCTGGCAGCTGCTCAAAAAGTTTCTGGAAGGCAGCACTTACGTTGATGTTTAAACAGAGTGGTGTATTAAATTATGAACAGGACAGGAACTTTGCTTTAAGTCCCTCTATTAAGCACATATTAAGCACCCATGTTCAATAAATGGTTTATAACACACTAAAATGTGGTTGTATGCAGCTAAAAGGCAATTTCAAGTGTTTAATAATGTCCAGCATTTGTCAGTAATTATAACATTTTCTAAAGATTTTATGATATTATATTATTACGACTGCTATTTCAACTTTATTACATTGTCATTTATCATCTATTTATACATCAGCCTCCATTAATGGGTGCCCACAACTAGACTCTTATATCTACAGTATAGTGTTATAAACCACTTATTTAATGTTTAGAAACCCTATATAGGAGGATCTGAAGTGTGGATATAGTGGAGACCTTTATTTTGAATGGTAGAGGTTGACACTTTTAATGTTATTTATGCTTGTAAGATATTTCCGTGGGAGAAAATTTGTCCTTATGTAGAATTTGTACGCTTAAAGGTCCAGTGTGTAAGATTTGGGGCCTCTATTTTCAGAATAAGGCAAACATGGAATCTAATATTCATAACTATGTTTTGATGCATGTATAATATAATGAAAATAAGAATCTTTTTATGTTTGTTACTTAAAAAATATCCTTTTATATCTACAGTGGGAGAGGGTCCCCTTTCATGGAGGCCGCCATATTGAAACACCTTGTTTATACAGTAGTCCAGAACAGACAAACTAAATACTGACTCTAAACAGGGTCCTTAAAGTGTTGTTTCTCCTTTACACTAGGAAGGTGAGGGTGATGTGAGGAGATTACAATGCAGTGATTGGACCGCTAAATGCAACTAAATTCTACACACTGTACCTTTAAAGAAGACTGTTCTGTGGCTGTGACAGGAAGTTAAGTGTTTAGGTTATTTTACTAACCATGCAAAGAACAACTATTTGTACATATTTTTATTTTCTGAAAATCTTTTATGTATCATTTTGTAGTATTAGTGTGAAATGTATGGTATCCTTCTTCCTTCCTTCCTATCTCTTTTTCCTTCAAAAGGCACAGAAGTGCAGGAGAGTTGTGCTGATGCCGTCTCTGGTATCTTGAAATTAAATCCAAGCAGCCCAGTGTCCAACTACACTGTTGACACATTGTCATATTTATTTGGATCATACCAGCAAGTAGTGCAAACTGAAGTCGTGTGTACCAGTTTGCTGCCAAATAATTTACATGTCAACACATTCACGTTTTGTTGGAAGAAAATTATGAATTTGTTATTTTTCTGTGAACAAAAGCTGTAAAATCCCAGAGTTGACAGCAGTAGTCAGTTTCTCCTGAGTGATTTTCTTCTTTCATCTCTTTTTGTTACAGGACTAAAATCTGTGTTTTCAGATAGAGAAAGCAATTATCTGGTTTAAACATTTCCTTTTGAAGTATCCAACAAGGAGATGTGTATTTGTAACCTTTAGTAGACACAAACAATGTATAAAAAGGCAATTTTGGTAAAAAAAAAAATCATTCCTGTTTATTTCCCTGGATAAGAGTGAGTTGATAAGAGGGTACACTATTTTTTTTTTTTTTGAGACTGTACAGATTAAAATTGCATCCTGCCAATCAAGGATTTGCTTTCTACCTCCCTTTGTGACTGTTGCAAATAGGCTTTGAAGGGAGGAAGCTGCCTGTATGTTAGTGCCAAGATCAAGTCTTTAAACGACTGATGATCCTACCTGCTTCTGGGGAGGAACATGGACTCCTTGATGAAGACAGAGCCAGACAACAGGATGTACCAGCAGCTTCCAATATCATCGGGACTGAAAGGCAGAAGGAGAGAGAGAGTTAGCACAAATTATCACAAAATGCAAAAGAAATGGCCAAAATATAATGACCCAGAAGAGTGCATAGACTGAGGAATTATTTACAATTAGCGAGATGGAGGCCTATATCAGATGTTCAACTTCTAACTTTCCCCATTTTTTAAACAATATCGATGTTTGCTTTGTCATTTGCTTGATTTACATGGTGCTAATACATCAGCGCTGACCCAAATACAGATCAGTGACTTAGAAATGACATTAAAAATGATAAAACAGAAGAAAGAGAGGTTGGAGAGAGAGAACTTTGAATGAACCGACGATTCTTGTTTCATCCACCCACATCTATGGCCCTGCTGAAACACACAGATGAGAAATCAGGCGTTGCAGACGAAAAATAAACTCAGACTGACCCCTGGATGATGCGGCTGGCTGTCATGTTCCTACAAGACTTGCAAACAAACACACATTCACACACTTCTACCACACTAAGGCAGCAGTTTTGCAATTCCATTTAAGTTACAGATAACCAAAATACTAGAGAACCAAAAGCTTTACAAAGGAAGCTCAAAGATTCTATCGAGTTGAGTTTGCACTCAGATAAATAACTCACTAAATGTTAAAATTCTCAAATAAAATCAGACCACCAATTTTAATAAAGCATGTAAAATGATTTAATTTATCAGTTTTGTCTTTTCATTGCTACCAGAGGGATTGCAAAGAGATAATCTCACAAGGTTGATATTCACTGAATCTTCTACACTCAGTACATGCAGGATTATCAAAGACACAGAGTATGCTAACCTACCGAGAATGTAAGAAGAAATGATAAGAAAGTTAATGCTTGATTTCATATATATGCAAATAGACAGAGGACTCACAGGAGAAACATTGCATATGTAATCTTTATCTAATAATCATATCATATCTAATCAAAAATCACATCTGTTTTACCTGGATGTTGCCGGAGTTAAAAACTTGAATGCTTTTGCTTTAATTTGAGATTAATTTTGATTTTAAACAGTTTGACAATCCCACATCAAATGTGCCACCTTACAGCTCTCTGACAGGAAAGAGGAAGTAGAAATCTACAGAGGGAAGTATTTTCATGACACGTAATGCTGATACCATCATCCTCCTGTGCTGGGAATTGGACATCAGCACTGGAGTTTCAGCAGTGGTGGACAAAAATAGGGATGTCAGTGAACAAAAAATGCCTTTCATGTTGCTCTGATGATTCTTAACAACTAGAACTGCGTTATGAGAGCAAAAAAAAATAACTCCATTTTATGATTGATTGCCTCAATTTGGTGCCTTTACTGCTTACACAACAGATATCTGTGGTGTTTTAATGTTTGACTTATCTACACATTTTACCAAAAATTATGAAAGCGCTATGCATGACTAATCAAGGAGGCTTTAAGGCTTGCATGTCTTATGCAATCTACAGAGAATACTCACAAGTACTCCCACTATTCCTTACGGTTAGGCTTATTTGCTTGGCTTGACGCAAAGACTGGAAACAGGGGGTTAGGCCTGGCTCGGTCCAAAGGTAGCAAAACGCACCTACCAGCACCTCTAAAGCCCCCTAGCTTACATGTTAGCTTACATCTTGTGTTTCATCTGCACAAAGAAAGGTGTAAAAACAAACCTCCCGACATGGAATTTTTACATGTGTGTTTTTGTATGGACTAAACAAACAAGTTGCTAAGCTAAGCTAACTAGCTGCTGGCTAGCTTAATATTTACTGTACAGACATGAGTGGTATCAATCTTCTTATCTAACTCTAGGCAAGAAAGCACATTTTACAGAATGTTGAACTATTTTTAAAGCATTATTTTGAAACGTTTGCATCTTCATTATCAGCCTGCATCAGTTCACGTATTACTGTTAAGCTTCAGCTGACGGTGTGAAAACCTGTAATTATCTATGTTATGGATGCACTGCATCAAATGGATGTTTCTCTACGTGAAGCCTCCGTTTGACTGTTTGCCAGTTGGCGCTTTGAAACGTTGCCTCGTCGTACAGAAAGAACGTCTGCTCGTCGAGCTGAAATCAGACTTTGTACTTGAAAGTGCTTTGGTGTTAATAAGGCAGCGGCTTGTGTGATTATTGCTGAACATTGTCACCTGGTCTGAGCAAGACTTTTTTAATTGAAACCAGACGCGAAAGAAAAACAAAAAAATCAATGCCCATGTCAGACATCAGCAAGGTGGGACTAGTTTTTGCTTACAGAAAGGTAAAGGATGGGTGCACTTACAACACACCCGCCCCCACACAGACACATTTATTCACACCCAGCGTCACTGTGCTGACCAAGTTTTTTTTTCTAATCAGTGAGAACAAAGTCTCACCCCTCCTTCCTCCTCCACTTCTCCACACTTTCCTCGCAGAGCTAATGAGGCTGCAGACAGCACACCCTACTGACACAGTGCAAAATCTCCCTCACCCCCCCCAATAGCATCCAATCCCCTTCTCCTTCTCCCCCTACTGATCTCCTCTCGCCTCCCTACAGACTCGTTCCATCCTTTTATGATTCCTCCCTGCATTCAGAGATGACACGAATGAGATGCTCAATTATTAATTGCTGGGACACAGTTGCACGGAGAACCTCACACAGCTGTGGAAGAGGAGATACAACGCCAAAAAAGTAGAAGATCGGAGACTCTTATGTGCCACGACAGCTTGACTGAACTGGGTCATGCGTACAGGAAGCGATCGTTAAACGCTAAACATCATTCAACAAAACCACCCAAGAAGCCTTTAACAGCAAGGGAACCGGGATATATGAGTGCCATAGAGGCGCAAGACGGGGGCACAATGTCAAAGGATGGTCAAGACTTGCGTGAAATGAGAATCTACTTTTAGAAAATTAAAAATGTTATTCAAGAATTAAATACCCCTTTTAAAAATGTGGAACTGGGTCACACTTGATTGTCAGAAAATGGTAAGGTGTGCTCAGACGTTTGAAATTTTTCTACTTCCGACAGGGTATAATTACTTGCCTCAGGGTTTGGACAGGTTTAGGTTGGATAACTGTTTCAACACAAAAGAGGTGTGTCTGACATTCAGCGGCCGAATATAAACAAGCAGCTAAAAATATGACCATTTTAAGTAGTTATTGTTTTGATGTTTTCACCACGATACTCTCGAGAGACACTCGATGCCACAATGGTGTGGAGACATTATGAAATAAAGCATTCATAACACTTTTGCAATCATCCAATTGTTCTAAAAGCAACATTAGAAGCTAAAAAAAGCTCAAGAGGGTGGGTGGGAGAGGACTGAGGATTTACCGGTACATGTTCAGGATTTGCAGTTTGAATACAATGTACAAAGAGTGTGCACAACACCAACATATTCTGTTTAGGAAGTGGTCCTAAACTGTCTGTTGTACCCCTTCATGAACATTAACCCACCATTGTTAGACATGTCATCAGTCAGTTGTCCTACAATTTTCCACTTTGTCTCTTTTTGTCTTTTCTCAGTTGGTTTGGTCACATTTGCATTTGGACTACCTACAAAGGAGTACCTCCAGGCTACATGTATCCCTTTTTGGACATGATCTCGAGCACATGGTCATAGTTAGATCTCTCTGCTCTCTGCCGTTTTTACCAAATTTAATATGCCGCCATTCCAGATACTTGTCAAATGACTAATGTCTCCATGTCAGAACAGTCCATACTGCATGTACTGGAATGTGTAATTATATAAGCCGACTGGTCGGTGGGATGTGATGAGTTTTTCAGTTCCATGTTCCTCTTAGTTTCCTCATCTATCTTCCTCTAACATTGTTTCTGAAGTCGTGCGGCTTCACATTGTCACAGGAGCTGCATGAGGGGGACAACTTTCCAACAGCTGCACAGGAGCGTCACTCATTCTGAACCTTAGCCAGAAGGTTAAAACATCACATCATCTGCAAACTCTTCTTCTTTAGTGTTGTCATGATACATTACCAATGATATGGCTCAAAAACTACAATGGCAAATGTACAAAACTCAAAGAGCAACAACAAGATGAGCTGCTACACTTAATTGATGCAGTGATGGTTGTCAGATAAGTGGTTTAAGTTGCCTCTGCTGCCAAGCAATCAGCTGTTTGACGTGTCAAAGGCGGTCTCTTGTTCTTTGTCTTTTTCCTGTTTTTTATAATTTCAAAACATATAGCTCTCTGACAGCAGGAGTAATTTCAGCACAAAGGTCACACATGGTGGGAAAATGACACGTGTGTCGAAGGTAAATTTCAATTATGATGACAACACTACGCCTTACAAATAAACAAAGGAAGGGAGCATTAACCTTTAGTTGTTTCAGTAATAGCAGAAAATGATTAATTATGCTATCTGTTCATCACGCTGCCTACTTTAACTGGAAATACACTGCAGGTAGTTTTCACAGGCCTTCCAATTCAGCAAACACTGACATAACAGCTTTTAAATAGGCAGGCTTGACTTTTAAATTCCCCACAACAAAAAGAAAATAGAAAGAAAAAACAGACTAATAGACATTTTTTCATATTTGATGAATTTTCTGTCACATTTTCAGTCAAAACAAATGGGAAAATCCCCATGGTAACGTCATCAAATGTCAAGTTCTGTCTGACCAACAGCTAAATCCTATAAAGATCAATCTATCTTTTTTTTTTTTTTTTTTAATTGAATCATTTCACCACTAATTAACTAGAATATTCACAGTATTTTCTCCAATGACCATAGTCTCTAAATTCAAGCTAATCTCACTCCTCCACACCATTGCATTGCCGTCAAATTATCAGTATTGAGCTGTCAGTTGGATCACACAGACCAGTGAGAGTCAAGGGTCAAGGGTTGCATTGAAAGAGCTGACATGGAAGAGGTTGAAGGCTGACCAGAAGCTACTACAGCTCTTCACTAGCCACTGTAAAATGTGCCAGGTCAGCCTCCATCTCGGGGGGGCTTTAGCGCTATAATCTGTGGATGGTAAATCCTCTCTAAAGGCTCTCACAGTATGGGATGTTTTCATGAGATATTGAGTGTGACTGTGGGTGTGTGCACGCATGCATGTAAGTGTTAGCACTCGAGCAATCTAAAGCCCCGGGCAGAAAAAATGAGTACTTTTATAACTATTACCCTTATCCTCCTGTCATTACTCCAGGCCTGCCAACTGCTAGGGATAGTCCGAGTGAGATGGTAAGTGTGCGGGTCGGGTCATTAACTAGGTCATTTGTGTGACTGAGTGGTTTTATCCAACATCACGAGTGTTTTTAGAAAAAGAAAATAACATAAATATGTAGACAGGAATTGGCTGAAAAATGTTTTTCTGGATGTCATCTTCTCTTAAATCAAGGGAGGAATGTCTAGAAGAAAGATGAAGGTGTTTCTTGTTTCCACATCGGTTGAGAGACAGAATCTCATGAGCTTATTGAAATAATAAAATTGAAAACTGAAACAATTAGTCAATTGACATAAAGTGTTTGTGGTTCCATTTTCTCAGTTGTAAGTTATTTGGTGCTTTCCTGCACCTTATATGACAGCAAAGTCTGTATTTTGAGGTTTTGGACTGCTGGTCCAAAAAGAGATTTGGAGACAGAGTTTTGTTTTGTTTTTTTTTTTTTAGACCAAAAGATTTGCAGCTTCTGCAGATTAATTGACAAGGGAAATAATAATTTATGAATTTGTTTGGCCTACTAAAATCATTCTTCTAGTTTGGTCATCTTATCATAAGTGTTTCCTTAAGCATCTTGCAGGTTGTTTGTGTTATCTGATTATTTACCTTCATCTAGTAAAAGATTTAATGAATTTTAGATCCATTATACCGTGTGTGTATATAGCATGTAATACATAATCACATATATTCCAATAAAAAATAACATCTTTATTGCCAACCTCTGGACATATCATCTCTCAATCCTTTGGTTTTGCTCCCTTAACTTCAGGTTTAAGTGTATTCTGCAATTCACCCCAACACATACTGTAGGTCTACTATGGCAAGAATACTAACTACAAATACATTTAAATGTTAAGTTACAGTTTGTAAATGGTCTGAAACCTTCTGCCA